>CM060848.1:9494508-10694508 GCA_030737835.1 Acorus gramineus
AAGTTGTTACACTCAGTCCTTTTTTACATGATAAAATGCAATCTCATATACATCGTTAGAAATCCATTGAAACATATACATTGTTAGACGGGGTATATAACCTCAATAAATTTTTTTTCAGATTTTGATGCAGATTACGATCTTGGAATCGCATGAAATTTTACATGATGATCTTCTGGATTAGTTGTTAACAATGCTTAGTTTTCATTAATTCTTTCATTTAGGCACTCAAATTTTCTTTTTTACTATTTTTAGTCATTTTTAATTTTCTTTTATTAGTATAAAAGGGAAGACTTGTAATTAGTACAAACCTAGGCTTTTCAGTTTTTCATTAATAATATTTTGAATTTCTCCCTCTTGGGGTTTTCTTCCTTGTGAATTTAAGGAGTTTATGGGGTCTCAACACTTGTTGGATCTTTTCAATCATTTCACACTGCATTAGGTGCATGTTATCAGAGCGAGGATTTGCCTGGCTTTGATGGCAAATAACAAAGTGGGAGACAACCAATTCTATTGACGATGATCGTGGGTTGGAGGACCTGTGGAAAGCGTTTGAGGAACAACGCGAGTAACTACTAGAGATCCACGAGATGATTGTTGGACTGAATCTCAACACTAACAACAAGCTACCTGAAGGTGATGGAAGACGTGCTGAGGAATTTTTCAAGGCCGACCTATTGCTAAAAATATGATTTGACGTCCTCTTCTTAATCAATCTGATGATGAAGAAGAGTCGGATGATGAGAGAGACGGACTTCAAGGATATCAGCCGAGGAGGTGGCGAACAGAATCCTACAATTATCGAATGAAGGCAGAGATTCCATATTTCAATGGAAACATGCAAATCGAGGATTTCCTTGACTGGATCTCAAAGATCGAGAGATTCATTGAGATAATGGAGATTCCGAAGGAAAAGATGGTCAAATTGGTAGCGTTTCCATTAAAGGGTGGTTCTGCCATTTGGTGGGACCATCTTTAGGGAATCCAACAACGGCGAGGAAGAGCAGTTGTTCGAATATGGAGGAAGATGAAAGAGCTCCTCATTGATCAATTTCTACCACTAGATTATGAACGATATTCGTTCCAATTGTATAAAAATTTTCGTCAAGCTGTAAGGGTGAAATCACGGCTGGAGATGTCAAAGGCGCAAGAGGCCACAAGAGTAAATCCTACAAAAGATGAGGATGATTCGAGAGCCAACCCTTATGATATGACATCATCAGAGAAGTGTGATGATTGCAATGAACCAGATTTTTGTTCAAATCAAATTCACCAAGAGAGCGAAGTTCTGGTTAAACCATAAGTGGATGATATATATGACGGCGTCAAGTTCACAAAAGAAAAAGGAGAGTGGATAAACTTCATCGTTGAACCAGAGATCGATTGATGAGAAGCAACAAAGAAGCGAAGGATGTTATTATCTCCGTTGATTTTGAAGAGGTTATCGGAGGAGAACAAGAGTCATTTTCCTTAGTGGTGACCTCAAAGATAGAAGAGTCCCTACATAAATTTGTGTTGCAGACTCTATGCACCATCGACAAGAGAGGTTTTGATGCCATCATCGACTTGTTAATGATGAGAACATTGCAACTACCACAAAGGTGAAGAAGCTTGGTCTACAAATCAAGGTGCATCCAATTTTTAACATGATCAATTTGATTGCGAAGAAATTTGAAGTCAAGAAAATGTCTCTTCTCTTGCCAAGGGTGAAATACAAGGAAATATCAATTGAAGAGCGGAAGAAGTCGAGGACGAGTTCTTTTGAAGAAGAGGAGTCTAATATAGAACAGATCGATTTTGATGTAGATCACGATATTGGAATCGCAAAAAAATTTTACATCGAGATATATATCATGATGATATTCTGGAATAGTTGTTATACAACTGACAATGCTTAGTTTTCAAAAATTTCTTCATTTAGGCTTTCAAATTAGCGAATTTACTATTTTTAGTAATTTTTAGATTTGAAATATGTCCATCATACTAATGCAGCAAAAAACTAAAGCAAAGATCCAATAAGCATTGAAATCCTTAAACAATGCCACAATTCTCAAAAGAGAAGAAACTCAAAATTATATTAATAAAAAATTGTAAACGCTAGATTACAAGTCTCCCTTTTATACTAATTAAAATTACTAAAAATAGTGAAAACAAAAATTTGTTCCAATTAAATCCACATGATCTTAGGAGATCCTCAGAATTGATAGAAATCAAATCCGAGTTGTTATGATAAAGATATTCAGAATCTAAAAGGTTACTAAAAGTAGTAAAAAGATTATTTTGAGGCCCTAAAAATAAAATAGAAAATAAGCGTGCATTGTGGCATAACAACAATTCTTAAAGATCTCCTCGATATTTAGTTCCAGTAAAAATTTCATGTGATTCTGAGTTCAGGGCATCTTTGATTTCTACTAGCCGGTTTTTCGGTAATTACTTAGAAATCTCAAAAGTGGACCTTTTCAGGTTCATTGCCCAAGAATGCTTCAGTCACCCGTTCTCCATCAATTCAACTTGAAATGGAATAATATAAACTTTTCATTAAAACATATACCTCGTTAAATTTTATTTACTATTTAAAAAAAATAAAACATATATTGTTTGTGCTTTAAACACTAAAAAAAGACTAGTTCTAACATTTTCCTTGATGAATATCACACAAGGCCCACCAGAGTACAATTACAAAGTATTCCAAACCGAAACATACTATGCGTGTAATACTTTCGGTATCCAAATTCACATTTAGTTTGGATATATAGTTCATAAATTCTTCGTAACTTAAAAAGCCAACTCTAATTATCCTTATTGCCTTACACTTTAACATCGAAGTTTTTTGTTTTTATTTCTCATACCATAAAAATACATGTAGAGGAGGGATTATCTCCATACTTGTATGGGTATATACCACACTGAGAGGAATCTTTACCAAATGTTTGTCACTTCATAAATTTTGTGATTAATTAAACACAATTATCCTATTCTCAATGAGATTTCATGGGAGATTTTCTCAAATGAAATTGGTGGATGTATGAATAATAAAATTCAAAATATGGCTCACAATTCCATCATAATCACCTTCATCACTGACTATAACCATTTGGAAGACTTCATTTCATTAAGAAGAAAAGACTTCAATTCATTAAGAAGACTTCAATTCATTAAGTTTGTCCAAGTTACAGCTGCGACGATAGCAATTAATGCTTGAACTGACCTCAAATTATTGGTCAATACAACTATGATTAAAATATCTTTGTATAATTAATAAGGAAGCAAACCACAACATTCATATCATGATTTCTTATTCAACTACCTAAATAAATGCTTTCATTGAACTTAATCCCATAAGAAAGGGTGGGAAATCTTTTGGGAACGGCTGTCCTCAACACCCTTTTTTCTGATCCCCCACCTTGTTGAATCCATCACCATGAAATTCTGTTAATCCTGAACCTATATGTGTTAAATGATAACTTACATCTTTTTGCAGGTCGGTCCACCTAGGACCCCAATCTTTTGAGACCCCAAAATCCCAAAAAATATATATATTATTTCATATTTTATTTAGATTTTTTATTTTATTTTTATAAATTTATCCATTTCTTTTAAATCTTCTTCTATTCGCTAAGTTTGAATGGGAGAACATGGGAGGAATATGGAAGAATAGAAGAGAATAAGACCAAAAGACTATTAGTTTACAAGGATCAAGAGTTCTATCTATGCCATAATAAGGCATGTTTGGTTCACAAGAAGGATTGGGATTATGTGAATCCTGGGATTTCAAATCCAAGTGGATTGGAATTGAGAATCGTGTCAACTTGTTTGGTATGGAAGATGATTCAGAAAATAAGATTGAGATTTTCAATCCCAATCATGTGTTTGGTAATACATAGATTACAATGTAAAAAATATATATTTTCAAAAATACCATTTCTACAAAATCAAACATATGTTAACTCAGATTCAAGTTTACATCATTTAATACACACACACATATCTTATAAAATTACCCTTTGTTTAATAAAATTCTAACAATTTTTTTTTTTCAATTTTATAACATCGAAATTCATGATTTTGTTTTAAAAATAAACTTTTCCTTCAATGTTGTAACATCAACAACCAATATGTTCGTAACTCAAGTAAAATAAAATAAATTATTAATAGGCGACGGTAAAAAATTAGAGAAAAATAATCAGATTAGTTTAAAAAGGCACATTTAATTATAACAATATATTCATTCTTCACATCAAGTTTTCTTACTCCAAACAAGCCATTACTACATGAAATTGTTATTCATTAAAAAAAAATTAATTTTCATTCAAGTGAATAAGATGAGAGTAAAACCTATATATCAAAGTAATTTACAATACATAAAATTATTCATAACAAAATATTTCAGTCTTGTGAATAAGATCAACAACTATATAATAACAAGATTATAAGCAAATGTTCATGTTTAATTTTTTTATCTTAAAAAATACAAAGCAAATTAAAATATATATATATAAATTCGAACAAAAAAAAAAGAACAAACGGGTGATTAAACTAAAGAATGAAAAATCCATATCAAACGGATTGATAAATACACATTATGGGCGATTAAACTAAGACATATTAAATCAAGGAATAAAAAAAATCAATATCAAAACCTACCACATGCGATGATGAATAACTAATAAACACAAAAAAATATATAATTACCTATTAAATCTATGCGTTGATGAATAACAAATAAACAAAAAAATGAAGAAGAGGTTTCGTCATACAGAGAGGCTTCCGGATGTTTTTTTTTTTTTTAGGTGGATTTTTGTGTTTTTTTAATTATTGGCCGATGGTGGACTGGTGGAGATGGAGAACAATTTTGGCGAGACCGGGGGGAGGGGGGGGGGGGGGGGGTGTTGGTGTGTGTGTGTCAATACAAACCTCTTTTTTTTCTTTTGAAATATATAATGATAAAAAAATTGATAATTATATGATTATTTATAGACCCTATCCTAAGCTCCATGGTAAATTTGAATTACCCACTTTACCTTTTTTATCTAAATGGGAGAAGTTCCATAACTAATTCCTTAAATCTCGAGGTGGTTATGATTTGGGATATTCTCTTTCTTTTTCAAGCAATTAGTTCAATTGGATGCCAAAAAAATAATATTTATATTTTTTTTATTCATATTGATCCGTGGAAATGAAAACAAATATCGAATTCAGTTTTGATGGAGAATGGAGGAGAAGATTATAATTACTCAAGTAATTTGTTTTTTGGCGACCTGATTGTAGTGCAAATAATGGCGATTAATTAAGATTAGGCTTTTCGATCTGAATAAAACATGTTATTCTGATTTTACATTCATCTTTGAATCATCATAAAAAATTTTGAGATCGGATTTAATTGAAATTCATATGCATGGCCACTGTATCTAGATTTTTAGCTTTGCATGATCATTATTCAGTTCAATTTTTGAGATCTGAATAAGTACGATTTGTATAATCGTTTTTATTGTTGTGTTTATGTATAATTATGCATATTGAGTCATTCAGTATATTTTTAGCCTTGCATGATCATTATTCAACTCATTCAGATTCCAGATACACTTGTATCTAATGTAAAATTGTTAATTCAGATTCCAGATACACGTTGTCTGAATAATTTATCCAACCCAATTTGCTATTTGTTATATTTGTTCGGATAGATTTGATTAATGTGTATCTGAATAAAATATTTAATTATTTTGTCATGTATATTTAAAGATTTTTATTAATCTTCTAAACAATGCTTTATTAGCATGTAGAAAATAATTGTTTTATATGAATTTCATATTAATATTGTATCTGAAATCTGTATCTGAAATTTTTTAGATACATGTGTATCTGAAAAAACAAATATAGGACTATATCCAAATCTGTATATGTATCTAAAAATACTAATATACTCATCAGTATCTAAAATTCTAATATATTCATCTATATCTGTAGTTGTATGTGAAAAAAAATGGAAGTAGAGGTCGGAGAAGGTGGAGGTCGGAGAAGAGCTCGAAAGGTAGCCGATCCACCTCTCATATGATGGAGGGCGACGAGAGCAATCCAAGGGTGGTGATGCCAGTCGCCGGAGATGAAGAGGTTAGCCGAAATGAATTTTTGAAGTGGTAGATGCCTTATGAGGGTAAAAAAAAAAAATTTCAAAGAGGGGGTGCTAGAGGCAGTTATACAATCCCAATTAATGAAGGATTGTTTTTTAGAATAAAAAACTCATATATAAAAGAATGGTAGTATTATTTTTGCTCTTTTTACATTTTAAAAGGTCAAATAGGGAACCAATCAGATAATGACATCTATTGGGGCTTTTCAATGGGACTTAAATTTAAATTTTGGGATCCATGTAACAAGCCCCTTATTTTGGCTATTAAAAAACGAAGAACCTGGGTGAAAAAGTTTTTTTTTCAATCAACCTAGATAGGGATTGGGGGAATACCACCTCTTGAGTGAGATTTTCAATGCCCCTAATTAAGGATTCTCAATCCCTCTCTTCCAATCACAATCCCCATTTTAGAAATAATAATGATTCCTAGGCCCCATTATAAGCCCCATGAGGTGGCATGTGCTTAATACCTATTATACCCTCCATGTTTCTTTAGGTAACTACTCCCCATTTCACTGTTTTTTTTTCTGGAACCCAAAAAAAATAAAAAAAAAATCTACAGTAAGAATTCAAGAACCCCTAAAAAAAAAAAAACAGAGAAAAAATGGTGGAAGCTTTGTTCCTCCCTCCCAACACAAGCGTCTGCCCCTCCTCCCTTCGCCGCCACCAGCAGAGATTGATCTCCGCCACCTTCGCTGCCTGCGAAAGAGGAGAGAAGCCCAGTCGCAGCCCGATCTCCTGTTGTTCTTTCTTCATCAGCCTCCGGCCCTTCGTAGGACTGTAGCAGATCTGAAAATTTAATGCTGAGAAGTTTGAAAACACTTATTTGTTCTTTTTCGAGTAGATCTCCCATCAATGTCTTCTGGATCAAGGTTGACAATTGTTTTTTTATCATATTATGATCTTATTGGAATGCAAGTGATATCCGAAATTAAAATTAACATTTTTATTATCACATATTCAATCTATGTTACATATTTTCAATTTAGAAAATGAATTTTTTTTATGTATTGATCGTCATATGACACTATTTTATTTTGTTTCGTTTTAATTTCATAAATGTAACACTCGATATTGTTACATTTAATTTATATATGGTTTGTGTGATGTTGACTGTTTTTGTCCCAATATCTTTAATGTAACACTTGACACTGTTACATTTTATATATAGATAGTTTGTGTGATGTTACTGTTACATTGTTGACGATGTAAATAGTTATTTTTTAAATCTGTGTTATTTTTGTTACATTTGTAAATGTAACAATCAACCGCATGTGTGTATTGATTTATATTTGTTACATTCATAAATGCAACAGTCGACTACAGGTAAATTGCATGGAATGTAAAATATTTAGGTAAATGTAACTGTTATATTACTTTTGTGTAAATGTAACAGTTTTTATGAAAATGTAACGAATAGCTCATGTAATATTTGTTAAATATAACTCACAACAAAAAATGTGTTTGATATTTTCCATAAAATGTAACTGACTATTGAAGAGAAGAGCTGTTTTTAAATTGTTTAAACATTGCATGAAATGTAAAACATTTATGTATATAAAATGTAACAGTGTTTATGTAAATGTAACAAATAGTTGTAAGGGATGTAAACATGTAGGAAATGTATTTGCATTGTGTGAGATGCATCTCATTTATATAAATTAAAAAGATGTTTGTCAAATGTTAGAATGTTCAGTTAATAACAATAATAAAAAAATTGTGTTTAATACAAATGTAATTTGGAAAAAAGAGTAGGCCGTTTGAAGGATTTTGACGAAAAACAATTTAGATAAGTTTTGGTGTAATTTAGGTAAGTTTTGGTGTAACTGAAATAGAAAATTCAATTACTAGGTAAGGATTTCAAAATTCAAATTTTGAAATAGGTAAATTTTAGTATAACCGAAATTGATGTGAAAGATTAACAACTGAATAGAGGAAAATGAAGGATTTGGGTTAATAAGATATATTTTTAATGAAAGCATATCCATATTTTGGCATTTTACCATTTTTCAAAAGTCAACAAGCCAACCAATAAGGTGTTGACACCTCATGGGGCTTGTGAGTACGGCTTATATTTTGGGTCTTGGTATCACCATTTTTTAAAAATTATCTAAACAACTTATTGACCTGGATTGGGAATCCAGGCACCCAATACTCTTGTCCAAACAGACCCTAGGTGAAAAAAAGCTGGTATTGGTATTCCATGTCTCCTGTAGAATTGTGTTATTCTACTCAATCTATTCCACTGATATAAAAAGAGACACTAAATTAGGGGAACCACATGTCAATTCAATGAGTGCTGCTACACTCAGTTTTTCTCTCAGTCCAAAACCCAGACATATATACCTCGTTACAGTTTCAGTTAAGCATATACCTTGTTAAATGATATATATACCTCATTAATTTTTTTCTTACACTTACTAAAAATGGGTTCATTCAACTCGAAATGGAGTGATATAAAGTTTTTATCAAAGCATATTCCTCATTAGATGATTTTTACTATTTAAAAATAAATAAAAGCATGTGGGGTCTGAGTTTTGGTTGATGAATATGACTGAGTGCATCATTTTCCCAAATCAATTTTTTCACCTTTTATAAACTCTTATTCATATGTTAATCATTTTTTATCTACAACTTATTCATTATCAAACAAACAATAAAAAACTTTATTATTATATTTCTTAATGAGAATAACAAAAAATGATTTATTCTTTGCTTATGCGAGAATAATTATCTATTCTAGAATATTTTACCTGCTCAAACGGTGTTTGAGGGCTGAGGCAGGAAATTTCAAGTTGGTTTTTTTTCTTTGGTTGTTGTTAACTCAAGTTCCACACCACATCCCCATGACTAGGCTTGTCAACGGATTGAGTCCGAACTGAGTCAGGGTGGACCCGGACCTGACCCGTGGTAGGACCCGGCGGGTCCGGGTTCAACCCATGGCCTAGCGGGTCCTTAGAAATGTGGACCTAGACTCGGACACGGCTCAGACCCGATCCGAGGATAATTGAAAAACAAAGAATTCCAAACTCATGAATTTGTTTGTCTTATCATTCTATTAGAAAAAATTTATAATAAAGCATTAATTATTATTGAGCTTTCTGACTGGTGTACTGATACTATGTTTGAAAATATTTTTGTACAATTCAAAAGAAGTGAAATGAATTACTAAACAACATTCAAAGTAAACAGAAATCTAAACAATATAACAATGAATTAAAAATGAGAGCTCATGGTTATTTGTGTCAAGAAGTAAACAATAAACATTTATACTTGTAACTTGATAAATAAGAAATAAAATTATGGGTCAACTAATACTAATAATCATATAATATATGAGCATATATTAATAAAACAGTCGGATCTCAGGTCCAACGGGTCAGGGCGGGGTGGACCCGGACCCGACCCGTTTATATGCTCGGGTCCACCGAGTGGGGTCTAAATCGGGTCGGGTATATTACACGTGTAATCGGTTCTTGTTTAGATCGGATCCGGGTCTGAACATGACTCGTTGACAGGTCTACCGATGACTCATACTTGGCTTGTTGTTATGTTATTAGTATTTATTTTATTTATTATTTTACAAAGAAGTTGATCTTAATAGATGATGTGCTATGTTTTATTTTTGGCTTTTTTTAATTTTTATCCCATTTTAATTTTCTTTGTTCCTATTTTATTAGGATTTATTTCTACAAAGATGAATTGTTTTGTTTTTTTTTTAATTAGTTTTAAAATACTTTAAAAACTTTAGAAGATGGTAATCAATAAAAAAAGTTGTGTCAACGAAGAGCCCATTTTAAAACTTGGTCTAAGGCTCAAGCCAACCATTTTTCAGGTTCCACCCTACTTATGTCATAATAACTTTATTGGATGACTCCCTCTATCTGTATGAATTTTGTTTAATTTATGCATTCCGTGTTCCCAAAACCTCTCTTGGGTAACTATTCTAGGATAGATAATTATTCTAGTAGAGATAAGGAATAAGTCATTTTTTATTTCTTTATGTTTTAAATTATTCTCATTAGCAAACATAATAAATAAGTTTTTTTTTGTTTCGTTGGCCATGAATAAGTTGTAGATAAAGGGTATATAAGATATGAATAAAGCATTATAAAAAATAAAAAAATTAATTTAATTTTAATTTGTGAGCCACCTAATTTATAAGAAAGGAAAATAATTCACAAACCCCATTACATAGGCCCCATGTAAGCCCTATGACGTGGCACTAATGACATTACTGATAATACCCTTGAACTTAATTGGAAAAACCTCCACCATATTAATTGGGCAATTATGATCTTTCTGTGATTGAATTGCATTCATGACCGATTTTTTTCCTGTTTTGGGTTTTTTTTTTTAATCATTAATTGATAATTGAATTACATCCTCAATTTTCTTCGTGAAATGTTGATAATTCTTCGAAGAACCCGTTGAAGCAGATCAGATATGATATTTGATCGACTTTTGAATTCAGATTTGATTTCTACAAGACTTCTTAGCCGTTTGTCTGATCGGAAAAACAATATAACATATTGGTCTTCATATCAATGTCTCGTGATTCAGGTGTGGCGGTTGTTATTGTATGTTCTTGCAATTATTTTTTTTCAAACTTATATGCATTATTTTTCAAAAGATAGTTACATACTTACATTCCAAACTAATCAATATATTTATACATTTTTTTATAATTTAGTTACATTTATGAATGTAACTAATTTGTTATATGAATATGTTATAAAAGTTAATTATATTCACAAATATTACTAACATTTTTGTGCAATTGATCGATTTGGCTATCTTTTTCAATGTCTTTCGATTCAGGTATGACCTTTGTTATTGTTTATTTTTGTATTTAGTACAATTTTTTCTTGAATTTGTTCTTTGATATTAAATATGACAATCTTTGATCTGGCTTTTGTTTACACTTTTTTCTTTGAATCTGGTATTCGATGTTAAATATGTTTTTTGGAGGATTTTATAGAATTTTGATGTTATATTGGCATATGGTTGTGTTACATTTTCAAACTAATATGAATTTTTATGCATTATATTTTGTAAGTCAGTTACATTTTTGAAATATAACTGATGTTTACATGCCTTAAATAATAAAAGTCAGTTAACTGAACTATTTGTGTAATATATTTTAAAACTAAGTTATATTCACAAAATATAACTGACTTTTTTATCTGATCTTAGTGTTTTGTTAAAAATCAGTTACAAAAAGTGGATATGAAGGTCAAAAAAGGTGGAATCCGGAAAAGATTGAAAAGGTAGTCGAACCACCTCTCATCTGATAGAGAGCGGCGAAAGAAATCCAGAGGTGGTGAGCCGTTTGTCAAAGATGAGCAGGTCAACCGGAATAATTTTTTTAAGTTGTTGATTTTTCAAAAAAAACGGTTAGAAATTTTTGAGATGTGTTTAGGAAGGAGAAACCGTAAACGAAAATGGAGGGGTTTGACATATGAACATGTGATTTAAATAGGGGTAGTTCTGTACATTGCTTTTTTGTTCTTTTGTAAAGGTCAACTAGGTAGCCAATAAAAATTTGACACCTCATGGGGCCTATAAGTGGGGCATATATAATGGGGCCTGAGTAGCAGAACTTGTATAAGAAGTGATGACAAGTGATTTAATATGTAGGCCCTCATCCAAACCAGTAAAGTAGATTGGGTAAAATAACTCAATTTCAAATGAGACTTAGAATACCAATACTAACTAACTTATTCTCTTTTATTCTAGCATAGTTATGCCCACAATGTAAAAATGTTTTCAAAAAAACTCTTTAATGAATCGGATCTGAACAGGTCTATTAGGTTCTTGAAACTGGCATTCCTGGACAATGGTTGCCTTGGCCGTCTAGGTCCGTATTACCTTGGATCTGAATCCATTTGGCATGTACTGTTATTAGGGCCGCAATGTAACAAAACATTTGTGTAAACATTTATCTCCGAAAGGGATGAAATATAAAATACAAATATAAGCATATATTTTATGGTGGCTTGCTTGCCTATTTTTCACATAATGACTTGAATTCCATTTGAACTTCCACTCCATCTTTTTTTAATCTCATTTTCGATCAATTCATATTTACACTAATTTATGTATATGAAATTATTTATTTATTTATTTAATTTGTGAAGTGATGTCAAACCAATGAAAGATGTTACAAACAACTCAGCATATAGTCTCCACATAAGTTGAATTTTTCTGTGTATAATTCATGTAATAATGTTCATTTATAAAAAATAAAATATTTTATATATTTTCTTCTTATTTATATTTAAAAAAATGAAAAATCACATGCTTCGTCTAATAAAACACATGTATAATGAAGAGCAAGGGAGTATGTAATGATGTCCACAATCAAATTATTTTCTCTACATTTTTGCCACAACTATAAATGGAAAATTGTCCATATCATTTTACTTTTATTTTTTGATGAAGCATTGATTCATTCAACCTATTTTTTAGCTTTATTTTTAGTCGTGTCTCTTTTATGTTGGTATAATTTTCAAATAAAGACATATGATCTGAAAGCCAATGCTTGGATTAACAACAGAAAGGATGTATATTTATTATTTATCCGTCATTAGGGTGATGCATAAACAGAAGATAATGAGGAATAGAGAATAAAGAAAAAAACTATTTATTTTAGGATAATAAACCCCAATAATTATTTTGAATAAGATAAGAATAGGCTCGATAATTATTCTAGGGGTGTTGGAATTGTAGATAGGTGTGAATAAGCCCGATATCTATGTCAATAAATAAAAATATCATTTTGTGTCATTTTAAAAAGTTTATCTTCATTAACGCTCTCACATATCCTAAAAATATATCACATTTATTATTTCACACACACTCTTACACTTATTTTGAAACACAAAAAATTACTACAGGAGGTATAGTTGTATGTAATTAAAAAGTCAAATTTTTACCCATCTCTTATTACCACATGTCCTTACTTTATCCAATGTGAATCAAACAACAAAAAATCACTTTTATATTTCTTAATGAAAATAACAAAAAAAAAAAACAACCAAACAAATATTTTCTTCTTGGACATGGTTTGTTATTCATCTTGATATAACTATCACAGGTGTATTAACTCTATGTCACATTGCACCTAAACCGGGAGGGGGGAGGGATGATGATCAATAATTTTTTGGGCAACTAAAATCACCCCCTTAGGTTGAAAACCCAAAAACCCACCCCGAAAAGAGACAAAAAATGATGGTTTGGTTTCCATCCATAAAGAGGGAGAGAGAGAGAGAGTGACGCTATTTCTCCAACCCCCCCCCTTCCCCCAACACACCCTTCGGTTTATCGCCATCCACCATCACCGCCCCCTCCTCCACCGCTCCCCACCACCTCCACCCTCCTCTTACCCCTCTCTCTCTCTCTCTCTTTCTACCTTTTTCTCTCTTTCTCCCTCCCCCATTGTCGCCACCCTCCTACAAATAAGGTGTGGTGTTCCATCTTTTTAGGGGTGGATTTAACCCTCCTCTTAATTTTTGTATCCTACCGATTTACCTTTTAAGAGAACTCAATCTTATTTATAATCTCAAATGTAGTCTTATATACCTCGTTAGCCCCTTCTACTAACTGTATCGAGCACATATCTCGTTGGTAATTTACATATTTTCTATAAATGATATAATTCAATTTAATGGATTATACATTGCACCTTTTACAAAAGTATATAACTCATTAAATAAGGTACATAATTTTAAAAAAAATAAAAAATCTGAGGTCTGCGTTGTAGACTGTTAAATCAATTGAATGTAAATTTTCCATTTTAGAAAGATGGGGCTTTTTGTTTTAAGTTCATGTAAATTATGATCGATCCCTCTTTTCTTCATATGTCATTTTAAGTCCCCAACTTCAAATGCCTTTTTTCATATTAGTCCATCCGCCAAATGTTCGTCTGTTTAAGCTAACAAATAATTGAAATTCCTATAATACCCTTTGATATTTTTTTAAGTCTCTATAAACTACATTTAGTGATAGATCTCTCCCTTCTTCACATTGCATTTTAAGTTCCCAACTTCAACGCATTTTCGTTATTAGTTTCTATTCAAAATGTTCGTCCATTTGAGGTTAATGAATAGTTGAAACTCCTAAACTACTTATCCCCTAAATGAAATCACAAAATCTATAAACCACTAAATAAATAAATGTTTAAAATCACTAAATCACTAAATAAATAAATGGTTAGATTCCCATAAAATCACTAAATATCTAAATAAATAAAATTTTAGAACCATGAAAAATAATTTTTTTATTGACTGCATCCAAATTTTTTAATGGCATCTAAATTTTTAAATTTAAAAATCTAAACACACTTGAATACCTAATTAGTTATTTCACAATTTTCAACAAAGAAAAATCATTTAAATCAAAATTCAAAAAAAAAATTCTTAAAATTTGCTTATGTAATCATTCTTCTTCTGCTTATATAATCAATCCTAATTAGATAGCTAACGCAATAAAAGAATGCAACCTAAAATTAAATGGGCATATGCAATGTTGAGTAATACTGAAATTGCCACTGGACACCTAACAATACAAATGCAACTTGTTTTAGATATTTTAATGAACATTTTATATACAAGTTACAAATATCAAACCACTTACAAATAGACAAACATTTTGTCAAGGGACTAATGACGAAAAAGGCGTATGAAATTGGGGGCTTAAAATAAAATATGAAGAATGGAGGGGTCGATCACTAAATAACATATTTTACAAGGATCTCATTTGACAAACTAAAAATACATGGAATATTCTTAGAAAAATTTGGAATAACGTTTGGCGAAGGACTAATAACGAAAAAGGTAAAGTTGGGTATTTAAAAAAAAAAAAGAAAAAGAATTGATCACTAAATAACCTACTTTACATAGACTTAAAAATGAAATCGTTAAAAGGAAGAGGAAAATACATATAAACCCATGTAAATTGCCCAAAATCTATATAACCCCTTAATTTTTTCTGAATTCCATATAACCCCCGGAAAACACATATAAATCCAAATAACCCTCTGAGTTCAACTTCCATTGATAAATAAGGAATATTATATGAATATTCCGTTTGGTTTATCCTAATTGAAAACACAGTATACTAAAAATCCTCTACCATTTATTAAAAATGAGAAAAACACTCTATAAATGTTTAGTTTACCCCTCCAAATAGATTATAAAAAACTCTATTTGGAGGGGTAAAATTAAAAATTACAGATGATTTTTTATATTTTTAAAACATTGTAAGAAATTTTTAGTATACTATATTTTTAGTCAGAGTTAACCAAGCATAATATTCACAGAAAAATCATAATCTATCAACGAAAATTTAACTAAGAGAGTTATTTAAATTTACATAAATTATATGAATTTTAGGAAAAGTCAAAAGTTACATGGATTTCAGAAAGTTTCCACGGAGGAGATTTAAGATTTTTCCCTTAAAAAGAATCACCTGACATCCCAAAAACGTTCATCATTGAATCTCAGCACTTCAATAATATCATAAGCTCTCCCCATCCCATGTGACTTCTCATTTACACAACAACAAAAAAAAAAGAGCCAAAATATGTCCGTTACAATGGACCGTTTGAGAGAACAGCATTTAAATATTATCAATGGGAGACTTCATTTCAATCCTTCAATTTTCAAACAAAAAACACACCCCAAAAAGCCATTCCTTCAAATTCTCTCCTCCTCCTCCTCCTTTGTTATCATAAGCTCTGCCTCCCAAACAGACTCAGAAACATGGGTGTGGTTGTTGTGCTATCCATCCCTCTCATGCTAATCACGATCGTGATCGGCTTCGGCTGCTACTTCCTTGGCCGGTACAAGGGGAGACGAGAGGCGATAACGAACCCGCAGGTGTACGGTTTTCCGACGATCCCCCCTGGAAGCGTCGGACCGAAGGGTTCTCTGATACATGTGGTGAATGCAAAGAACGAAGGATCGTCGATCGTCTGAGTTTCATGTGAAGATTGGTTTCTGAGTTGGTGATTTGGAATTATGTTTGTGATTGGTTTGTGTTGGCATGTGTGTCCATAGCATTCTTTCATTTGGTCATTCAGCAAAGCTTTGTGTACTACATAGAGCAACTTCTGCTCTTCTTCTCCCTTTTGTGTCTCTACTCTGTATGAAGTTCATTATTATGTGTGAAAATCAATTTGAATAAGGAAATGCATTCCATGTTTAATCAATTAAGAGCATCCCAAACCATTAATCGAGTTTTGGGAAAGTCGGCTGGCACCCCCTGACGAAGAATCAAATCCTAGGAGTGGAAAGTCCCATCCACTCCAAAATGCGGAGAACCACATTCCAGATCTTTGTGAATTTTGAATAGTTTGGATCTGTTTAGTTTTTTTGAATATTTTCTATGGACTGTGTGTGATCTGTTTGGCTTTTTGAACTCTAGAAAAAGAAACGGTAGACAATTAATATAATTAATATCAAAGTTACAAAGATCTGAAAAGAGAGTACAAAGCTAAAGCAGAAAATACAAGAAGAAGAAGAAAAAAAAAACAGGCCAGGGACCCGAACAGAAGAGAATTCTACTCTAGCCCCACCTGCGAGCCCCTGAGAACGGCCGTGCTCATGTCATGATGCGAAGAATACCACCCGAAACTCAATATGCTCAGTGCCCACGACGAAACTGCCCCATTCTTTGATAAAAAATTTCCGTTGTCACTCAAAGATTCTCCACATAAAACCGCTGACCACGGAAAATGGCCTCATTCCTCGCGCGTTAAAGAGCCCACATACCCACCACCCTGCGCGAATACTCTTGTCATCCTCGAGCAATCCGCGAGGCTGCCCTCCAAAGATCCTCCATGGAAGACAGACCTAAAGGGAAGTTTAAGCCCATCTGATGCCATAAGAACACCGCCGCCGGATATTGACAAAACAGGTGTTCCACCGATTAATTCGCCGACGTTTCATTTGGCCCGATACACTTTAGTTAACAGGTGACCCTGAAAAGCAAGCCACGAAAATACTTTTACTTTGAGAGGGACCTTGTGATGCCAATTGATTGTCGCCCTGCTTCTCCACCATTCATAACATTTCTTTACCATGTTGGGCCTTCTTTCTTAATCAAGACCCCAAAATCCCAAAAAATATATGCATTATTTTCTATTTTATTTGGATTTTTTTATCTTATTTTAAATTTTATTTTTATAAACTTATCCATTTCTTTTTTTAATCCTCTTTTATTTCATGAGCCGTGAACTTTTAAGTTGGTTTTTTTTTCTATAAATGATATCATTCAATTTAGAATTTCTTATTTTTTAGGCCATGTAAACTATATGATTTAGTGATCGATCTCCCACTTCTTCATATTTCAATTTAAATCTCTGGATTTAAAGGATATGTTTTTTATTAGTCCGTGGGAGAAACGTATCCCTAAATTATTTGATTTTCTTTCTAGTTCTGGAAGGGACTAAAATGAACATATCATTTAAATCTAAAGACCTAAACTAAAATATGAAAAAGTGAGGGATCGATCAATAAATCATATAATTTATGGAAACTTAAAAATAAAAAACCCTTCAATTTATTAAAGTATAATTTTAAATATTTTTTATTAAGTAATAAGGTATATAATTTTTTTAAAAATAAAACCACGTGGGTCCTGCATTTTGGATGGTAAATCGACCGACTGAATGTAGCATTTCCCTTTTAAAAAGAATGGTGAATTGCCTAAATACCCCTGTAGCCAACCCTCAATTTTTTTTCTGCCTCCACCTTTTGAAAAAAAAAAAAATTACCCTTGTAGCAAACACCTAATTTTTTTTTTACCCTTATCCCTCTAATTCCCCAAGCCCCACAAAATCACAGTTTTTTTTCTTGTAAGTGCATATATGTTTTCTGTAACTTTTGGAACACAAAATGTAATTTTTATAAATATTATCTGTAAGTGCATTACTATGCATATCATGTAAAAATGTTAAATTGTAAAACACTAGAAAAACATGCGTTAATGCGTAATACCTGAAAATAATTTATCACAATAAATACATCAAAGCACTTGAATTCATCTAATGTTTATATTCTGATATTCTTTTCCTACCCTAATGAACTAAGATGTATTTAATCTAATCATTTTCATATCATTTTGGTTGAAATCAAATCCATTGTTACACATTCAAGTTAGCAAACGTACATCATTAGAAAAAAAACGCAGTTCAAACTATATTAGAGATGCAAGAATTAGTCAAATATTCAAATCAACAAGCGTGTATTCCATGACAATATAAAAACCACATATATTTATGCTATGCATTAATGTATATTTCTCTAGTGTTTTGCAAGTTATCATTTTTGCATGACATAATATGCATTTACATATAATATTTATAGAAATTACATTTTGTGTTATCCAAGTTACAGAAAATATATATGCACTTATATGGGGGAAACTATGATTTTGTGAGGTTGAAAGAATTTAAGGGATGGGGGTAGAAAAAAAATTAGGTATTCACTGCAGGGGTAAAAAAAATATATTTCAAAAGGTAGCGGTAGAAAAAAAAATTAGGGGTTGGCTGCAAGAGTATTTGAGCAATTCACCCTCGAAAGAATGACATGACATCATAAAAAAGCCAAAAAGGCCAAAATATGTCCGTTACAATGGACCGTTTGAGAGACAGCATTTAAATATTGTCAATGGGAGACAATGAGTGGGGAGAATCCAAGTTGCTTCTCTTGAGCTGCATCAAAAGCTGTCCAAAAAAAACATCTCCACTTCAATTCAAGCCTTCTACTTTCAAACAAAAACACACCCCAAAAAACCATTCCTTCAAATTCTTTTCTCCTCCTCCTCCTCCTTTGTTATCAATCAAACATGGGTGTGGTTGTTGTGACATCCATCCCTCTCATTCTCATCATGATCGCGATCGGCTTCGGCTGCTACTTCCTTGGCAGGCACAAGGGGAGAAAAGAAGCGATAACGAACCCACAGGTGTACGGTGTTCCGACGATCCCCCCTGGAAGCGTTGGGGCTTCTCCGGTACATGCGAAGAAAGAAGGATCATCGATTGTCTGAGTCTCGTGCGAAGAAGAGTTTGGTGATTTGGAATTGTGTTTGTTGTGATCGGGTTGTGTTGTGAATCTTGTGATGTGTGTCCATAGCATTCTTTTATTTGGTCATTCAGCAAAACTTTGTGTACTACATATTTTGTGCAACTTTTGCTCTTCTTCTCTCTTTTGTCTCTACTCTGTATGAAGTTCATTCAATCATTCTTATATGTGAAAATCAATTTGCTAAGGAAATGCATTCCCTGTTCAATCAGAGCATCCCAAACCCACCCCCATTTCTTGCTGTCTTGCTCTCCAAAATGAGGACCCATTCAAGTGAATTTGAAGAGTTTGTAATCTGTTCAGTTTTTCGAACACGAGAAAAAGGTGCTGTTAAAGATATATTACATATTTTTCTTGAAGGTATAAAATGAGATGAAAATATCCCTTATTCGCACAACAAATAAGCACCTGCATGTGTAGCCCTCCAATGTGTGGATCTCACTTATATTTTAGAGAAAGTTAGGGAGTTAAATATATATACTAAATATTTTTCTTGAAGGTGTGTATAAAAATGAGATGAAAAATATCCCTTATTCGCAACAAATAAGCAATGCATGTGTAGCCCTCCAATGTGTGGATCTCACTTATATTTTAGAGAAAGTTAGGGAGTTAAATTGAAAGTTGAAGATTTTTTACTTCTCCTCCATCCATCCATCCAGAGACTTCTTGATTTTCTTGATTACAGAATAAGATTCAAAACACAAAATTGTGTCATCATCACCTTTTTCAGGCATATAATTAAGCACAAGTTGGGCCTTCTTTCTGAATCAAAAGATCAAACTTGCTGATATATATATATAATTTAATCATTATAATCTCATACACAGAAAAGAAAGTCATCCCTGAAATCCAAGGACCACCAGTTCAGGCCTTCCAAATCACACACAACAAGACCCAACTAACAAAAATTCACATAATTTAGTTGAATCAATCAAATCCAACAAAAGTTATTCAAAATACATATCCATCACAAAAAGGCAGAACAAAAGGTTCTGCATATATTGAAATTCACCCACATCAACCCCCCAGAATCAAAGAATCCAAAAAACTCAAACATCCCATACTACGAACCCTCTCTCGCCCCAAATCGACGCCATTCAATCGCAAAGAACATACCGTGTGAGACCCAAAATGACGCAAGCGACCGCGACCAAGAAAAGCGTCACAAAATCCCTCCCGGACCACCGCTTGACACCCCCCTTCACATCAACCCTCAGACTCTTCGCCCTCCTAAGCGCATCCACCTCCTTCATCAAATCAAACTCCAACCCCTTCTTCTTGAGCTCCTCCACGCACCGGCTCAACAGCACCGCATCCTCCCGTTCCCTCTCGAGGAGCCTCTCGGTGTGGCCCTCGACGTCGGTCTTGTATCGGACAGCCCAGATCAATGTGAGGGAGACGGAGAGGGAGCAGACGGTGGGGATCCAGGACCTTCGGCAGGCGGAGTTGGGGTTTGGGTAGGTGGAGGATTGGAGGAGGAGGAGGAGGAGGAGGGAGTGGAGAAGGAAGAAGGAGCAATAGAGGGCGGTGATTTCGCGGCGGAGGGAGTCGGTTTGGGATTCTTTGAGGGAGATGCGGCGGAGGAGGAGGTCCTCCTCTTTCAGCCACTGTTTGAGGAGGAGCTTGTGAGTTGGGGACTCTGCGATTTGGTGGAGTGGGTGGGTCTTCTTGTTGGTGGTGGTGTTGGTGGGTTCTGCCATTGTTGATGTTTGGGTCTTGTTAGAGAGAGAGAGTTTGAATTGGGTGGGGATGATAACGGTCATATTTGGGGATTTAAAAGTCTGATGTAACGGTCGGATAGGGTTGGATTGACAAGAATGCCCCTGTTTTGTTGGGGGAATTACTCACGTGCTGTTAAATGTATAACGGTCGGATTTTTTGAATTTTATTATTTTTTTATCGGTGGTGTTCCCGAAATGGCCTCTTGAGAAACGGTTTTTTAGATATATTATTATCAAGATTTTTAGTTTTAAGTCCCCACAAACCATCATATTTAGTGATCGATCCCTTCCTTCTTCGTATTTAGGTTTTAGTCCCCAGATTTAAATGATAGTTCCTTTTTAATCCCTGAGAGGGACCTATCCATAAATTATTTAATTTATTTTTTAGTCCCTGTGAGGGACCTATCCATGAATTATCCTTTAAATCGGGGGACTAAAACTTAAATACGAAGAAAGAAGGAATCGATCATTAAATATGATGGTTTGTGCGAACTTAAAACTAAAAATCTATATTATCAAGTCTAGGGGCATTTTTGTAATCATGATAAAATATACACTTACATATGCACTTAGTCAATTGAACCTATATTTAAATTTTATTAAAAATCTAAGTAAAAACTTTATCTGATATAGTGTGTCTCCAAACATCATTATGTGTTTTACTCAAATCTTCAAAAAATATGGTGTTGAAAAAAAAAATTAACAGTTTGGTTTGGTATGGAATATGGTTAGAGAGATTTTTGGGTGATTTTTTTCTCAAATTTAAATTTGGATAAACATTTGAATATAGAATTGGTGATTCTCTTATCTAACCAAAAATATAAAAATAATATTATATTCAAATTAATTAAATTCATTCCATTTTACTGAATCACATACTTATTAAGGTTTTTTTTTTTTTTTTATTGGTAATGCATACTTATTAAGTTACTGTATCAACGGCTAGACATTGATAGTGATTAGGTCCATCAAAAATTGTCAAGGATGGGGTATTTGTTTTTTTTTTTTTTAGGAAAAGGGAGAGGCTACCACGATTTTCTATTAGAAGTGACCCAATACAAGTATTTCAGTAAAAGTAAAACGAAGATATAATGATAGAAAGTAAAAAAAAAAAAAGAGCAACATAGAAGGGGAAAGAGGGACATGAGGGAGATAAATGGTCTGGGCAGAAGAAGTAATTGCCCGAACCAACTCAACCAAAACATGCTATCTGCTCGAACCAACTCAACCAAAACGTGCATGCCAGGATTTGTAAAGGTTCCTACGAGAAAAGGTTAATGAAATATGGATTTGCATCATCTCATATGCCTTCAAAACTCTGAAACAATGCTCTCTCTCTCTCTCTCTCTCTCTCTCTCTCTCTCTCTCTCTCCTTTTTTTTATGGGGGGGTGGGTGTTGGTTTGGAGGAGTCTCACATTGAAGGGTTGAGATAGGCTTCATAAAGAGAATGAGCTTCATAAAAAAATGATGCTCCAACTGCCTTCACTTCACACAATAAAAACATGATCCAAAGAGGAGGGAGGAACAGGGGAGATTGGATCATAAGGTCTAGTTTGCATTTTTATTTTTATTTTTTATTTCTCACTTGAAATATTAAATTTTATTTTTACTTATTTTTTAAAACTACTTCACCATAAGAGGACACATTAGCTCAAGAAAGAAAACTTAGCAGTATATTATTTTGCTCATGATTTACAATCATCATCAAGTTGAGAAAATAAAAATAAAAGTTATGATTCCATTATTCCACATTCCTGTATCAAATAAAGTTGGACGGCTAGTAAAACACAGATGCAAGAGGTGACAGATTAACACGAATTTGGCAGATTTTAAAATTTTTTTCGATGAATTTTCCTGTGACTGCCGATGATGATCACATGCACTAACATTTTATTTTAAGCATTGTATTGAGTTTGAAATAATAGATCTTTTCTATCAATTATTATTATGTTACTTATTTGGAAAAAATCCATATAGCCCCCCACAATCTTTATGATATCCATATAACTCCCTGTAATCTCAATATATCCGTATAACCCCCTGTAAACACACCATAAATGCAAATAACCCTCTGCGGTTAAATTTTTTTTAACAGAATTGAAATATTTCAGACATATTGCGTTATCTAAACCATGGTTAACAAATATGTATTCTTTTAACCCCCAAAAAACGGTCAATACTTTAAAAAAAACCCTTATATTTCTAATTTTACACTTTTTAAGGGTTTTTTTTAGAAGTATTAGCTGCTTTTAGAGGGTTAAAAGAATACATATTTGTTAACCATGGTTTAGATAACGCAATATATCCGAAATATTCCAATTCTGTTAAAAAAAATTTAACCGCGGAGGGTTATTTGCATTTATGGTGTGTTTATAGGGGGTTATATGGATATATTGAGATTACAGGGGGTTATATGGATATCAGGAATATTACAGGGGGTTATATGGATTTTTCCCTACTTATTTTCATTCACCATCGAACTTTCAAACTAGGTGTTGGGTTCGAATCTTGTCAGTGCTGATAGGAGAAGATTTGATTAGGAAATATAAAACCAAAAAAAAGTTTTTCAAAAAAACAAAAAAAATAAAAACTTTGATGAATAAATATTCTTTTTTTGTTTTTAGTGAACGGCAGACAGACGCCTCAATTTTATTATTAACGTTCAACGAATATCAAAAGCATATAAAAGCATAAAAAGAGCATCTCTGAAACAAGGACCGGTAGAAGAGAAGTCTACCGGTTACTTGCAATATATTGAATAAATACTAATTGAGCAGAATTTTACCATTTATAGGCTCTGTTCCCTACCACATATGCTGCCCGCACAGACACACAGCATTTGCATGAATCAAAACCAAAAACCTGAAAAAAATGTAAGAATTGTAACCATAGTAACTATAATAAACAGATTGAAATGGTGTTTCTGTACAATATGTAAATATAAAAAAAAACCAAAAAAACAACACATTGTTGCATTAGCCTCTTTATCACACAAGATATTGTTTTCTTTCTCTGCTTTACTCCTGATCATCCATGAGGAAAAAAAAAAAATAAGAAACTCCCTGCCATTTACAAAAGAAGGCAAATTATCCAACTGAGAATAAAGTCAATACCAAGTTCAAAAAAAAATAAAAGTCAATACACATCACTTGATTATCGACCCCGTCATACATGGTACACCATACCCACCTCGATCAGCGCCTCATGAGGTATCCCAAGCGCGACCGCTGGCCTCCTGAAATTCCTCCTCAGAAAACCATACACAAAGTCGATCGCAACCTTCTTCAGCAAAGGAGATGGTCTACGAGCCACAACGCACGTGTGACCAATCATATAAGCCACCCCAGACTCACGCGCCTCGACCAGTTCCCTCACATTGTTCTCTTTTAGTCCTTCACATTGCAAAAACTCCGCCACTCGAACAATAAGCCTGTTTTCGAATTCGTAGCTTTCTCGATCATCCTTGTATCCATAGCGGACAACACACTGGAAAAGGCGGTACTCTGGTGGACCAATTCTGCTGATCATGAACTGCTCATGTGGAGGGACTTTGGGGACCATCAGTGATTGCATGGACACAAAGATCAGAATCCGGTGGAAAGCAGGGAAGTTGGTTACAAAGTGGGCGAACATCGGCGGGACACCAGAGGAAACATTGGAACATACGAGACCAATACCAGGAACTCGAACTATCCCCAAGCTTGGGCTGAGACTCAACAGCTGGTCCAGGCAGACCTTGTTTTGAAGCTCGAAGTCTTGTTTCTTGGACGTCCCGTAGTGCCAGGTGCACATCATGGAGAGGACAATGAGGGAGATGAGGAGAGGGAGCCAGCCTCCTCTGAGGATTTTGACGAGGCAGGACGAAAAGTAGAGAAGCTCAACAGAACCAAATATGGCGACGAATGAGAGTGCTGCGAGTGTAGTTCTTTTCCAGATGGTGGTGATGACGAGGAACATCAAGCATGTGGTGACGAACATTACTGTGATCACCGCAAGACCTAGAGATTTAAAGAGGAGTAAGATATCATCACGAAAAGGCGGCCCGAACCTCAAAAGAACAAATGTCTATTGTGGTTATCTAATGTCTCAATATGTTCTTAAGTGAATCTGTCAACATCATCCAGCCAGCCAGCCATAACAACTAACAAAGTAATGGTTTTTTGTCAATTTTTTTTTCATTTCCTTAAGAGGGCACAATTTCTACTCTATTAAGAGTCCAGCAAAAAAGTCTTTTGAATGATCTTTTTGAGATGCTCTTCAAGAGATAATGTGGGATGAAGAGAATTTTTGTTTTGTATCATTTTCTTGGCATGGGTAACCATGTTCTTCAAGAAAACCTTGGTTACTATTATATGAACATTCATATTCCAATTTAGTATCAGTAATGGGATAAAAAAATCTGAAAATAAGGCCTTATGTTCTTACCTCCTGTCGCCAGTGTTAAGCATATTCTTTCCTATTCCACTTTCTTATTCACAAATTGAATGGAGACTTAAAGTTTTACACTCTCAGCCTTAATCATCATGCTATGCCAACTCAGGAAAGTACTCCACATATTTTATGGCTTTGCAGAAGAATCTTATGTAGAACAGTAAAACTCCCATCAACACCAAGGCCTCATTCACTCACCATAAATAAATTTGGGTACACTGCATTCACATAATTAAAACATAAATAAATAAATTTGGAGAAGTGCATACCATAGGCATTCCCAATATGCTCGGTATCTTTGAAGCCAATGGTGACAGCAAGGCACAGGACCATCAGACACCAGTTCACCTCAGGTATGTATACCTGCCCATGTATCTCACTAGATTTGTGTATGATCTTCACACATGGAAAGCACTTCAATGACCTACACTGGCTAATTATAGAGAACGTCGCTGAGATGATCGCCTGGCTCCCCACCACTGTCGCCAGTGTTGCAATAATAAATACAGGCCAAAATATAAATTCTGCATGATTAAGAATTAGAAATGAAACATGAGGAATAAAGCAACCATATTATTCTAATAAGGAACAAAATTAGTTTTATAAAACAAAAGAAGATAGAACTGAATCTTGTCCCATTGTGCTTTGAAATAGGAATTCATTAATTTTAGTCCATAGAAAGAGTGAGAATATGAAGACTTAATGATTTCACATTATTTATGGCACTGCAATTTAATTTCAGATGGTAATATTTTAAACTACTGAATCAAACAGGTAACTTTAACATAAAATTGTTTTTGCATGAATTTCTTTGCATCTGTCCATTATAGATGTCTGCTATGCAGTAAATCAGCAAGATCCCAGTATTATGAGCAGAAAAATAAGTTCACTGCCAGATAGTAACAGAAACAGAGAAATTATTTAAGAAAAAAAAAATCAAGAGTATATCATGATACATATTTCTGTCATCTGGAAGTAATATATTCGAGATCTTCTACAGTATAACTTCTTTTTTTATTTATCGAAGTCATCAATGTCTACTACAAAAAGGATGACAGCTATAAAGAAATTAAGGAACAAGAGCAGCATATAAAAGTGAATGTCAACACTTCTATATAAGCAGGCATCTCACTTAAGAGAGAAGATTGTTACCAGGTATGGCTTTATAAAAGCTTCTCTGGAGATCAGCTTTGTGTTTAGAGAGATAGGCAGCCTCACCCATGTATGCAAGAATTAAGCAGGGATAAACAACTCCTGTAAATGCCATCTGCCATTAAAACATATATCTTAAAATAAAAATCAAGCTAGCCCACATGGCTATGCACTTACTGACTCCAAAGTGTCTTATCAGAAAACAATATAGAAGATTTTAATGTAATAGAAAACTCACGGTGACACCACATAATATCCTGAAAATAATAAAATATAGCACCCTTCTTCATGAATGGACTTTCATATGAGATTTATTCCTGATATAAGTGGGCATACTGCATTAATTAAAGGATCCTTTCACACATTTCCTTTGATTGTACATCTTAATAAAAGCAGATGGAAAAAATTGATCTCTCTTGTTTGGGTAGAAAATTCAAACATGTTGCATGTGCATTAAATGCCTGCAAGCTCATTATGTATGAAGCAAAAGAATGGAGAGGCATGGGCTCTGAACAGTTACACAACCCATAACTAAGAATTTTTTTTTTCATGGCTTCATCATACCTTGAATGAAAAAGCTCCAAACATCTTTAAAAAAAAGCAGATCAACTTACATGGAGATGGAAAGCTGATTAAAAATTCATATATTACCTCAACCATCTATGAATGAGGATCTTATCAATAATATCTATATAGAAGTTATATGTGAATGCAGAAGATAGTGGGGAAGTGGAGGTTACAATCCTATAGAACACTCCATTTTCTTAGTGTAATATTTGAGTTCTTGTATTGGGCTCATTGGTATGCATCAAGATAAAATAGCTCCACAGTCTAATAAAACTATCCTGAATAACAAGAAATCTGGCATGTTGAAAACTTTAAAAAACAAAATCACTTTTAAAGAAGACCTCACCCTGAGAGAGAGCTTAGAGAAGTGGCCAAGATCAGCAAACATGGCCTCGGCACCTGACAAGCAGACCATATTCACAAGAATTAGAATCTGAGAGAATCTCAGAAAAATTTCAAAATAAAAAATTATCTTAACTGGGATGATGCCAATTACCTGTAATGCATAGAACAATCCCACCAAGTGAACTCCAACCATCTTTTCCCCTAACCTTAAAAAAGTTGTATATATAATATGGTGATAAAGCACGAAAAATATGGGGATTCCATAGTATTATGTTGTAAATGCCAACCACACTTATACAGACAAGCCAAGCTATCAAGACTGGAGCAAAAAGAAACCCAACCCTGTGTGTTCCATAGTGCTGCAGGGAAAATAGTCCCACTATTACAATACAGGCGATGAACACCGTATAATCTGCATGAATCCAAACACAAAGTTGACAACAAATTATTGGGCTAGATAGAAAGTTTGTACGCAGAATTGAAATAGGCGTACTTGAATCGTGCAGACTATACTCTAAATTAATTTTATTTTTCATTCGTATCATATCAAGAAAGCAGATGCTCCATTGCAATACATATAAATCCTTAGTCAACAGCAACTGAAAGTCTGTATTTGCAAACATGTGTCTGGTGTTTTTCCCCAATAAAAAATATACATTTCTAATTAATATAATACACCCGTATAAAGAAGCTATTAATGGTACTTACTCTCATGTAGATTTGGGACTTTGGTCTGAACTCCAGAAACTGCTGAAAGGACTGAAAAAAAAATAGATGTTAGCAACCACAGAATTAATTCTAGCTTCAAAATAGTAAACTAAAGAAGAACCAATTTTATTTATAAAAGTAAAGAAAAAATTTCTCAATTTCAAGAGACCCAGACTACAAGTAGCAAAAAAGTTACCAGTCAAAAAAGGACCTAATGCTTCCAAAAACAATGTTAAATATATGTATTGTAACTTTGAGATCACCATTTATTGGAAGAAAACCAAGATTCCTACCTGACATTGTTGGTGTAAGGACGCCATCACCAATGACCATACTAGTTCCAAGGAGCACTGCAAGAAACAGAATTATCCGGGAACTATGGTGCTTCTCAAAGAATTCCTTTATCAATGCACTGGTATTTGTTTCTATGGGGAAGTTTTCAGTATCACAATTCGAAGTCTGCTCATACGCAATGTAGGGGCTGTTCAAAAGTCCTACCTTTGCACGTCGGCAAAGCAATGAATACAAAGCAAAGGTCCCACCTACAAGAAGCCAAAGCAAGCTACATACAAATTGAAACAGAATAATAAATGACCAATCTTTATGTGGGTTCATGAAACCACCTTCACCATTGTCGTCAGCTCCCAATACAAATATGATGTATTTCAAAAGTGGGATGAGTGTCAAAGTCCAAAAAACCAATGATACGACACCGAAAATCTCGTCATCGTCCTCATGTAATTGTAACCTCCCAGAGAAAGTACTCTTGTAAACATAAATGGGGGAGATGCTCAGGTCACCATAAACGACTCCAAAGCTCTGATACGCCAAGATTAACGTGCTTTTGTATACTCTCTGCCACCACAACTAAACATATAAGATTGTCTTGAAAATTCACAAGAACCCAAAATCAGTGAGAAATCCAACAAGAAGAAGAAAAATCAAAAATTCAAAAACAAAGTTACAGTTATTAACCCAATAAAAGACAATAACTGATTAACAGTTAATTCAACTCCCATACAAGGTTGTCAACTATTACTTGCAAAAAAAAAAAAATGACACCCGCAATAAGATTGTTCAGATAAATAACATTAAGAGTTCAAAACAAATCAAACAAGCACACAATCAACAAAACTGGTGTATTTAAACTATTGCGAATTCATTATAGCACAGACCCGATTGAGACGATTCGTTCGACCGAATGGCTCTGTCAACTTGTCAAGCAAACAATTCAAATAACACTTCAATTAACCCAAAAAAAAAAATTGATTTTTTGGTGTCTCAAGAGCAATTCAAGGAAAATTAACCCCACTGAAAAAAAAATCAAATACAGAGGCATCCAATGCCATCATTAATTAAAAAAAAAAAAGGATTTTGAAAGAGAGGGAGAGAAGGAAAAATTTAATAACAAAATATCACTTTTTGTGGCCAAAAAACAAAACCCAATCGGTTTCTTAAAAAAAACTTCACCAACAGAAGCACAAAAACGAAAACCCAAAATACAAAACAAACAAAAACCGACCAAAAACACTCACCAGGGACTGAAACCGAGGAGTCCCAGTTCCCGAATCGATGTTCATCTCTTTAAAACCTCCCCCAACTCCGATTCTTCAACCCGTCTCTAATTCTCTTGAATTCTCGGTTCTTCTCGATTCAAGTCAAGCATTGAAGAGAGAGAGAGAGAGAGAGAGAGTAGCAGTTATGAAAAACGTGGCGAGAGAGAAATGGAGAGTCGTGAAGGCGCCAAAATGGGTTCTCGCATTTATGGCTCTTTTGGCTCTTTAATTTAACTACCTTTGGTAAAGAAAAAAAATTATTTTTATTTTTTAGAGTTTCACTCTCACTCGAATGAATCTTTCTTTGTTTTTCTGGTCTGGTCTATTTATTTTTGTTTTTTTTCCCCTAATCCTAAGGGACTTGGCATTAGGCCTGTCAACCGGTCGGGTTCCGGTCGGGTCGGGGTGGACCCACCCCGACCCGTGACAGGACCCGACGGGTCCAGGTCCAACCCAGGACCCGGCGGGTCTGGGGAAATGTGAACCCGGACCCGGACCCGGACCCATCGGACCCGGGTTGGGTCCGGGTCCGACCCGACCCGGATGGTTGGGTAAAAAAAAAAAAAAAAAAAAAGAAGAGCTCATGTATTTGTTTGCCTTATCATTCTATTTGAATTTTTTTGTAATAAAACATTATTGTTAATGAGACTATGTTTGAATATAATTTTATACAATTCAAAAGAAGTAAATGAATTATTAAACAACATCCAAAACAATAATCACTAACATAAAAAACATATTAACCTAAATAATAAACATAACTAACCTAAAAAACATTCAAAACAATATTAACCTAAATAACGTTCAAAACAATATTAACCTAAACAACATTCAAAACAATAAACACTAACATATTAACCTAAATAATAAACATAAATCATGCAACAAAACTAATTAATCATACAAATTCAAAAACTAATAAGTTAATTGTCCAAAACAAACCGATTTATAGGCTTGTTATGATTATGATTTATGAACTTATAGATACAAAAATAAGTTAAGTAAGAAATAAAATTATGTATCAACTAATACTAATGGTCTTATAATATATGAACATATATTAAAAAAAACAGTTGGGTCCAACGAGTCCAACGGGTCGGGGCGGGGTGGACCCGGACCCGACCCGTTTGTTTGTTCGGGTCCGTCGGGTCGGGTCCAAATCGGGTCGGGTATATTACACGTGTAATCGGGTCCGGGTCGGGTCGGGTCCGGGTCTGGACTCGACTCGTTGACAGGCCTACTTGGCATGGGTTGATAATCTTTTATATCAAACATTTTTTTTGTTTTGATAAACAAATGATGGACTAAAAAATTTATATATATATATATATATATATTAACATTTATACAAGTAACAATTTATGAGATATTTGAAAAAATATTATATATTTTTACAAATTAATTGAAGTGGTGTAAGATATAAAAATAATAAGGGTTTTTTTATTTTTTAATCCATATAAACTATATGATTTATTGATCAATCTCTCACTTTTTCATATTTTAGTTTAAGTCTTTAGATTTAAAGGGTATGTTTCTTATTAGTCCATGAGAGGGGCCTATCCCTAAATTATTTGGTTTTCTTTTTAGTCCTTAAGAGTGACTAAAAGGAACATATCATTTAAATCTGAAGACTTAAACCGAAATATGAAGAAGTGAGGGACCGATCACTAAATTATATAGTTTAGGGGAACTTAAAAAAACCCTAATAAATAAAAGATATAAAATAAATAAATATTTAAAAATATCTTCATAATAAATTTAAAAAGGAAAAAAGAAAAAGCACACATGAAATAAAATATTAAAATTCCACTTTTTTCAAAAATAAAACTAGATAAAGATATAAAAACAATAAATTTTTTAAAAAATCAGAATAAAAAATTTAAAAAGATATATCAAAAAATTAAAAATTGTATTCATAAAAAAGATTGGCAAACATAAAAAAACAAAGAAAGGTCCATAGATTATAATTTAGGTTAAATTTAAGATTAGACAGTCCATACACATTTTAATTTTTTTTTAAGATTAATATAAAAATGCATATATTTAAAATTATACATTTTTTAAAAACGAAAAAGTAAAATGTTTATGATAATATGTATATTTCATTTATCACATTGATCTAGAGATAAAAGGAAAGACGGTTCACCTATCGATCCATGATCTTTTGTGTGGGTCTGTTTTTATTTTATCTTATTTTAATTTTTTTTGTCCTTTGGTGGTGGGGTGACCTGTTGGAATATGAAGCTTATAAATAGAACTTCAAAAGCTCTTATCTTCACAATTTATTTATAAAAACAAATAACCAAATCAATTCATTAGTTATTGAGTGTTGATACACGCAGCCCGTTTTTACAGCCCCTTTTGCACTTGTATGCTATGATAACATAGTGTATACTATAATATCATAATATATATTGCGCTATCATAGTATATACTGCAGTCTATTTTTTTTTGTTTTTTTTTACCATGAAAAAAAAAACACTAATATATCTCAGCATATACTTCATTTCATATAATAACATGCACTTCAAAAGGTGAATGTATAATTTTATTAAGAAAAAAGGGATGAACTGCAATTGGGGTTGCAGTGGGGGCTATGTGTATCTTTTTCCTTAGTTATTTCACCAAAATCTGGGCCGGGCTATAGTCCAGCCCAACCAACTCTAAAATTCGCCTATGGTTGGAATCTTAGGTTAGACAAATGATTCACTCATGTTCAAGATATAGACGTTACATGTTTTCATTTTATTTAAATCATATATCTCTTCCAATTAAATATATAATTTTATGAAAAGTGAAGTAAATAGTCTAGTTAATCGAATAATATCATTTATAAAAAATGTAAAGTTTCTAATGAATTATATATCACAATAAATTCCTAATGAATCCTCTTAACTTTGTCTTCCATTATGAGTAAAATATGCTAACGAAGTATATATGATTGTAAAAAGGAGTAAGTATCATAAAGCTCATTAAGTTTGTTTGTGACAAAAATAAATCCGGAGGGATAACGTCAAGTATTTTAAAGGGAGATTATTTTGGTATTGTAGTTCTTTTCTTTTTCTACTAAATATTTATTTTATTTTAAAGTTTTATCTTTTGTATTTATAAACAGAACATTTGATTTCTCTAATATAATAAAAATCATCTAAAAAATTCTAGATCTATGAAACCTGCTCCATTTAATGAGATATATACTTTGTTCAAAATATTTAAATATTGTGTGTAACATCGCCTATCTCCAAAGACATTACATCGGTATACAAAAAAGGTGACGCATTAAGTTCAGAGTGAAACACTTATAAGGGGATAAATGTATGAAAATGTATGACACTGACAGTTAAATAATAATATATTTAATTTAACACAAAAATGAAAATTTTCTATTGCACTTACATGCTAGAATAAAATCTATATGGTATTTATTTTGATTTTTACGAATCAAAACAATGATAAATTCATAGGTTTTATAATCTCTTAAATTAGAACAATTTATACTCACAATTTTTTCATCTTGTCAAACTAAACCATCTATCTGTATACTTACAGAAAGTATTTTAGTTTTTAACTTTATTTCTGTTATAACATTTTTATTTTTTATTTTACCCTTAATATGTTATGTAGTGATTATATTGAATTTTGGTTCTAGATTAGGGACAACAATGGAAAAAAAATTAGAAAATTTATTTATATTTTATTCAAAAATTTAATGTCAATACATTGAAAAGATGATATTATATATTTACCAAATTTATCTTTTTAAATTTCACAATGGCTTAGTTAAAAAATAAATTTATAAATATTTTTCAATTTAAAAATAATAATAGTAAACTCGATATTTTTGTTGGGATATTTTTTCAATTTAAATTTAAACTGCAATAAACATGGCCACTATTATCCTTGTTTTAAATAAATATATAAATATAGAGTCCTGTAACATGGGCCCCAAGTTTTAAGCCCCATTTAAAAGTCCTATTAGGTGTCATAATCTCATTGGCTGGATGTTTGACTTTTAAATTACTTGAAAAAGCAAAATACCTAAATACCCTTCATTAAAAACCCATGGTTTTTTTCTCCCACTTTCTCTCTCCTTAGCAAAAGAGCGGGTACTTTGTTTATAAAATCAAGCGATCCTTGTTTTTTAAGAAGAAAATTCGCCACTTCTCTCTTTTTATGTTGCGGTCATAAAGACGAATTTCTCTTGTTCTATACCAAAGTGGGCTTATTATCGTTAATCTTCCTTGTATGCTGGCACTTCTACACGTATGAATGAGAATAAAAAAGAAGCAAATCAAACTCTTTGCGGCTCTCGGAAACAAATGTTTGAAAAAAACGTCTAACAGCTTCTCCAATAAAATCAAATGCCATAAAAAAAATCGAATGCCATAAAAAAAAACTTTCAATGTGAAAAGAAACCATCAAAACTCTAAGTCGGGTAGCATTGCATCCAAGCTCCATTAATCATTTCATGAAAATCATGGAATTGGAGGAGTAAGATGGGGGAAATTTGTACACTTGATCAAGAACGAGGAAGGAATCTGAGTTTCTAATCCCAATGTATTTGCTGCTACTGCAGGCATCGATTTTGAAACAAAAGATATTTTTTTACCTAAAAATCATATGGGAACAAAATGAATATGTCTAAAAAACAGAATGTGGAAGTGATTCCACTAATTGAAATGAGAGAAAGAAAGGAAGAAGTATACATAGAAAACATGAAAAATGAATTCCTTCTACAATGTCATGCATGCGGTTAATTAAACATGTATTTAGATTTCATTGAATGTAACTGGATCTAAAACAATGTATCTGAATTTTAATTATTGCTGAATTTTCAATGCAATTGAGTTTTCAAAATATATCTGGATATGGATTTCATAGAATGTAACTGGATCTGGAACGATGTATCTAAATTTAATTATAACTGAATTTCTAATGCAAGTGAGTTTTCAAAATTTAAACATGCATCTGAAACTTATGTAGCTAACATAACAAATTAATCATTCACTTAAACAAAAAAAAAGATGAAACATGGCCCACTTCTGGGAGATAAAACAACAATCTTAGATTATTGTATAGTATAAATTCAAATGTATCTTGATTTTTCATAAAATGTATCTTACTTTTTCAAAAAATATAATTAGATTACTAGGGAAAAGACATAAAAAAAGGAAAAAATGATCAACAACCACATAAATGGAGCAAAAATATAACTTGGTATTATATAATTAACATAACAAAATAGTCATTCGTTAAATAATATTACATAAAATAAAAAAAACACATGTGCAAAAAAACTCACATAAACATAATGCAACTGATTTATCAGATACATTTCAAATGTATCTGAATTAAAAAAAAAAAGGTGTATGTGCAGGTAAGAGGATGTGGATGCCAGAGGAAGGCTCAAAAGATAGCCCAATCACCTCTCATATGATAGAGGGCGGCGAGAGAAATCCAGGGGTGATGATGCCGGTCGCTAAAGATGAGTAGGCCAGCCGGAATGACTTTTTAGAGTGACAGATAACTTATGAGGGTATTATCGGTGATACCAGTTATGCCACCTCATGAGGCTTACATGAAGTCTATATAATGAGGCTTGTGAATCATTATTGATAAATATAATCCTAGTGATACTCATTGTCTACGTCATAGGCACGTGCTCAAGTTACCAAAATCATTCACGCAATATAATTTCATTCATAATTTTTCTTCAACCAAATAAGATCTCTGTGTGCCAAGTGATGAGAAAAAGACACATTTTATGTGACTGTGCAGATGATGAATTATAATTTGCAGACATGAATGCCTTTTAAATAATGGAGGCTTGGAGCCAACGGTGGTTAGGAAGAAGACCAGAACATTTTTGGCATTTCAATTAATTAGGGGCAAATTTGTCAGTATAAAGACATGTAATTTTTCATGTTTTGAGGGACCTATTAAAATGAGGCTGAGATGAGGGTCGACACGACCAGCAGATCCCGGTGTCTGCAACGGTGTGAATGGAAGAAGAAGAAAATCTATTAAAAGGGAGGGGTAAAAAGAAAATTAGCAAGGAGTTATTTGTATTTTTGATAGTTTCCAGGGACTTATATGTATTATTTTGGTTTGCATAGGTTAATATAACATAATATTCTAATTAGGTTAGTGGTTAATTAATTAGGGGGCTGATGATTTGGCTTTTCATTATTTTTATGCGGGGTTATCTGGATTTTTAAATGTGTGTGGGTGGGGGGGGGGGGTGGGGTTGTTTATATGAATTTTTCCCTTTTTTTAATCGGATTTTTTTTTTATTATTTGACCTAGTTTATTTATTTTTAAAAACTTATCTATTTTTTCTCTTTGTTTGTTTCTTTTTAATTAGGCCTTGTTTGAAAAACTGAATATTAAATTTAAAATTATAAAAAATAAAAAAAGTTAAATGAACTTAGATTTCAGATTTGATATGTTGTTCATGTCTCTACTTCATTCGGGCCTGTCAAACTATCAATTTTGTCACGCGTGCACCCTATAATTATAACGCACTGAAAATCACACCAATCTGAACTGTCCGATAGATGGCCCTTTAATAGCTAGGATGGTCCCCGTTTTGGTGGACCTTTATTTCTGTAGGCCAGATACTAGGGTTTTGGGTTCTTTTGAATTTACAAGTTGGTGACTTGGTTGGTGATCTAAGAAATAACAGGTACCTTGTCTAGAAATTTTATTTTATTTATTTATTTATTTTGTTACAAAATAAATAAACTGCCTTTTGGTGTCCGAATCAGTGGTTCATTTATTCTGCCAGTGTCGGATCACAATTGCCTTCTGGTGTGAGGTGTGCACAGCTACTTCACTCACCCCCTTCCACTCCCTTCCAGAGACGTGGAAGGCCAGTGAGGAACTGTGGGGTCGGTTGGCACCGGATCACACAAGGCAAGTTGCACTCTCGATCGTCCCGGCCAGGGCATGGGCGATATGGCGCATGAGGAACGATGCGGTGTTCAAAAACACACGGATATACACAGAGAACATGCAGGATTTTACGGCATTGCTCATGCATGACTGGGCCAGGGAGTTGGTAGGAGTGCAGGGAGCTTGTGGCGGCACTGTTGGGCCAGTTCCATAACCCTCGCCCGGGGGAGGGGGGGTCCCATTGGCAAGTGGATATCCTATCCACTTCCACATCGCCCCCTCAACCGTACTATCTTATGCTCTATCTTCATTTGCTTTTCCAATTTCTATGTATCCTCTCACCCCCATTTAGATCTGTACTAATTCTTTTCAGAAATGAAATCGATTAGTAGCATGAGTCTACCTTTTTTCAAAAAAAAAAAAAAAAACAATTTCTGTAATTTAAAAAATATTCATTTTTTTGTGGTAGGAATACAAGTATTGAAGAGAAAATTCAGAATTATTGATACATAATTTTAAGAAAAAAAATGCTTAATGGTTGCCATCTAGAGGACCCAAGAAGAGTGTTAGTGCAAATTGAGATTGAAGTGTTGTATGTTCCTTTTATTGGAAAAAGATTAAAAAAAATTGTGTTCATATGTAATTGTTTCTAATTTGTGGGTAGAACCTTTTTAAAGTAGTTGTGCGCCAATTATGGTATACTATGCTTGTTTTAGTAATGATTCATTGTCCAAGGTTCCAATCATGATTTTAATTACTACAGTCCCTTGCTTATCAGAGTCTTAATGCTCCAAGTTTCCATCTCATGCACACTATTAGACAAATGCAGTTTGCTTTCTTCACAAGTTACTAGAGGCGATTCACGACAATATTTTTGGGTGAGCTATATTAAATATTAATATAGAAGGATTTTTTATTTTTGTATTTGATGTAATTATTTTATATATCAAATAATGTTATATACAAAAGACATTCAATCTTTTTTGTAACCTTATACATTGTGATAATGTATCACATACTGCATATCATAGTATAGGATATTATAGTATATGGAATAAAAAAATTATTTATTCATAATTAAAAAAACTATACTAGTATATATCAGTTTATATATCACTTCATATAATAACATGTATTTCTATTGGAAAGTGTATAATTTTTTTAAAAAAGGAAAAACTGTGTGGATTGCAAATGGGGCTGTAGAAGGGGTTGAACGTATCATTTTTTTTTTCAGCCCCAATTTCAGTCTTATATGTGTCGATAGAAAATCACTGGAGTATATATTCACAATAACGAGGTATATGTTTTGATAGAAATTTATAAATGTATTACTACAATTTATTAAAGTATATGCTTCATTTTTTTGTAAAAGCATGTATCTCATTAAATGAAGTATATATTATTTTTAAAAAAATCAAAACACGTGTAAACTGAAATTATGATTAAAAAAAAGTATGTACGTAATATTATCTCAATATATATAACAAATAACAAAAAAAAAAAAATTAGGCCGGGCTGTAGACTGGCCGAGCTAACCTTTAGGTCCGCCCCTGCAAGTTACTCAATTGTTTTTTTCAAAAATCCATTATTATTGTTGCAGATCAGATCAAGTTTACAATTTAGTAATTTTAGGAATGATTTTGGTCGACGTCTACAATTAGATTAAAAGCCCTCTGGATTAATAATTTTTTATGAAAAGTTTTGTCACCTCTTTTTTTCCATTCGAATTAATTTTAAAAATTCACTTTTTTTAATTGAATTTTTTGTTTCCTGAAATTTTATTGATCATTTCATTGACTATCGAGTCATCGCTAGATCAATTTAATATATATTTTTTTAACAAAAGTTTGCTCACCTTTTTTCCCTTTTGAATTACTTTTAACCATTCACTTTTTTCAATGAAAATTTTTTGTTTCTGAAATTGGATTGATCATTGCATTGATTTGTGGATATGGTTTATTAATTACATTTTAGGTTAATAATGACAATTCATATCTTTTAGAGGCATTCTTAGTACCCTGCAAATTCACATTCACATTCACATTCAACCTTTACCAAGCAAAAAAAAAAAAAAACATTCAACCTTTCTGATCGAGTTGTCCATGTAAGAGTAGTTGATTGGTTACATTATTATAAACCAAACAAAATTGCATGCATGGATACACCAATGTGTGGTTGGGGTATACACCAGGGAGGATATATATCACTGGTCCTTTTGGAGGAATTAAAGCATGTTTTATGTTTGGAGAGATACTTATCTGTCACTTGCAATTCGAAGTCACATCTTGAATGGAAAATTCTTGTAGTCTATGTAATCCTCCTACATTTAATTGATCTTATCATTTTATAGACATATTTGGAGTCCTCTTTATAATGTGACTTGTTAACTAAGAGTCTTCAAGTCAGATTTAAATTACACAATTTGGTTTTGGCTTCCCAAATCAATACTTATAAGATGTGTTCATTAGTCTCAAATCATTTTATATTTAATGATAGACAAAATGAAACTTTTCCATATGTTAATCCATGGGGATGGATGTAATTAGAACTAGATCCATGAGGGTTGATCAGTCCTCAGTAGGAGACACCTCACATGTTAGGCACATGAATCATTATCTAAGGGATAAATAATTCATGAATGAATGGTTCACGCATGCATGATTTATGAGTTATTCAATTCGATTCAAGATTTATTAAATTTAATTTAAGGTACACTTGAAATTGAGCTCAAATATTTAATGCAAGATACTTTTCAATTCATTATAAAAGTTTATTTAGTTCGATTATTATTACAAAAAAGTTCATTTCAATATCATCTTTTTTAATTTGATTTATTGGTTATTCAATTCATGAATGAATGATTTAATTTGAATTATAAATTTCTCAATTAGAATTATGATTTATTTAGTTTAGTGCAAAACTAATTCATTTCAACTTCACCTTGTTTAACACAATATGATCCATGAGTTCTTTAGTTTGATTTATATTGTTAGTCGGTTTTTTTGTTTAGTTTTAATTCATGAATTTTGAAATCTTCTTCGCTCCCTTGTAAAATACCTCATGTGCACATGAAGTGTTCACATGTCAGTCTCACGTATTGACGATTCATTTTTGCATTGTGTTTCTTACACTAGGTGACTAATATTAATATTTAGTGGAAGTTCCCTGTTGAAGGGGTAGACATTATTTGAATACATGGTCCTTACCTTCGTTTTCTTTGGTGGAATCCAAGTCGTTTAAAAATTAAAATGATTTTTTTATATCAAAACAAACAGTCCATGTTGTGCACACTAAAAGTGTTTGTTTTTCTAACACTATACTTTCAGCTGAGCTGTTTAGTCTTATAAGTCTTCTTTTAACTTTATAGTTCAATGGAACATTTTTTCCTTTATTCCATACCTTCTCTTAAGCACAAAGAATTCCTACGATTGGATGATCAGTTGCTATGAAATAGACTTCAAACAGAGACAAAAAGGGAGGGTTCAGGAAAAGAAGTGAGAGTGATGTGGGAAGGTTGGTTCTCTTTTATAGGTTTCTGGAGATGATGAATTGGGGGCCTCATTAGTATTAGATTTAATAAAAATTCTAAAGGTACAATATGTCCACTCTTTTGTACTTCGGAATCCACATGGACACTGAACTTTATGCCTGATCAACTTGCAAGATGCAAGAATTCCTGAGTTCCTGATAGTGTTGCATCAGTAAACAATCTGTCTCCTCTTGCTTTCCTTAAAATTGTTTTAATCAAACTTGTACTATTAGTCCAAAAATTACATGGGTGAGTCCCACTTGAGATGGTATCATATACTATATTTTATTAGACAGCATTTAAAAATGATTTTAGACATCTTTTGTTGATTATGCTTTTACATAATTTAAGTTTGATCTAAACTTATTTCAAAATGCCCCCACCAGTTCCCATTTCGAAGAAGACAAAAAATAATTATAATAATAAAATAGAAAACAATTTATTTGAAAAATAATTAAAGCATCTTTTGTGAAAATCTACTTTCAAAAATTGCCTTAAGTAAAAAATTGCTATTACAATTTATTTCCAAACGCTACCTTTGGATTTTTTTAACCTGTTGTAAGATATCAACATCATGTATGTTAACTGACAATGGATCAATTCTTGAGGGTTCATGGAAAGAGAATTGAATAATGGGGAAGAGAATTGAACAAATAGGAGGATAAAAGATAAACTACCTTAAAAAAAAATAGATTTTTTATATAAAAAAAATGACTAATTATGAGAGAGACAGAGATATGTTGAATTATTTTTTCTTCTCCACCATAGATATATATAAGTTGACGAATCTCATAAAGTCTGCATGTACCATTATGTGGAATGAATAATAGAATGTGTCACATCAAGATGTCAACATTGTTTGTGGATATGAAATGGAGCATTTAAAGTTGTTTACGAGTGTGCATTTATAATCTAATGGTGAAAGTAGTGTATAAAAAATACTAAATTCATGATTTTGGATTCAAAGTGAAATCTACACTCCACAAGTTCTTCGTTTTCTTTTCTTTTTTCTTTTTTTGGTCTTGATGAGGGCTTAACTTTAAGTATTGTGAATTACTTTTAATATAAAATATAACTACAATCAAATTCATATCATTGGAAAAAGAAATCAAAGATTTCCCAGTTGGTAAGATTTGGCATACAGCCAAACAAACTGTATCAGAAAGATACTCAAGCAAGAGACTGACTCCACACTCAAATGCTCATTTTAATTATTTTATTGTTTTTCAGTTCAGTGATGCTGTTGTTTATGTCACCAGAGGTTTTGGCTATTCATGGAAGGATGCATGTATAACACAAACTTTCTGACAACAGATAAAACAGTCTCTTCCTTGCCCTCATAAAAAAAAAACTCTCATTTTAGATGGGTATGATCAAAGGAGTCATGGCACTTGTGGGTTTGTTTGTTTTTTTTGTTTTTTTTTTCTACATAACAAATTAAAGAACATCATAGATGAGTGGCATACATGATTTATTTTTTTTTTTTTTTCCTCTTCTCCTCTCACCCCTCATTCAGACTTGTAACCTTCACTTTGAAAAATAAGCATTGATGATAATGTCTATCTTTTTTGTACCCTTTACTTTGAAATATAAGCATTGGTGACAATGCCTACCTTTTTCAAAAAAATGAAGAAGAAGATAAAAGTCAATTTAAATTTTATAAATTGATCGACTCAACCAATTGAACGGGCAATTTTTCATTTTAAACTATAAAACAATTATCATTTATCAAAAGATTATTTAAAGTGAAGTTATATAAATACTTGAAGAGTATTTTCTAATCATTTTCAAATTTTCTGTGTGAAATTTTAAAGTGAACTTTGTTATTTATCTATCTATTTATATTAGCTTTTTATATTGAGGGATATAGTGAGGTAACTTTATATTTTGTGGGGCACCAATGACTTACTTGCATAAGTATTCACCATCACCTATCTCCTACACTTTCCACTACCAACCACCTTATTAAATTCATCACTTCCCAAGTTTTTTATTTGCCATATCACCCACCATTTACCCATGTATGGAAAACCATAAACCCCTATTACCTATGATTTGGTAAATCACTTTGACTACCATTTTCCCATAAACCTCCATTTACCCATGTTTTGGTACTCTACACTAGGTGTTATGAATCCAACTACCCACAACCCATTTCCCATACTACTTTGCCTATAAAAGGAGACCCTCTCCACCATTTCAACAAAAACTCAATCTAACTCACTCCACAAAAATCCCAACACCACCTAAAACATACACTTGTGCAAGCTTGTCTCTAGTAGCCCAATTTTGAATGTAAGCTTGTCTCTTGTAGTGAATATCAAGTTGCCAATTTTCCCTCATCTTTGAGTTGTCCATTCTTCTTTTATTTTTGGTTGTGAGTCTTGGGCTAGTGTGATCTTGGTTGCACTATTCGAGAGCCTTGTATCTCTCCACATGGTATCAGAGCTACAAGGGTTGTAGTTTGGTGCTTTTCAAGATTCCCTTGGTGAAGAAGTTTGTTTGGAGCTTCGAAGATGGATTCGGGAGGTCGTATTGGTGGACTTGGCTTTGTAGTGCTTTCACAAACCAACTACAAGAGGTGGAAGTTATGTATGGAGTCCTACCTTCTTGGTGAGGACTTGTGGGAGGTTGTTGGTGGGGGTGAGAAGGAGGCTCCGGAGAATACGCCGGAGAACGCTAATGCATTGAAGAAGTGGAAGACTTCTAATGCAAAGGCGGAGTTCATATTGAAGAGATCGGTTTCTGAAGAATTGTTCGAGCACATCATAGATTGCACATCGGCGTGCAATATATGGGAAACCCTCCATGGGTTGTTCAACAAGAAGAACGTTGCTCGGTTACAATTGTTGGAGAATGAGTTGGCGAACTCTTCTCAAGGCGATCTCTCTATCTCTCAATTCGTCTTGAAGATCAAAAATCTTTGTTCGGAGATCTCTACTCTTGACCCGGACGAGCCTATCTCGGAGGCGCGGTTGAAGTGGCACATTGTTCGTGGGCTCAAGAAGGAGTACATTCCTTATGTCACATCTATTCAAGGGTGGGCGGTTCAGCCATCCTTGGTGGAGTTTGAGAACCTTCTTGCTTCACAAGAGTCTCTAGCTCGACAAATGGGGAGAATGATGGGAATGCTTGTTTTCTTTCAACAAAAAATCTAGGAAGAAAAGCAAGGAGAAGAAGAAGGACGACGGCGACTCCTCTAGTAAATCGGAGGGGAATCAGAAAGGTGTCAAGTGTTACCGTTGTGGTAAACTTGGACACATTAAGAAGAATTGCCATGTGAAGCTCAATGGTGGCAATCTTGCTCAAAAAGATTGTGTCGAAGAAGAAGATTGGGGGAATTGCTTCTTGACGGAGGCAACTTCGGTCGACGCCTTGGCCTCCATCAACTTCAAAGAGGATTGGATCATCGACTCCGGTTACGGCCACCATCTAACCGGCGATGACTCCAAGTTCTCTTCTCTCCAAGATCATTATGATGGCAATATTCGAATTGTCACGGCGGACAACACTATACACCCGGTGGAGAAGGTCCAGAGCGTCATCCTTGGCAGCAAAGGAGGTGACGACTCTATCACACTTAAGAGTGTGTACCATATGTTCCGGGTGTGAAGAAGAACCTTCTCTTCTTCTCCAATACAGTGGATGTGAGCCATTATGTCTTGTTCGGGCCACAAGACATGAAGATTCTTCAGAATGTTTCCAAGTTGGAGGGAGACGTTGTTCATACCGAAAAGAGGGTAAATGATCTCTTTGTATTATCTGTCTCTTCTTCGTATGTTGATAAAATGAGCACCAATGATAATGTATCCATATGGCATGCTAGACCAGGGCATCTTAGCATGGATAAGCTCAAGATCATGGTGAAAAAGAGCCTTGTTGATGGGCTTCCTTCCTTGAGCACCTTTGGTGGAGGAGAGGTGTGTGAGGGATGCCAATATGGAAAGGCACATCGTCTTCCATTCGATAGGTCCCTTTCTCAGTGCATGAATCCTTTGGGGCTCATCCATAGTGACTTGAAGGGGCCTTGTTCTACACCATCTTATTCGGGCTCTCTTTATAGGCTTTTATTTGTTGATGACTTTTCACAGTTCACTTGGGTGTATTTTGTAGAAGAAAAATTAGATGTTTTCTCAAAGTTCAAGGAGTTCAAGTGACCGTGGAAGGCATGCTCAACAAGAAGATTCGGAGACTCCGCATGGACAATGGGGGAGAGTTCACTTCGAACAACTTCTCATCATTTTGTCGTGAGCACGGCATTCGGAGGGAGCTTTCTTGTGCCTATACTCCACAACAAAATGGCGTGGCGGAAAGGAAGATTCGTCACTTGGTGGAGACATGCAAGAGTTGGTTGCATGTGCGAAGAATTTACCCAAGGCCTTATGGGCGGAGGGTATGGCATGTGAGACCCATGTGATCAATCGAGTGCCTCTTAGCCCGATTAACATGAAGTCTCCATATGAGCTCTTGTACGGGGAGAAACCCAGCGTCAAACATCTCAAGGTGTTCAGATCCATTTGCTATGTTCATGTGCCCGATGCAAATAGGTCCAAGTTGGATGCCAAGGCCAAGAAGTGCATCTTCATTGGCTACGATGAACGGAAGAAGGGGTGGAAATGCATGGATCCCGAAACTCACAAATTCAAAGTTTCGAGGGATGTTGTATTTGATGAGATCACCTCATTTTATGGTCCGAGTGTTGCTGGTCCTGAATGTGTTGGTGCTCTCTCGAACATCAACAACAAGCAGGAGGCCACCGTTAGCTTGCCGGTCTGTTCTAGTGCTCCTACTCCATTGGAAGGTTCTTCTTCGTCGATAGGGGAGCAAAGTGAGAGGGGGAGCTGGATTTCTTCTCTTGATCCGTATGGACAGCGAGAAGAGGATGTGGTGGAGGCTCCAAGCGGGCCTACTCTTCAGTGATCGGAGAGGAAAATTGTGAAACCCATGCGGTATCGTGATGGGAATTTGGTGAGCACCATTCCTTGTTTACTTGCCGGTCCTATTGATGAATTTGAACCTTCCTCTTTCAGTGAAGCTAAAGGTGGGAAGGAGTGGGAGGACGCCATGGATGAGGAGATGCGTGCACTCATCAAGAATGAGACTTGGATCTTTGTTCCAAAACCCAAGGATGTGATGCCGGTCACTTGCAAGTGGATGTACAAGACGAAGCGAAAGGCGGATGGAAGTGTTGAGCGTTTCAAAGCTCGACTTGTGGCTAGGGGTTTCTCTCAAAAATATGGAGAGGACTATGAGGAAACCTTTAATCCGGTGGCCAAGATGGCTTCTGTTCGGGTGGTGATTTCTTTGGCGGCTTCGCTTGGGTGGAGACTATGGCAACTCGACGTCAAGAACGCCTTCTTGTCTGGTGAAATTGACAAGGAGATTTATATGAACCAGTCCCCGAGATGTCTCTAGCACTCATCCAGAGTTTGTTTGTAAACTCAAGAAGGCTCTTTATGGGCTTAAGCAAGCACCGAGGGCGTGGTATGGTAAAATTGCGGAGTATTTACAATTTTGTGGATATTGTGCTTCTAACTCCGATTCTAGTCTCTTTGTGAAGAAGCAAGGGTGTCTCCACATGATTGTTCTCTTATATGTGGATGACATGATCGTCATGGGCAATGATGAAGGGGAGGTTGCTAAGCTTTGGTCCGAGCTTTCCATTCGATTCGAGATGAAGGATCTTGGTGAGCTAAGTCATTTTCTTGGCTTGGAAGTGGAGAAGGTGGACCTTGGGCTCTTCCTTTCTCAAAAGGGCTATGCGAAGAAGATTGTTGAGAGGTTTGGGTTGAACCAAAGCAAACGGTGTTCCACTCCTCTCGATTCAAGCATGAAGATTACTCGTGATGATGGAAAGCTTCTTCCGGACCCTTGCCCATATCATGCTCTTGTGGGTAGTCTCATCTATTTGATTATCCAAGACTTGACATTGCATTCTCTGTTGGACTCGTGAGCCGCTACATGCATGAACCGCGGAAACCACATTTGGAGGCGACAAAACGTATTTTGAAGTATGTGAATTCCACACTTGACTTTGGTTTTCTTTGCAAGAAGAAAGTGGAGTTTTCTTTATGTGGATTCACGGATGCCGACTTGGGTGGTGATTCGGATGATCGGAGGTCTACATCCGGTTATGTTTTTCTATGCGGATCAGCCGGGGTCTCTTGGTGTACTAAGAAACAAGATTCTGTGTCTATTTCTATTATGGAGGCAGAATACAAAGCTGCTACTCTTGTTTGTCAAGAGTGTGTGTGGCTTCGGCAGCTCATTGAGGATGTTCATTATACCATTCACAAACCAACCACTATTCTTGGTGACAACCAAAGTGCTATCAAGCTTGCTACCAATCCGGTTTGTCACACAAGAACTAAACATATCGAGATCGAGCTCATTTCATTTGTGAGAAGGTGCTTGATGGAATGGTAAACGTGGAGGAGGTGCGAAGCAATGATAATCTTGTTGATATCTTCACCAAATCTCTCTCTAAAGGGCCGTTCGAATTTTTACGAGCCAAACTTGGGCTTGTTCCCAAAAGTTCACTTTAAGGGGGAGTGTGAAATTTTAAAGTGAACTTTGTTATTTATCTATCTATTTATATTAGCTTTTTATATTGAGGGATATAGTGAGACAACTTTGTATTTTATGGGACTCCAATGACTTACTTGCACAAGTATTCACCATCACTTATCTCTTACACTTTCCACTACCAACCACCTTATTAAATTCATCACTTCCCAAGTTTTTTACTTGATACTACCTATGCCTTGGTAAACCACTTTGACTACCATTTTCCCATAAACCTCCATTTACCCATGTTTTGGTACTCTACACTAGGTGTTTGAATCCAACTACCCACAACCCATTTCCCATACTGCTTTGCCTATAAAAGGAGACCCTCTCCACCATTTCAACAAAAACTCAATCTAACTCACTACACAAAAATTCCAACACCACCTAAAACATACACTTGTGCAAGCCTGTCTCTAGTAATGCAATTTTGAATGTAAACTTGTCTCTTGTATTGAACTTCAAGTTACCAATTTTCTCTCATCTTTGAGTTGTTCATTCTTCTTCTATTTTCGGTTGTGAGTCTTGGGCTAGTATGATCTTGGTTGCACTATTCGAAAGCCTCGTATCTCTCCACATTCTATACTCCTGGTTAATTATTAATCACCAAGAGATCCACAAATCAACATTGCTGTTATTATTCATTGGACTTGGTTTAAATTTCAAATTTTATTATTCATTGGACTTGGTTTAAATTTCAAATTTTATTATTCATTGGACTTGGTTTAAATTTCAAATGTGAGCGGTTGCTAGGTTTGGATAGACTGATGCAGATGGGGAAACCAATAGACCATCCAGTTCCATGTCCATTGTATTCATATATGAGCGCTGATACACGCAGTCTTTTTACAGCCCCATACACTATGATAACGTAGTATATACTGCACTATCATAATGTATAAGTCCTATCATAGTATATAATCCAATTTGTTTTTCATTTTTTCATTATGAAAAAAATACACTAATGTATCTCAGTATATATTTCATTCCATATAACAACATGCACTTTAAAAGGTGAGTGTATAATTTTTAAAAAAAAAAGAAAACGAGATGAACTATAATGAGTGCTATGTATATCTTTTTCCGTCGTATATATGTACAGGGCCCAATGGACTTGTGAAGTCTTTCACATACAGTGGACAGACCACTTGGTGCTAGATAAATTAAGACCAACACTAAAATCAGATATAGTGGGCAATAATCCATTTTTGCAGTCTTGTTATCTGTAGGGTTCCAACCATGATTATTTAAGAGCTAGTTTGACAAGAAGAAAACTAATGAGATAACGGATAATGAGGATAAATAAAAGTGAAAACAACTTATGTTTGATATAAAAAATAATTAAAATAAAATACGAACAGTTGTTCCAATATTAAAATGAAAATAATGATATTTTGTTTCATCTAAAAACCGCTAGAATAACATTTATCCTCACTTTTTATCCTGATTTTGACAAATGTAAATAAGAACAAAATTGATAAAATAGTGCCAATGGTGTTGTCCTTCGAACCATCAACCAAACCACCTTTGGAACACGTGCCATCTGTAAGACTTTAATGGAGTAGTAGTGCCAATAGCGCAACAATCAATTATAACTCATGGTCTTCAAAATTTCAATGACAATATGACAGATTCAATTATGCAAACAAATAATGATGGGGTGCAGCCTACATTTGTCCGAATCACCAGGGACTATGATCTTCATGGCAAATTAATGATGTGTTCGAATTTTAAGTTCACTAAAGCATGTATATAATACAACTTTTTTTTTATAGATGAAAATGTAATTTTAAAAAATAAATCAAACCACATAGACTGTAACTGAGATTACATATAAAACTGCACCTTGTGCCCTTTTTTGTTTGCGCTTGAACCCTCATCATTGATGGACTGAAAATATGCACAAATGTTTTGATGTAAAAATCTCATAAAAACTGAGAACCAACAGATTTTTTAACTAATGCCAAGAGTGCATAAATTAGAGGTGGATGAATAACACATTTTCTTCTCTACTTGACTGTAGACAGCAGAAACCTGCATATTAAGTTACTAACCCATCCTGATACAGTGCACTGTTAAACAACACAGTGCATGTGATAAAATGTTCACTGTTGAAGGACGATGGGATCCTCTGAATCTTCAGCCAATCTGCAACACTAATGACAAAGTGGGCATTGGTGGTGTGAAATCACATTCCGTATTTTAAATTTGGCGCACTGATGTACCAAGTCATTCATATTTTCATTCCTATTTTATCCCAGTATATAAAATCTTTAATAAAGTATATACTTTGTTAGGTGAGTATATACTCAATTAGAGAAAATGCAAGATGGCATGCATTCAATTCATTTGACTTTTGAGCATAAACTACCATTTTTTTTTATTTTTTTTTTGTAAATGTAGATACTTCGTTGAATGAATAAATATTGCAAAAAAATTTCAAAATGTGTTGAGACTACAAAAGTGATTGCAGGAATGACTAACAGTTTCCTTGAATTTGATATAGCAGACAAAAAGGTGAAACTAAAAGAAGACTGACCACATATACCTGCAGTCATGATGGATTGAACCAGAAAAGTATGCATTGAACATGAAGTGCACATAACATCACAGCCCTTGCACAAGCGGATCATCCACACCTTGCGGGTGTTCAAGGGCTTCTATGTGTTTTTTGAATGAAGAAGCCGCATCTTCCCTTTCCTCCATCATCCCGAGCTTGTTGTAAACAATAGCCATCAAATAAAAGGCTTCTGCAGACAATTCGTTATACTGCATTGCAAATAAATCAGTGATCAATTAATAACATCCACCAGTTCAAGTGGCAAATAAATCTATCATGACAGTATATATTATAAGAATTTTAAATCTGTGAGACACTATGTGAACGACTGAAAATAATCATGTTGCGGAAATTTAAAAGAGCTACTCAATACGGTCAGAAACGGCTTAACAAAAACTTGCTATGGAGATATAGACAGGCCAACATAAGACCACTTGAATCTTCATTCTTGAAAGAATGAAGAGCTACAAATTATAACCAAATATAATGTTGTTGTGACTGATCCACTCCCATATTTTTCTAATTACAAGAGAGTTCCTTAGAAAAAGGATCATGTAAAGGTACGGAATAAAAAAATGTAAACAATCCCAAAGATAGCTTACAGATACACTTGTTTTTTTTTTTTTTGAAAGAAAAAACAGATACACTTGTTACAGTATGGTAGACTAAATATTTAGGTGCTGGCTTAAATCCGTGTCAAAAATATAATATCATTTGTAATTATATGAGTATGTAAATTAGCTGAGCTACTGAAGAACCCACACCATGCATAATTTTGCTTAATCTTATAGATCATTAAAATTTGTTTTTATACTTTAGAAAAATGTTTTGAAACTTCAAACATTGCTTTTAATTTAAAAAAAAATTGTGAAATTGATTTTCTAGAAAAAAAATCTGAATCTTCGTACCCAAGAATAGTTTAATTCTCCCCAAAAGAATATTAATCAGGAAAGCTCAAGCGTTTTACAAGTGTCTAAACAGTCTCAAGGAGATTTTAACTTGAACAGAAATTTAGAACACCTTGAAGAAAGATTGAATGTCATGTGAAAAGACTAAGCAGTTGAACAAGTTTCCATTTGAATGACCACAGGGACATGGGCAAATATGAAATGATTGTTGGAGCAATAGCAAGCACATACACTTCAATGAACATGCATCCATGTCCCACATGCATTTGATACATGTCCAAAATTCAAAAATAATTTTAATTTTTGGAGATGCATTGAACGCAGGATAGCCACAATGAGCACATGATACTTATTGAGCAAGACATTATAACTTTTTTTATAATAACTATTATAAGGTTTATGCCCACATGAAACTAAATGAAGTTACAATCTTAATGGAGTTGTTTAATAGCAGGCACAGGCGCTCGTTTTTCAAATACTCATAATACAATAACAATGTGTATCATTTCTTATTTATTTCTTCATGCACAATTTTTTTTTTTTTTTACTAATACACCGATAGAGACACAGTTTTATTCATTCACAGTTGTTTATTTGTCGTATGCAGGTCCTAGTTTTACAAGATTTGTTGTGTCTTTGTGTCTATATCGTGTCATGTTCATGTTCATGTCCCTTGTCCATGGTTGAATAGTTTTCAAAAAAGGTTCCAATGGTATGCAAGCGTTCTGAACGAATGTTAAAAGCCATTCGAATGGTGACAAGAGAGTACATTCAAAATAAAAAATGTTCTGACCAAGTTTCTTTTGAAATCCCTGTCTAAAAGACCATGTTCTGACCAACTTTGGCGCAACTTTTCAAGATTTTTTGAGTGTTTGTGAGAATAAAAATCCAGTGTCTGTTCTTCAAAACCTCAAGTAATCTTATGACACAACAACAGCGCGAGGGAAGAAGAAAATCAATGTTTTCCTCTTAGAAGACCTTGAATCCATAAGGAAAAAGAAGATCATTGTCTTCTACTTGACAAAAATCTTTGAATCCACAAGGAAAAATAAAAAAGAATAAATTTTCTATTAACTCCCAAGATGCCCATACAATTGTGGTGGCCCTCCTATTTATAGGCCACAATTAGTAAACATCTTATGAAATTCAAAAAGGTCCTAACAAACTTATTCAAATTAAAATAAATAACAACCTAACCAAACATCCTAAAATCTGAAGTAAATCCTAAAAATTCAAAAATATCCTAACAATCTGAAATTCAATCCCAAATAATGAAAGGTGGTTATTTTTTCAAATCCCGTACTACATCATCTTAGATCTACTTAGAGATTTTTAAATTCAAAATCTAGTTTCTCTAGTTCTCTCCAGGGATGTTTTTATAGGAAATATATTTTCCTACTATTTTGAGATCTATTTCCTATCATTAGATCCGTAAAATAGCTTTCACAGTTTGATTTTTATTTCACTATATATTCATTTATGTGAGTTGTTTATTCATTGAGGGAGGTTGAAGATGGAGTTGAATACGATGTTCAAGGACAGCAAGAGTTACGAGACACACTTATTGGAGAACATTGTGAATCGGAGAGCAACAATGGTCAATGGATCGAGCATAGATAGCCTAGGGACAACATGAGTGTTAGCTAGGTTCAAAGATTTTTTAAACTGGATAGTATAGAGTCATAAAGTCTCATTGTAACTTTGTTTATAAATCTCTTTAATGGATTATTTTTCAAGACAAAGTTCCCATGATTTTTTTGTCCAGATGGATGTTTACATAAAAAAAAATCATGTGTTGTGTGCATATATATATTAATCTTTTATTTGCATTTGTGATTGATTGCTTAACAAGATCGTACACCATAAATCTAATTGAATAAAACTTACAAATGTAAGAAATACATCTATACGTCAAATTTATTTAATTAATTAAAATAAAAATTCATGTTCATCAACATATTAATTGAAATAGGTTGCTAGATATAATTCTCCATTGATTATGCAATAATTAATTACTCAATATTTAATTAGTTATTTATTGAGATATATAAGCTTGAAATTATGATAAAATTTAAGTAGACCTATTGATTCCCCCCCCCCCCCCCCCCCCACCTTCTAGGTCCAACATAACAAATCGAGAGGATTTCATACAAAGGTATAAATTTAGAAATGGTTTCAACATGATGAAGGCGTTGTCAAACACATATAATCAAGTTATATTTTTACTCACCTCTAAAGGTTGGAGGTCATCAACAGCTTGCCTTAAAGGGTCCAAGACGCTATTGGGATCTTCAGAAACTAGGAAGCAAAGGATAATAGAATCAGGCTTAGGTATGAATCAAACGCACCATATATATATATGAAGACACTGTTGTGTGTGTGTATACACACAGAAAAAAATATTTAAATAAAAAACAGATTTTAGACAAATTGTACAACCAAAGGTTTAGGATGAACTATTTGGAGTATGGCAATGTTTTAGCATCTACAAGAGCTAAGTCCCAGATCAAAACAACTGCCTAGAAAATCCAACGTGCCCCACTGATGCAGTTTCAAAAGTTTTCGTATGGTTGTTTCTTTACAATTATTTAGACAAACTGGAAAACTTTTCAAAATTTCACTGCTGAATAAAGAATTATGATGGAAACTAAACTCATTGAAAATGAAAAGACAATGATTGGGTGTCCTGTCTTTGTTGCAGAAAAAGGTTGACAAGAAATACTATAAAAGGAACCAATTTATAATTACGAAATCCACTAACAATAAAAAATCGTCAGAAAGAACAGTTGGAGAGGAAAACCTAAGTTGTAACTTCTTCAAAGAACAGTTGTAACTTCTTCAAAGGAAAACTTGTTTGGGAATCTTAATTTTCACTTGAAAAATATACAGTGAAGTCATCATCTATTCACCCCAGAGCTTAAATGAAATGCTCGGAAGGAGGCCCTAAATAAAGGCTACTCCAGTGATATCTCTACAGGTATGCAACCCATGCTAAGTGAATTATATAATTGATGATACATTTTTTCAAAAAAAAGGTTTAATTATATTATGAACAACGAATATGACAGACGAATATGACCTGAAAAACCATGATCAGACAGATAGCATTTTGCAACTGCAATATTGGCCCGTGCACAGAGTTCTAACCCTCCATGTCCAAGTATCATCGGAAGAGTTCGGTGTACAAGAGATAACGCTCTTTTTGTATGGTTTGGTCCAAGTGACAGCCACAACTCTGCAAGCGTCAAGGTGGCAGACGCTTCAAGCAAATCTAAGTTGAATGACTGGCAGAAAGATAGGCTTGCTAATGCATAGGGTAGACCCATGACTGCATTGCCTGATTTCTGGAGAAAAAAAAGGTCAACCGTTTAATTATTAGTACGTATATCAGCTAAAGAAAACTATGAAGGGAAAGGAATCAGCCTCTGTTCACCTTATAGATTTCTGCAAGCAATAAGAGAACAGAAGCATTTTCAACCTGCTTGTTGAACTTATAACATGTGCAAAAAAGAGAATTTGCCACAGTAGCTGCCTGCAAAGAATGCCTTTCAATTGAATGTTTGAAATTTCAATTTATTCAAGCAACTGAGGTGGATTCCCTTTCAATAAAGACAGGAAAATTACAGAGTCATGATGCCAAACCTGACTGAATTGGTTGGCTGCAAGAAGTGTACGTGCATGCCGAAGGCTTGTCTCAGTTTTGAGGTCCATGTCCACCCCCATTATAGAGGAACCCAAAACTCCCAACTCATCACATACTTGTTGAGCAAGTTTAAGATGCCCCCTGGAGCAGATGTCCCGCATTTATATAAAACAATAAGTTATTATGAAACAGTGAATTTAACCAAAAGCCTGACAATATGAAGACTGATTACTATACCGATGCAGAGCATGCTCATGAAGCAACTGGAGCTTCAGTATCTGGATACGAGATTTTGAAAAACAAAAGAACTTTTCTTCAGCCAACTTTAGGGCAATGAAAGCTTCTGCAGATAAGAATCAGGTAATGTACATTTTGTCAAGAACAGTATATAAGACATTGAGATTTAAAGAAAAAAAAAGGTATTATAATCTTTCGGCATGTTTCTTGCAGGTAACTTAATGTGATTGCCATGGAAACACACATCTTGGACTTTAAAACGCAGGCAATTTGCATCAGCTCCACCCCCACAGGAACTCAGCCATATGAGAAGAAGCCATGCTGATGGAAATTAGTCATTCTGGGCCTAATTGTTTTCTTTTTATTATTTAAGATTTCAATATTTATCCTATGTCACGTGATCTCATATTGCATGACGGCATGACCAACTGGTTTTAGACAAGGAGTTCGTGGCACTTTCTCCCAACCAACTGGCATCCCAGGTATATGCCACCATCTATGAAGGATTAAAAAAGATTCAAAGTCAGTCATAAAACTACATCAAGCTTAACATGCTTTTCAATTTCTTCTGCTACATTAATACTTGTTTTGTTTCACTTCTTTCTCGGTTTCATTACATGCATTGTATCTAAAGTTTGTCAGTTTTTTTTTTCTCAAAACCAAAGCAGGCCAGGGGTAGGCCAGCTACCACCATATATTTATAAATAACAGTCCAGGGAGGAAGCAGAACCAGAGCAGGAAAAAAAAATTAAAATAAAAATAAAAATAAGAGGAATACAGGTTAGACTGGTATCAGTAAAGAAGGTGTGTGCTGACTTCAGTCCAGCCACATACAATCAACTCAAACACTCACTACTCCTCTATAACTAACTTGCCTCTTACAAAAGCCACACTCAAAGTCACCATAATTGATTAATTACCTTACAGATGGATGCAACTCTATATAAAATATGCTTTCAAACCCCATGTAGATGTTTTCTTAGTGAGTTAAAAAGTTGCTCATTGGTTCTTTTCAACAAAAAAAAAATTGCACATTATATGCTGGTTAAAAGAGGCATGACAAATGGATGAGGATATTCTTACCATGGTTGTAGGAGCAGGGAAAACTTATGATTACGATATAGTATCTAGTCTCAGTTTGTTGTAATGTTGGCTGGGGTTCTTCTCAGCTAGCTGTTTTGTCATCACTCTGGTTGGGATTAAAAAAGTACAAGATTCATCTACGTCCTTGCTTGTACTTTGGTCTTTTTCCTTCATCTTTCTTTTTTTTTTCAATTTGAATTGGATCTCTACCCCAATTTTGAAATGAATTTGGTGATAGAGTTACTACTGTTTCTCCAGAAAAAAAAAAACGGGACTGGGCAGTTGAACTGATCAAACCACTAACACGTAGGCAAACTGCTCTGGTTAGCTTAAAAAACCATCTAGGTGAAAAAAAGACCAATCAAATGGCCAGTTCAACCGGTAAACCATCCAGTTAAACCGGTCAACCAGTAAACCAACCAATTTAAAGGGATAGTTTTTCTATTCATTTTCAATCTATTTGTATGTTTATTTATTTTTTAAATTATTTGTTAATAGTATTCTGAAAACCTTCGAACTTACAGGCGGACATCAACGAAGGTGAATCATCCCCCATAAACACTCTCACCCATGAATGGAGGTTTGCTGTAATGGCCACCCATGTATTTTCCACATATCTTCTTTTCCGTTTGAAGAGGCATTTATTTTGAACAAGCAATATCCCCAACATACTGCATGGGAGATAAACCCTTGGAACTTGGCACAATTGTAGAAATAACACTGATTGCCAAGAGCAACACCAATCTTACTCCATATTTGGCCACTAAATGGACATCAACGAAGAGGTGTTCTCTAATTTCTTCCTCCCCTCATCCGATCTTGCTCTCACAATTGTTATGGGAGTAAAACAGGTACTAGAAAAGGGTGGTCCCATGGGGGGTCACTACTTCGGTAGTTTAGCAGTTATAATTTAAATCGTTGTTTATGATCTCTCTTTTTGGAAAGAATGATTGATGAATTATTAATTGAAATTAAAATGGCGATTGTTAAGAAAACTTCTATCTCTATCCCTCCTCTCTCCTTTCTTCACATCTTTCTTCTCAGTCTTCTCATTGTTGAGCATCAAGGCTTAGTAGAAGTTATGTTATCTTATCTTCTTCTCTCTTCTCATGGTCTATTTCTTTATCTAGCCATATGGGAAAAATGAGGTCCCTAATAGAGTCCCAGTGATGACTTCTTTATTGCTGTTGCATGGATCTCCTCAACCTCATTCGCTCTCCATATCAAAGGGTTCAAGTTACATCACACGCCCACAACTGGCAAAACCCATAACCGAAATTAGTAGGCAATAGAAACAACCAAATCCAAAACCAGTGATCCATATATGATGAAAACAGTCATCTGTACATCAAATTTCAATGAAATAAAAGGCTCCATAACAAATTAATATGGTTCTATAACCGCCAACCGACATCAACATTATGAATAGCATCAAAAACCTGGAAAACCAATTCATAGGAAAGAGAGAGGACTGCCATGAATTCCTCGGCCAACCCACAAAAACTGCAATTAGTTAGCAACAAAAACTCACTGCATTGAACTATTTGTTTTATTAAAATAAAATGAATTGTGAAAGTTCAAAAACAAGAAATAATACAGTGGGAATACATGAAAAAGTACGAGATAAGATTATCTTGGTTCCAACGTAAAAAACATAGTGAGTCGGGAAGAAGACTTTCAATGTATTGATCTGCATTGATGTTCCTAATCCCAATAATCCTATCATAACGATATGACATATTGAAAAGGAGCTTATGCTAGATGTTTAATTTGACGCTCTGGAAATTTTATACTCCAACAATTGTATGAAATCACATGGTTGTAAAGGCCCTAGTGGAAGATATCACTCTCTAAAATTAATACCGGTTGAAACCCAATGATTAAAATTCAAACACCTAAGATTTTCCACACACTTGAGTTATCATAATGGCAGATATCAACGGTGCAATGTTGTTAGGAGGCATTAACCTAAACAAATGTCAAGTGTCTATCAATGCACATTGAAGCATATATCTAAAGAAATGCTGACTGCGAATTACCAAAAGCTAGAACATAATTTGTACCTAATGTAACATAGCATTCTAAAAAATAATTGCCTCACCCCAAAAAGAAAATGTCTAAAAGGAAGGAGAAACAATAACAAGAACTCCACTAATGGCCACTTGTCAGGGTGTAAAGTAACCATACTGACCTTTGTATCCTTTAGATACTGCAAGATGTTGAATAAGCTTAACATATGCAAGTGATAAATCCTCTGAGCTGAAAATTTCAAACTAGAATGGGTGATCTTGATGTTTTATTTTAAAATCATAATAAAAACATAAGATAGGATACTTTGCCAATAACATTTTACTCTGTAGACTTTACCTTGCTGCATCAGCATAGCAGGATGCATGAATTAAAGCATTTACTCGGGCAAGTGGAGCACTGCAAAATTTATGAGCAGCATAAATAAATACATAACAGACTTGATAATTGGCACTACATCTAACCGCTGTTTCAGTCCATGAAAAATATGATGTCGAGTGACCTATTGTTATTTACAAAATTGTTTATGAGGTAATTGGCAATATTTCAAGGACCACCAATTAAGGTAGAATGTGGACAGGGATTGATGTACCAACTGCATTATATGAGAAGCATTTTCTTCATTCTTGTTCATTTTAAGTCATAATAAAAGAGATTTTCTTTCAGGGATATTTATATTCCAACAAGAATTTCTTTTACATACATTTTGGAGCCAGTGAACTACAAAGTTGAAACAGGAACAAAACACATTGCATCACCTATATTCATATGCACTGAAGAAAGCTAAATAATGTAGGAATTATGATCCTTAATAAAGTTTTCCAGAGAGAAGTATGCTATGAGATAAATTAGTGTTACTGACGGTTGAGAGGTAGAAAAGACTATATGTACTGTATTACATTAGAATTAACTTCACATTCTACACAGTGCTTAAGTAAACACATCCGCAAGACAAACCTATTTCGCTGAACCATATAATAGGTGATTCCATACATGTTTATGTTTGAAAACATATATAAGAATCAAACATTTGAAAGTTATCAGATTCGTGTCAGTCTATTGGAAACTTTGGAGTTTTAGAATAAAAAGTCTGATGAACCATAAATATGACTTTCAAATAAGTGACTTTCAACATAGAAATTGGACGTTTGCACCGTGTTTTAATCAAAACAGAGCGCAGAACATAAAGTAGTCAAATGTAATGTGTAATTCAGCTCCAGTTTTCAGGAAATAAGGTGTAGGGAATTAGAGAAAGTTGCACACAACCAATGACCTGGGGATTTTGAGATTTTCATTAGGCTGTATCTCTAATTGAATGCTTGTAAAACATACCACGAAGGTTAACTGTCTGATATACAGAATTGATAAACACTATTACTTGGGCCTAACTTAGGATCCAATCACGAGTATGAAAGGTCCAGGTCTTTTTTGAAGAGATACAAAAGATCTAAAGTTGAAGAATTCAGATGCATATATTTAGCTTACAGAAAGTGGAACTTCGTAAATTGTAAGTGTCAACTGTGAGATATGGGGGATGCTCCATATCATTAATATGGTGCCCTCATCCATGTGGTTTCAGTGATTAATCATTCCTTATATGTCATAACCACTATTCAGAAGCAATTCAGTCCAAAGACCGAACGGCATATGGGTATGCGGCTATGCAGCGGCATAGTTTTTTGTTTTTTTTTGGAGAGCACACAAATTTTGAACAAAAAATTTTGGATTGAAAGGTAGACTTTATGCTTCCTTTTGGACATTAGGGTTGCTTTGGAAGCTTTAAATTTTGTGAAATTTTGGCTTTTTTCATTATTTTTTTTCTTATTTTTTATTTTCTGTGATAGGTTTCCTTTTACTATCATTGTAAGATATCTCTATCTACTCCACTATCCACTACATTCATTGAACTAACTTGGATACTTCGTTATCAATAACATCCATATCAGTTGGTGGCAATGTTTGTTTTCAGGAGCCTAACTCTTTGTTTAGCTTTGTGAATTTGTACCTAAAAAACTAATGTACACTCACTTTTATCACCAAAATGTATACTCCAAGCTGTGATCAAAGGCATTTGGTATAAATTATTAATCACATATGCACATATATTTTGTTAGTTATTGTTTGAAAATAATCATCATATACTTTTTATTAATAAAAGGGTTAAAGACATATGAGTTTATGTAAACATCCATAAACCCATATAAGCCCTTGCAAACTTGGATCGGATATACAAGTCCTTTAAACTATTATGGTTAGTCAATTTAGCCCTTGAGTTAACTTTCCATCCAATTTAACGGTATATTCTTAGAATATTCCATCTATGTAAAATTAAACACCCATGGAAGTCCCCGAAAACAAAAAAACATATATATCCTTTTAAATGACCATTTTGCCCCTAATCAAACTTATTTTCATTTTTCTTTACTTTTTTCTACTTTTGCAGTTGTAGAAGCTTGAATAATTCATATTTGCATGGCCTTCTGAATTCCAAATCCCACCAAATCAAAATCGAAATCCTCTTGCATGAACTTTATCCCCCCGTTTGGATGGGGGGTTAAGGTGGAATAAGGGGGGTAAAAGGGTGGTATAAGAATGGATAGAGAAAATGGCTATCTGTTTGTAGAGTATAATTTGGTATTACTATGCTAGTATAAATTAGTATAAGAGAGTATAACAATTCTAAGTAACCCCTAGGATAAGTTATACTCAGTTTATCTATTCTCATTGATAAGTGGGGCCCACCATCACATTAAAAAAAATCACATCTCATTACATCAAATCACCTATCAATACCTCTTATACATCAATAGGACCCACATGTCAAATCAACTTTTTACACCTTATTCACATTTTATTTTTCATCAACCAAACAACTCAACCTTTATTCTTACGTTTTCCAATAAGAATAAAAAAAACACAACCAAACAGAAAATCACTTATTCTATTGATAAAGTTATTTGTTCCTAGAATAGGTATAAAACCGTAGAATAGCTTATTCCTCGATCCAAACGGGGGCATATGGGTTTTTTTATGGGTAATCAAAATTGTATTCCGTATGAAAAAAAAAAAAAAATTTACAAGAGTCCTTGCTAAATAAGCTAAGGAAAAACATGATCTTTACAAAATGCGAAGCCAAGAGAGGATCATAAAACAAAGGAGGGAAGAACGATCCAGGTCGAGCTGCATCCCTTTGGGTTAGGAGAGCCTCTCTTGGTATCCTGTTTAGGACTTGTCCAATATTGAAAGTAAAAACTACTTAGGACGTTTGCGAACATGAGGGATTTCAGATTTGTTCATAAATTATTGAATCCCCCCTAAATACATATTTGTGAATTAAGAGGTGTTCTTGTAGCTTGGAGGGATGACTATTTTACTAGCAAAATAAAAACATGTGAATGATGTGAATGTGATATGTTAATCTCATCATCTATTAATTCATTATCACATGAACAACACAAAAAAACCACTAGATAAGAAAGGCTCAACAATGCAACAACAATCTCGACCGACAACAAATCCAATCTATCTCCTCTTTCACATCCCTCATCGTTGTCACCCGTCGTCCACATCTCCTCCTCCGCCTTCCCTCCCAACAAAGACACCTCCTCTATCCCCCCGATCCAATTAACTTCAATCCAATAAAAAAAAACCCTAATATTCAAAGAAAATCAAAACAAAGTAACATGTGTGGAGAGGTTCAAGGAGAGCTCCTTGAGAATGACCGGAACTTGCCAGACTCTGACCCCCTAGTAGAGACAGACGAGGATATGGTGGCTCTCTTCAGCTTCAATTTCATGACAAATCCAGAGGCTTAGACAGTGAGAGAGGTGGGAGAGTTTTTAATATTTTGGAGGGTATAATAGTCAAGTCACACCATTGGTTAATTTTAACCATGGATGGGTTACTAATTATTAATTATAGGGATGTATTAGACATTTTCTGTGTTTCTAGGGATGTAATTGTCCCACCCCAAGTTTACAAGGATTTATGTGTTTATGGATGTTTAGAGGGACTCGTGTCTTTAACCCTCAATAAAAATATAAAACCACATGTACTCCCACACATACTCTCGCATACTGCATTTCTAAACATTGGGCATAACAAATGTACCGATTTCGAAAACCAGAATCAAATCCTATCATACCTTCTCCATTTGTACTTCATTTCCCTCTTCTTCTAAATAAAATTTTCAACTAATAAAGAGTATTCTTATATATTTAATTGTTCATTTAGCTACTGAGCGCAGCCACCTTATGCAAAATACACACAAAGGAGGAACTATAATACTATATATCTAGTTTTTCCCTTCCCTGCACCGTGTGATACAAAGGACTGCTCTAGGTGATAGCCTTTTAATTGTTCATTTATCTAATTCTACAAAATTTCAATTTCATTTGTTTCTTTAACTACAAGAAAATTATCAAGAAATTATAAATATATGGCTCCAATGACACCATCAAGAATACTCATGTAAATAACTTCTGTAGTGACACTTAAAAGTAGAACATGAAAACAGATGTAGCTATGCTCCATTTTTTTCTCTAATGGATTCAGTTATGCTCTTCTTGTTATTTGGAAAAATAATTCCTCATAAATTTTCTGTAAGTACAAGTAAAATACGAGATACGAGTTCAAACTGTTGAAACCAATTAAGTTAAGAATAGCTCGACACACCTGCCATACAGCTCCCAAGAAGTAGCTCTCAACAAAAATGATGCACCAGCCAACTGTAATGAAAACCCAGGAATTGTGCTGGGCTGTGATGCAAAGTGAAAAACATCATGATCACATCCAGAATCATTGGAATGCGACAATATGGATGAAGTTTTTGGATTTTGTAAGTTCTTGAGCCATGCACTACTAAAGGCACCATCAACGATCTGTAACATCCTATATACAGGATCACCAAGCAAATAAGGGCTCAACCTCAGTTCCTGTGAAAGTCATATTTGCAAGCAGCATATCACTTCAATTGTTGACAACAAATCATTTGTTAATTAAAACAAACATGACTGGTGGATCATTACTCATAATACCTTGCAAACACTTGTCGGACATGTTTTGAGCTTTGTGGAAGCCTTGGGACCAAAAGATAGCAACGATCTTACTACATGCTGGAGAAAATTATTTACTCAAAAGAAATCAATATAACAAAAATATGACATGTGGAAAATAAGGAATCTTCGTAGCAACAAAAAGCGTCAAGAAAAGCACCAAAAACTAATGTATTACAGTGTTGTCAAAAACTTATGCCACCTTAAGATTAAATTTTGCCAATGCAAGGCGGCAGAAAGCCCCCAGATATCTTTCATCTACTCTCTCAGCATCTTTAAATAACCTCTTCAACAGAACAAGTAACTGTTGTTGGGTGGATAAGGATGTTCCCATGCCTGTATTAGTTCCAAGTGAATATGGCAGTCCAAATATTCCAGTTGTGTTTGAGATACCAATTTCAGACAAAAGTTCACAGATTGCTGCTACTGTTTGTGAAAGACAGGAAGTATCCTTGTTCTGCACAAATAATACCTCAGTCATACAAGGGGATAAAAAATTTAATCTAAAATTATTTAAAAGTGAGTGGGAGAGAACGTTGTTCTATTCAGAGTGCAGTTTATTTATTAGTAATACCAAATGGAATGTATAGAGCAGGGATGCCTACAACAAAAACACCACTGTCATCTGGTTCATGAAGTAGACGCATACCATATTTGCTATAATTCTAGAGCAACTGTTAGAATTGGACTGTGAGAAAGAAATATTAGTCTTACAGGAGAATAAAATCACCATGGCAGGTATGCATACTTCACTTAAAGGTGTACGATGCAACCCTCAATAGGATATATAAATCAATGCAAGTGTTGCACTTAAAAACATTTTGAAAGTTATCTAGTCTCATGGATACACTGTCCCATCATCTAACTAGCATTTTTTCAGATAAAGTGTGTAACAAGATTTGACGACAAAGCACATTTTTTAAATCAAGAAATTCATGATGGATGCAAATGTAAACATTTTCATTTTCCAAGAAGCCAATGTGACCCCTTATAAAAGTCTTAGTTATCTACAAGTTATCAGATTTGGGTATAACCCCACCACAAACCATAGTTTGAAGTGCGGCCGCACGTACCGGTATGTGCGGCCGCACATGCTGATGTGCGCCTGCGCATATCCCACCCCATATGTGGCACCCGTTCGAAGTCAATTCGAACGGACTTCGAACGGCAAGAGGGCATTCGAAATTCAATTCGAACTGACTTCGAACGGTAAAATCTACAACTAGTTTCGGATTGCTGTTCCAACGGTAATTCGAACGGCAACATACCATTCGAAAGCCGTTCGAACGCAATTCGAACTTCCAGAAGACGTTCGAAGTTCAGTTCAAACGGGAGTTCGAACGGAGGTTCAAACGGCTACCTTACCCGATGTGCGACCGCATGTTCAATACATACGACCGCATATGCCATGTGCGGACCCCACCACACATACGGTCCGCACATGGTTTTGAACTATGCCACAAACATCATAAGGAATGCCATTTAATCAAATACATGCATAGGTTTCATATGAAATTGTTCTAACATAAACATAAAAGCGGATCTCACTAAAACTTATGCATACCTGTTGAGAAATACGGACAGCTTCAGTTAGGGCCTGAAAATAAAAGAAATATTAAGAATTAAAAAAAATATATATATATATATATATATATGGAAATTATTTGTTTTTAAAAAAACACAGAACGCAGATTTGGTATCATGATACAACAACTGGCAAAATTACCTCCAAAGCTTGCCTAAAATGCCCGAAATGACTATGCATAATGCCCAAGCACAATACAGCAGCCTCAAACCTCCCAACAAAAGTATCAGGATCAAATCCTTCCAACCCTGCACTTTAATGATAAAGTGCTGAATATCAATAAATATCCTCATTAAAGTAAAGCTCCATATAATAATGGTAGAAAAGAAACATCAACAACATGAATATAAGCAATCCACTCAATAATACAGATCAATTTTCTAAAAAAATAATATCATTATTACCAAATCTTTTCAAACACAAACCTAGCATCACCAAAAGAATGATCAAATAAGCTCACTTGAGCATGTAAATTACAAGACCACTTGAGCATGTAAATTACATGCTGTGAAAATCAATAAGCAAACCACAATTAACCAATACTGTTTCTATTTGATGCCCAAATTGCTGCAGCATGTTGTCTCTGGATGCTTCCCCAAGAAAACAAGATTCAAGATTGTCTAACTAGGAAGGGATCTGTAACCATTAATCTGGGATTTAAGTCCCATGCTCAAACATTACTGTGTTGTGATAGCTTTTCTGATCGTCCAACCACTTCTATTTATGACAGCGGGTCTTTAAACTTTAACCAAGATGCATTCCATCTTTTGAATAAATATTGATCTCAGCTATATATAAATATTTTACGTGAGAAAGACAGATGGAGTGCATAGATAGATGAACAAATGGAACTTCATGTGTCAACATTTCTTCAATGCTCTTCAATGCCAACTCAACAAATCGCAATATTCACCAACAACTAAAATCTTGCAAATGAAAGCCAAAGGTGGTTGGAACGGTAATATGCAGAAATAAAATGGCCATGATGAGATTGTTGGCATCTTTGAGAAAACATATCCATAAATTAAGCAAACATGAAGTAACGTAGCAAAGACATGGACATCATATTAGTAACCATGAACAACTAAAACAACATAAAAAAGGAAGATAAAAACAAGGGCAATTAGCAAAAATAGCACCCAAAAATTGAATATTAGCAAAAATAGCACCGGATGATGAAAATAACACTGTTCAGCTTTGGCTGTTTGTTTTTTAAAAAAAAAACACTGAAGACGCCATGTATGTATATATGGCGCCTCCTTTGTTTTTTGTTTTTTCAAAAAGGCTGCTTTATTTTTAGTTGAGATAACTTCTTTTTCTTTGATTAAATATTCATAACTGATTTTTTTATTTTTTATATCGGAGGGACCCCCCGTGACTAACTTTACGGTCGAGCTGGGAAGGCTACCTCCGCCTGTTTGCCCTGGTCCCACCGAAAATTCTTTCGAATAATCACCAACAAACAGGTGAATAAGTCAGCGCCAAGACTCAAACTCAAGACCTACCCTTAACACAGGTAAGCTCTGAACCGTTGTGCTGATTTCTTTGATTAAATATTAATAGCTAATATTTTTTTAGCAAACAACTATTTGATTAAATTTTAAAGGCAGAGATTTTTTTCTTTTTTTAACATATATTTGGTTTGAGAAGAGAGAAAAACATGGACGATTTGTTTCTCTTTATCAATTAAATTTTTTGATTAAATTTTAGTACCTAAAAAAATAACATTTTTCCATATATTTCTCCAACAAATTAAAAGGCTTGTCCTTAAAAATCTTTCATAATTTTCTCCTCTTAACCGAATATATTTTAAACCAAGAAATTTGAGCCATTAAAATCGGATATATGTTAAACCAAAAAAATTCAGTCCATCTTCCATGATTTTCTCTCTTCTCAACCGAATATATTTAAAAAAAAAATCTCAACCATTAAAATTTAATCAAACAATTTATAAAAAAAATCTCAATCACTAATATTTAATTAAAGATGAGAAGGATCGATTAAAGGAGGCACCATATATATATGTTACCTCCAATGTTAAAAAATAAAAATGAAAAAATGGTCAACGTTGACCGGTACTACTTTTTACAAATATTCGACCTCCAATGTTATTTCTATTAATATTCAATTTCTGGATGCTATTTTTGTCAATTTCCCTAAAAACAAAACCAAACAGTTACCTGTAATCAAAATAGCAGTGAAGGTTGTCCAATGCAACAAGATAATCCTCATGGTAAAGATTATTCATATAACGCAAATAATGAATCTGCAAGGAATTAAAAACATAATCAGAAATTATAACCATATATTTAAGTGCAGCCATCACATGCCGGCATGTGCGAACGCACATCCAGTTTTGAAGGCCCGGGAATTATGATCTGACATGTAGAACGCATGTACATGCAATGTGCCATATGTGCAGCCATATGCGCCGCATATGCAGTGCATGGTGACTGCATTTCTTTTCCGATTTTTGTAGTGGACCGTTCGAGTGGCCCAATTCCGTTCGAACGGCATTCGAATGGGTTTCGAATGATAGATCAACCGTCCAAAAGTGAGTGCTTTGGGAATGAACTCTATTCGAATGGCAATAGAAATAAAATAAATGTGCGGCAGTTAAAAAAATAAAATAAAATAACGACCACTCAAACAATTAATGTGCGACCGCATGTTCAGTACATTTTAGACCCCAACCATACATGCAAGCCGCATGTTACATTGAAACATTGGTTATAACACCCACAGACAAGTATGATGTATATCTGTAAAGCTAAATTGAAAACTTACACGGTGCAACTCAGGTGCCAACTTTCCGAGCTGATTTAGAATAGCTTCAAATACATTTAATGGAAAGGAGCTGCCATGCCTAACAAAAAGAAAAAGAGAGATTTCAATAATACAATTCAACAGTGTTTCTATCGTTATATTAGAGACCATTTTTCCATACTTCTCAATTAGATCAGCTTGCTCCCTTAGATAGCCTTGCACTTGCCAGTTTGTCCGTAAGAATATTTCACCCTGGTGGTAATCACCTACGAGTGTGTCGTTGAGAGGGGATAAAAACTCAGTACTTTGCTGACTGAAATCATTACATTTAAGTTTGTCAACCGGAACCTGGATTTCTGCATATTCAGCAATCTCTTGTTATACAAACACGAATCATCCCCATACTTTGATATGTCAAATTTTCAAAATGATTTTGCCCAAACAATCTGAACAATATGATAACAAAAATATAAGAAGCCATATTCCAACAGCATTACCGAGCTAAATATGTATACACATGCTCCAGAAGCATGAGAAATCACTTATGTTTTTTTTTTTTTTTTTTTTGAGGAAAATATAGGAGAATCTTATTTCAAGAAACCCCCGGATTTAGGAGACGAGGGATCTCCTTACAATAAAAGAAAAGGAAAAATACAATTAGAAATTAGACTATCCTTTCCCCCATTTGTTTCCCATGATGGAACCGGGTGAAGGCTCCTCTAAGATGAATTTGACCCAATCCGATAACATCGAAGAAATTGTGAACCAAGTATTTTCCCAATACACCCTTTTATGCATGAAGACACCCTCGTTGCGTGTTAGCCAAATCGACCAACAAGTAGCATGAGGAACCAACCATTGGAATTTTGCTCGAGAACTTCTATCTCCTTTCTTCCGACGATCCCGAAACCACATCCACATATCCTCTGTATTCGAAAAAGAACAAGATGCTTCAAGAGCCTCCCCAACTTTCTTCTAAATTTGGGTGCTAAATGAGCAAGTAAAGAAAAGATGATCACTTGTTTCTTCTCCAATGCCACACAAACCACAGATTTTATCCCCATCATTAGACCATTTTGCCCAATTCACTTTGGTGAGGACTTTATTCAAAGAAAGTAGCCACATAAAACCCCTGATTTTCAATGGAGAGAGCGTACCCCAAATCATATATTCGAATCGAGCCGAAAGGAGGTGAGGAAGTGGACGATTGTTGAGTTTCTGATACCATGATCGGACAGAGAAACCATTCCGAGGAGACAACTTTCAAATAATTGAGTCTTCCTCTTCTAAATTGAGAGGAACCTGATGAAGACACCCAAGAAGAGATGAGAATTCTTCCAACTCCTCATCGCTTTGATTCCGACGAAGCCTTGGCATCCAAATTATAGAATTGACCTCACACGTGAACGAATCACGAATAAGATCATCCTCGTCAATAGCCACTCTAAAGAGATTAGGAAATAGAGATGCCGGCGATGAGCCATTAAGCCATGCATCCTTCCAAAAGCGAATTTCCACACCCATTGCCAAGAACAAATTGGAGAGACTCCTTTATCTCCTCGACCCCTTCCAAAATATTCCTCCAAACGTTAGAGATAGATACTCTTTTCCTCGGGATAAGGTTAAGTCTCGAGCAAGCCGGATAGTATTTCTCACGAATTACTCTACTCCACAAGGCCTCCGGATCAACAAGCAACCTCCAAAGCCACTTACCCAATAGGGCCTTGTTCATATTGCGAAAATCAAGGACACCCATACCACCCTCCTTCTTGGAACGACAAATAATGTCCCATTTCGCAAGATGAGGCTTCCCACAACCATCCATGGACCCATTCCATAGAAAACGCCGCCGAATTTTCTCCATCTTACCAAGAATCCCACAGGGGACTTTGAAAATTGAGAAGAAGTAGAGCAGAAGACTCGTGAGCATTGCTTTTAGAAGCACTAACCGACCACCCAAGCTTAGAAGGTGTCCTTTCCATCCATCCAGTTTCTTATCAAACCGTGAAAGAAGAGGCTCCCAATCAGATTGTCAGAGACTCCTAGTATGAAGAGAAAGGCCTAAATATTTGATTGGAAACTTTGATGCTTTACACCCAAACCTCGAAGCCAAGGCTGTCACCTCATGAAACGGAATGTTTATCCCCACCAATGTGCTTTTGAAGAAGTTTACTTTCAGACCGGAAACCATCTCAAAGCATTTAATAATGAATTTGAAGCCCTCCAAGTTGCTTTCTTTTGCATCACAAAAGAGTATAGTGTCATTAGCATATTGAATATGAGAGATCCTGGAACCACCTTTTGTAACTTCAATGCCATTTATCCAACCACCTTCCACACCCTTATGAATCATTCTGCTTAACACATTCGCCACAAGAATGAATAAAAATGGAGAAAGAGGGTCCCCTTGACGACCCCTTCCAGAATCAAAATAACCAACCGCGTTCCCATTAACAAGGACCGACATCCAAATTGTAGCTATGCATTCTTTCAGCCACCATCTCCATTTAGAAGAGAATCCATATTCCTCCATGAGTTTCCATAGAAAGTCCCAATGAACCGAATCATAGGCTTTTTCAAAATCAAGTTTACATAGGAAACCTTTCCTCTTTCCGATGTGGGCCCCGGATACACATTCTTGTGCTATAAGAAAACCATCAAGAAGAGACCGGCCTTTAATAAAAGTTGATTGACTGAGATCCACGAGATCCTTTATCACTGTCCGAAGACTGTATGCCAATATTTTGGCGATGATCTTATAAGCATCGTTTAGAAGACTAATTGGCCGGAAATCTTCAATACACTCTGCGCCACTCTTTTTTGGAATCAATGCTATGAATGTTGCGTTGAGGCAAACACAACCTTGACGACCAGCATGGAATTCATTCAACATTTCCACCACGTCTTGCTTGACAACATTCCAAAAAACTTGGAAGAACCTCATATTATAACCATCGGGGCCAGGCGCCTTGTCACCATCCATCTAAAAAACAGCAGTTTTAATCTCTTCCTCAAGGAATGGAGCATCTAGAGCCTCAATTTGTGACAGAGATAAACGAGGCAGCTCTTCGTTAGAACAGTCCGGAAGCCACGATCTGTCTTTCTTGAAGAAAGTTTTGAAGTGACGCTCAATATTTGCTTCTATATCTGCCACCTGATCTGTCCTCTCACTGTTACTAATAATGGAAGCAATGTGATTGATTCGTCTTCTGGAACTGGCAGATCTATGGAGAACTTTGTATTGCCGTCACCAGCCTTGAGCCACACTGCTCTAGATCTTTGCCTCCAAGCTTCCTCCTCTTGTCTTAGTATACCCATCAGATCCTCTTTTGCTTTTTTTCTTTCATTCAGCTCCAGCAATGAAAGATCTCTTTCTTCCTCCAGCTTGTCCCACTTGCTAATGCTATCCTCTAACAAAGATTTCCTTTCGAATCTAGCCGTAGTTGCCGCCTTATCCAATCACCTAGCTTCCTCTTAAGAATTTTTATTTTCCCAGCCAATTCACCTTTGCCATCCACTATAGCTGAGGACCACCGGCCATCAACTAGTTAATAGAAGCCCTCCTCTTTAAGCCACCGGTTCTCAAATATGAACTGTTTGGACCGAGTAGATGTAGAGTCCATGACAAGAAGAATAGGAATGTGATCTGAACAGGATTGTACCAACCCCTGCAGATGGCTAAATTGGAACAAATCCTCCCAATTGGCATCTACATGGCATCTATCCAATTTGGATAGAATAGGCTTGTCACGCAGATCGCTCCAAGTGAACCTGTGATTGGACAGTGGAATTTCTATTTCTATCGAGCCCGAATCCGATACCCACTCACGAAACTCCCTAACTTCCCTGGGAGACCAGTTCCACGAGCTGCGATCCATATGTGTAGTAATAGCGTTGAGATCACCCAAGACACAATGGATATTCACTAAAGTCATGAATGTCCTGGAGCTCCCCCCAAAATGCTGGACGAGATTCATGTAAAGTCGGTCCATAGATTTGCCAATGGGTTTAAACTAAATTGGCAACCTGTTATAACTGATGAATAAACTACTATTTAGTATTAAAGCATGTGAAAGTGCAATTGCATTCAAGAAACTATTGTATTGATCATCAAGCCAATTAATTTGCATACAAGAAACTATCGTATTCATCATTAAGCTAATTAATTCAGACGCACAGATGTGATAAATCTCAAATTTAAAAAATAATATAGATCTGATATTAACAGATATAAAAAAAGTGATTCAAGAGCGCATTCATGAGATTCTGACTGCCATTCCTGATCACAACATTGAACCCATGAATCAGAAGAAAAACCATAACTGAACAGCAACTATTGGAAGTTCTGTATCGATAATTAATCATATGCATGACTAAAAATGATGGTTGTGGCAACTTGATATTTTGTATCTACACAAAAAAAATCCCACCACTAGATTATGGGGAACTAATGATGGTGCTCACGAGACCTTTGCCAATGTTGTCAACCAAATCATACTAAAAGATTGACCATATTTTGAGCATGAAAACAGCAGGAAATGCAGTTTTATTTCTGTACCTTTGACTAATCTGTGAAGTGGCCTAGGGACGGATAAATGAAACAAAGTGCTTTCTCCAGCACTTGTCCCAGTTTCATATTCAGATTCATTTTTTTCAAACATGGCAGCATCAAAATTCATGTCTTCATTCTCTGAAAATTCTGAGCCATTATGAAAATCATCTTCACCAGAAGCGTAATCAGCATTAGAGGTGGAATATGTTCCTAAACTGGTCAGGAGGTGGCATACACCCTGCATAAAATATCCCAGTTACAAGATGTGAGGTTTTATTTTATTTCAATTTAAAAGTATGTGGAAAACAGGTGCAGCAAACACACAGGCAGACATGAGAAAACTGCCTGAATATTATGTCAAAAATGGGAAAAGATTACATAAATTCAACAGAAACTCAATTTTCAAACAAGCTTCTGTGTTCATTCAATTCCAACAAGCATTAAGAAAAGGAAATCATAATTCATAAGCTCATCAAATCCTATGGGCATACCATTTGGTATGATAGAAAGCAGTGCTACCTTATATGTAGCACAAGTGCCTAGATTGTTTGTACCTGTGACCTCAATAATGCAGATGCATGAATGCTAGTTTTATATTTTGATGAATACTATATACAATTACACAAATAATGAGTGATCAAGTGCAATAAACAAGAAAGGTCCTACCTGTAGGGACAAGATGACACACAAAGAAGTTAAAAAATATAGCCAACTCTTGCGGTCTCACCCCATACCCACCTTGTCCCATTAGAGAGTTATCCCCATGATAAATTTCACATGTGCTTAATAGATGATAATTATGAGAGATTTGATTGATATGGAGATTTAGATTTTTATTTGAATTTTCTATAGTGCTCCTATAACCTACGACTCGAGTCCAATTACTTTATATACCTCCAAATCTCCGGCATTGAGAATTTTAGAATTTTGAGATTCTAGATTACAGTGACCAAAGTACTTTCTCAAAAAATAGTGAAAACAAAAAAAATGTTTTTCTGTTGATTACATTTATGATAAAATTCTTTGATATAAATTTTCTTTAACACTCGTTCCAAGTGTTCAATATTTTCACTCAGAACAAGGGATGTGGACCAAACCCATTTAGAAACTGAAACAGAAAACGCAATTTTGCATAAACTCCAAAGGCAAAGAAACAATAAAAAGTAACATATTTATGAGACTATGACCACCATGCAACCAATTAGCCTTGCTCCATCCATTTGGGCCAACCTTATGGACAATATTTTGATTCAAAATAACTTGAGATCAATATTTTACAATTGTCAATCCCAACATCGAATCCCTATTTGGACTAGTGCCAATTTCCAGTCAGGCTGATTATAGTAATGACATAACCATAACCAATAGCCGTAACTTAGAAATTATTATCCATAAACAACAAATAAACAACAAACAACAAGCACAATGCTAAAAAAAAAAAGAGGGGGTAAAAAAAAGACATTGCAGTAACAGCTAACAACAAATGTCCAAACCACCTGTTATTGAGCAAAATGAGAGTAATGAAACACCGATTTTACAGGTTCAACTAATGATAAAAAAATAGCCAAAATTAAATGTTCAATCAAGTGATTAACACAGTAATGTCCCTTACGTCAATGGCCTATGTTTGAGTCCTGCTATCTCCAGGACTGCTAAAATCGCATGTACAGCCTTCTAGGCTGGTTTCATGGGCTTATGCTCTACACTACTACTAGAGGTCCGATTCACAGTATGTTAGGGAATTTGTAGCACGATAGTGCCCTTCTACCAAAACAAAATAACACTGTAACAATCGATATCAAAGCACATCACCTCAAAAGATAACAGATTGAACGCCAATATGCAACGGCGCACATACATCCCCAAGTGGCTCATCGGCTCCAAATGAAACTGATCCTCCTCTCCACCACCCATCTCAGGCAACGCCAACACCGCTGCACCCAAAATCACACTCAAAGCCTACAACTTTTAAATTAAAAAAAAATATGAAAACCGGTGCCGAAGGCAAACTCACACCGAAGCTTCATGAAGAAGTTGAATAGATCGTCAGGCGACGAAAAGTGCAACAGACACTCCATCAGGTCCCCACAAAGCTCCCCGCCCTCCTCTCCACACGCCGCCTTCAAATGGCTGATGAGCTCGTCCAGCGTCGGCTCCAGGAAGTCATCGCATGCCTGATAAGAGAGGTGTAGATTATAAGGGACTTAGGGGTGAGAATATCAGGAACCCTAGACGGTGGGGGGGGGGGCTTGCATTTACCTTGGTGAGGGAGAAGAGGAGGAGGCCGAGGCGGGTTGAGGCGGAGGGGGCATCCGGCGGCGTCGGAGGAGGAGGAGGAGAGGAAGAGAAGCACTGGATGAGGTGGCAGAGGGTGATCTTGTGAGGGGTGAGAACGACCGCAGCCGGAGATTTCAGATTGCCCGCCATTAGAGGCCGATCGATTTTTTTTTTTTTTTTTTCATTGATTATTTAAGTGGAGAGCGCGAAAGCGGTATGATTGATACAGATATATAATTTAAAATATACCCATGCTCAACAAAGCGGGGATAGCTCAGTTGGGAGAGCGTCAGACTGAAGATCTGAAGGTCGCGTGTTCGATCCACGCTCACCGCACGAATTATGTTTTTATATTTTTAAAAGGGGAAAATGCACACAACCCCCTACAAACATATGAAAATTCAGATAACCTTTGTCTTGTCCTAATTTGGGGTGCATTTGCTTGCGATATGCAATCTTATCCTGTGTTTAATTATAAAACCAAACACGTCAAATCACGCATAATTTTCTAATCGTGTAAGGTTGCGATTGTATATATTTATGCATCAGATCTGGTCGTTTTTCAAAGCTGATCAGATGAGCTTTTTTTAAAAGCTGGATTCGGAACTGAAATTTTTTTATGTGAAATGTCATTTTTACCCATGCCATTTCTCCAATATTGCATGAGTATAAATATTAAACACTTGGGTTCTCATCTTCTCTCTCTTCTCAAAACATATTAGATCGGCTCAAAGAACTCTCTCTTCTCTCGTCTCTCTCGTCAAAACACCCAATCTCCGATGCGTCACTTTCGTCTCTCGCGGTAAAACATGTGCTTCTCTCACCCAAGTCTGTTGCTTTTGCTCTCTCCTCTCTCGTCAACACCCCCAATGATCGATCTGTGCTTTGTTGTCCAAATGAAATGTTAGGTCGAACGGGAGCCCTACCTAGTGACTGATACTGTAGATCGATTTGTGTTCTCCAAATGCGCACCTACAGAACTGCAAATGCTCGAAGTGATCTCCAGAAGAAGAAACCATAGGTCGAACTGATCTCCTAGTCCAAATCACCTGGACCGACCTCACTTCAACCACCATCTGAAATTTGGGTGAAAGAGAAAAAAGCCATCTTCACCTGATCTACACACAGTAAGTTTTTCAGACCATGTTTTATCTTGGCTTTCCCTAATTGCATGATATTTTGGATTTCTTCCTTGACAATGATCTTAGCTTTCCCTAATTTCATGATATTTGGGATATCTTTCAAAAGATGCCATATTTTATCAATTTCTTGCTTCGGGTAAAGATGTTGTGTGGCGTTAGATTAGGGTCTTCAATGCTACTTCATTTTTACTCCTCACATTGGGGTACAATAGATATGCACTCGTTGTTGCATGTGTTTCATTCTATTTGTCTCCTCAAGTAGAAAATAAAAACACTACTAACTGTACGCTTTTGTTGTATGTTACATTGTTCCGAACTTGTCACTACAAGCGTTTATTATAGAATTTATAAACTTTTTCATTCTTCACCTTCATTCATAAATGAGAATACATGTACTTCTCCATAATAGGAGGTTCACTTGAAAGAGGATATGAAGGAGCTTGTTCATCGTTTATTGTTTGTTCCTCATTTGTTGTGCATTAGTTCATCAGACGCAGAACCTACATCTAATAAATTGTTTTTTCATGAGACAGACAATTGGTGTGTCACTAACTCGTGTCACTAGCTCCTAATCACTCATACCAATTCACCCAAGTATTATAGATTGTATACATTTGGGCTATCTTTTGCTTACAACCATTGATATATTATAGATTGTAGTTATGCTCGATTAACCGTTGATGGATTCCCTTACAAATCGTGACCACTATACCTATGAAATCCATCCTAAGTTTTTTTTTTTAAGCGCAGAAGGATAACCGACAAGAGAACAATCAACCTAGTCTTACATCCAATGTGCAGAAATTAGCCTTCAGAAACAAAGGAAAAAAAAACACATGACGGATATCGGAAGAAGGCAGTGTGGGATAGTCAGAAACACGAGATTTTCATTAGTATATGCGCATTCTGGAACTTCAAATATCGAATTTTTCGAATACGGATTCAGATTTTTTCAGTTAATTGACAGGCTTAGCTGTGGTGATTAAATGAAGAAGACAATTTGTTAGAGAGGAGGAGTAAAAAAGTAATTATAAGAGTTTAATTTATATTTTTCCTAGTTTATAGGGGGGTTATTTTAATTATTACATTTTGTTTGGGTTAAGATAACGAAATATTCCAATTCTGTTCATGGTTCTTTAACACAAGAGGGTGATTTGACTTTTAGGTTGCATTTGGTTACGCGATTACAAAGCAGCGATTGCAGAAAAGCAGCTATTTGAATTGAGTTTTGAATAAGGTTTTACTGGAGTTGACTTTTGTTGTTATATATGTGTCACTTTTTGGCCTGCTGGTAACCATTGGAGCATTTTGGCAGTTTTGAGTTTTTTTTTCGTTTTTTCGATCGGAAGCGCTAAAATTTTGGACTGTTAGCTATCGTCCTAAGCTAGAGGACTCCGATTGAAAATCTAACTGCATATTATGTGTCCTGGTGCCATTTTAAGCCACTCATGAAAATTTCATCGAATTTCGACAACGTTTCTGAAATTTCACAGTTCCGGGGCGTATCCGGGTTTTTAAGTCACTTACTATATAAAGGGGTGAGCTAAAAATCAGATGTCACTATTCATCATCCCTACCAAAATTTCCCTCTCTCCTCTCTCTCATTTTTCTCCCTTTTGAAGGCCTTAGACCCCTCAAACCTAAAAACCTAAAGCATAAGAAGTGTAGATCGGGTCCCGATCTACACCCCGGTGCCTTCAAATCCCATTTCCGACGAGTCTAGCCTCTCCATCCTCCCCTCTTTCTCCTCTGTTTTGGGCCATTTCGAAGGCCGAGGGAGATCCGGGCGTTGGAAGGCTTTGGGGAAAGGTTTCGGTGCGCGGAGAGCAACCGAACGTCTCTTCCTCCCCTCGGTAAGCCTTCTTTCCCTCTTTTTCATGCTTAGATGCTTGATAGGGGGGGTTTTTTGGGTTGGGTGGTGGTCGGCGGCTGCGGGTGGCCGTCGGAGGAGGTCAGAGGTGGTCGGAGGCCGTCGGAGGCCGATGGGTGGGTGGTAGAGGTGCTCGGCAGGTTGGGGATCTGTTCCGAGCAGGGTGGCAGCGGGCGCAGCAGGCAGGCATCAGGTAGCCGGGCGCGCGAGCGCGTGCGCGCGGGCGTGCGCGCGGGCGTGCGCTCGGGTGATGCAGGGGGGCGTGCTGGGCGCACTGGATGGGTTGGCAGTGCTGGCGTGTGGGCTGGTGGTCTCAGGCAGCACAGGCAGCACAGGCGCAGCAGCTGGCAGGGCGCGCGCGTGCGTGCACGCGAGCGTGCTCGCGGGCGTGCGCTCGGGGGGAGCTGGAGGCCAGCAAGGCGTGCGGGCGCTGAGCGGTGCTGGGGGTGATGGCCGAGAGGGCAGTGCGTGCAGGGGTGTCGTGCATGATGCGCGCGGGGTGCGCGCAGGGCACGACGAGGCAGGGATGATGCGTGCGGGGAGCGGCGAGGTGGCGGAGGTGCGCGCGGGGTGCGCGCGGGGCGAGGCGCTGCGCGCGGGGGCGTGCGGGGTGCTCGCGGGCCGGCGCGAGGCGTGCGGGGCGCGCGCGGGCTGCTGCGGCTGGGCGCAGTGGACGCGCGGTGCCCTTGGTGGTGCGGCGGCGTGTCCAGGCGGCGGGCAGGGGCCGGGGGTGCGCGGGGTGCGTGGGCTGAGGCGCGGCGGTGCACCCGGGCGGTCGGGTGGCCGTGCGGGTGGTTGCCGGCCGTGCGGGTGGTTGCCGGCCGTGCGGGTGGTTGCCGGGGTGCTCGGGCTAGCGTGCGTGCGGGTCGTATGCACGTTTGCCCGAGTGTTGGGTATTTATTTGGGTAGTTTGGTATATTTTGGAGTAATTGTGGATTATACTCACCCAGTTGATATCCTGTCTTGCAGATCTCGACGGACGGTCGCGCGTCGACCCGACTTCCGGTGAGTGGGACAACCCAACCCAGTTTGGGAGGCGCTACATGCCTTTCAGCGTGTACCGTCCTCCCCTGGGGCACATAGTTGGTATTAACTGCTTTGTTATAATCCATGTAAGCATGATGTGTGTGTAGAATGCATGCCACCCTAGACTTGTATGTTAGGGACTTGCACCCTTAGGATTTGTGCATGAGCCGTGTATCATGTCACCCCGTTATCATGCTAGGAAAGCCCGACCTGTGCATGCGTCCTATTAGTTTGATTTATTTAATTAAATACAAGCTTTAATATTGTTAGCATGCCTTGGGGAATATAAGGGGGCCTTGTGAGGTTAACATTGAGACCCGGGTTAGGGTACTCCGTGTTCCTCGTTTGGTTGTCGGATGTCCTACATCGGGACCTCAGGTTACCCTCCCAAGGTCTCTTTTCCCCATTTATGTCTTATTTATTTCCCCGCATCCTGGTTATGCGCGCTGGTGGAATTCTGAGGAATTCAAGACATTAGAGTTGTAGAGATGTGCTGTCAGCGGATCCGAGTGGATGATATGCGATGGATAGGCTGTTCTGTTCCCTTCGTTGGATCCGTGTAGAGACTACCTCGGCGTTGGAAAGGTTGTTCCGTGCAGGGGCTCCCATTAGTAGGCGCCTCCTGATTTGGTAGAAGGACTGCGCCGAATGTGGGAGTGGCCAAACGACCTATGGAGTGGGGAGAGACTATCGATGGACCAAGGGTGACCAACAGCCTAGTCAGTCCCAAGAGCCTAGGTCACCTATTGAGAGGTGAGGGTGAGGGTATGGTGGGCCGGCGATGCGACGACCCACGGGATTGTGTGTGGATGATTATCAACCCATTAAGTCCCAACATCCTTGGTCACCTATTGAGGGTGAGGGTGAGGGTGAGGGTATGGGGTTCGGCGATGTGACGAACCCCCGGATTTGTGTTGTTTATGCCGCTTTGGGGCTATTGACTTGATTTAAATGTGGTTAATATGAACTGTATGCATGGGTTGTGCTATTCACTGAGCGTGTGGCTCACCCCTCGCATAATGTCTTTTTCAGTGATCACTGAGGAGGACTTGAAGGAGGAGCTTCCCGAGCGACTACACCAGTAGCGGAGTAGCGCCACGTCCCTCGAGTTTTGAGGCCATCAGCACCCTTCTCTTGTTGTATGTATATACTTCTGTGCTTGGGCACCTAGTTTGGATTTTGTATGGGTTGTATTTGTGTATATATAGACATGTTGGCTCCCACAGGACATATGATTATATATCGAGTCTGTAGTATATTTTGATTACAGATTCAGTTTTTTTAGCTTCTGCATTTGGTGTATATATTATGTCAGCCCTGCTTTATCTGTATTGTCATATTTGCTGTTGTGTGAGTATGTTATTGAACTCCTGTCTACTGATATCATATATACACTTGCCGCGTCCCGGGGACGGCCGCCCTGGGGCGTGACATTTGTAAATCATGTTTGGTAAAACATGATGTTATTGAAAACCAGTGATAGAAAACCATTATTTATGTTTGGTTACCAAACCTGATCGGTCGGAAAAATGTGATGAAATCCCCAAAATAACCTCCCTCGTTTGAAATTACAAAAATACGCATTATAAACATATATCTTTCATCTTTCGATCAACAAAACAAAAGAAATTGATTTGCAGAACCCTAATCCTGCGCGATGGAGAACATGGTCGGCAACCCTAGAGTAAAATCCTACTCTCTCGAGGCTCCCTCGATCAACCTACGTTCAAGGTAAAACGATTTTGAATCCGAGTCCTTGAACGATTCCAGCATTGAACCTCCTCCCCCTGACGAGGACCACCCTACCTCCCTTTCTTCTCCATCAAATATACTCCATGATCTGATGTGTGAATCGGCACCCACAGCATAAGCAGGTAGGTTTCATAGCTCGTGAGACAGTTTTATAGTTTGCTTGAGGTGAATGAGGGAGAGAAAAAAATATGAAGACCATGTTCTGATTCAGAGTTTAAATAATATGCTAAATGTTTCACCCAATGACGTTGAAAATGTTCCCATGAATGACTCTAGGCCACCCATGTTCGTATACACTTGTCATTCCCACCCCTGATTTGTATGAGAAGATCCATTCTATTCGATGAACTAATTAATTTACCCAGGTTTCTGAGATTGAGTAGTTTGAATAATGTACTATTTTTAAGATGCAAGCTTTTCCTTTTCCCCAACATTTTCAGATGATGCAACGTTGTTACAAATGCCAACTTTATTCAAAGAGTATGGGCTACTTTGGACCTCTGTTTGTTTTGGATAAATATGTTTTTCATAAAGGTTTGTAAATTACATGCAGATATGAGTTGAGGGCACGCATTTTTCTCTGATGATCAACTTGTCAGAACTCCACATTTCTACCTCTGTTTATCTTACAAACCTCTATAGAGAGCTTGAATGAAATATGTGGTGCACTATGGATAAACTTGGTTTACTGGTCTACCAAATTTAAATTGTTTGTGTTGTGTGTATGGTTCCATATTGGGAATGATAGGTTAGTTTTGTGGTCCGCAATTGGGAATGTCAATGGGTTTTTGTTGTTTGATAAATTTAAATTTTCATAATAGACTATGGTTGTTCTGATGTGTGAATGGTTTATTTTTAATGTCATGGTTTACCCAAAAATGGAAACATATAATTGGGTATGAATTCTTGTTATTTTCCTCAGTTGGGCGTTCGAACGCTGCTCGAACCCGTTCGATCGGTTCATTTTAGCTATATGGCAATGATCCTCGTTCGAACGGGTCCCCCCACACCACTGACACATGCTCACTGGGAACGAACCCAGTTCGATTGGCGCTCGAACGGAACCTAACACAGTCAAAACACGCTCACTGGGAATGAACCCAGCTCGAATGGGGCTCGAACGGAGCCTTACAGACTCAACACGCGCTCACTGAGAATGAACCTAGCATGAATGGCGTTCAAACGGAGCCTTATACACTTAATACGTGCTCACTGGGAACAAACCCAGCTCGAATGGCGTTCGAACGGAGCCTTACACACTCAAAACGCGCTCACTGGGAATGAACCCAGCTCGATTGGCGTTCGAATAGAACCTAACACACTCAACACGCGCTCACTAGGAACGATCATAGCTTGATTGGCGTTCGAACGACCCAACACATGAAACATGCGTTCACTAGGAACGAATAGAGTGCGCACTCCATTCGACCGAACTGCTCGGCAACCAATTATATGCTCACTGGGAACAGTGGACGTTCGAACCGTAACATGAATGGCGTTCGAACGGACCGTAATAGTTCAAACGTCGTAATATCTCATCTAAAAGACCTGCTACACAGAGTGTTTATTTCTGTGCCTTGCACTACACAGAAATTTTACCACGATTTTAGGAACATAATTGACCAATGTACATGACTTTCAAACAAGTTCACACTGAAATTGAATACATGCAGCAACATGGAGTGTTTATTTCTGTGCCTTGCACTACACAGAAATTTTACCACGATTTTAGGAACATAATTGACCAATGTACATGACTTTCAAACAAGTTCACACTGAAATTGAATACATGCAGCAACATGGAGTGTTTTAGGGTCCATCCTACATTGCAGTGTGGAACATAAATAACATAATACAATCACTTAAATAACGTAATATATAAATAACATGGAGCCCGTTCGAACATGGCTCACAGGTTTTTGAATTTCCCCACCTCATAGAAATGCAGTTGTTGATTAAAAAACATGAAGGCGCTGCACCATTACAAGTTGCCCAACCTGGGATTCATATCAACAACACCTGCAAGAGGGACCACCTTACTATGAATAATATCACCTAGCAATGATATGAATAGATTCACCTATACTACACAGAAAATGAGTTGAAACCTAGAAGCGCTTTGAGGGTCAACTTCTATTAATAAGACTCACCAACATATAAACCGATGCATCATCCATCAGTGGAGCCCATTGGCATCTGCGATTGCATCTCGAATATGATCTCGCACTCCTGACATTTCCCCGTCCTCAATTGTTTGTGCTGACGTGGAATCAGGTTGACTCATGGGTTCACCAAGAACCTCCACATTGTCATCCTCAAATTCTAATATCAGTGCATCTTCGATTCTCTAGTCAATGATGAAGTTATGGATTACCATCGTTGCTATCACAATCTTGACTTGGGTGTCATAAGGATAGTTGGACATTTTATCCAGAATTGGCCATCTTTTCTTCAACACACCAAATGACCTCTCTATAATGTTCTGTAGGGAGGAATGTAGGCTATTGAAATGTTCCTCCCTGCCTCTTGGAGCACTACATCTGAAATCTGGGACATGATACCTGGTATTGCGATATGGGGCTAGGAAGCCCCTTCGATTCGGATAACCAGCATCAACAACATAGTACTTACCTGCAACTCAGAAACACAAATCACAATTAGAAAGCATCAGTAAATGAATTGCTCGATTGGTTGATCAGTGTTTTGCATTGCTTACCCCATGGAGCATGTGGAAAATTATGTTCTGGATTGTATACTACATGAGCTAGCACCTTTGCGTCATGTGCAGTGCCCTCCCAACTGGCTGATAGAAATGTAAAGCACATGTGAAAATCACATACGGCTAGCACATTTTGAGTTGTTGTTTTCGATCTACCGCTCCTGAAGGACAACTGTCGTTCGGCGTTCACACACGCATGAATATGTGTTCCATCAATCGCACCAATACAATCCTTGAAGAACGGATAGTACTTCCCACCACCATAGTATCTAATGTGGTCTGGAGTAGTATTTAGTGAGTCTCTTGGCCTAATCATATCTACTGCCCATTCACAAACAGAATCTAATATCTTGTTAAAATAACGGTTGATAGTTTCACCGGAATGTTTGAGGGTGTGTTGCATAGATCTATTCCTGTCATTGTGACCTATGGTTTGTAAGAATATCCTCATCTGCTCTTCCACTGAGACAATACGTGAACTTTGGGCTAGACCTTTCTCTCTAAAAATATGGCACAGTTTGACAAAAATTATGGGCATCATTCGGCACATGTCAAAGCATAAGCGCCAATGCCCATGCATCATGTCATGACTAACTAATTGGTTTCCGGTGTAGGTGAGATCATGCACAGGTTGCTTACATAGATAGGTTGCTTTGTAACATTCCACATGTGCCAATAGCAATAAAATCAAAATGTCAATCTCTAGGTCATCATCTTCCTCATTGGACATTCTATATGTAAATGTCATATATACATGTGTGTGAGCATTATATGCATACATCCACAAAAGGGAGATTTACAGAAAGCTTACGTCTCATCTGATGATGTATCCATACTTGATCCAGTCAAAGATTCCATGTGGGAACTGCAGTACAGGACTTGAAAATAAGATGCCCCAATGAGTCGTATAAGGTTTCACAAGAAAGCAGTGCACTATATAATAGGAGCACATAACATGAATTTAAATTGAAATGCTAAGACAGACTCAAAGCAAAACACGTATATGCAACCATAAAATTACAGTACTTCAAATATTATACCATTTAAACCATTACCAAAATTACATGATAGTGCCCATTACAATACATTGTGACCTAGGGGCTCATCCTACATATTGGTGACCTGTCCAAAAAAAAAAAAGGTAGAATCACCATACCCTATAATACGCATATTTCAGCATAACAAAATTAATTTATAACATGGCCTTTCACTGCTCATAGGCTACTCTTCACGAGAAAGCTTGAACTCATTATTAATCCAATGGGCCCTTACTTCGTCAGTGTCAATGGAGCAAAAGGTTTGGCGGTTCACAGGTTCACGAAGATAACTGATAGCAAACAGGTATTCTTCTGATAATCGGGAGAGGCCTTCTGCGTTCACTAGAACTTGCAAGGCATGCACAACAGTGGGGACACCGTCAGTGTTTTTAGAAGTGGATTTCTTTCTTGTCCTCTTCTCAAGTAAATTGTAAATACGATCCATTGAGGTCTCCAAGACTTGACTAGTACTTCCTTAAGACATTTTATTTCCACTACCAGAACATTGTACTGTCGCTGCTCTAAGAGGGCTGGTCACCTCTGAACCTACATTGATAGTGGATGGTTGAGTTAATGGTGTTTCAGATGGTAGGGGTTCTAGTTCTGACCCTTTCTCTTCATTCCGAGCAGCACTTTCTTCGGTTCCGGTGACAGATTTGTCTTTTCGAAACTCATACTTGGCAGCTGTCGGCATTTTGTTATGGTCACCCATGGCAGCGCCACACCCGAACAAAATATCCAACTCTTCCTCATACGCCAATGGGTAGTGTGAGAACTTATCACCTCCGGTGTGACGCTATATGAAGTACATGCCATTGGTCAGATATAGTTAAATTAGCCATATTAATATTCAAGCATATTTCACATAAGTTCAAATAATACATGTGCAAATTGCGCCCACCACTCATCAGGCATTTTATAAGTTTTTTTCTGTTCATCCCATCCCAATCCGATTTCTTTTTGCAAGGCCTTCCACATTTGCCAATTTTTTCTAGTTGTGTCCCAATGATTTTTTAGTTGAACCATTTCTCCTAGGCACAACCTAGGCAAACATATGGCAATAGAGCCAGAGTTCTTCCTGTCTATCCATCTACTCCACCAAGGATACAAGCCTTTGTTCCTCGGCAACCACCCCTAAGGAAATACATCGCTATTCCGCCCCCATCGACCTATGAGTCTCCAGCACCTGAAATTATTGAATCTGCAGAGTGTCTGAAGCAGGACTCTGACGATGATGAAGAGTTTTTGGATGAAGAACTATCAGAACTCTTTTACCCTACTCCAATGCAACCTGGATCCATCATCGAAGCCTTACAACCAATTGAATCTGAATACCCATTGTCTCTATATTCTCAAGATCAAATCATATCATTGCCCGTCAAACCTACCTTGGTGGTCTTAGATTACTCACATCTTGACTCATCAGATTTTGAGATTGATAAAGATCTGGTTCAACCAATTGTGCATGTTCTCAAATCGGAACCACTTAAATTTAAAAATGCACAATTTGAGGGAGCAGCCGATCCATCCCAATTGCCAGATCAACCTGACTTGCCATCCCATCTGTTTGAGGAGCTCCCTCCTCCCCCCACCATATCCAAATTAACTATTGCAAATATAATCCATAAGCACCTGATTGAACCAATAGATGAGTCTTTACCCCCACCATCATTAGGGCCTCAACATTATGATGAATCATGCTCCCTTGCACCTGTTCAGTCAGTAGTCGCCGTTACAACTTGCTTTTCCATATCCACATCTTTATTGACTGACCCCTCTTTGAGGAAAGATTCTCTTTCTGCTAAGGTTCTATGGCAGGTCAAGAACTATTCACACTTTTGACGGCATTTAGGCTTTGATATTCTAATGGATGCTGTCAGAATAGATGCTGAGCAGCAGTGGTTGAGAAGGCATCAAACGCGCTTCAAGATAGAGGAAAATCAATACACAACCCATGATACATCAGATAATTCATGTATCATTTCCCTAAAGATCCTTCAGTTTGAGCCTCCAATAAGGACCCACCTTGCACTATCATCCCTGGAGGCCACCTTCAGTGCTACATAAACTATTCCTTCATACTTCCTATTTCCAAACCTTTACATGCTTTATAAAACAAAAAAAAAAAAAAGATTTATTTGTAGCTCCTTTACATGCTTTATAACACCAATAAAAACAAATATATAACAATAAAAAAGGAGAGTCAAGAGCTGCAGACCATGCCTAGGCCTACCAAAGGAGGGTGGCAAGGGCATTTGAAAAGAAAGTAATGACAGAAAATTTAAAATTGGAAAGATGGTACTTAAGCAAATTTGCTATCAAGACAACCCCACTCAGAAGGCAAGCTGCAACCCACATGGGAGGGACCCTATGTGATCACCCATGCCTACTCCGGGAATGCCTACCGCTTGGTGGATGCCGAAGGAGTTGAAGTCTCAAGTTCATGGAATGCACTTTATCTGAAGAAATTCCATGCATAAAACTATCAATACTTGAGAAATATTATTCTTCCATCCTGCGAATTCCAGTGTTTAGTACTTGATAATAGAATTATAAGACTCTCAAAGATGACTTGTATTTTACTTGAAATCATACTCGCCAATCATGCCACCTCCATCACACAAGTATGACTTAGGAATCGATCCACTTGATAAAAAGAAAAATTGCCAACCTGTAGACTGGGACAATTTTTTAAAACCCCAAAGCATCTTCCCTTTATCCTCACTCTTATTCGTATCAACCCCAAAGTCAAAATGAGGGATTGTCCTGGACCTAGCATATGTCCCAAAACTGGCTCTGGCACCATACAAACACTTCTAGAGGGGAAGCAGAAAAGAATAGGGGTGAAAAACAGAAAAGCCCCCCCCCCCCCCCCTCAAAACACAAAGAGAAAGGCAATGAGAGGCCAACAAAAGAAAATACACCCAAACAAATGGGTATACTCTCTAACAGTGCAATCGCCTACAAAACAGTATATGCTAAACAAAAGGCTATACTAGTGCATATCCAAACAAATGGATTGTATTGTCCACCCAAAACACGGGTACACTCTCGGTGGGCAGTACTCTACACCCAAATAAAGAAGTGGTAAAAAGAAGAAAACCAGAGGGGCCTAGAAAGTAAGACATATGCCAGACTGGGACAATTCTAAAAATTGGTCCAAAGGAAGATATTACTCTCATCTCATTCACCCCCTCTTTTATTTTTCCTGCAATGGGATAAAATTGACCCATGTCTACTTGGAAAGGAAAAATTTCAGCCAAAGGTAGATCTTTCCCTATGTTTACAACACACACACTCACATGAGTTCATTTAAAGTCTTGCCTATCTAAAGGAAGCTTATTTGACTTGATTCCTGGTACATTCATGGATTTTTCAGCATGTTTAGAATAATATGATCAAACATTTGAAAACCATGAACTTGAGAAATTGACACCTAAAGCCAATGCCTTTCAAATACAATCCCAGTTTGGATATAGGTGACCACAAGGGCCCCTCTTCAAGGACTTGATGGTATCCTTTACTTTAGGAAATTGAAAACAATGCCCTCTCACATGAAAAATCAATTGAAGAATTAAAATGCTCATTTATGTCACTCACACGTATGCATAATCTTGTATTTTTCTTTTCCAAACACTTAGGCATTCAATTTTCATAGAATATCAATTCTCCACCCCCCCCCCCCCATATCAAAATAAAAATTGCCCCAATTACTTTCATTTCATGCCCTTGTGCATAAACTTGAGAAGGAAAAAAAAGCCTCATTCTCACATATTCTCACACTTAGAGTCACCTAGGCTCCCTCCTTTTTATACTAGGCATGGCCTCCTCCTCGCTTGATTTTAACTCACCTTAGATGGTTTGTAACCCTTGACAATTCGAGTAAGAGGGGCTCGAAAGTCAATGCAGGGGCACAATCCGGACAGATTTAACACTTGATCCATGGAAAGAATATTTTTACAGGTCTTAAAGATTGACTCATCACCCACAGGATTTTTGACGGTTGCAGCTAAACACATCTAGCCGCCCGACAACAGACGGCAGGAATCAACAAGCCACCCCCCTACAGGTTAATTATCCCTGTCTAGGAGCAGCTAAACCTAACTAGCCGCCCCTCACTAGGCGGCTAAAACCAAGTAGCCGCCCCATACATGCTGCCTGATATGCACTGTCAGTCCTATTTCAATCGACCCTTCAAACACTTCAATACCTATAAGAAGATTTTCTTTCCAAAACCTGTACATACACATTTCATACATATATACATTCACAAAACCCATATAAATATAATTCAAAAACAACCGTATTTCAATTTCATACATTCATCCATGAATCAAACCTACAAATCCAAAATCATTCACCGCATGCCCACGCATACACACTTCACCAAATCAAAAGACCTTTTTCAAATGCTAAACATTCATGTCTAAGTACACCAAGCCATACGTTTGAAAGGCATAAAAATTGTCTCCAAAACATAAAACTAAACATAAAAGAGAGTTTTTATAAGGAAAATAAAAGAGGTAGATCCATCAAAGAGCTCCAACTTCAAAACGTCCTGAGCCATAAATCACCTGAGCCAATAGAAAAAAAAAAGTATGATTTCCTTGCATATACAATTCTCCTATCAAAACCAAGACACAAAAAGTATACCTTGGAGTATTCTCAAAGCTCTGTCGGACCGCAACAGGTCCACCTCGGCCCTCACAGCCCTCTCCCTAGCCTGGTCGAGCTCCATCTAAGTGGCCAAGAGCTCACTCCGGACCACGCCTAGCTTGTTCATCAATTTGAGCTCTCAATCAGAAGCCATGGATGGAGGAGGAGTGGACGAGGAAGAAGCGCCATCCGCTCTCGCTCTCGATAGAACATCCACCTGAGCCTCAAGGACCTGAACCTGGTCCTGCAGGCATCGCCTCTACGACCGCAACCTAGAGATGCTCGTTGCTGGCCTAGTCCTCACCTGGAGATGCTCGTTGCTGGCCTTGAGCTTATTCTCCAACTCATTCAACTCAACCTACAAAAGAAGATAAATTTTTAAAACACAAAGAGAAGAAAAGAAAAGGGACAAAAGAAGAGAAAAGGAAAGAGAGCTTTTCTTACATAGGCGTCCGGGATCTCCTCCTCCATGGTCCTGAAGATGATGACATATTCCTGGCAGTACCAGGCCATGTACTCCTTGCTACTAACCACCTCAGGACGATGCTCCACAAGAGTCTCTCTACTCTCCCATCCCCTCACATACACCGCATAGTTCCTCGGGAGGTTTGTATCCCGAGGAATACCAGCCACTGGGATTGGAGGACGCTTCGGTAGAGCCTCGGGCACCCACTGATGGTACCCAAGCTGGCGGACCACCCGGTTGATCGCATGAAAGATGACCTTGTTGAAGAAAATCAACCAGATGTCCCGTGACAGCTCTGCAGGGACCTCTTCCTCCGTATAGGGCCTCCAAGTTATCTACAAGACAAGATAAAACAAGAAGAGAGCTTAAACAAAGGAGATCTTATAAGAGCGGAAAGTTAAAAACTTATACCTCTTCTTCTTTCAAAACACGGAAGGCCTCTCGAAATTGCGCCAGGCGACGCAAACGAGAAGACCCTGGAGGCGCCCACCTCATGGCCCAAGGAAGAGCACGGTCAAAAGGCACTGGAGTAGGACGGTTGATGGCGAAATGTTCATACCCAAAGACTTGTAGGAGAAGAATTATCAGAATCAAGTGAAATAAAAAATATATATTTCCTTTTCACTAACTTATACCTAATGGAAGGCTGCAAATCCACCAAGGTTCTTGCCCCTAGCCCTCCTCACTTTCTTTGACAGCTCCGCAAAGAGATGAGCAAGCATGGCAACACCCCAAGCAAAATGCCCCATGGTCCCTAGGTCCCTCATCAGCAACAGAAAGTGGGAGGAGACCTTGTCTGAAGCCGTCAAGAAGAGGACCCGACCGAAGAAATAGAGGAAGAATGCTCTCAACTCCCTCTGTGCCCTCTGTGGGCATGCGGCCACCTTTCTCACCTCGATCATCGACCTCCTTTGCTCATAGCTAGCCGCAACCTCACCCTTTTTGCGCTGTGTGAAGGAGCCAAGGTCATACCACCTCAACAGTTGCCTGAGAGGGATCCGGTTCAATGTCCTCTCTCGCTCCACGAACTCCCACTCTCCAATCAGCTCCTGGAAAAGAGCCCTGTAGTCGGCACATGTAGCCACGATCACCGCCTCTCCTGAAACCGGAAGACCAGTGATCTGTTGGACATCCTCCAACGTCGGCATCACTACACCAGTAGGGAGGATGAAGGTGCAGCTCTCCGGATCCCACCTCTCCGCCAACGCCTCCAGATACGGGCAATGGACGTGGAACAGCTTGATCAATAAGAAGGAGCGGAAGCCCGCTCCATCCATCAAAACCATGCTTAGAGAAATAAATGTACATGTACAAACATGAAATATTCAAAGCATGAATACACCTTTTTCCACCGTTGTCTATCTCTTAAAACAACCAAGACTACACAAAAAAAATACACACACATCCATGTATGGCCTGTTTATTTTAAATCCCACCATGATCATTTCTAAAGCACATGCTTACATACCTTCTAGCCCCTTACTATCACATCAAGGCATGCATATTTCAAAAAAAAATTATTACCCCTCCCCTTGTTATATATGTGTCACTTTTTGGCCTATTGGCATCCAATGGAGCATTTTTAGCAGTTTTAAAATTTTTGTGTTTTTCGATCGGAACCGCATAATTTCAGACTGTTAGCTATCGTCTGAGCTAGAGGACTCCGATTGAAAATCTAACTGCGTATTATGTGTCCTGGTGCCATTTTAAGCCACTCATGAAAATTTCATCGAATTCCAGCATCGTTTGCAAAAATTTCACAGTTCTGGGGCGTATCCGGGTTTTTAAGTCGCGCACTATAAATAAGTGGGATCTAAAATCCCGAGTTACTATTCATCATCCCTACGACTTGCATTTTCTCTCTCCCCTCTCTCTTTTTCTCACTTTCAAGCCCCCTAGACCCCTCAAACCTAAAAACCTAAAGCACGGGAAGTGTAGATCGGGTCCCGACCTACACACCGGTGTCTTCAAATCCCAATTCCGGCGATCCTAGCCTCCCCGACCTCCCCTCTTTGTCCTCTGATTTGGCCCGTTTTGAAGGCCAAGGTAGATCGAGGCGTGAGAGGGCTTTCGGGAAAGGTTCCGGCGCGTGGAGAGCCACCGAACGCCTCTTCCTCCCCTCGGTAAGCCTTCTTTCCCTCTTTTTTTTCTTGTTTAGATGATTGCTAGGGGGAGGTTTTGTGTTTGGGAGGTGGTCGGCGGCAGTGGGGGTCGTCGGAGGGTGGTCGAAGGTGGTCGGAGGTGGTCGGCGGTCGTGGGAGGGGCGGTGGAGGTGCTCGGCAGTCTGGGAGCTGCTGTTCGGGCAGCAGGCGGCAGCAGCAGCAGGCTGGGCACGCACGGGTGTGCCCGCGTGCGCGCGCGCGGGCGTGCGCGCGGGCATGTGCTCGGGGCGAGCTGGGGGCCAGCGTGCGCGTGCGTGCAAGGCGTGCTGTGCACGTGCGTGCAAGGCGTGCTGTGCGCGAGCGTGCAGGGCGAGCGTGGCGATGCGCGCGGCATGCGTGCTGGGTCTTCTGGGCGCGAGTGCGCGCGGGTCTGGTGCGGGGAGCTGATCGGGCGGCTGTGCGCGGGCCTGTTCGTGCAACTGTGCGCGAGGGGCTGATGGCGAGCTGCGCGCGAGGAGCTGGTCGCGCGGGTCTGTACGCGAGGAGCTGGTCGCGCGGGTCCAGCGCGAGGGACTGGTCGAGTGGCAATACGCACGGGTTGGCGGTGCTGGGCGTGCGCGAGGTGGTGGCCGAGGGCAGTGCGCGCGGGTGTGCAGAGTGCGCGCGGAGGGCGCGGTGAGATGGTCGTGGTGCGCGCGAGAGGCGGCGAGGCGACAGTGGAGCGCGGAGGGCGTGTCGAGGCGGCGGGGTGCGCGCGGGGTGCGCGCGGGGCGAGGTGCTGCGCGCGGGGGCCGTGCGGAGTGCTCGCGGGGCGGCATTAGGTGTTCGGGGCGCGCGGGCTACTACGGCTGAGCGCAGTGGACGCGCGGAGCCCCAGGGGGTGGTGCGGCGACGTGTCCAGGCGGCGGGCAGGGGCCGACGGTGCGCGGGGTGCGTGGGCTGAGGCGCGGCGGTGCACCCGGGCGGTCGGGAGGCCCTGCGGGTGGTTGCCGGCCGTGCGGGTGGTTGTCGGGGTGTTGGGTGTTTGTTTTGGGGTTTTGGGGTATTTAATTGTGTATTTAATGATACTTGCGGATTTATACTTACCGAGTTAATACCTGTCTTGCAGATCTCGACGGACGGTCGCGCGTCGACCCGATTTCCGGTGAGTGGGACAACCCAACCCAGTTTGGGAGGCGTTACATGCTTTGGGCGTGTACCGATCTCCCCTGGGGCGTATAGTTTGTATTAATTATTGCAATTATAATCTATGTAAGCATGATGTGTGTGTAGAATTGCATGCCACCCTAGATTGTGTGATAGGGACTTGCACCCTTAGGATTGTGCATGAGCCGTGCATCCTGCCACCTCGCTATCATGCTAGGACAGCCCGACCTGTGCATGCGTCCTATTAGTTTGGTTTATTTAATTAAATGCAAACTGTATTAATAGATAGCATGCTTAGGGAATATAAAGGGGGCCTTGCGAGGTTAACATTGAGACCCGGGTTAGGGTACTCCGTGTTCCTCGTTTGGTTGTCGGATGTCCTACATCGGGACCTCAGGTTACCCTCCCAAGGTCTCTATTTCCCCTTTATGTCGTATTTATTTCCCCGCATCCTGGTTATGCGCGCTGGTGGAATTCTGAGGAATTCGAGACATTAGAGTCGTAGAGATGTGCTGTCAGCGGATCCGAGTGGATCATATGCGATGGATAGGCTGTTCTGTTCCCTTCGTCGGATCCGTGTAGAGACTACCTCAGCGTTAGACAGGTTGTCCCGTGCAGGGGCTCCCACTAGTAGGCGCCTCCTGATTTGGTGAAGGACTGTGCTGAACATGGGAGTGGCCAAACAACCACGGAGTGAGGAGAGACTATCGGTGGACCAAGGGTGACCAACAGCCTAGTCAGTCCCAAGAGCCTAAGTCACCTGTTGAGAGGTGAGGGTGAGGGTATGGTGGGTCGGCGATGCGACGACCCACAGGTTTATGTATGGATGATTATCAACCCGCTAAGTCCCAACATCCTTGGTCACCTGTTGAGGGTGAGGGTGAGGGTATGGGTTTCGGCGATGAACGAACCCCCGGATTGTGATATTATGCCACTTGTGGCTTATGAATTGCTTAAATGTGGTTAATATGAACTGTATGCATGGGTTGTGCTATTCACTGAGCGTGTGGCTCACCCCTCGCATATTGTCTTTTCAGTGATCTCTGAGGGAGGAGCTTCCCGAGCGACTACACCGGCAGAGGGTAGCGCCGCGTCCCACGAGTTTTGAGGCCGTCAGCACCCTTCTTTCAGTTGTATGTATATATTCTGTGCTTGGGCACCTAGTTGGATTTTGTATGGATTTTATTTGTGTATATATATATGGGCATGTTGGCTCTCACAGGACTTATGATTATGTATCGAGTCTGTAGTATGTTTTGACTACAGACTCAGCCTTTTTAGCTTCCGCCTTTGGTGTATATATTATGTCAGCCCTGCTTTTATCTGTGTTGTCATTTTAGTGATTGTTTGTGGTTTATTATTGGTTTCCTGTCACTGATATCATATATACACTTGCCGCGTCCCGGGGACGGCCGCCCTGGGGCGTGACACCCCTTGCCCCACCATGGTTCTCCTTATCATGCTTACATGCCTTTTCATGCCATCATCTATCATACTTACATAACCCTTTTATAACATGATCGCCATATGAAAGATCGTCCCTCCCTTAAAAATACATACCATATATGAACCTACCATGATTACTTCTTAGACTCATGAAATACATATAAATCCCACCACCATCTCTTGTACTAAAAACAACACCATATCTATACACAATAAAACATTCTATAGACTATGAGAAATGCATGCTTATGGAATCCCACCGTGATCATTTTTTTCTATATACACAAACAAGCATGGCTATTAAAAGACACATATATAATTCTTACACATTGCTTATACCACAAAAATAAATATATATCAAAAACTATACAAAGGGAATTAGGAGAGTACCATGGCCCGTATGGCTCCAGGAGCCTCCACCTTAGCCTCGTCGGGATCGTCCATCCCATCTCCCTCCTCCTCCTCATCCCCATCCTCCTCGGCCTCCCCCACACCAACCTCAGCTTATGCAGCCTCAACAAGGACACTCTCGGCCCCCGTGGCCTCAGTCCCTACACCCATTCCCTCCTCCGTGCCCACCGCACCGGAGGCCAACACCTCGAAATCACCCAAGGCCCTTCTCTCCTCCTCCTTAGCCCTGGCCTCTCTGGCCTCCCAATCCAACATCCCAATGATGGCATCCAAAGATGCCCTCTCACTCTCACTGATCCCCTCAACCCCTACACCCTCAACCACACCTTCGACCGATCCTCCGGCCTCCAAACCAATGCCCTCGGCCACCGCCGACCGATCCCCGCGTCTCCTTTTACGTGTATACCTGATTACCTCACCCATGGGAACCGTAGAAACCCCTGGGACAGCCCCCGAAAGCATGCCCCCAACCTCACCCGCACCGGTGCCCACCAACGGCACCTCCGCCGCACCCATGGCCTCTCCCATGACCTCCACCTCCGCCCTATCGCTCTCCGATGATGAAGAGCTCGAACCACGCTCTCCACGAGCCACGCGGGAACGTTTTCCCCTCTATGCCACCATCTTAGACCTCGTCATTCTCTTTGATATAAGAAAGAAAGAAAGAGAAGAAAAACCCAAAACCTGGGGCTTCGAAATCAAGAAGATTGGGACGATCTAGGATGAAATCAATGGATTCAAATTCAAGAAAACCAAGGTTTTTCAGTTTAAAATGGAGAAGAAGGAGAAAGAGAGGGAAGAGCAACTATTTTAAAATGTGCGGGAGAGAGAGGGTCTCTTTTCAGTTATAAGGGGCCCAGTCGAGCGGTGGCTAGACGCGTCTAGCCACCCCCCATCTGTCGGCTCAATCCAAGTAGCCACCCGTCCATGCCGGCTCAATTTGAGTAGCCACCCTCTGCCGGCTTCTCAAACACACTTATTTCTGAGTTTTCTAAACCAAACAGCCATGTATTGGTTTATTTCCAAAACCTACTTAATCAAACACAACTCTCTTGAAGTTTTATCACATTTCCAGTATCATTCAAGTTCAAATTTCTTTAGTTCTGGTTCTTTTCCAAAAATTTTTATGCTTTGGATGATTCAATTCACCAGCTCAATACTTTTACTTGCTTTCTGTCTACGATAGCCCCTTGATTTGCTGAGTTACCCAAGCATGGGTACGGTAGGCACAAGGAAACCGACTTTGGGCTGCTTCGCGCATGATGGATAGGAACCCCATCTGAGGGTTGGATCACTCGCTACTTTACTTTTTCATCCTCCACCTGGATCATTCCTTTCGGTTGAAAAGTCTAGTCAAGTCCTTGCCTCTGACAGTCTAAATCAACTCCCTGAATAGCATTGGACATGTTACCTAAACTTCTTGAAGGTCAGGCTGGCCAAAATAGGGGTCTCTTTCCTTATCATTGGTCGAAATCTTTTTGCTTTGCACAAAGACTCCGTCCGATGAGGGACAATTGTAGATGCCCCTTGCACAAGTAGGAACCATATCTACTTACTCAGTCCGCACAAAGAGAGAGGGCGAGAGAGAGCTCATCATCTCTAGAAGTTGGTCATAGCTTTGCCCCATTAACATGGGCGCAACAGCTACACCGCTCCCTCAAGTCTTATCGCAAGGGAACATTAGGCATGTCACGCCCCAGGGCGGCCGTCCCTGAGACGTGGCAATATATGAAGTATCAGCTATCAAGTACAAGAGGTCAACAATGACTCCAATAAATAACACACAAAGCTGAAAAAACAATGATAACTGATAGATCAACCGAAAAATGCGGAAGCATAAAAATATCAATAAGTCTGTAAACCAAAAATATCATTACAGACTCAAATACACAATCAATGTCCTGTGAGAGCCAAGTCTAGTCCAAATAAAATACAACCTGTGCCACATGCACGATTTACAATACATAAAATGACTCTAGGACTATTGACAGCCTCGCACTCACCACCCGTCGGACAGAACGCTCCACGCACATAAGACCACGCCACAGGGAAGCTCCAGCTCCACGCCCAACACTGCCCCTGAAAAGAAACAGTATGCGAGGGGTGAGCTACAAGCTCAGTGAGTGGTTGGAAACCAATCACCATTACAACAGTTCAATGTTAAGGCAATTTCCTTTCAAAGAAAACATGGGTGGAAACTCAATGGATAACAAGGTCACGCGGCGGCGCGACCAATCTCACCCTCACCCTTACTCCCGGAGGGAGACTCTTGGGACTCTTGGGGAGAGACCATACCGTTGGTCGAAGAGACGCGGAATTACTGGTCTACACAACACTACTGGATCATCTACATCGAGATAATTGCCCAACGATGTCTTTGAACATCGATATGCAACCGGACCCAACAACTATGGGAACAGACGAACAACGAATGGGTCACGCGGCGACGTGACTTCACCTCATCCTCACCCTCACCCTTTAGAGGTGACATAGGACTTTTGGGAGAGATTAGATTGCTCTACACCCTTGGTCCACCGGTAGCCCTTTCCCTGGGTAGCCTCTACCTGGTATACTCCCACGATCAGTACGTTCCCGAACGCATCAGTAGTACCTACGGATGGGAGCCCTCTGTCAGGACAGCTTTTCCAACGCCGGGGAGTTCCTACACGGATCCAACGAAGGGGAGAACGATTTCACACTCGCAATATCATTCGTTAGCCCTCTCCCGGGTAGCCTCTACCTGGTATACCCCCATGATCAGTACATCTTGTCGCATGCATCGATAATACCTACAGGTGGGGGCCCTCTGTCAGGACAGCTACAACCCGGGCCGCTTCAACACGGACAACATTGGGAGGAAACACTCCATGTTCGCAAAGCGAACCCAATGGAAAACAACTACTCTCGATAATCGCCTAACTTAATGCCAAAGCTACCGGTTTAACAAAACCGATACAACAAATGAATTCTCCTAAATTCCATTCAAGTGCATCACACGGATGCAGGGGCGATTACATCGCTACGCACTAACTAATGAGGTACATCCCAACGGCGGGTCGTACCCACGCCTATTTCAGATAGGCCTAATTAGTTTTAACATGTGCGTATATATAACAGGAGAATCATATCATAGCTATGTGCATGAACCATATGCACGATCATCTAATAATTGACTATAAGGGTAACCCCTAACATGGATTTACATCATAAACAACAAATCATATAAGCACACAAGGCATAACTTAAGCATGCATACATGGCCATTAATCATATAAGCACACAAGGCATAACTTAAGCATGCGTTGGATATCACCAACTTAAAAGGGAAGGGTCAAGCGTGATCTCGCGCACTAACAGGTGCATGCCAATATTCCAAACAAACCTGAGTCGAGTAGGAAATCGCATCTACTTACTCAGTTCATGCAGAGGGAGAGGACGAGAGAGAGATCATCATCTCTTGAAGTTGGTCATAGCTTTGCCCCATTAGCATGGGCGCAACAACTACACCACGCCCTCGAGTCTTATCGCAAGGGAATATTAGGCATGTGCTCGTTATTAACCCAGACTTAATCATGCTGGATATTCCAATTAATATGGTAGTTGTCACGCCCCAGGGCGGCCGTCCCCGGGACGCGGCAAGTGTATATAAAATATCAGAATCTACACAGGAGGTCAATAATATATCATACACAACAACCAGAATGACACACAGACAACAAAGAGGCTGACATGATATATACACCAAATGCGGAAGCTAAAGACTGAATCTGTAAATAATCATACTACAGACTCGATACTCAATCATCTGTCCTGTGAGAGCCAATATACACCAATACGACTGAATACATACAGACGCGTGCCAAGCACGAAAATAAAATACATACAGTCAAGAAGGGATGCTGATAACCTCTGGCACTCGCGGAACGTGGCGCTGCTCCGCTACTGAAGGAATCCCTCGGAAAGCTCCAACTGCTGCTCCGACTCCAGCTCAGGCTCAGTGGACACTGGGGAAAAACATATGCGAGGGGTGAGCCACACGCTCAGTGAACGGCACAACCCATGCATCACAGACAATATTTACCACAACTCCATTATTTATCCAGCCTCTAAGTGACATAACAACATAATCCAGTGGTTCGTACCTCGCCGAACCACCACACCCTCACCCTCACCCATCAATGGGTGACATAGGCTATTGGGACTGATAATCATCCAATCACAAATCCAGTAGGTCGCTCATCGCCAACCCACTACACCCTCACCCTCACCCTCACCCTACCACGGGTGACATAGGATACTGGGACTGACTAGGCTCTTGGTCACCCTTGGTCCACCGATAGTCTCTCCTCCACTCCGTAGGCCGCTGGCCTTCACCCATAATTTCAGCGCAGTCCGTCACAAAATATCGGGAGGCGCCTACTGATGGGAGCCCTCGAAAGGGACGACCTTATCACGCTGGGGCAGTCTCTACACGGATCCAACGAAGGGAAACAGAACAGCCTATCCATACGCATATGATCCACTCGGATCCGCCGACAATACATCTCTACTACTCTAATGCCATGAACTCTTCAGAGTTCCTCCAGGGCGCATAACCAAGATGCGGGGAACACGTACAATAAAAGCAAGGTTGTAATATCATTGGGGGAAAGAACTCGGGAGGGCGGCGTGAGTTCCCGATATAGGATACCCCGACAACCAAACAAGGAACACGGAGTACCCTAACCCGGGTCTCACCGCTGTCCTCGCAAGGCCCCTCCCCTATAATATTCACTAAATATGCTAATAATCATACCAGTTATATAACATTACTTATAATATTAATGGGACTAGAAACCTTGGGAGGGCAGCATGAGGTCCCGATACAGGACATCCCGACAACCAAACAAGGAACACGGAGTACCCTAACACGGGTCTCAATGTTGACCTCGCAAGGCTCCTCCCTATAATATTATCTAAGGCATGCGATTTAACATACACTAGCATTTAATTTAATAAATAAACTAGTAGGACGCATGCATAGGTCGAGGTTTCCTATCATGAAAACAGGGGGCATGGTGCATGGCTCTTACACCTATCCTATGGGTGCAAGTCCCTAACATACAAAGACTAGGGTAGCATGCATTCTACATTTAAATCATGCAAGCATGGATTACATATTACTGCTGGTTAATATACATCCATGGTGCCCCAGGAGAGGTCGGTATACGCCCAAATGCGTATGACCCCTCTCTATTGGGTTGGATTGTCCCACTCACCGAAGTTCAGGTCGTCGCGCGACCGCCCGTCAGGATCTGCAAGACAGACATTTATATGGTGAGTTAAAATCCACAACTACTACCAAAGACATCAAAATTCACAAAACCAACAAACAAACAACCAACACTTGGGCAAACGTGCATACGACCCGCACGCACGCTAGCCCGAGCACCCCGGCAACCACCCGCACGGCCAGCAACCACCCGCACGGTCACCCGACCGCCCGGGCGCACCGCCGCGCCTCAGCCAACGCACCCCACCCGCCGCCTGGACGCGTCGCCGGACCTCCCGGGTGCACCGCGCGCCCCCTGCGCCCCAGCGCAGCCGCCCGCGCACACCCCGCACGCCTCGCGCCTCGCGCTGGCCAGCGAGCACCCCGCACGCCCCGCGCGCAGCGCCTCGCCCTGCGCGCACCTCCAGCCCCCTATCCGTGCGCACTCCGCGCGCACCTACCAGCCTCTACCCGCGCGCACCACGCGCGCACCACCCGCTCGCACCCACTGCACCGCGCGCACTCCTGCGCCTCAGCCCAGCGCCCGGTATCCGCGGCCCAGCACCCGACGCTCAGCGCCCAGCACCCGGGACCCTCACCCAGCGCCCACGCGCACGCACGCGCAACACGCGCCCAGCGCGCCTGGCAGCACGCCCCCAACGCGCCTGCCAGCATGCCCGCGCTGCCTGCCTGCGCGCGTCACCGAGTGGCCCGAGCACCGTTCGCCTTGCACGCCCAGCCACTGCTCGCCTGATGCCCGAGCACCCCCTGCCAGCTGCCCGAGCATGGCCTGCCCAGCCGGCCTGCCCTGCTCGCACAGCCCGCAGCCAGCCTACCCGCATGCCTCCCCCTGCACCCCCTGAGCGCACGCCCGCGGGCAAACTGATGCGCCTGCTCCCTGCCTACCCGGCTAGCCCCACCCAGCGCGCCTAGCATGCCAGCGCACAGCACGCCCAGCGTGCCTGCAGCACCACCCGAGCGCACGCCGCGCGCACGCCTGCGCGCACGCACCCGCGCGCCCGGCCACCTGGTGCACCCACCTGCTGCGCCTGCTGCTAACACACCCGGGACTGCCCAATACTCTGCTCGGACTGCCTAACTCCCTACCCGAGCTCCTCTACCACCAACACCGACCACCCCAAGGCCTCCAACCACCACCACTGCCCTCCGACGGCCACCCACCGCTGCCTACCACCTCCCAACCACAAATCCGACCTCCTAACAAGCACCTATGCAAGAAAAGAGGGGAAAGAGGGCTTACCGAGGGGAAGAAGGAAAGTCCGGATGCTCTCTGCGCACCGAAACCTTTCCCCAAGGGCTTCCAACGCCCGGATCTCACTCGGCCTTCGAAACAGCCCAAAACAGAGGAGAAGAGAGGGGAAACGGAGGGGCTAATCTCGCCGGAATCGGGATTTGAAAGCACCGGGGTGTAGATCGGGACCCGATCTACACTTCCTATGCTTTAGGTTTTTAGGTTTGAGGGGTCTAAGGGCTTCAAAAGTGAGAAAAGGAGAGAGGGGAGAGAGAAAATCCAAATGGTAGGGATGATGAATAGTGATTTCAAAATTAGATCACACCTATATATAGCGAGCGACTTAAAATACCCGGATACGCCCCGAAACTGTGAAATTTTGGAAACGTTACCGGAATTCGATGAAATTTTCGTGAGAGGCCTAAAATGGCACCAGGACACCAAATATGCAGTTAGATTTCCAATCGGAGTCCTCTAACTCAGGACGATAGCTAACAGTCCAAAAATTAGCGGTTCCGATCGAAAACCGAAAAAAATTGAAAAACTGCCAGAACGCTCCAACGGTTACCAGCAGGTTAAAAGTGACACATATATAACAGTAGTATTACTCATAGGGACTACCTAAGGCATGCTTATTCTATACATTCATGAAAACCCACATCACACATGCCCATACATGAAGGGCGCATGCATACATAATAATTACACATGAATATACATAGGCAAGTATATGGTAGAAAAGGGGGTTCTACGCAATATACGAGCTATACAAGCCTAGCATGCAAATATCTAACATATTTAGGGTGCAAAGAAGCCCCATGGATGCGCGATGCACGACTACGTGCATCGAGCGCATCCCAAAGGGTTGGATCGAACCACTCACCGATACCCGGATCATCGCGCATCCCATCCGACGAGATCTGCAAGGCAAGGGTATCCAATTTGGTGAGTAAAATCACAGTTAAAACACTTAGAATTTACTAGAAATACCAAAGACTTAGACATGCACGCATATGGGCTCGCACGCATGCGAGCACGCACGCACGCACGCATGCCCGAGTGCCCCAGCACCTACCCGAGCCCCTGGGCAGCCACACGCGTGGCCCCGCACGCGTACGCACGCACGCGCCCCCAAGCCCGCTAGCGCCCAGACACGCAGCCTCGCGCACGCACGCTAGAGAGTGCCCGCGTGCACTCGCGTGCAACGCCCGCGCGCACGCCCGCGCACCCGCCTGCCAACACCCCGCGCGCACGCCCGCACACCCGCCTGCCTCTCTGCGCGCATGCCCGCGGACAGCATCGCGCACGCGCCCAGCCACCCAACACCCCTCCCCAGCCCCCCTCACACACCCTAACTCAATCATCTAGCATGCATGACCCCCTTACAACCCCTAACACATGAAAAACCAAAGAAAAGAAGGGGGAGAGCTCACCAAGGGAGGGGGAATGAAAGGGGGAGATTCGGGGGCCCTCGATGCACCCGCGACCACCTCAACCACCACCACCACTACCACCACCTCCACAGCCTCTCCTCAGCCTTCTTTGGCTGAAAAACAAGGGGGGGGGAGACATGAGAGGGAGCTTGAGAGAAGAGAAACCACAACAACAACAACACATACACAAAACACACCTTCTTGTGCTTCCTTCTTCACCTTCTCCTTCTTTTGCTTCTTCCTCCTCCTTCTCCACACACAAAGAGGGGAAAAAGAGACCAAGAGAGGGAGAGAAAGAGTGATCCACGAAATGGGAGAGAGGGGGAGAGAGAGAGGGCAAAAAGGTCATTTTCATGCCCAAATAGTGTCTAGGGGTGACCATAAGGGGGTGGTGAGGTTAGGGTTAGGCTCACCCTCACTCAACCACTCATTTTTGCTTTATTGGGAAGCGTGTGGAGAAGCACCACACACTCAAAAATATCTCACCCACCGAAACCCAGTAACGGCCAAACCCAGATACGGTTCGAAACTGCATATTTTTCAAAACGTTACCGGAATTCGATGAAATTTTTATGGGTAGTACAAAACGGTACCAGGACCCATAATATGCAATTAGATTTCCAATCAGAGTACTCCAACTCTCGCAGGTAGCTAAAAGCCAAAATTTTAGCGACTCCGATCGAAAAAGAAAAAGGCCCTGAATGACCCAGATGTGACTAAGGCTTAACTAAAATGGCTCTAAATGACACAAGCATAACAAGGCATGTGCCCGTTTATTAACCCAGGTTTAATCATGCTGGATATTACTAAAAATAGGGTAGTATTACTAGAAGGGACTACCTAAGGCATGCCATATTCTATACACCCCTATAAACACACAAGATACATGCAAACATAATCATTCATACCTGAATATAATGCATAGGCAAGTATATGGTAGAATAAGGGGTTCTACGCAATATACGAGCTACACTAACCTAGCATGGAAATATCTAGCATATTATGGGTTAGACATGACCATACTAGTTATCTAAATAAGTTGTATAGTCAAGGTGCCCAGCGGATGCGTGACGCACGACTACGTGCATCCAACACTTCCCGAAGGGTTGGATCGAACCACTCACCGATACCAGATCGATGCGCATCCCATCCAACGAGATCTACAAGGTAAGGGCATCAGAATAGTGAGTATAACTACATAACAATACAATTAAAATGACTAAACGGGCAAAGGGCTTAGACATGCACGCATACGAGCTCGCACGCATGCAAGCATGCACGCACGCACGCATGCCTGAGCCCCCGGACCCACACCCAAGCGTGCCGACCCTCAGCACACCCCTACCAGCCCTCGCACAGCCACATGCATGACCCCGTATGCACGCGCACGCATGCGTGCCCCCGCGCTCGTTGACGCCCTACCGCGCACCCAGACGCGCTGCCTCGTGCGCGCGCACACTCGCGCGCTCCCGCGTGTCAAGCACACGCTCCACGCGTACTCGCACGCACCAGAGGTCGCAAAAGTAGAGCCAGCAAATGAAAAAAGTTTCATTTTTTATTTTTTCAATTCTTCGGTTCCTCACACAATGCATAATAATCACCATTAATTCATTGAACGTAATTTGTTAACCTCCCAGGGCCCATATTTGGATAAATGTTATTCGTGAATCAACCACACCAAAAACCGATTCCTTACCATAATTTATCGAAGGTCCCAAAAGTAAAGCCGGCAAACGAAAATGTTTTATTCTTCGATTCCTCATGCAACACATAATAATTACTACTGATTCAACGGACGTGATCTGTCAACTCCTAGACCCATATCTAGATAAATCTCTCCCTCGAAACAATCGAACAAAAAACCGTGGCATTACCATAATTCGTCGGAGGTACCAAAAGCATAGTAGGAAAATGAAAAATGTTTCAATTTTTATTTTTATTCTTCATTCCTCATGTAACATATAATAATCACCATTGATTCAACATACATGATCCGTTAACCCCTCGAGGCCGATATCTAGATAAATCTCACCCATGAATCAACCGAACCAAAAGCTGATGCATTACCATAATTCGCCGTAGATCCCAAAAGCTAAGCCGTCAAATGAAAAACATTTCAAATTTTATTTCTTTGGTTCCTCACGCAGCGCATAATAATCACTACTAATTCAAAAGACGCGATCTGTCAACTCCCAAGGCCTATATCTGGATAAATCTCACCCGTGAATCAGCCAAACCAAAATCTACAGGATCACCATACTTCGTCGAAGGCCCCAAAAGTAGAGCCAAAAAATGAAAACATTTCAATTTTTATTTTTTTATTCGTCGTTCATCACGCAACACATAATAATCACCATTGATTCAACATGCGTGATTTGTCAACCCCCCGAGGTCTATATCTGGATAAATTTCACCTGTGAATCAACCGAACAAAAATTCGTGGGATTACCATAATTCGTCGGAGGCCCCTAAAGCAAAGCCATCAAATGAAACACGTTTCAATTTTTATTTTCTATTCTTCGATTCTTCACGCAACGTATAATAATCACCACTGATTCAACATATGAGATCTGCCCCCTGGGGCCCATATCTGGACAAATCTCACCCACGAAACAACCAAACCAAAAACTACAGCATTATCATAAGAGTGAATCTGTCCCTACTGATCAGTCCCACCAATATAAAATCCTAAACAACACATATATTGTATTCCTTTGAATTCCATTGATCCCACCAATCAAAAACCAAATCAACAGCTTTGATGAGGTCCCTCTTGATTGGGCTCAAAACCTCACATATTGCCGACGTGCGCTCCTTCGTTGTCTCATATGGCTCCTCCTTTCAACTCCTGCCTCTACAACTTCCACACCACATAGGTCAAGACCCTTCAATGGATTCTACGTTGATGGTGTACTTGAAGATCTAGTGCCTGCTTTTGATGAGGAATCTCTTGTGGAAGGACTTGTTCCTAGAGTGGATCGACGAGAAGGAAGAGAACGAAGGGCCGCCGACGTGTCTAGTGGTGTCGATGCCGAAGATGGGGGGGTATGAGGGGGAGATGGACATGGTAGTGGCAAGGGTGCCGAGTGAGGCGGCAAGGGATGTGTTCAGGATGCAAATGCACCTGGTGGTGGCGAGGGCGGTGATGAAGGGGAGGAGGGAAGGTGAGGGTGGGGCTTTGGAGTAGGTGTCGGTCAATGATGGAGGTGTTTAGGAATGATGACTTGATGGAGGGAGGGGGATTGGTGGGTGAATTTGTCGAGAGGGGGAGAGAAGAGGAGGGGAAGAGAGTGAAAAAACTATAAAAATATGAGATTGGTAAGTTTAAGCATCCGTTTCGGTAGCGACATAAGTTATTATAGGATAAATTACTATTCCAATATAAGTAAAGGGTTAAAGACATCTAAGTCCCTACAAACATGGAAAAACTCATATAAGTCCCTACTAAAATTAGGACAGGCGTACGAGTCCCTGAAAACTCAGAAAAACTCAATTATCATCCCTGAGTTAAATTTCCATCCAAACTTAACGGAATATTCCCAGAATATTCTATCACATATAATTGTGTAGACATTGAAGTCCTTATAAACAGTCATAAAGATAAATTAGTCACTGCAAAAAACAAAATTGCCCCTGAAAGACTTTTACATTAAATTGTGTACACATTGCAGTCCCTATAAACAATCATAAAGACAAATTAGTCATTGCAAAAGATAAAATTGCCGCTGAAAGATTTTTACATTTAATTGGATAAACATTACAGTCCTTATAAATAATCGTAAAGACAAATTGGTACATGTAAAAGATAAAAATGCCCTTGAAGAATTTTTACATTTAATTGTGTAGAAATTGCAGTCTTTTAGAGGGTATTTAATTTTTAAATTGCAATGTATGCACAATTAAATGTAAAAATCCTTCAAGGGTATTTTTGTCTTTTAGAGGGACCAATTTGTCTTTACGATGTTTATAAGGACTGTAATATCTATTCAATTACTTGTAAAAGTCTTTCAAGGGTAATTTTATCTTTTGCGGAGACTAATTTGTCTTTATGATTATTTATACACAATTTAATGTAAAAGTCTTTGAGGGGCAATTTTATCTTTTGCAAAGATTAATTCTTCTTTATGATTGTTTATAAGGACTTCAATGTTGAATATTCTAGAATATTCCGTTAAATTTGGATGGAAATTTAACTCAGGGATGATAATTGGGTTTTTCTGAGTTTTCAGGGACTCGTACGTCTGTCCCAATTTTAGTAGGGATTTATATGGATTTTTCAATGTTTGTAGGGACTTAAATGTCTTTAACCCATAAATAAAACATAAGTCATTTTTTGTTTGATTACGTTTTTAATTATTTTCATTGAAAAATGTAATAAAAAAGTTTTGTTGTTTGGTTAATAAATATTGAGATGATGTAAAGATTTATAAAAAGTAAAAAATAGTTTGATATGTGAGTCTCTGATTTAATAGAGGCGATGACAAATTATTTGACATATAAACCCTTTAAACTGGTGGAACTAGATTAGATGCAAAAACACAATTCTATGGGGTTTAATTAGACAGTGGGATGAGAAGAAGAGGTAACGGGGATAGAGCTGTCCTTACCATAATTCACCAGAGTTCCCAAAAGCAGAGCCGGCAACGCATAATAACTACATAGAAGAAATTTTTTTTTTCTTCTTTGGAAGCAACACCTCTCCCTCTCTCATGCGCCTGAATTAGGGTTTGGCCTTTTGTTTGGGTTCGGAAACAACCCTAGAAATCTAGGGCACACCGGATGGATCCGGAACAGACCTTCCTGCGCGTCCACGCGCGGCTGTCGGGGATGCTGTCGCAGCTGCTCACGCCGAGGATCCGGTTGGTCCTCGAGTACATCTACCTCGTCATCGCCGTCGCCCTCTTTTGTCTCCTTGTCGTTATGCACGCGAATTTTGTTCAGCAGGTACATCCATCGATCAGTCTTTCTCAAACGCTTGAAATTCTGAGTTTTTTTTTCTCCTATTTTTGGTGTTGTTTTTTGCATGAATTCTTATCTGCTTATATGGAGATCGAGGAAATGTGTTTACGAAGTTCGAATGAGAAACAGAATATGTGGTTGTTAAAGTTATTGGTTTGGATTCTATTAGAATTGTTGTTCTTTGCATACGGTAGAAGTAAATTTAGATGGTTTTTTTTTTTTTTGTGTGGAATGTAGCGTGGGCTTTGAAATTGGTTGAATTGCATAGTAGAATTCAACAGTTACTGCTTAGGTTTGTTGTGCCCTGGCTCTGCTGAATGAAATCTAAATGTTTTACTTGAAATCTAAAAGTTTTACTAAGGTACATTTCTTTTGCATGACTTTCCACACCGGTAACTTCAATAGACTAATTCTCTGAAAAGGAAAAAAATAGATGATATTTAGTATGTATAAAGATTTCTGTAGTCCTCTATTCGCAAGGAGCTGACCTCATTGATGAGGAAAGGGTGGCAGTGAATCGCCAAGGTGTCCCAGATGGTAAACGAGGCAACACCTGTGGAGAAACTTCCCCGTAAACTACTCTATGGCCTTTCACACCATTCTTTCCCTTTGTGCCATTTGAGAGAGCCACCATTGATGGCACCATGAAGCAAGCAAAAGATTTATTTATTCATTTTTTTTAATAAAGGTTGAAGCATTCATATTAAAATTTAAAAGGGAGATGCCCCTCAAACAAAAAACGGAGATGAGGATTCCGGCAAAAAGTAAGTAAGGAGGCGAATAGAAGAAAACTATAGAGGACCCTCCCAAAATCTTGGGTGCTCTTACAATCAATCCGCTTCAGATGTCACCGTCCAAGCCATAGGTTACCCATGATGGTAGCTGGCATCTCCTCCCAATGACCACCATAACCCAAGTTTTAAGGAGGGAAATAACCATTGCCCACATATTCTCCACAAAGTTCTTATTTTTGTTTTTATTTTTATTTGGAATATGCACACACAGGCAGCAAACAAAAGACTTTGTCGAGAAATACTTTTTATTTTTTTATTTTTTTGGAGGTGTCTTAAGTACTGTCTATGTAAGCGGTCTAGTCAAATTCATGACTTGTAATTGGCTTTTGTCAAATTTTTTTTTTATCCTAGTTTATTATATTATCACTTGTTCAGATTTGGGTTCTAATGTTTATAGCATGAAAGATTCATCATTAATAGCTGTCAAGCTAATACTTATTCTTACTCTGGTACAATTTTCTTTATAGAATTCTGCAATTATATGCGTCTGTGTTGCATCATCAACTTAAGTATCTGTCAATCTGAAACATCTCTAATTTTCTGTCAGGATACATAATTGGTTTCTAAAAATAATAATGTCTTAACATTATACATGAAAAACTCATTGTATATTTCCTGATTGTGAAGCCTGGCTGTTCAAGTGAGCTTTCTGGAGTTGAGGTTGCGGAAGCTCAACTGGTTCAGATAAAGGTTTGAAATTGATTTCTGTCTTCTCTGTTTATTATCTGTTCTCATTTTTATATTAACATACTTTATATATATTTCATCCAATGTTATGTTATAATGGCTCAAGAATAAGAAGGTTGCTTGACTTTCTATTTATTTCCAATCTTGAAACTTTCTGCTTTTTTTTGGTGTGTGTGTGGGGGGGGTGGGGGGTGTTCAATTTAAGGAAAAAAAAAACTTTCTGCTTTGGGGGGCGTCTTCAATTTAAGGAATTTTTTTTATATGTTGAATGAAAGGTAATATTGGAAAATATGAAAGATGATCAGAATTCATGATCAAATTTTAAATAAATTGGTAGAACACAAGTACTGTTTTGGGAAAGGGTAGCATTGTAGCATACAGCATGCATGCACAGAGAGAATGTGAGAAAATCATGCTAAGAATACATTTCATCGTCTTTATTGTATGTTTGTTCGCCTAAAGAGAAGTTAATTTGTATGCCTTGGGCACACGCCTCAGTTTTTTTAAGGAAATTGTGGTAGGGCACCTACCATTTACCTCAAAAAAAAAAGAAAGAAAAAGAAAGATAAGAGATAACTTATTTCTTTGGCAATTCTGGACTTTACCATATAGTCAAATTGATAGATATTCCACCTTTTTTTGATTTTTTTGAAAAGTTGGAAAGAATTGGATGAATTAAATTTATAATCTGCTATGATTTAATATATATAAATTTTATAAAACCTTTGACACGGTAGGAGAGGTATCTGAATTGTTTATCAAACTGCGAAACCTGGGACAGTTTTAAATGTTAATATTTTCAAATTTATAATATTTGTAACTTGTAAACACTTACACCTTTCCTTGACATAAATAATTCATGCCTTATATGATGAACCATGTTATTAATGATCCCTGTACTCAAAATTTATTGCGTTTCTAAATGCTACCCAATTCAAGTTGCATGTAGCTTTCATATCAACAACTTGGTTTGCTTCATATGATACATTAGCATTCGCTTATGTGCTTACATTTTTTTTTTCAATTTATCAAATGTTATTTTATGAAAAATAAATAGGATGCGCTCCATTACTTAATCAAAAGTCATTCCTAAATTGTAAAATGAAGCATCATATATGATGAACCATGTTATTAATGATCTCTGTACTCAAATTTATTGCAATTCTTGTAAATGCTACCCAATTCAAGTTGCGTGTAGCTCTTATATCAACAACTTCGTTTGCTTCATATGATACTGTTAGCATTCGCTTATGTGCTTAACTTTTTTTTTTCAATTTATCAAATGTTATTTTACAAAAAATATATAGGATACGCTCCATTACTTAATTAAAAGTCATTCCTAAATTGTAAATTGAAGGATCTCCCCTTGACAATAAGGAAAGTCATTCCTAAAAGTTACTTAATGAAAAGTCTTTCTTAAGTTTATCAAATGTTATTTTACGAAAAAAGAAGGGTCAGGAACCAAAATGAACCTTCCACCCAAAAGGAAATTACAATTACAGTTAAAGCGCTCCCCACGTCTTCTAGCACCGTGTCAATTTCCAAAATATACTTTCCCCAATCTCACAAAAGATTTGCAGTATTTTTTTTTTTATGAAAGGTAGGCCGTAGCCCTCAAATTTTATAAATTAGAGAGAAAGCCCAAATTGGAAAGCAAGTACAAACCCTTTCACCCCAACCAAAGTAGTAGTGGCACTACTATTGGTGTAACCGAAAAGGCCCTCAACACCCCAAATGAACTACATCCCAATAATAAAAAGGATTTGCTGTATTACGCCAAGCATTCTCCCAATATGATTTTCTCCTTTGAAAAATTATTTCGTTTTGTGTTAGCCATAAGCTCCAGCAAATTGCATGGGGAATAATATTTATGAATGTTGCTTTTGGATTTCTATCCCCATCCTTTAATCGATTCTTGAACCATCTCCATATTTATGCCTTTTCTTGGAAAGAACATGAGAGCCCATTACAATAACCAATTTATGCCATATCATTTTGGTAAACGTGCAATTTTAGAAAGGATGTGATATAGTTTCGTCCAGTTCATCACACAATTCGCACGTCCCGTTGCGGTTGTTGGTCCATTTTTCCTCCTTACTTTGGTAAGGAACTTATTCAAAGTAAGAAGCCACATAAATACTTTCACCTTCTGTGGTACTTTTGCATCCCAAATTTGTTTATATATTCCTACCTTTGTTAGCACCCTGTTTGGCTCCTCATCCAATTGGGTGTAGAAACTTTTTAACTGAGAAACCTTATTTTGGCCTTTGTATCCAGTCAGTGGTATCTTTCTCCTCCGAATCACGAACAATCTGTTTGGTGCCTCACGATCTATGAAGAACAAGCTCCTATAAATCAATATGCGTCAATTTATTAAATGTTGGACAACTTCACGTGATATATTCCTGGTTCATCTTCCCTGTGAAATTATTGAGAGCCTGTATCTTTTAGTGCAATGATTAAGGAAGCTGTATAGCTATTTGCATGTCGTTTGTGGGTTGCATACTTGATTATATTTGAATGTTCTACATATGGAATGCATGATTGTTCCCGATGCATTTTTTATTATGCAATCTGCTTAAGCATAGAAATTCAGAACATGTTCTCTCATTTTTTTAATATAGAAAGTATGTTTACTTTTTATTGGTGCAGATCACAAGTGCTGGCCTGTGGACACCAAATGTGGCCGACCAGAATGCAATTTTGGAGCATATAAGTCCATCTGAGAGCACAGGGATTACAAATGTAAATATAAATGAAATTTCTTTTTTTACCTGCTGAAATTCAGTGGAATTTGATGGTTTTAAGTGCTAGGAGAAGCAGACTGACTTTAATCCCTTGAAGAGTGATGAATATATCTTGATGCTCAGGTGGAAAATGCAGCTGACAGTTGCACCAGTAACACAGACACAGACGGTACAGAGATTATGGTTGACACTGAAGCACCACGTTTAGAATTTCCTATATCTGCTAGAGAGTCATTCAAGTTGGCAATGAGTCACTTCAGCAGCAAGTGGCATGTACACTGTTTTACCTTCTGGAAAATTGTGAAGCGATTATTGGGCAGTTATGGTCGCTTTTGGGTGAGCACCTTGTAGAAAAAAGACTTTAAAAATGTTATTTTATCATTACATGGTAGACATTTATCCACATTTCAGATGCATAAGCTATTCTAAACAGCCAAACAGTCATGTTTATATGCTTTTCGATTTTCAGTTGTCATATTTGTAGGAATTAATTTTTCTCTCCTGTCAATCATATATTGGTTATAGCATTGCATCGTTCCTCAGTAATTTTCATGATATCCATTGTGAAACTTACATATTCGATTTAATTATTTATGTTGACTTATCTTCCCAGCGATATGTAATGAAATCATTGGTGATAACTGAATGGTGGTTGTTTTTTCATTTTTTCCCTTGAATTAGTCGATGAAGAAAACATACATTTATTGTGGTTCAAGTGAATTCCAGTTTAAGATAAAATATTTATCAGAAAAATTTCATAAAGGCTATTAGCAGGTGTTTGAAATATGAAGATAAAATATTGCAAATATAATACTAATAATGGAGTAGATATTTTATTTTGGACGAACAGGTATTTCAAAGATTCTTCATGGGCAATTTTGTTTTCCTCCCTCGTAAGGGTCACTGCCAACAAATAAGATTCATTTGCAATGTCTTAATCAGTGGAGAGTTTGAACTTATGTGATGTCCAAGCTTTTGAAGGGACTTTTGTTCATAGGTGGTAGAGGAGAAGGCCCTCCTATCCTTATTACATGATGTAGATCTTGCTTTGGAGGAGGACACCATTGAATAGGTATCGCGAACAAGGATCATTATCTTAGGTAATCTATTGTCTTTTTTTTTTTTGGGGTGGGTTGGACTTCAAGCCGGGGTAGATATGGGATGATGATGTATCTTTGAAGGTGAAAGTATTTTTTTTTTTTGAGAGAGAGAGATAGGAGCAATTTATTATAATAGAGTTGCCCCCAAACATAGAGGTGACACAGGATCTCCTTACAAGTTAGAGAAAAAGGAAGAAGAAAGTAAGAAAAACAACCAGGAGGGAGACCCCTTCGCAAAGCCCTCGAAGACTTGTCTTCCGAACAATTTATTGTCCATCATAGAAGATGATTTGTCCATTTCAAAAAACATAATGATCCAATCTGTAAACAGCGAGGATTTTGCCGCATATGTTATTTCCAAATAGAACCTTTTGTGTTGGAAAATGCATTGATTTTTAGAGATTCAAATACTCCAAGAAGCCTCTTGTGGGATCAGCCATTGGAATCTAGTGAAGTTGCTTCACTCCCCATGCTTGTGCCTCCCGAAAACATTGCCCCATACCTTCAAGCTCATTGAAAGGAGAACAAGATTTGAGGGTTGGTGGTGCCCTCCATCCCAATCTTCTTGCTAAAGATGAACCCAAAGAAAAGTTGGTCTCTTGATTCCTCTTTCAACCCACAAAGTTTGCAAGTACCATTACCGTCATCAGCCCATTTCAACTGGTTTGTCTTGGTAAGGACCTTGTCTAGTGTTAGCAACTACATGAAGCGCCTGATCTTCAATGGGGTGAGGGCTCCCCAGATGAGGCACTTAAAACGGATAGTTAGATGACTTTGAGAAGGATTTTTGTTGCTTTCTATAGAAGGATCTCATGGAAAAATTATCACCTTCCAAGGGGTCTTACGGAGTTTGTCCCATCAGACAGTGATATATATATAGATATATATATAGATATATATATTTTTGTGACAAGCTCCTCAAGCAAGGTGAAATGAGCGGGCCAGCACTGAGGAAACAGTGTCATCTGCAATTGCACAATTATTAACACGATTGGTCCAAGGTGGGAATTGTCCTTGGGACCCCATGCTCCTTCAAAGATGTGGTCCAAATGTGGAAATATTTGAAAGCTCGAAGAAAGGAGTGGGATAAGAGTCCAAGAAACAAATTCATCAACATGATTCCATATGCAGTTGCTGGTGTTTGTGTATCACACCTTATGGCTGATTCTACAAAGGAGGCAGAAAATGTTTGATTGAGTGTTACTAATCTTTTAAGGGAGTGGGGGATATCTTAGGGGCAGAAGCAGTGTTGGTGGAGATGGAAAAGGGTGGTTCACGCTCCTGATATAGTATTACTAATCTTTTAAGGGAGTGGGGGACGCATATCTTGGGGGCAGAAGCAGTGTTGGTGGAGGTGGAAAAGGGTGGTTCAGGTTCCTGATGTAGTTTTACTAATCTTTTAAGGGGTTGGCTGAGTGGGGGATGCATATCTTAGGGGCAGAAGCAGTGTTGGTGGTGGTATTCCTGGAGCGAAGTTGGGTATCCAATAGCCCAATTTTTTCCTATTGATTTTCTTCTCATTCTGGTGCTGTATGAGGTAGACCCCCTCTTTTCCCTGTTTTGGGAATATTTTTTTCGTGTGTATATAGATACACACACATGACTACTGTTGTCATCCTAATCTTAATATCTTTGTGAACTGTCTTAAATTTTGACCACTGGTTACGGTTTAATGTTCAATGCATTAATCATCCATCATACTTTGTTGAATAGGATGACTGTGACATAACATTCTTCAACTTTGACGTGTTAACATGGTTATAACTCTTGTTAAGTGTTCTTTCCTCGGACTTGCATAACGTAGTAGCCAATCATTTTCCACCAGCTATATTGATGCTAAATTAATCTGAATGAGGGCTTTCTTGGGCACAAGAATTGAAATACACACAAGCATGCACCATGCTGTGCTGTTATTTATGATGCACTTGTATACCTTTTTCTATTCTGATTGAGTAGACTGGTGTACACTGGTTCAAAAATACTTGTTGAACATATGATGAACTCTTTTTCTGAGAAATGGCATTTGATACAGAGCACTGCAGGATGGACTATATTTTTAGATATACCAAAGTGGGTACAGAAGTTCCGCTTGAAACACCTTCACTCCTTTTCATGTAAGAATTCCTTAATTTATCCATTCGAGTTGACTTTCTTCATGCTATAGATGGTCATTTAATTTTTGTTTTTTTCTTCACAAGTATTTGCTTCCGAGCCCTATATTACTAACCAAGCAACTCATGTGACAAGTTGATCTTTATTGTGCCATTCAACACCTCTATTGTTTTTCTTATTGTTGCATTTTTGCGCTTCTTTCTTGTCTTGTACATAATAGTTGGATTTTTCTGCAGAGCGATAAATATGCTTAAAGTATAGTATGCTCTTTTCAATATGCTTCGACAGATTTATTGTGAATGATAAATATACTGTAAAATTTGCATGTTCTGTGTAGATACACTTCTAGAGTTTTATCTAAGTTGCACCATTTTTGCAGTGCAGTGGCTTGAGAAACGAAGCAAAGCATTTGAACCTACTTATTTATATACTGTTGAGAAGGTATTGACATCTTTTTTTATTTTCTTATTCATGAAATTATTGTATATTTTTCTCTGCAAAGGCATATGCTGACTGTCGTTGAACATCACAGTTAAGCATATTTATTCCTTTTATCTGGACTTCTGGAGAACAGTTGCAGGAGTATTACAATGATTTGTTGTGCAGGGATATTTTTTGCTGCCTGAAGGAGCTAAGTTGCGGCACAATGTACGCACTGTTAATGTGAGCATTTCTGCCGGACATTCCTGCTTTGGAAACAGGTTGGTATCTTTATACCCTTATAGACTTAAGTTGTTTAGATCTTGTTAGAGGTAGGTTTTCTACATGTATCTGTGCATTTGTCTAGGCTTGGTACCACCTATCCGAGAATTATCTATTCTAAAAAAAACAAGTATCAAGGGAAGACCTCAAAATCGAAGGTGAAAAATTGATTATTACACATGGATTGATTGCTTAAAATGAAGTCTGAAACCATCATCGAGTCAGTGATGATTCCTGTTGCACATTATTTTTTTTTTTGATGAAAGGGTGGGAGTGCACTACTAGAACTATTATATTAATGTAAGCAAAAATGACACAGGTGAGGGATCTGCTACCTATGAACTATTCAGATGGAGTAGATTTAAAAGGGGTTAACCACTTACTCGCCACCCACTAACTTACCCTCCCCAGAGAATGATATAGAAGTGGTACCGATACAATTACATCCCCACGATGTTATAAATCTGGACTTTTTAATTTTGAAGTCTATAGTCCTTTTTCCTGAAAGAAGCCAATTAATTGATAACTGCATTTCTTAGATTCTTTTTTTTTTGGATAAAGCATTCGTTAGATTCTTGATGTTGTTCTATGGTGGTGCCTCATCTAATTTGAAAATTTTCATTCCAGGTGGCAGCGACTTCTCATAAACACTTTTGTTGGTTATGATACAATTCTCATGAATAGTCTGTTGAGCTCTCCAGGCCAAGGTAAATGCCATATTGGCACACAATTTTAGTTATCTTTTAATACTATTTGATGCTTCAAATATCTAAGGCATGAATAGAGTGAGCTTTATGTTACTATTTTTTAACCTTTAGGTTCCACTTGGCAGTGGTATAATGACTGGTATAAACATGATATAACACTGAAATGGTTTTGGCATTAAAAATGGAAATATGTCTAATATTAGAATGCCGTTTTTAATCTTCAAACAATGGTTTAACTAATGTAGAGATGGATTAGGGTTTGTACCATTTTTCCTCATACTGGTATAGATAAAATAAAATTATAATAAAAAATTGTAGCATCAATCACTATTGCCCTCTCTTTTAGATTATCACTCATTTCACTTAGGAATCAAATCAGAAGTACAAAAAATAGGTGCATCAATCACTATAGCTCTCTCTTTTATATTATCACTCATTTCATGTAGGAGTAAAATTAGATGTACCAATTATATCAAAGACTAGAGAAAGAAAATTTTATATAACAAACTAAATTATTTTCTCTCCTAACATGTTTTGTGAGTGGATCCTTCGTCTCCTTCTATCTGGGGGTTTCATTTAATAAGATTCTCCTATCTTTCTTCAAAAACAAAACCAATTTATTAGGTTTTCAAAGATAAAAATGCGTCAAGTTCATGGGTATTAGATTGCCCTGTGTTGTGGTATGCTTGGTCCAAAAATCTTAATCCGCTACCAAAGGGGCCTTAGTTAGCTTAATCAAAAATGATTTCCATAACCTTTTTTTATTTTATGAAAAGGTAGAACCCTACCAAAATTTTTCAAGGGGCCCAAAGCATACATGGCATACGGAAGTGAGAAGAGGAGGGATTTACTAAGGCTCATACCCGCCACAAAAAAGTATTCCCTTAATACAAAGATAGCCCCTTGTGAACAACAAAAAAAAATGTTGTCAGTTGATCATTGCCTTTTGTCATACCTTTATTTATGCCATAGTGATTATGTTGATTGAAATATCACAAGCAGTTTTTTATACACTTCACAGCTTACATTTTCATCTGCTTTACATTTGACTTTTTACTTGTAATAATATTACAGATTAACTTTAATGGTGATTCCATGTATAATTGAATTACACTTTTCTGAATAAGAAAATTCGACATATACACAAATCCTTATTAAAATTTTATGATTCAGGCTTTTAGATACATTATGCAGGTTATCTTTATAACTTCCAAACAAAAGAATTCTATGATCTCCGCAATGTGCATGAACCACCTGAAGTTTCTTCAAGATTTGAAGGTTTGTCAAATTTGTTCCCTTTTTACAACCAAATGCATCATAAAGTTTGATTTCAAATTTCAGAAGAGTTCGATGTGTTCAAACACACAATATATGCCATTTATTGAACATACCGATGATGCATAATTCTTCAATGTTTGAATTGATATTCAAATTTGTTCCAATTACATTCTCCAAGCACATTTGTAATGATTAAATTAAGTTATGTCACGGGCAATGGTAGTAATAGTTTTGTGGCCTCTCTTAATGTTACTTTTTTTGTTTTTTACTCCTTTGTTGGACTTTACCAATCTGCTAAATAAGTTTTCCAGGTGGTGTGCTACCACTCTTCAAAAAATGTATCAATCTCTGTATCTCTATGTGATCATAGTCTCATCAAGCATGAAACTCTGGGAACATGGGCTCTGATATTTTATGGGTAAAAGGAAGATAAAACTGTACATATTGGACTGAGCAATGTTCATAAGATACCCGGAAAAAGAAAGCCTACGAAGCCAGATCAAAGGAAAAACACAGTGTGTAAATACTGAAGTGAATTTCATCTTTTTGCCTTGATAAATATTGAATAATACTGCTTGTGGAAGACAGTAGATCTAGACAAGCTGTTGAATTTTTTTTTCCAACTCATATACAGTAAGAATCTGGAACTGGGGTAACAGTTTAAACCATGGGTTGTTGACAGATTGAGACTAACAATAAAATCTGAATTTGATAAGTCAAAATATGGAATTGGGTGACCATCTGGAAATCATAAACTTTAGTAAAGCCGGGAGGGTTTTTTTGCTCAGGGAGCAAATATGAATAAAATCCAATAATAGAGTCGCTCCATGAAGCTTAAACTTAGGCTCGAGCTTTTCGAGAAAGGGGTAGGCTTTATGTGGTTGGCTTAGATAAAGAACCAGTGCTAAACGTTGAGCTTGCCAAGTTCCGTGACTCGGCCCGTGGGCAGGTGGGTGGTGAAGGGTGTCGAGATGCTAGGCCTACCTTTGTTGAATCCCATAGAGTCTTTCGTACCACCTGGCCTCAACAGGTACTTCGTGAAGCCAGTTGGATCCACTTAGGTAGTGGGTTTAAATCCACTTTACCAAAAGGGAGGAGCAGTTGGAGACGACTTTAAAACCATGCGTGCTCTTTTATAGGGCACAACATTCGCCACAATCTTTTTGCCCCGTTTGGAACGAGGATAGGTTTTATTTTGGGTATACATTTATCCGAGCATAAATGAGTATAAACAAGGATAAAGTAATTTTGTGTTTGATTGTGTTTTAAATTATTTTCGTTGGTAAATGTAAGAATAAATTTTTTGTTGTTTGGGTAAAATGTGAATAAAGTATGGATAAGAATTTAAAAAGGTAAAAAAATAATGATAGTTGATTTGACAGGTGATTTATAAGAGGTGATGACAGTTGATTTGACAGTGGGCCCACATATTCTTTAGGTGGAATAACCTATGATAACTTTAATTCCAGGGATTGGTTGGAATCCATATACCACTTTATGTCAGTTTATTCTGGCATACTTTATCAAGGGTTATCTAGGGCAAACAAACACACAAAATTCTTATTCAGGGTTATCTAGGGGCTTATACCCAAAACAAATGGGGCTTATTCTTACTCACTTCGATCGCCCCTCAACTAAAGGCGACCGTAGGCAACCGAAGTGCAAGCTTGCGAGTGAGGCAGTCATTCTTTTTCTCGAAGGGAGGTAAGGAGCATCTTTGCTTTTTGGATCAATCTCTTGCTTCGCCTACCAACGTTCTTTAAGAAGAAGACAAATCCTACTTCTGTTTCAGCTTCAATTGACTTACAGGAGCGTCACTGGTTCTATTCCTGCGCTAATTCATCTGACACTTTTTTTTTGAAATATGATTGGCGAAAAAGAGAACCCTAAAAATATTTATAACATACTGATTTTTTCTTTACCTTCTCTGGAGTCTTTGATCATTTAGATGTTTATCATTAAAATTTGATGCATTATTTACTGGTTGATTTAGTGACATTTGTTTTTTCGAATAATCCTTGTGTAATTATGATCAAATTTAGCTCTCTTTATTCTTGTTAATGGCATTTGAGTGTGTTTGTACGAGGCATTTTTCAAAAAAAATTTATAGTGGAATGGAAGGGCTTCTTTCTGTTCTAGCTTAAAAAGCTGTGATTTTAACTACTTTGTGTATGCGCAGGCTATCTTGTGACCAAATGTGGTGTTCTTATCATGTCGCTGTTTGTTTTCTTCACTACAACGATGTCAGTTTCTTTTACTCTGAGGGAGACCCAATCTCGCATGCTGAAGTTCACTGGTTTTTTTTTAATTATTATTTAACTTATCATCATTTCTGATGTTTGCTTTTTTGGGATGTTATGTATGACTTCCTGATTTCAGCCAAGTTGATTTCCATTCTCTTGCACTTTTACAGTGCAGCTTCAACACCATGCGCGGCACCGACTTCCCACATTTCAGTTGATTTTTATACATGTGATTGAGTCCTTGGTTTTTGTACCGGTAAGTATTTTTTTTCAATTTTTTTATATCTTTGAAATAGGTTACTCCCCCCCCGTAGAGTCTCAAGTTTTTTTTCCTTTCATTTTAAGGTTACATTTTTGAAATTAGATATATACAATATCTTACAGTAAATCATGATATGATAATGGATCAGCATTCTGCTAAGTTATATTAACCTAGCTTCTGTTACATCTGGTGGATGCAGATCATGATTGGTATTTTATTTTTTCTGTTCGAGTTCTATGATGATCAGCTGCTTGCTTTCCTGGTCTTAGTTCTTGTTTGGTTGTGTGAACTCTTTACGATGATCAGGTATGATGTTTCTCCTTTGAATATAAATTTTGGTGTGGCATGTGCACATCGGAAGATGCACGATTTGTGTTTTATGTATGTAGTTGCACTTGGTTAGGCTGTCTCCGGAATTTATTGGAAATACTAGTACTGTTGACCTGACAACTGACAACTGGATCTGTTAAGTTAATGTTTGAACAGAAAATGGAAGTGTGCTGACCTAAACTAACCCCATTGGTTGTATTTTGAACTCAGTGAACTATGTGAACCATGGACATGATCCAATACACCTAAGATTTTTTTTAAATCATAGACTAAACTACAATGGGATCATCTGGAATACCCAATGGGAGATTTAGCAACTTATTCAAACCATGTTTTAAAGAGATCAAATGTAGAGGCAAGGGATTACATTATGTTGCTTCAAATGATCAGAAACTGAATGACTATAAGTAGGACATAGTTTTTTTCTTTAAACGGAAACTCACCCGTAAAGGAAGAGTGAAGGAAAAGACCAGATGACTTCTGATTCTCTGTTGGTCTAGACACATGGAAAATCTGATGGAACTCACAAATCATAAATCTGATGGGAATGCCAATTAGTGAATGATTGAGAAATAAAGGAAGTCTGAACTTAAATGGATAACGTAACTTTTGCTGTTCCAAAAGTTGAGAATGCTTAGACTGATTTACATTTCAGGGTTCTCAGCCACTCCATCCTCGTCCCTTTTTGCATATTACATGCGCTATAAATTATTGCGAAGGAGACAGTTTGAATATTGTTGTGTAGGTGACAATACCAACTAATTGGATTGGTGATGTAACAATGGAAGGCATTATTAGATCAGGGTGCAACATAATCAAGTATTCTACTACTGCATAATGGCAAATGTGACTAATTGGCCCTTTGTAAATTAGACCAGGGAGCCCAATTTGGCCGTGAGCATTAATTTTTTAGAGCAAAAAGATGTTTGTTGGTATAATATTAAAAATAAGAAAGCAACTGGAAATACAAAATTATATCTTAGATTTAAGAATGCATAAGGTCTTACGTAATATTAAAATTTGATTATATTTTCTTTAAACACAGTTTTCATATCACTGTTTGATAAGTTCATCCAGTGGTTGAATGGAGCTGGACCGCGTCGGATCCTTTACTAGATCGATGTATTGTCCCTTTCCAACAGATGAACTTGAATGATCCCTAAACTTGGAATTTTTACTCAAACTTGCTTTTGATATGGTGTTACACTCTTGCTTAAGAATTTTCATTCTCCCTTTAAGATTTTAGAATGCATTTCTAAAATTGGGGAAAACTTGGTTGATCACAATAGATGGATAGGTTATTTACAAATATTCAGAAAGTGGGGCCCTGATTTTTCCATTTTTTCAATTATAAGAATACTACTTTGATTACTTGGTGGATTTGATTTTATTGGAAATTCATAGGGTGGGTTGGTGAAATGATATATAGGAAGTAGTGTAGATCTTTCCTGGAATCTGCCAAACTTGGTGGTTGATTGTTCACTGATAAATGGCCAGGGAATGGACTCCTTATGCATGGGTTACGGCCATATTATCAATGTAACCTATATGTGCTCTTAGATCTGTAACCATTTCTTAAGATATAAAGTTGAGATTTAATTCTGGCAGTTTTTTATTATTATTTTGAGCTTAGGATTTTTTTCTGACCAAAAATTGATGAAATTGCAGCGTCCGCACCCCCATGTCGATGCAATTTTTTCCTCGATTTTTCTTGCTCTACTTTTTGATGTTCCACATTTACTTCTTTTCATACTCTTACGGTATGCTTTCTATATCTTCAACCATTTTTTTATGTGTGCTGATACTTTATGCTGTTGACTGTATACAATTATAATTTGCTTAAAAATTTAATATGGGATGATTTATTATATTATGTGTTTTGGCATATCAGGTAATAATTTGATCTTCAACTTAATACAGGTTTTTCTTACCTAGCCTTCTCCACCACTGCTGCATTCATGCAGCATCTAATTCTATATTTTTGGAACCGCTTTGAGGTAGTTATTTTGACCAAGTTTTTGGGCACTGTTTTCTCTGTTTTCCATGTGAATGCTGCTTTATAAATTCTTACTTCTATCTAGTTGTCTTATGTTTATGAACTGTTAGAAAAATGGAACTTGATAGCCAAATTCTCTTGTAACCCAAAGTGATTGGAAAAAGTCCTATTTATTTATAGGATAATGTTAGGTATAGCCCTAAATGCAGTTCTCACATTTTTTTTTTTTGAAAAATAGGTGATCCATTCAGTTTGATACCCTGTTCTCCTTTATGGAGAGGGGAGATGCTAGCCAACTAATCAAACATGTTTTAATTTAAAAAAAAATGGTAAACCTCGTCTAATGAAGTATATGTTTTGATTAAAAGTGTGTATCGCTACATTTCAAATTGAATGGACACACTTTTAGCAAATGTAAAAAAAATTAATGAGCTGTATACCTCACCTAAGGAGGTATATACCTCACAGAATGGCTAATGAGGTATATGAGACTGTATTTGGGGGTGTAAATAGGACTGGGTGTACAGCGCCCTTATTTATAACATAGAAAAATTTCATGACTCCGGAATTCCTAGCTGTGTATTTTAAAAATGTGACTAGCATTTATTAATTTGTAACTATTTGAAATTTTATAATTATTTAATTTGAAACAATTATATGCTTAGATCACCTTTGAATTTTGTAGGCACTATAATCTTTGGCTTATTTGCATGCTTAATGTCTAATAATATGTTTGTTTTGATTTTAATATTTAATTGTATCATATGGAGAAAAAATGATCATTTTGCACCTCTGGGCACGCATTGGGGTCTTATTGATCTATGAACAAATTTCAAGGGTTAAATTTCATTAAATAGGTGGTTTTGGGGGTGTTTTTATGAAGAAACAAAATCGTTTTGTTGTAAAAGATTGAGGACTTACAGGTAAAATAAAAATTTGAAGTTTTATTAATAAAGCATCACATTTGGTATCAAAGCCCATCCACTATGCGTTGGGTGGGATAATACCCCAACATTGGGATGTGAGGCTGGTTGAGGGTGTGACGACCGTGTGGCCCATTGAATGGTGGTGAACTGGGCGAGCCAAAAGCTCAATGAGCGCACAATGGGTGAAGGTGAGAGTGCAGTGCATTGCATAGCAAGGGATGATAGCTATGCTATGCTTATCCTGAATACAACTCTTATACATCAAAGACACATTTTAATGCTATGAGTCCATTGAAGAACAAAATAAGGACTGGGCGAGCCAAAAGCTCAATAAGCACACAATGGGCGAAGGTGAGAGTGCAGTGCATCGCATAGCAAGGGATGATAGTTTATGCTTTTATCCTGAATACAACTCTTATACATCAAAGACACATTTTAATGCTGATTCCATTGAAGAACAAAATAAACAATATATCTTTGCGTGTAAGGTAGGGGCACTACATAATCACAGTGCACTTTCTCCCAGCAAGCTATGTCTTCCAAAGAAGAGATTTAACAATCAAGATTGGAGGGTGGAGACCATTATGAACACTTTAGCACTTGAACTCATTTAATTTTTGTGCTGCTCTCCTGGCTGTCACTTCCCTAGTTCCCTGGTGTTACTAATGTGCTTTTGATGATCAAAATAACATGCCATCATAGATCAATTTTAAAAGACTAACCATATTTTCTGAAAGTCATCTTCTAATTCTTGTACCATTGTTATTTATCAGGTTCCAGCTCTCCAGAGATTCATGCAAAACCGAAATCAACTCCAGCAGCAATCCGGAGTTCAGATCACATCCTCAACCATACTCACTTCCACTCTTCACATCGCAAGAGTGAACGTTCGAACCTCAAATGCCAACAATGAATTGGTGCCCGGGGGAGGACCTGAGATCCAGTCCAGGCGTGACCAAACTGGGGTGATAGAACCTTCTGGATCGACAGGTATGCAAGAACAACTGGAAGGGACAGGCCCTGATACACCAAGCACCGAAACAGGTCCTCCCCAGAGCTCGAGCCCGCTCAATCCGTTCGGTTCACTGCTGCTCTGGATCTTAGGAGGCTCGTCTTCCGTTGGCCTTGTCTCGTTCTTTTCCCTGTTCAGGGACGTACGAGATCAGGACCAGGTTTACGCGGATGCTAGTACGCAAAACGAGGAGCTTCCCATAACATGAAATGACTTTTATTAACAAGAGATTGAATGAAACAATGAAGCCTTCTTTAATATCATATATCTGCAACAGTCCACGAATCAGGATTTGAGTTGCAGGAATGGGAGCCATCGATATTGGAGCACATAAAGGAGAGGATTGCGTGAAGATACATTGTATAATAGATGTGATTAAAAGCTTGCAAATTGTGTATTCAAATGCTATATTTTGAAATTACAATAATAACAATTTTTTGTGCTATTTTTCATAATCCATCTCTGTAATATTCAGTGACCAAGCTCTCAGGAAATAAAGTGGTGCAGTTTGTGAGACATTATGCACATTATTCGGACTCTCAAAAGGAATTTAGGGTGCCTCTAATTGCACCTCTCATTTTCAGGTGCACACCCTTATTAATCGGGTTGTGTTAAAAAAATTCATTTATATTCGGATAATGTGTACACCAACTTATATTCGGATTTGTTCGATACTATGATTGTTGATAGGCTGTATTATTGTTGACATCTTTTGTATCGAAGGGGTCACATAATTTAACTCGTAGCCTTTGAAACATGTTCGATACTGCTAACGTCGAGAAATCGTATAACTGTCGACACAACTGTTTGTGTCGAAGGTAACAAAGAACTAACCTCTTGTCTCTTTAAATTCTATCAGACACCATTTTTGTCGAGGCTTGTCATTACTGTCATAGTGGTGTTGATAAAGAACCAACCAGGGAATTTGACGACATGATGTGTGTCGATAAGTTAGCTATATGTCGACAGTGTAAATGTCGGTACTAGTAGACTAATTCTATTATTCATTTTTCCCAACAATTAAAACAGTGAAGCTTTAATCCAAATAGTTGAATATTGAAATTTTACAGTCACTTTTAAGCATTAATCAAAACATTCAAACATTGAAATAAGAACCCAAACATACAATATTGAAATAGTCAAACATTAAAACAACTTATAAACCTAGCAACAACAAAACGTCAAACGATCTTGCTTTAAAAATTTATATAGTAAAACCATTAATGATTAATCCATTGTTTCACATGGGGTACAAAAAAAAATTCATTGTTTTACAAAAAGTTCATTGAATGATGTTCAACGGTCGTTCACCCTCTTACTGTGGCGTTCTCTAACTTGGGTTGTGGTATTAGCTCTCGTTGGATTTTTTCTGGGTGTATCAACATAATAACTGTCGACAGCGCATAATTATCTCGACTGTTTCAATGTCATCGTAATTGTCTGATTGTTCATTCAATTTTGTGGGATCGTCGACAATATTAGTGTCGATAGATGTGATATATCTTGACACTGGCAGTGTCATTACTAGCAGCAGGAGCTCATTACAGGCAGTGTCATATGAATCTAACTCTAAACAACAATGAAACCCATAAACCGCAGTAAAAAACCATGAAATGCTAAACACACAACTCACAATATTGATAGGACTTCAAATATAAATAGAAATTTGGCATCCAATCCATGAAAATTGACACAATCACAAATATATATTAAAAAAAACATCATCAAGCCCATTATATTCTACCATTCAATCACAAAAATAAATAAATTTGTTTATATAAATCAATCCATACATATCAATATCCAATGAAAAGACAAGAAAGATTAAGAGAGGTGCAAAAGAGATGATGCCGGAGGGGGGGAGCATGGACTGCTGGGCTGGATCGTCCACGGGGAGGCTAACAACGGCAAGGGGTGTCCATGGCGAGAGGGGCGAGGGGCGAGAGAGGTTTGTGATTTCTGCCGTTTCAAGAGGGGTTGCATTTGAAAGGGTTGGTGTGTAATGAAAACCTAATGCCCACTTATATACAGGGGTGTTTAAAGAATGTCAGTGATTTTTGATAGGAGTGTAAAAATAGGGGTGTGCACCCCAATTTGAGAGGTGCAATTAGAGGCACCCCTGATGTTTTTCTTGTCTTCTTTTTTTTAAGGGTTGGTAACAAATAGACCCTCAGTTTATGTGTGTTTACTTTTATAAAGAACTAAATATATGAAATTTGCAAGTGCTTGAATGAATTATCGTTTTGTCTAGTGTCAAATTAGTTTCATAACTGTTTTTCGAAAATAAAGGTAAGAGTTTAAAGACTCATGTAATGATATATAAATATGGAGAAAATTTCAAGTATAATTACACTGGAACAAGCTAGAATAAGGGTGAATAAGCTCAAAACAGGTGAGGTGTTTGTTTGTGTTGAATAGAAAAATATAATTATGCCAGAATAGTTGGTTTTAAGTTTATTGTGCAAGCATGTGTTGCTTTTTTTTTTTTGGTTGAACTTTTTTTTCTTTTTTAATTTTATCATTTCTGATCAAATCTTCTTCTATCAATATGACAAGATTCTACCTATCATACTAATACCCAAATATGCCCCCTTTTCGTCTATGAAGGGAACCCGTTTGGATAAAGAAATTAAGTTATTCTGATATTTATGACTGTTCTAGTATACATAAGGCATAAGTGTTTTTTTTGTTGAGTTGTGCTTCTAATTATTATTGTTGGGATTCGTAATAATAAAATTTTTGTTATTTAGTTGATCATGAATAAAATGTGGATGAAATGTGAATAAAGTGTGAATAAAGATTTATAAAATGTGAGAAATGATTAGACCTATGCCCCCTGATTTATCAGAGATAATGACAATTGATTTGAAAATGGGGCCCACATATTCAAATGAGTTAAATAATCTGGAATAATTTAATTCCAGGGGGTAGCAGGAATAATTATATCACTTTATATTAGTTAGTTTCCAAACACCCATTTTATCACTATTCCACTTTATACCAATTTATGTCACCCCCAATTCCCCAACCAAACATGGGTTAACAGTGTAAGATTTGTTGCTTGGGTAATATGAAAAGAGATTAAAACTGTCTTCTTGGGTAGTTTTGTAATTCTTCCAAAATCAAAGTTTTCTTTCACATAGCTCCCCACTAATTACATTTAGAACCTTATTTCTTTCATTTTTTAAAAAATGAAAATACTTGAGGTCTGAGTTTTGATTGATAAATGTGACTGAGTGTATCATTTTCCTTCTTTCATAGGCACTTTAATATCTAACAAATTCCCACACCAAAAATATCTCCAATTTCAGTTCTCAAAAACTGAACATCCACTTATAAATTTTCCCAAAAAAAAATGTACTACCAATATAAGCTGCCAAAAATTAAACTTCCAATTTAAGTCGTCAAAACTAATCTTCCTAAGTTGCTAAAAATTGAAATTCTAATTTAAATTATTAATTGTACATCATATTTTTAGGAATTTATACATTTTTTTCAAATGAGATTTAACATAGCTTATTTTTGTGTGCGTGTTAATTATTATTAATATATGTATTAATTTATATATGTATTAATTTACAATTCATGTAAGATTCCAATAAGTTACATAGCTCAGTATGTTTAATTATTCGAGGAACTATCAGACCTAAACATGTTAAGCCTTTGTACAACTCTAATTACAAGTCTAGTAATAGAAAATAAACAAGCCTACTTGATTTCTAATAGTTCACTACCTTTTTCTTCGCTATTTTTATCTGCACATACAAATACATGTTAATATTTCAAATTACAAAAATTAACATTTAATGGATATATAACATAAACATCTTCTTAATAAATGTTTAGGTGTATAAGAAATAAAAAGATAAATTGAACTGCACAACCTAAGAATCGAACAACACAATATATAAATAAAACTACATGACCTAAAAATGAAATTACACAATCTATAAATCAAATTATATAACCTATGAATGAACTACGCCCATATGAATTGAAGTGGCTAACATATGAATCCAACTACATAACATATAATCGGAATGAATAATATATGAATTGAACTGTGTAACATATGATTTGAACTGCAAAAATTAGAATAAAAAAACACTATATATTAATTGAATTGCACAACATTAAAATCAAACTATACAAACTATGTATACAAAAAATACAAAATCCCTAAAACAAAAAACTCTACAAGGGAAACAAAAGCCCTCATCAACAAATTTTAAAACCATATAAGGGTTACAAAAAATATTTATAATAAATATAGAAAACTCTAAATATAGATGTTCAAAAAAACAAAGAGAGGGAGGGGAAGAAAAAATGATTAGTGGACAGAAGAGAGAGGGAGGGAAAAGAAAAGCAACAGGGAGGAAAATTTGAAAAAAATGGGTTCAATTGGATTTTTTGACATTTACGGGAATTAACATTAGGGGTTAAGAGATGTTAAAAGGTGGTTTTTGTTGTGGACACTTCTCAAGTGTCCATTGGACATTGACGGGTCGGATCCAATCCCAATATGGTAAATATAGCAAACACGTTAAATAAATTCATATGTAGAAATATATAGATATATAGAAAGTGATGAATCATTTAGACTAAAGATAAATGGTACATAGTGTTTTCTACATGTACAATACATAAAATACTTGAAACATAAAAAATGGATTAAATATTTCACTTAATTTCGCTAAAACAAAAAATGCACGTAATAATACGCTTGTTTTTTGAAGAAAGTAATAACACGCTTGTTATACATAAATAGGCTGCAATTGTCACTGGAGCTTTAGAATAACAGTTTTCAAAATCATACAGTGATGATTGATGAATTATATAATACAAAAATTGATCAATCAACAAGTTCCGAAAAACAACTAATCTAAAAAGGAATTGCTGTTTCACCTGTGCTTCCGATCCCTTTCATACTCAGCATCATTACCTCCACTTCTTTTCCTGCGATCACCATCGTCTCTCCTGTTCCGATCTTGGTCGCCTCTGCTTTTTGCATAATGGTCACTCTCCTCCCTCTTGTGCTTATCACTGCTCATGGCTCTATTTCTAGTGTCCCCATCATTACTCCTGTGCCGATCACTCTCTCTATTCCTCTCATAGTCTCTTTCATTCCTCCTGTGTCGATCGCCGTCTTTATGCCTATCATAATCTCTTTCATTCCTTCCATGTCGATCACTAATTCGATCCTTTGCCTTTTCACCTTCCCCGTAAGCTCTCTCTCGGTGTTGGTCGTGTGCATCATCTCTGCTGCTTCTGTGGATTCTCTCATCTTCTCTGTGCCTTCTATTTTTGTCTTCATGCCTATCATGCCTCTCACTCCTTTCATGACTCCTATGCCTTGAATCTCTGGAATGGCGATGATCTATCTTTTCTGTCTTCTTTTTATCTCCTGCTCCATTTTCATGATATTCTGGGATTGCAGCATCATCTCCATCAAACACCATGTCATAACTGTCAAAAAAAAAAAAAGAATTTTCTATGAATGCAGAACATGAACAATCAGAAGACCTCCTTGGAAGTCTGCATTGGAGAATCAACCTGTTTCACACCTAGATTGAGTTTCTTACCCAAACATTGTATTTCACTAAATTTTCGTAAAATTACAACTGGCATGATCTCAATGCATCATAATATTATCTATAAATGGACATGCATTTCTTCATGATATTTATATTATGGAATGAGTTGTATATTATAAGAAAAGGTACTTTAAATCTTTACTTCAGCAGGAGAGAGAGAAGGAAAGCATGCAATGTTGCTCGTGAGAGCTATTAGCTATACGAACCTATGTCCAACTTTACAGAAATTTCTACAAATTACCCACTGCACACAGGAATCATATCCAAGTATTTGCTAATCAGGAGACCTCCTTGGAAGTCTGCATTGGAGAATCAACCTGTTTCACACCTAGATTGAGTTTCTTACCCAAACATTGTATTTCACTAAATTTTCGTAAAATTACAACTGGCATGATCTCAATGCATCATAAATTTATCTATAAATGGACATGCATTTCTTCATGATATTTATATTATGGAATGAGTTGTATATTATAAGAAAAGGTACTTTAAATCTTTCCTTCAGCAGGAGAGAGAGAAGGAAGGCATGCAATGTTGCTCGTGAGAGCTATTAGCTATAACGAACCTATGTCCAACTTTACAGAAATTTCTACAAATTACCCACTGCACACAGGAATCATATCCAAGTATTTGCTAAACTCAGATTCTGGGCAATTTTCTGTGTGCGCGAGAGCATGATGCCCATGCACATTGCACTGTGTGTGTGTGTGTGTGTTGGGGGGGGGGGGGGGGGGGGTGGTGGATGGAAAGAGAACCTTTTGCTCACATCTCCTCCTCGTTGTGCATTTTCATCTTTTAAAACATATTTCTGGGGCCTCTCTCGGGTATCAGAATCTTGATTACAGTCTTTGGCGATGTGATCAGCAGCTCCACATTTGAAACAACCACTGCCTGCCCATAGAATCACAGAGTGAGTCACACAAGATTCCATTCCATAGAAAAATGAATATTGGCCATTCAAGGTAGCTAATAATTTGGACTAGCGAAACAAGAAAGGGAAAAAACCAATATGAATTGAAGATAACAAATTAGCCAGTGCAGTGCAAGAACAAAACCTAAAGCTCATTCAGTTCAGCGAGTCATGTGGGAGTTCCGAAAAAATATTGGTACATGTTTGCCCAAATTAATTTTTCCCATCAGTTACAAAATTTACTTTATAAAAAATTGAAAGTGAGTTCTTACAGCAAGACATGCAATAAGTTCAGCAATTTGTACATGGCATAGTACATGTTTGTTGAAACTTATAAGCGGCAGATTAGAGTTTTTAGCTTAAAATAAGCAGCTGTTTGTCTAAATTTATTGAAACTTATTTAAGTTAAAAACAGCTTAAAAAATCATAATCTCTAAGCTGTGAAAGGGATGCTAATGAGATTATAGCTTATAAAAGGCATTAAATTTTTTTATTTTGGATACTCATGCCCTTAATCTTTTTTACTAATAATATGTGTATCTATTTTTTCCTATTACACCAAAAATCATTAAACCACCTTTCATCTTCTCAATTTTTTTACTATTACAAAAAATACATTATCAATTTTTTTTATAATTCCATTTGTCACTCAATTTATTAAAATTCTAGAATGTAATATTTGAAAAATATTGTAGTGATTTTGAAATATTATTTATGTTAATTTACTTTTCTTTTAAATATGTATAAAATTAATTTTATATGTAAAATTAACTTATTTAATCAAATATAAATCAATTTTTTTACTTTTATAGTGTAGGGTTATTTTTGACAACTGCACAACAAAAAGCTATTTTACAACTTATTAAACAAATATCAATTGCTGCTTATTTATTACTTTTAAACAATTACAACAAACATGCCTACAACTTATCAGAAAAGTTATAATCTATAATCTATAATCTGTAAATTTAAGCTGCAACAATAAGGCCATATTAGCTAACTCATTAAATCGTTGTATCTCACCCTCTCTCTCCAGGTCTAAGTAGCAATATAATGGGTGTTATTTTCGTTAGAGGCTTATCCTCCAGGATTTACTTAATTTTCTTGATATAAACCAAATCTCCTGGTACCTAAGTGGAAAAAATCAAAATTCAACCATACCCCAGCGCATCAAGATCATATTGTCATTTAATGCATAGATCTCAAGTGTTTTCTTTGGTTGTAAATGGTGCTTACGAAGGTTATGCCAATCATTATAAAAGATTTCTTAAACATATATAAGATGAAAAGATATGCCAAAACATCTATAGTCTCCTCTTTTTTTTAGTTACTTCCATTTATTCCTCTCTTTCCTCCTCTTTCTTCTGGAGAAAGAAGGGCCAGAAGTTACCTTTGCCTGATTGATTCCTTTTACCACGCCTATACTCGGACCACTGCTTCGCAACACTTTGACTGAAATCCACGTGTATCCTTCGATCATCAATTAGTGCATTGTCCATCTGCAAACCAAGACCAAACAGAACAAACTTCACTCAGCCACTGTTAGAAGAAAAGTAAGGAAGTTTTGATAATAGATTACACATCAACGCCAAGAAACACTTCCAAGTAATTTTTTTTACCAACATCATACCAGAAACAACTGACACAGTACATTTAAGATTAAAAGAACATCTGGAATATCAATGTAAAATTTAGATGCCATTTGCATATTGCTTCTTCTCTCTACCAAAGAGCACAATATGTATAATGAAGATAAACATAATTCCCAAATCTTTTTCTTTTATTTTTTCCGTTGAAACTGGGATCCTTTATTTAAAATCATTGAAATGACGGAAATAGTTCTAAAATTTAGGAAGCATGGAAAACTGATGCAGAGCAGTTACAGGTGGGTTTTTTTGTTTATTTGTTTGTGGGGTGGGGAGACCTGGAAACTCTGGCTGCCGAGGGGGGTGACCAAATCAGGGCAGATGTCAACCATAAAAAAAGACTTGTCTTGGAGGACTTGTCACTAAATCTGCGGTGGGAACACAAGCTCAGGAATGACCTAACATAATAGCCACCAGCTATGGAGCATTGACAAGGACACAGGACACGGTGACACAACAAATTTTGAAAACTAGGACATGGACGCTGGGAAGACATGACAATGAATAATAAATTAATAATATATATGTTGTATTATGATTATTTGATAAAATGGAGCATCCATGCATGAATGACAAAAATAAATGAAATCACAATGGTGTGTCAACTATCAACTCGATCAAGATTTTAACATCATTTGGTTTCATGCTAGCATAAACCATACAATAGATATTATGATTTTGACATCATTTTCCTTCATGTATTATGTGTCCATAACGTGTCCGTCATGCGTCCAATTCATATCTAAAATTTAAATTAATTTTGAATTCTGGACACGCATGAGATGTGTCTGTTGTCATGTCATATCATGTGTCTGATATACGTCAGACACAGAAATGGCATGTTCATGAAGTGTCCGCGCTTCATAGGCCACCAGTTGTTTGTCATTTTATAGGTTTAGTTTGTATTTTGGATTTTGAATTTGTATTCAAAATAAAAAACTAAACTTTGAAATTTGAAGGTCAGCCAAATCAGTTCAAGATTTAAGCATGAAAGATAAGAGGACATGATTTGGTGGAGTTCACCTCACAAACGCCAGCCTAGGGGGATGACGACAGACTTGTACCTGTTGCCTAGTGGACGGTCACAATTATAGAACTGTCAGTTTGGCCGGCCAGATCATTATGGCTGTCGAATTGGTAAAAAAAAAATACTCTTCATGGAAGTGTTATCAGAATTTTCCACCACCTTCGAAGCCTATAATACCTCTAAATTTAAGTAGAAATAAAAGATCTGAGATAATCTTTTTTTTTTTTTGTAGTCGGTGAAACTTGAAAGGTCCCAACTAATTAGCTGTTTTTAAAAAAAATTTTGATAGTGGTGCTTTCTGAGTTTCAATTCCACTTTTCTTATTTCCACTGTTTGGTATCAGAACATGAATTCCAATTCTCGGAGGTGTTCTGGAGCTGCTATCAAACAAGTCAAGTCCAATTGCAACAAGAAGACTTCGATTCTGGTGGCGATCCTAACCTGAATAAAAGGAGATGACGCTTACCAGTTTAACAGCAAGAGTGGAGTTGGCCGGTGAAGGATCAACTCCCAATAGCCAGATAAAACAGCAATTACTCGATAATAAAACGTGGGTAAATAAATGTTCTTGAAAAGAGAACTCATAGAGTTGTTTTGAGCCACATCAAGGTTGAGTACCATCAAGGGCGTGGAAGGTAGGATGATGATGTCATTCCCACGTCGATTGGAGTCGAGGATGAATAACTTTACATGCTACGATGATTCTAATCTGGATAATTTAAAGTATTTGAAAAATTATATACTCCATAATATGAATCCTATTTCACGGATTCAGAATATAATGGAAAAACCTATATAACTATGCTCCAACAGAGGAACCTGTTGAACTCTCTTCAGCATCAGCATGAAAAATGGATTGTCACCCAAGGACGCTGAGTTCTTCAAGTGCCAAGACATAGGATTGCATGGAATCCCATATGAATTCAAGAAATCATACAATCATGGAGGACCATGGGACTTACGGGTTGCAACAAGATGCATATGTTTGGTAGGAGGTGTACTATTCCGAGGACGAGTTTGAGAACAGTTTATGCGCATTTGATCCTGATGTGCAAGATGATCCATGTGAACTCAAGGGTGAACTCTCGGATAGAATGATGCAGGGAAGCAGTTGTACAAGGGGGAGCAGCTAAAAGCCTAAACTGAATGATCCCTGATGGGGATGAACAAACAAGAGTGGTTATCAGACTATAAAGGCGATGGCCAGACTAAACCTGTCATCAAAACAAAAGCCAAGTAACAACCCTAAAAAAAAACTGTCGATTGTTTTGCTATTTTTAAGGTCTACTTTATAATTTTGAAATTTGAAATGAATTCAAATCACTCAAATTTAAAATTTAAACATTCGAATCAGTTAGAGATTTGACTGCGAAGAATAAGGTGACGTGATTTGGTGGATCTCGTCTCACAGATGCCAACTCGAGGAAATGACACCACATTTGGGCCCGTTGCCTGGACGATCAGATATATGAAGCTGTCGGTCTGGAAATATCCACAGAGGTGTACAATTGTATTTGGTGAAATCTAATATCCACAGAGGGGATCTTGGGATTTTCCACCACCTTTAATCTATAAAAACCATCTAAATTTCGATAAGAACGATAAACTAGAAGTGTACAATTATTTTTATTCCGTGAAACTTGAAAGCTGCCAAGCTATAATTTTTTTTCCCAAAGATAATGCTGTTTTTCCACATTCCTAATACCTCTTTTCTTGTTCTACATCACACAAGATGTACCAAATTATCAATAGTGTATGAGAGTGGATGAAAAAATTGAAGTTTGATAATTTCAAGGCAATTCCATAGACATATACGCCGACTATAAGACAAGACACAAAAATGGGTTGCTCTCCTCACATGCTTCCACTGTCTTGTAATACCAAGAAAAGGAGTGAAAAAAAAAAAGGATGAATGAATGAAAGAACGAAAGAGACTGCATCCATTGACAATTGGACCGCGACCGCACGACCTAGGGAGATGGAGATTTATGGAAATCTATCATAAATCTGGTCCAGAGAATCACTTATATGTAAAGTAAATAAACTGAAATCCACTAGCCAATACTAGCTCATTAACAAACATAAAGAATCTCTTTCAAACACCAGATATTCATTTTATTAGTGGAATATAAGCATTCATATTATCATAATCCTATATCATTACTGATCATGATAGGTAAGGGCCAAATTCTAACCCCCTCGGTTGCAACCATTCTAGTGTAGACTGTGTAGTAGCCAATCACTGAATTATAGGTTGAAGATTTTTCTATTTTGTACATGTCTTGTCCATCGAAGGTAGCTAAACAAGGCTTTAAACAAGTAAACTGAGTAAACTACTGTTCGTTTAGTTTCTTTCGAGTTTTATCTTTTAATTACACGACTGTCTTACCCAGCACATCTTGAGAAGTACACATGCAGATATCTTAGTACCACTGAATATTCAACTCATTCTAAAGACAAATATATAATAATTCATCCTGATGCTACTAGCATGGAATAAAGAAGTGCATTGTTCAAGTACCTTGAAATATGCTAGCTCACATGATTCTTTATTCTCGAACTCTGGAATGAGGAACATTAAAGTAACAGGCCAGTTAGGTCAATAAATACTGAAAAGTAAAATATAAGGAGATATAACTATAAAAACCTATATCGAAGATTGAATCTGAAATTGTGCCAGTAAGTTGCTCATATATGAATTGCAACAAGTGAAGCCAAAACTGAACAGCCAATTACAATAGTATACAAGCAAAATTTAGAAACTGAAGTGAACCCTTCACCTTTTGAATTCACTATCACTAAAGAGATCTGCTAGATCATAAAATAGAATTTGATTAGACAAGCACATCAGACTGATGCCAAGTGTTGTCTGCATAAACTTCAACGTTTTTCACTTCTTGTAAGTCATATTCTAGCATGTGGCACGGGGGATGAAAGTTCTGAAATTTCCCCTGGCTGATACTTAATGAACTGAATGCTCTAATGTAGCAAGAATAAATAGATATGTAGGATAAGGTCACACTGAGATGAAAAGAAATGAAAAAAATATTTAATCATCATTGACATTATGTTGGAAAACAAATGGTTGAAGAAGTTGTGGGAAAGCCTGGAACATGTTCATCATTGGGGCTGAGCCAGTGAGGGTTCATGTTCAAAGAAAAAGTAGGCTGCATGCACGAGGATTTTTGGGCTTTTTTTTCTTTATGCAAGTAGGATATTTGGTTTTGATTGTGAGAGTTTTTGGGACTTTCCATTTTCCCTTGGAAGACCCCTTTGTTCTCTTTTGGATGTTCTGCATTATATAATAGTATTTTTCTGAGCAACACTGTTCTACATAATATATATATATATATATATATATATATATAGATTATAGGAAGCATCACGTCCTTTATTCAAAATAAATGTCAAATCAAAATGTTTTCCTTTGGTAGTGAGCATAGGCATATGTTCAAAATCTCACCAATGAAAGCATAGCACAAGCTGTCTCCAGTTTTAAAATCTCGAATTATATCAGCCCTGCAGTACAAAAAATGTGCTGTGATAAAGAAGATATAAACACTGATTCTTAATGGCAAATAACAGAAATGTAGCCTACTCACGAGGTTACAGTTCCAAAACGCGAAAAGATGGTATATAAATCCTCATCCTGCAGTTTAAAAGAATTACATAATCAAGTTATGTCATAAATTAGTTTCACATAACAATATCAAGAAGTAATCAAGCAACTAAAAAACCAAGAAGTAACTAGAGCAAGTACAAAAAAATTTCAGATTGAGAATTTGCAAATTCACTTTAGTTCTAAGATATATTGAAGGAGGTCATCTGGCAATGGAAACTTCCTACAACAGAAGACATGGTAATGTTGGGCAAATTAGTCATCAGATCCAGTCAAAGAAACAGGCACTCACTTCTGTAACTGGGTTGAGTTTACAAACAAACAAAACATTATCTGGTGGCTTTATATCAGCATCAGGTATATCTCCGGTCTGTAGCACAAAGAAGATAAACATGATTATTAGCAGCAACATGGTTTTACATAGAATATAATTATTTTGCGTCACACTATAAAACCAGGCAATAAATACGAAATGGTAAATGGTCTGGTGCATACACTCTCAAGAATAACAGCATTTGTTTGTGCCTCCTTCGCACGAAGCGCCTTCTCAAGCTCTGCTGGTCCTAATACTTCATCCATTGGCTTCCAGTCATCTTCCAAGCGTTCCTCTGCTATCTGTGATACTCCAGAGCATCATTACAGATGAACAATTATATATATCAAAAGTTATATAGCCATAATAATAATTTAGTTCATTTCAAAGAGAGTGGGTTTTTTATGGTTTCACCCGAATAAAGCATTCATTAAAACCATACCAACAACCTACGTAAGCCCTGGTAAAACGTGAGACATTTCTTTATCTTATTTCTATATAGCTCAAACAAAAGTATATAATAAAACATCAGTGGTGGAATGAAGTGAATGCAATTAGGGTGCACAACCTTTTAGAATAAAGACGTGATCATTTCTCATTTACAAAAAAGAAATGTACTACAGCTGCTCACAGCTGACATAAACCAGAACCACTATGCTTCTGTTAAGCAACAAAATCCTTAACAGAGGGTTCTAAGCCATAGAGCAGTGTATTCATGCACAATTTACCATCGAAGATACCTCGTTTTGTGGTTTGCCTTCTGGGGATCTGTCAGGGATGAGCTCGGCTATTTGAGGGGGGTCGCTAAAAGGATCATCAAGTATGTGAGTATGTTTAATCCTGCAAATATATAATATAGTGTTCACAATGAGGAAAATTATTAAATAACAACAGGAAAGAGGTATAAATTGTTCAAGAAGACAGGAATCTCAATGCAACATCAATTTATTGAAATTCACTGAATCCTATACAACAAAATATGTTATCTCAAAAACAAAAAAAAAACACTATATTTCAAAAAAATCTCAAGAAATAAATGCAAAGAAGTCAAGAAAAACAACTGGCTAAAAGTCACTAGAAGAAGCTATATATATTTCAATATGGCAAGAACCATCAAGATGAATCCCAACCTGATATTTTTCAGTGGTCTTCCTTTATCATCTAAATACGCCTCATTTATCCTATTCAAGACATCGAGGCCTTCTGCAACAATCCCAAACACCTGCATAATCAAAACAGAAGATATTTGTTTGTTAGAGAATAAAAAGTCCTGGTCTTTTTAGAGAAGGAATAATTTTTGGATGGTGGATTCACCAATTTAAGTTGGAAAAATCACAACATCACACATGTAAAAACAGAGGTATAGGATTGGCATAAACTCTCTTTTCCTACAAACCTCTAAGAAAAATTGATGGACCTTGGTTCGGACTTGGTTTGGGCTTTTTTTTTTGGCCAGTGATAAGGAGTTGGCTTTTAGAGTGTGATAATAATTTAAAAGAAGTTATAAGTGGGGCATGCTTACTGTGGCCAATATTACAAGGAGGATTTACTTTGGTTTGGGGACCTTGGGATGGGAATATAAGGAGTTCTCGTGTTTTTCTCAAGGGCAGAGAGGTTCATTTTCTTGATGTTTTTCCTTTTCATATTAAGAGTCCTAATAGATTGATTTTGAGGAGTCTGCACAAAGTTTAATAAGATTGATTTTTTTAAGAAATAATAAGAGGATTCTAAAACATATATAAACTAGGAGTTTTAAGCCTTGAAATATCATCCCAGTGTGCTTTCGGTTCATCAAAATAGATGAAGGGCTCATATTAGACTTGTATATGCAGTTGTGTAATACCATAGTTTAAAGTGCGGCCACACGTACCAGTACGTGCGGCCGCACTTGGCCATGTGCGCCCCCGGGCGCACTTGGAAGGCATGTGTGACGCACATGCCTCTGATGTGCGGCAAGTGCGCCGCACATGCGGCAAATGGCCGCATATGCGCCATGTGCGGCGCACAAGTGCAGCACATGGCGCCAATAGCTAGTTTCCAACTAGCTGTTGGAAGTTTTTTTGGGGTGTTTTTTAAGGGTCCCCACTATAAAATAAGGTCCATTTAAATCTCAAATGCACCTAAACCAACTCAAACATCTCTCCAAACTCTCAAATTCTCTAAACTCAAATTCTCAAAAACTTTTGATGTTCTTTCCAATTTTCCACTTCAACTTGTTATTCTAGTGTGTGATTCATTTAGTTTTTTATTGTAGGGGTTGTTGAAGAAGGCTTAAAAGGATCTTGAAGGCATTTGGAGGAGATTCTTGAGGAGTTCATCATTTGTTTGCATCTTCTTATCTCAATCTCTTGTGTCTATTTATTTCACCAGTCACTAGACTCACTACACAACACTAAACATGTCATCAGCCGCATCTACCCCTTCCGAATTTCCCTTTAGACCCGTTTCCAATGACCCTTGTTGGAAGTATGGCCAATATGCCAAGGCGAACGACAAAAGTAGGATTAAATGCATCTTGTGTAATAATTATGTTGCCACTGGTGGTCTAGCTCGATTTAGAATGCATTTGATTAGGATGCCCAATTCAAATGCTTGTCAATGCGTGAATGCCACCATTGAAATAAAAAAAAAAATCCGTGAATATTATGATTCCCAATCTAAGGCTTCTAGAGTTACTGCTAGGTACCAAGATCCCTACTTAAGACCAAACACCGAAAAAGAGGATGAAGATGATGATGTTGTTGCCCTTGAATCAAACCCCGGCCCTAGTTCTCACCCCGATCCATCCCAACCCAAAAAAAGAGTACGTGATCGTTCTAGAGGACCTCTTAATAGGATGTTTTCTAGAGGTAGTGAAGTTAGTACTAGGAATCCATCCCAAACCCAATCATGCATAGAGAGCCATTTCAAAAAGGAGGAGATGCATGAGACCCATCGCAGCATTGCACAATTTTTCTATCACGCTAGAATTGCTTTCAATGCTGCTGCTACGGCCCCATTCAAGAAAATGATAAAGAAGATAGGTGATTTTGGCCGAGGTCTTAAACCACCCACCCCATACCAATTGGCCGGACCTTTATTGGATAGTGAAGTAGATGCAACAACGGAATTGGAACGACAATATAGGGAGAGTTGGAAAATATATGGGTGTAGTATCATGGCTGATGGTTGGACTGCACGGGATGGTCGGAAATTCATTAACTTCCTTGCTAATTGTCCCACTGGCACACTATTTATAAAATCTATTGATGCTTCATCACACTCACAAACAGCCACTTACTTGTACAATCAATTTATCAATGTCATTGCACAAGTAGGTCCGGAGCACGTTGTCCAAGTTGTCACGGACAATGCCGCTTCTTTCATATCTGCGGGTGAGCTCCTCCAACAAAGGTGGCCTCACCTTTTCTGGACACCTTGTGGCGCCCATTGCATTAATTTGATGATTAAAGAAATATGCAAAGAACATATGTCCACCATAGCTAAGGCACGTAGGATTTATGTACTCATGTATAAACACTCACAACTTCTTCATCTCATGAGGAAGAAGTTAAAAGGAAATCTTGTAAGGGCGGGAGTCACTCGATTTGCCACCCACGTCCTATGTGTATAAAGCCTCTATTTTCATAGACAAGCTTTGAGAAAATTAGTCGTTTCTTCCGAATGGAGCGAAGGACATTGGGCAAGGGGTAGGGAGGCAAAGAAAGTGGTAAGATCGTCCTTGAGGATAACTTTTGGAAAGGTGTGCAACAAATAATGAAGTACACAACACCATTAGTTCAAGTTTTGAGGATGGTGGATGGGGATGAAAAACCCTCACTTTCATATGTTTGGCATGCAATGAAAAATGCAAAGGCTAAGATTAAAGAGAATCTTAACTATAGGGAAAGAGATTATAGGACTGTAATCTCTATCATTGATAAGAGATGAGAACACCAAATGAGGAGTTCCCTTTATCATGCTGCTTATTATCTTAATCCTGGCCTATTTTATGGTGTTGACATGAATGAAGTGGAAAACATCCATTTCCGGGGATTCTTAGATGTATTGGAGAAGATGGTCCAGATGAAGCCACACAAGATCTTATTAGCATTCAGCTAAACCAGTACCAGGATGCGGTAGGCGTGTTCGGGAGGGATATTGTGAGAAGACAGCGTTCTACCATCAAGCCAACTGAATAGTGGTCCTACTTTGGAGTAGATGTTCCAGAATTGAAGATGTTGGCAATGAAAATTCTAAGGCTCACATCATCACCTTCTGCATGCGAGCGATGTTGGAGTACCTTTGAGCAGCTCCACACGAAGAAGAGGAACCGTCTAAAACAGAAGAGATTGAATGATTTGGTGTACGTCATGTACAACCAAAAACTGAGAGATCGTTTCTCAAAATTGCATGACAAGCCCGGATTCTATGATCCAATCAGTACAACACTTGAAGATGATGAAGAGTGGATCACGGATGCCGGAGACGAAAGAGTGTTTGATGATGAGGGAGAATGCTTGACATGGAATGATGTTGAAAGACAAGCGTTTGGTGATGATGATCCGGATGATTCACCACCAACAAGAACATACGTTCAAAGAGGAAGTGGGAGTGGATCAACAAGAAGAAGATCAACCGGAGATATCCACGAGGAAGCGGTGGCGAAAGAAAATGTGGAAGATGAAGATGAAGAAGTTCCACAACAATGCGGAGAAACTGCACAACAACCTGGTGTCTACATCGATGAGGACGATCCAAATGAGAATGAAGTAGAAATTCCCCAGTGGGTCCAAGAGGGAAATGTAGATTTTGCCTCCTCTTTATTAGGCTATTATTATCAATGATGCCTTAGTAACATGTAATTCAATTTTCAAATAACATTATGTAATTCAAACATCTCTGTTTTTTAAAAGGAATTTTTCAGTTGTTAATGCCTATAAGTAATTCAAAGTTTAAACATCTCTATTTTTCAAAAGGAATTCAAAGTTCAGCCATTTCTACATGTAATCCATTCAACTTCCCACAAAAAACCCCCCAGAAAAAGGCTTGTTCGAATACCGTTCAAACGGTAATTGAACGGTGAGGGCTCGTTCGAATACTGTTGGAATGACACTTCGCACGGCAAGGGGTTGTTCGAACAGTATTCGAACGTCAAAATTCCCCATTGACTTCGAATTGGCGTTCGAACGGAATTCCGAACGATCCCATACCGTTCGAACTCCGTTTGAACGCTAAGAGGCCGTTCCAACGCCGTTCGAACGCTAAAAGCTCCCACTGACTTCGAATTGGGGTTCGAACGTCGCGTTAAAAGACCCCACACTGTTCGAACGCTACAAGGCCGGGCGAATGCCGTTTGAATGGTATTCAAACACCAAAAACCCCCACTAACTTTGAATTGGGGTTCGAACGTCGCGTCGAACGATCCCACACCATTCGAACGCTACGTGGCGGGGCAAATGCCCGTTCGAACATTAAAAACCCCCACTGACTTCGAATTCGCGTTCGAACGGCGCATCGAACAATCCCACAACGTTCGAATGCCGTTCGAACCCCTATTCGAACGCTAAGTTACCGTTCGAATACCATTCGAACAGTGTTCGAACCCCTATTCGAACGCTAAGTTACCGTTCGAAAGTCAAAAACCCCATAGACTTTGAATTGACGTTCGAACGGCGAATCGAACGATCCCACAACGTTCGAATGCCGTTCAAACGCCTATTCAAACGCTAAGGGTTCGTACCGTTCGAACGGTCAATTTAAAATTTTGCATAGTTCCACTATTCAGTGACCGTTTACAACCCTAAGAACCAATGCAAACCCTATGAACCAATGAACCAAAAACATCCATAACATTAACCAATGAACCACTCAAATTACTTTAACCATAAACCATTCAAATTACATTAACCATAAAGGATTCAAATTACATTAACCATAAAGGATTGATAAAGCATTGAAGTTTATCAACACAAAACCAAAACTACAACCAAAACAAGTTTCATAACAGGTTGCAAGTTCAACAACCAAAAAACTTGTTTTCAATGTCCAGGGCCATGATACTCTTCTTGACCTTGATCTGGAGTAGCTGAGAAAGTTGGCAAACTTCCCGTCATCATCGAATTGTAACTCGGCATGACAAGTCCCAAAGCACGCCGGACTTCAATTATTCCATCATCAACACGATCAAAGCGAGAGTTCATTTTAACTTCAAACGTGTCCATTCGGCTATCGATCTTACAGAATCGCACGTCAATGCTGGAGTCCAAAGAATCCAATCGCGCACACGAGATAATACATTACGTTGGTGGACATTTCATGATCCGGCATTGTCATGTCATCATCACTGAACTGCATCACCTGTTTATTGGTAGCTTGTGTGGAAGCAGCCGCAGCGGATGTCGGTGCACCGGCACCCAATTTCTTCCTTAATTGCCCCTCACTCCTCTTCACAGTAGTGTCATCGATTGGAGATTTGGAGTATGCTTTGGGCTCATTTGAGGAGATTTTAATCCCAAAGGATTTGATCATGTTACTGATAAACACACTAAAAGGAAAGGAGTCCGTGGATGATTGGGATAGGGATGCATCAGTGATGACATCAAAAATGATGTTAGGAAGATCAACCGGGGTGTTGGTTCCAATCATATAAAGAAGTTTTGCTCGATCCTCAGTAAAATCACTCTTGTGGCCCAAAGGAACAATATTATGAACAATAATGGTATTGAGGAGACGGTAGAAGGGTTTGAGTTGAGATTGTTGTATGACGGTGTAATATTCTAATCTTGTCACACATATTTCTTCATATATGGTGGTTTTCAGTGTAGATAATTTCCTACAATCTATAGCATTAGGCACACGAGAAACTGTGAGTTGCTCGGCAATGGTTTGGGTGGAAATGGTAAAATATTTGCCATTGAGATAAGTTCTAAAAGTGTGATCATCAAGAAGTATGTCATGAATGTTGGCATAGAACAAATGCACATAATGAGGGTAGGATACACTACCAAGGGAGGTAATGTCCATCCAACCACGGGATTCAAATATGGTCCATATGTTTTCATATGATGATAGATCCTTGATTTTTTCTAGGACAATTTCACGCTCAAGGATCAAAGAGCGTTTCGAAAAAAGTTTGTCGAAGGCCTTTTTCGCCTTACGATCATAAAAAATATTAGCATCAGACGAAGTAAAAGTTTCTCTAGCACATTTAGGCAATTTTTTATTAACCATCATCAAAACAAAGGCAAGAAGAAGTTTGGTGATATGCATGATTGTGATTTTGGGATCTAGGGTTTGAGGTTGGGACTAGGGAGATGAGAAATGTTTTACAATTAAAAAAAGGAAGGATTGATGCTGCAAAACAAAAGAATGTACAATAATAAACATCATTCATCATTTTTATTCAAATATTAAACAAAAAAATTAAATAACAATTGATAAGGGAGATGAAGAATAGTTGAATGCATACCTTAAATGGTGTTTGGAGGGATTTGGATGTGATTTAGGATGATTTGGGAGGATTTGAAAGAGAGAATCGATGAAAAAAAGGGAGTTTGGAAGGATTTGGAGGATTGCCGTTCGAATGGAATGTGAGAGAGAAGAAGGGGAAGGGTTTCGGGCTTAACCCATCTTAAAAGCCCGATGCCGTTTGAACGGCCGTTCGAACGGCAAGTGTATTATTATTTGTTTAAAAAAAATATATAGGAAGGCGTTCGAACGGGTCCTACACATAAGTGCGGCCCCATGTACAGTACATGCGACCGCATATGTTGTGTGCGGACCCGACCGCACATGCGGTCCGCACACATTTTTGAACTATGTGTAATACTACTAGAAATTAGGGTTTTCTTTAATGAAAAGGCGAGAAAACCTTTTGTATTCTCCTGCAGATGTTTCATTGAAGTTTTTTTTCCTGGTTTTCTCTTGCAGAAACCACCGAGACCCTAATCCAAGATTTCAAACAACAGTTTTGGATATTCTATATCTATGCATTCCTCTTTCATGATCTTTTCACTTATTTTCTTTTGTATCCGTGCTTCTACATCAACTTATTTAGTATTAGAGTGAATCTAATCCAAACGGAGAATTTTATATCAAATCAAGCCTTTCAGTAGGTCCCATTACCCGAGGCAGCAACTGTAAGTGTCATTTCCAAACACCATCATTATGGCATGGTCTCAAATGCAGCTCAAGCTATGAATTATGATCTCTCATGCAACAGTAATAAAATTCCTCAACCTTTACATTTTGATTTTCTCCCTCATGAATCTCAAAACCATTTTTGAAATTCTCTTTTAGGCTCCTTACCATGCACCTGTCTTAACTTATGTTGGTTTAAAGGGCGCCTCTGGAACCATGCATGGCATAACTTCTTCCATTATGCCCACTACTCCTAGGTCTTGGATCAGGACCAGCCTTGGGTTGACTCCATAACTCCATAACCCACTTGACTGATCGAAGTGAGTACCGAGGTGCAGTACTCACAGAGATGGCCAAGCCATACCACAATCAAAGTGAGGCTTCAATCGCCTTGATCATTAAATTACCTAGGAATATCTCGTTCTGTGAACTCCACTCGACCGCTACATTCAAGTATAGGCGATCGATGTGAATACACGGGCACCCACAGGAAACGGAAAAAGATAAAGCCTAACCTTTATGTCTTCTGATTTCTCTTGCAAAGAAGTGGCAGCTCTATATCTATCTATTTGAAAGTGAGGGCATAAGGCAGGCAGGTTATTTGTATCGGTTGAGCGGAGCCTTAATCTCAGTAATAAATCAATGGATCAGTCAACGGCTTAGTTGGAGTAGATCCGTGAGGTGCAGAGTATCAAACTATCAATATCTCATTCCAATGAGCCCACCATAAATGCTTACCGAATGTCACCTCCCCTCCGAGATCACCTCTCGTATGCATGTAGCCCAAAGCCTGATCCTAAGGTGGACCGAGTACGCTGTTCCCATTTTTATGGCCACTGTAACCACTAAGAATTCAAAGCGTATCATATTGGTTTCACTAAGAGTATGATCCAAAAGCGCCCCCCCCCCCCCCCCCCAACAAAAATAAAATAAAATAAAATAAAAAGAAATCTCAAGTCAGTACGGTAGAACTGACATGCACAGTGTTTATTCATATTTTGATGTATACTCCAGTCATAATGTTACATCTGTAAAGCGGGGCTTGCTTTTACATATTCAAGCTTCTAAATGCATGCTTGATTTAAATTTGTTTGCACCTTGTTGCCCTTGTCCATTTCATTTCTCTGGCAGGTACAAAATATAAACAAGTATACAGTTACATCTATAGAATATGCTACATGTTCCAAATACTATAAGTGAGACTAGTCGGCATACAAGATATTAAAAAAAAACTATGTACTGTAGGATATGCTCCACGTGAGACTTAACAGCTTTCACCTCTGAGCACACCCTCGACCAATATCTCCTTCCATTGAGCAAAATTACTGAAATCCTTCCTTATATCAGTTGCGGAAATATCTTATCCATCTCATGATGCTCATTCAAGTTGAAGAGTGGCCTGCTTAAAAGTCCTTAAAATTGCACAATGTGGTTTATAAAGATTTATCTTGATTATGTAATTCTATGGAGTTGTAATCAAATACAGGCTCTAGACATTAGGAGAAACATGGGTCTGTGGTATCATAACAATAATAGTTTCTATGCATGCTGACTTGGAACCAAAAAATAACCACAAAAAAGTAAGAATTACTAAAGCAGATTTAAATACAAACAAAATTCTGTTGGCTCCAGGACTCACTGTGTGCTTCCCATCGAGATAGTCGAGGTCATCTCGCAGCGTGAAATAAAACTGAGCCAAAAAAAAATAAAGAAGAAACATACTGTCATTAACCAAACAAATAACCATATAACATGACAAGAAATGGGATAAGCATGCATGCAACAAGATGTGTCATACTAACATGACAAGAACAATAAACTTAGTAAGCATGCAAGTATGCAACAAGTACATATGAGCTATATCACAACAATTTCCAATACAGTTTTTTTTATGGGAGGCAGAGCAATATTTCCTTAACAAACGATTATATGCCCCTAGGACAAAGGAGATGAGGGATCTCTGTCAGAAACAAGCAAAATCAAAATACAAACAAGGCGTTTCAATTACATTACAGCCCTTAAGGCTAAGATCCTTATGGTTTATCCCAAAACCCATCCTCCCCCCACCATCACCACCACAGATCCAATAGAATTTCATCAACGGATTATCAATATATTGTGAAAATTTTCTTTAGCATATTAAAGCTGCATATCATATATTATTTCTTATTTGAAAAGCTGGAAGAAGAGTATCAAATAGACGAAAATAAATTTCCTTGAGATAAAAATTAATGATGTTACAGTCAATGATTTTTTTTGAGAAAACAGTTTATGATTTTAGACGAATACTATAACAGATCAGGATACTATAGTATGTACCAACTCAAGAGAACTAATTTTGTACGAAACAGAAGGTAATTCAACAATGTCCCTTGTTTGTTTAATGCACTAGGCATCTCATAAACTAATTGCTATGAGCACACATTTATGCTCCCAGTTGTCCAACATTTGTCTATCCAGTCACAAGTCTCCATGCAAAATGAAAATCCTTTAAAAAACTAATTGCTATGAGCACACATTTATGCTCCCAGTTGTCCAACATTCGTCTATCCAGTCACAAGTCTCCATGGAAAATGAAAATCCTTTAATACGTTTGTCAAAATAAACTCAGTTGACACACAGAATATTATCCTTCAGGTCTGATATTTCAATAAAACAAATTCTAACTTCTGCTCACCAAGAATTAACAAAATAAATATGGATGAAAAAGGAGAATAGCTATACAACTTTGTGATATGTCAAAAAAACGTCCAACATCTGCTGGGCCTGAAAGCTTGGTGTTTAATATAAGGGAGTGCTATGTGGAGAACATCTTGTCATCTATTCATGGTTTCTCAAACGCTTGGTTTTATCACATTTGAAAAGTTAAATTTTTACTTTGGGAAGGTGCCTTTAAGGTTGAGTTGGATATTCCTGTGAGTGGGAAGAGAAGGGATGTGAGAATATTCCTGATGTCCTCATTTTTCAATTCTTTTTTGCTTCTTGTACTCTTGTAGTTACTGTTACACTCCCATATATATGTATGACAAATAAATAGATATTTATATATGTATATGTACATCTATATAAATATATGTGAATGTATATGTCTATGCATACATCTATATCTGTGTATACATACATACATATTTATATATGTATACGCATATATATGGGCATGAATTCCCAATGCACTTCCATCAAAGTTGTATTTTGAATGCCTTCTACGTATTTCCATCAGAGTGCGGCCATCAATTTTTCCCTTTTGCAACTTGAATTTCTCAAAGTTTTGAGTAGTTCATTTAGGGACGGGCCAATTCATAAGCCCTAACACCATTCTCCCAGTTTTCGTTTTGTTACACATGCCACTTCTTTAAATTCCTAACTTTAGACTCTGTAAGCCTGAATACCATTCTCCAAATTTACTAGGAACATGTAGAAATAGAGAATTCCTGAAAAAAAAAACCAAATATATAATATGGAACATTTAATACATTTTAACTAAAAGATCTTGATAGCGTTCACAGGAATACTGTGGGGATACCTGAGAAGCATTACAATTCTCCCCAGCACTAGCCATTGCAACAGTACCAGTTTTGGTATGCTTTAAATTGGGATGTATCTCATCATCAAAAAAACGAGCCTGATCACCATAAAGGAACCTAAAAGAACATTGTAGCAAGTAATTAGACTACGAAAGAAATCAGCATATCAGTTTCAAAAAAGTTTTCAAAATATTAGAACAATAGAACACAAAAAAGTTTTCAAAATCTCCATGTCAGTTTATGGTACTCAAGATTTTACAAAAAATACGGAACAACAAGATTTAGAATATTACTCACCAAAGTACAAAAATTATTTAAAAAAAAAAAAAAAGACAATGCATAATGGGTACAACACAGATACAAAAAATTATCATCGAACAGTAGATGTTCAAAAAGAGCATCTGGGTTGCAAGACAGGCAACTGAATACTAATTACTAAAGTTGCAGGATGCTATGAAAGATGTAAGGATGGCGTTTACACGGCTGGAATCTTATAGTTTATTTCTCTATCACCATTGAACAATTAAAAAAAACTACCACAAAGACAGCTTTGGAAGACCAGAGTCCAATTGAAAGACAGGAATCATGCCATTGATGGGTTAAAGTCATTCTACATGGATGACTTTTTTTTTATAGTCAACAAATTTACTTACTATTCCTTGATCTAATTCACCATGCAATGGTCATCTCCTCAAAGATACTCTAGCTAAAGTTGGTATATTATTATGTCTAAGGAATAAGATCATGATCATGGCTATCACCATTACTATGCCAATCAAGCAACTTCCTAAATGTGTTGAGAAAAAAAATATGATCATTAAAACAAACATTTTCATCACACGGTAACATGACAGCAGACTATATGGAGCAAGAAAAGCTACAGAATATTTTCTCATCAATTTTAAGCTAGATAACTGACTGTCAGATTTTAAACATCTAAATGGGAAGTTTCTAACTTGTATATTGAATCACCACCAGTGCCGGTTCCTGTGGGATCCCCAGTTTGAGCAATGAAATCCTTCTCAACCTTGTGGAACAGACACCCATGATAATACTTTTTCCTGCATGCAAGGAGCCAAAAAAAGAGAATAAACTAATGTAGTTGCATATAAAATTTACAGTTATTAAATCATCATTACAATGCTAAGCCCCACTAAAGATCTAGTAACACTTTCCATAAACAAGAATCAATTGACATTCACAATAAACCCTACAGAAATACAAATACATGCAATGAATTCAAACTCTGTTTTCAATACCACAATTAACATTAAAAAAACAAAAATTAACAAACTTAAGAACAAATTTGACACATAAAGATTAAAAAAATAGACAGAGATTGGTTGGTTGAAGAAGAATACTTGCAAAGCTTCAAGAAGTTCTTCGACGTGAGGGGGCACTCATCTGTGAACAAGTCCACAATAATGTCACCCAAACTAGTGACTATCAAAATCGACATCTCGAGGTAGGTTCAATGCACCAGGTCACTCACTGTAAGAGGCAAAAATGAACTGTGTATTAGTTTTTTTTCTTTCTTTTCTTAATCTCTGTTGGTTTCAGACAAGTTTGAAAACCCTAATTCAAACTTAATGCTGTCCAAAGAGAGTGTGTATCAGTTTAGAAATGCCATATGCGTGTGGTTAGGGTACCATACAAAGTTCATGCAGTATGCGGGAGTAGATGTGGTTTTAAATTTTTTTATTAATAAAAAATATATGATGACGATTTTCAAACAATAGATACCAAAATAAATATGTAGATCTGATTAATAATTTATATTAAAGGCTTTTGATCACATAATGGAGTATATATTTGGGCAATAAAAGTTATCCTATATGTAGAGAACATTGCCATAGGATCTCCACAACACCCTTCCCCAACACACTCGTCCAACAAATCTCTATTATGGGGATGCAGGTTTGGCTTGCTAAATGTAGTGATGTCTAAGAGCATCTCCAACAAGTCTCTATTATTTCACCATTTTGGGGTGAACAAATGTGCAACCTTTATTTTGAGGGTGTCACTTTTCAAATGGTGACTCCAACAAAGCTCTCTATTTTCTTTACCATTCAACCTAACTCCATAGTTAATACAAAAATAAATATTATTTGATCTTATTTTCTATTGTAATATCTTCTCAACAATCAGATTTTTAAGGGTCTTTTTTTTGACAATCACTATTCCACCGGTCATATTTAAACGATCATAATTTCAATGGTCATATTTTATAACAATCATATCTTCAACTGTCATGTTATTAACATGAAGTGGCATTCAGACCATTTTTTTCATTCTCACCTGGTGCTTGGTGAGGCGGCGACAGATGGACCTGGTCTTCTTGGGGAGGAGATCGAGCAGGATGTGACTTACGGGATATCGAGTGGCAGCTCTGGATGGGGAAACTAGGGCTGCGGCGGACGAGAGGGATATTGAGCGAGATAGGGTAGACCTGCGGGAGGGGAAAATTAAGGTTGGCTTTTCTTTTTCTCTATTTTTACATGAGATGTGAAGAAGGGGAGAGGCAGAGGTGAGAGGGCAGGTGTTTATAATTGGGGGGCTGTTAGACTCAATTTTTTTTTTTTATAGTCCTATATGCCTCATTAATGAGAAATCCAGTGAATAGGTTCAAGATTTCAACCTAAACATGAACAAATTTTTTTGCACATAAACATTACATGAATTTAAAATAAAAACATATATGCTGAAAAGAAGTTTTCAATCTAAACAGTACAAGAAATCAAAGCATATATCACATTCAGAGATACCCAATTCAAAACATATCACAACAGGGGAGAATTATAGAGATTCTTTACCGGAGGGGGGGGTGGAGACGTCGGGTTGCGGCCTTGCGGGCCTGCGGCGGGCAACGGCGGTGGCGTCGGATGTCGGCGGAGAAAAGGGAGAGAGAGAGAGGAGGAGATCGGAATGGGGTCGCTTCGGCGTCGGCGTCGGGCGTCTTCAATGAGAGAGGGGAGAACGAAAGAGGGACGTTTAGGGTTTTCATTTGGGGAATAAAAAAAAGGGCAAAAAAAAGGGAAAATTAAGAAGGGGTACCTGAGAATATTCATCTATTAACCATTAGTCCCCGGAATGTTATACCTTAATAAAAAAAAGTTCCTAAACTCAAATTTTATTTTCTTTAGGTCCCTCTAACTAACAGCAGTTTAAAATACCTTTTATACCCTCTCATTTAGAACCATCCACTCTACCCCAAATCTCTCTCCCTCGAATAAAAAATCATCCACTCTACCCTCCCCCCATGAAAAGAAACCCTTCCTCGGTGAAAACCCTCGTCCACCATTATGACGATCTCGATCTCCCCCGCTCAGAAGGTGGAGGCCTCTATTGACCCTCAAGAGACAAACCCCCCTCCACCTCGGTGGAAGTGGCCCACGCTGCGAAGGTTGTCACGTAGAGGAAGGTCGTCGTCAAGCCGCGAAGGTCGTCGCATAGAGGAATGTTACCATCAAGCCGCGAAGGTCATCGCGCAGAGGAAGGTCACCATCAGGCCGTCAAGCCACTGTGGAGAGGTATTGTCACACTCGCATGTGCTTCTATAGTCACTCCACATTTTGTTAATGTTCACGTCTTTGAATGGATTCTTTGCTTTGGAATTAGGGGAGGTAAAATGGGGATTCTTGGTTGAGCTGGATTGAATTTTATTTTTGTTTTAATCATTTTTGCTTATTATTCTGCTTTGTTTTTGGAGATGGATTTGGAGATATTCGAGTTTGTAGATAGATTTACTTTGTACTATGACTTATAATGAAAATATATGGCATGGTTAGATTTATAGAGAATATTGAATAGAAATACAAGGGAAGGCCTGAAATTTAACAAAAGTGATTTTTGAATAATGGAAAACAAAATGGCAATAATTTGATAGAAGTAATAAATTGAATGATATGAGTCTAAATGAAAAAAAAAAATTCATCTCCATTTTGTTCATGAATTAAATTATAGAAGTGAACTTGAACTAGAAAAAAATATAAAGAATTTCATGACTGAATCATTATGTCTTATGTTCTTTCTTTCTTTTTTTCAAATTAGGACTCGAATCCATGATCTTTGCCCTTCCATATTGGGTACCTCTACCAATTCATCAACGGGTAATTCGGTTGAGATTAACACAATATAAAAATTTTTGTGTACATCAACACATGTTAATAAGACCCACAAATCCTTTATAATATGTTGAATATATAATCAAAGTATTTAAATTTGATCTAGATTATTATTAGAAAATATCATACATAACTGTTATTTCTTCTCTAAATAAGTTCTACTATAGATAGTAGACTATTAGAATCACTACATTGTTCGAATCAATAAAAAAATGTGCCTAGTTACAGCTTAAATTTGGAACTTTGATTGAGCATGGAAAGATATTGATATATAAGCATAATAGTTCTCATTACAATTTGAATTTGGAATTCTCTCCATCAACAACCCACTTGATGTTGTCTAGTCTTGTGGTGGGTCTATATATATATATAATTATGTATATATGTCTTTTTATTTTAAATATATATAATTCTGTGTATGTTTTGGAAGATAGAGAGCAGTCATATTTACAAACAGAACTCAATATACACTGTTATGCTTTTTCTGTATACTGTTATGCTATCGCTGTACACTGTTATGCTCCTATAATTTCTTTGGTAATAATTTTTCTACGAAGCATTTTACCTTGGTAAAACAACTTTTACTAAGGATATATTTCTTTGGTAAGAGTGAACAGTTCCTAGGTAAAAGTATTAATTTCGTTGGTAATACCATATCTAATATTGACAAAATTATTTTCCAGCTAAATGTTAAAGTATTTTAAGTTCAAAAACATATTATTTACCAAGGAATTTTTTCTTTGGCAAAATGTTTTTTTTTTTTAAAAAAATATATATCCATTTTTAATGGTATTTTCATGGGTTTTTTTTTATTTTTAAGTCCCCATAAACCATAGAATTTAGTGATCAATCCCTCACTTCTTCGTATTTTGGCTTTAGTCCCCAAATTTAAAGGACATGCTTCTTTTTAGTCCCTGGGAGGTAGGGGTGGTAAACGAGCCGAACAAGCCGAGCTTTGACCTGTTCAGGCTCAGCTTGTTGGGCTCGTGAAAAGCTCGTGAAGCTCGGCTCGACTCGTTTGTTAAACAAGCAAAGCCGAAGCTCAAATCAAAGCTTGGCTCAGGCTCATTTAACTAAAAAAAAACCTTGTTTAGTATTTGAGAAGTCACATTTCACAAATCACAACACTTTATACATGTGAAAGTAATATAAGCTCGGGCTCAGGCTCGGGCTCGGCTCGTTCCCCTTTTTTCTGTTAAGTAAACCAGCTCATCTACTACGCTCGACTCGGCTCAGCTCGGGCTCGGCTCGTTTACAAACCGAGCTTTAAAGATTGTTCACGTTTGGCTCGTTTGTCTAATCGGACGAACCTGAACGAGCTTTAACTAAGCTGAGCCCAAGCCGAGTCGGAGCTACTCCACTTGTTTACCAGCTGTACTGGGAGGGACCTATCCCTAAATTGTTTGATTTTCTTTTTAGTTCCTAGGAGGGACTAAAAAAGAACACATCCTTTAAATCCGGGGACTAAAACCAAAATACGAAGAAGTGATTCATTGATCACTAAATCTTATGGTTTATGGGGACTTAAAAATAAGAAACCCTTTTATAATTTGTATTTGGTAGAGCTTATTTCAACCAATAATAATTGATATAATACAAGCTAAAATTGATTAAAAAATAAAAACAAGAGACTAAAAAACACATTTTGTTTAAAAACCACAATCATTTTAATTCAAAAAACATAAATTGTGCAAAAATCAAAAACAAATCACATCACAATTTGATGATTATTTTTTTGAGGCAAACAATTATATGTTTGTTTCCATCACAAAATTCAAGTGAAGAAGTCCATCTCTGCTAGATTCTATAAAAAAAACTCAAATAAAGTTCATCTTTGATGCATTCTACAAAGAAAACTCAAGTTAAGTGGCTGTGTTATAAACTAATAACTAATACATAATTAACAATTACTAAAGTTCTAGCTAATAGAGAAAAAAGTGCCAATAACAAGGACTGACATGGCACCAGATATTCAAAGCAGAAGAGAAGATAGCAGCAACGACAAGGGGATGACTAATACCACCCCATTTGATATTCAACCCACCCCCTTATTCTAACTCACCCCATCTATTTTTTGATGAAACCAACCCAACCCCTTTATATATATCCCTATCCTAACATCACAACCCCACCCCCTCATATTTTCCCATTCTCTCTCTCTCCATCCGTTGAAACTCCTCCTCCCCTCTCCCTTTCCATCCCAGCCGGCGTTCATTCTCTCCCCGACGGCGCCTCATCTCCCGGTGCCACCTCTCCCGCTTCCACATCCCTATCATGGCTTCCGGCGTCCACCATTCCACACTCCATATGGATAGAAGAAGGTTAGGTCTCTTCTTTTTTTCTATTTTTGTTTTTCTACATGCTATATTCTATGTTTAGGTCACATTTGTGTTAGATTTGTTTGTATAAATTCTATATAAGAAACCCTATAATTTTTTTGAAGTATAACCCTATTTTTAGGGTTGTTGGTGAAATTCTTGATTGTTGAAATTGATTTTATGTGTATGGAAATGTGTGGAAGTGATTTTATCTTTATGGAAATGTGTATGGAAGTGAATTTATTTTTATGGAAATGTGTATGGAAGTAATTTTATTTTTATGGAAATGTGTATGGAAATGAAGCATAGCCCTAGATTGTTTTTTGAAACATCATCCTATCTTATGTGTATTTGTTTTTTGCTACTATTGACATATAACAAAGGCAGCCCCTGCTGCTCTAGTACTGGGATCAATACTTCTATCAGCGATTATAAACATTTCAAAATTGGAAAATATTCCTAGTATGTTTTTTGAAACATAATCCTATTTTATGTGTATTTTATTTTTTTGCTGCTATTGACATATAATAAAGGCAGCCCCTGCTGCTCTTGTACTGGGATCAATACTTCCATCAATGATTATAAACATTTCAGACTTAGAAGATATAGTCTGCCTATGCTCCACTAATAATCTTGTAGGCTAAATTTGCCTCGCATGGACAAATGTGTAATTAACCTTCTTCTTTCACAATATTATAAAACACTCCTCTAAGTAAGCCATACTTATACTAACCACTAATGTATCATGTGGATGAATATTTTGAATAATGAGTCTATTCCTTTCTAACCATATCTACTAGCACATCATTATGAAAAACATCACTTTTAAGTTTTAACAACCCAAATGATACTTTCTTCTTAGTTTTCATGTTTAAACACCTCTTTCCAACTAAAAGAGGTCCATATGTAAACAGGGGGCCATTATTTGCTAGGAACCAACCTCCAACAATTTGAAGTAACATGGCACTACATGAACAGGTGATGGGCAGTTTCATTAACCTCCAAACACAAGGGGCATGACATCTCCATGTACATTCCCCTTGAATTCAGCAGCGTGTGAGTGGGCAAACCATCTAAAAGAAACCTCCATCTATGAAAGTGATTTGATGGGATAATGAAATGTTTATTTTATCTTTCACCATATATTTATCTTTTGTTGCCCTTCAATGGTGATGGATTTTGCTTGTTAGGTTTATTCCTTACATTTTATTCATTTGACTTCAAAGTCCAGATATAAACTAATATATATTGAACTCAAAATCCAATGTTGCTTCAACAAATACCTCAATTGATTATGATTAGTTGTTCTCCTCAAATGCAGTGAATAAAAAAGAAGTTAATGTCCATTAAGAACCACTATCTATTGATTATGATTGTCATTTCCTCTCATGTTTTGCTAATTATTCACTGATGACATGCTTAGATTATGACCTCTGATGTTGCTAATAGAAATTTTTCAATGAAAATTAGAGAAAAAGTAGACTCACAAAAAGATATGATCGTGTTATAAAAATCAGTATGTAAATTTTACAACGTCATCATCCTTATCTATTTTTTTCTATGTGGCTGTGAAACAAACCACTTTACATGGATTCTTGGATTTGAGGAGCTCCATATCCATGAGTACTAACGATTTTTTTCAATGCAGTATAGATCCAAAGAAACGTGTTCAACCTACAGCTTCCAATCGAAAGAGTAGATCAAAAGATGCACTTTCAAGTTCTCAACATGTTGTTGAGGACCTCAAGAAGAGGAAGTGGTGGTGGAAGATGTAGAGGAAGATTCAAATATTGATGAAGCCAGCTTGAAGGGTCCTTTCCAAGGTGGACCAATAAATAATGATCTCTTTGTGGACTACCGACACCATGTGGCATACCGTATCTGGAATGGCAAGTTGCACATTGGGGACAGGGTCACATCGCAGTAAAAGAGGGAATGATCGTTCTTCACAACATTGATCTTAAGCCCAATGTGTTGACAGCTTCAGTAGAATGTTTTTTTATCGAACATCTGAATCAAATGGGCCAATCGTGTGTTTTTTTATATTTATGACTTGGTATGTATTGGCCGTTGTTCGAAGTTTCTTGCATTATTTTCTTCATACAAGTGATTCAAATGCTGAATGATGTTGTTTTCATATGATGGCTTTTAGAATCAAACTTAATATCCGTATTCGAGTATACGAGTTTTAAATGTTCCAAGGTTGTGAGTGATTCAAATGTTTGGAATGTATTGGTTGAACGGGCAGGTTTCGAGCAATCACTGGCCCAAGGCTTGATGAGCTAATGTCTTGGTTCTGCATTGCATCGACAATGCTGCTGTCGACAAAAGTAAATTATATCGACATTAGTGGTGTCGAATCAAGCAGAACTAAGACATTAAGTCTAGTACATGGTTCAACACTAGTTGTATCGACCATTTTAAATTCTGTCGATATTAGTAGTACAGTCGAATTAAACAGAACCAAGTTAGTAAGTCCAGTACATAATTCAACACTAGTAGTGTCCACCATTGTAAATTCTGTCGACATTAGTAATGTTGAATCAAGCATAACCAAGACATTAAGTCCCGTACATGGTTCGACACTAGTAGTGTTGACCATTTTAAATTTTGTCGATATTAGTAGTGTCCAATCAAGCAGAACCAAATCAATAAGTCCAGTACATGGTTCGACACTTGTAGTGTCGACCTTTTAACTTCTGTCGACATCAGTAGTGTCGAATGAAGCAGAACCAAGACAGTAAGTCTAGTACATGGTTCGACACTAGTAGTGTTGACCATTTTAAATTCTGTCGACATTAGTAGTGTCAAGTTAAGTAGAATCAAAACAGTAACAATTAACACAATAGAACCATCACCAACCCTCAAGAGCACCACAACCACATTACACTATCAACACATGAAACACCAACACCATAAAACAACTATTAAGACCACCACAATCACCTTACATTGCATCATCAACACAAAGGTCAACACATAAACAAACCCTAACACCACTATATCAATCAACACCACTACAACAAACCCTAATATGAGTACCACTATAATCAATACAAAAAACACCAGAATGACCACCACCACATCCATGACTACAAAAAAAAAAAAAACAGTTTCTCTTTCGATTAGGGTTTCCTAATCAATATTAGGAACTCTTTTGTGCGTGTGGACGACTCGGTGGACGGATGAGGGTTTGTCGGTGATGTTTGTTGTGGAAGGGATGCAGACGAGCCACGCCGGAGGAGGTGCGCACCGACGGGGGGGACTGTGCGCGCGAGAGAGAGAGAAAGGCGCGAGACGAGTCTCATTTGAGATGGGGGTGGGGTTTTGTTTGAGAGTTTTTATTGGGGGGTGGGGAATGATTGGGGTGGGTTAGATTAACATGGGGTGGGTTGTGAAGGGGTGGGTTTGGTTACTTTTAGAAACTAATGAAATTATTATTTTAATATTTATTTGGGGTGGGTTGAATATCTCGTGGGGTGGTATTAGCCCCCCCCCCCCCCCCCCCTCAACAACAATTATAGTGAAATAATGTGACCGAAAACATAAATATCTCATTGTGATTGAGTGAACTAAACCAATAACATGCCTTTTTGTTCAAAGACAAACAACAAAAAAACCCATATATTAAAGACCCAACCTGGATCATCTACTATATATATCAAACATCAATAAAAAACTGTATATATAATACAAGAGCGCTGCTGCACTCAATTTTTTCTCAGTCCAAAACACAGATCTATGTACCTCGTTACAAATTCAGTTAAACATATACCTCGTTAGATGATGTATATACCTCACTAAATTTTTTCTTACACTTACTAAACATGGGTTCATTCAACTCGAAATGGAGTGATATGCACTTTTTATCAAAGCATATACCTCATTAGATGATGTTTACTATTTAAAAAAAATGAAACCATATGAGGTCTAAGTTTTGGTTGGTGAATGTGACTAAGTGTATCATTTTCCATAATACATATAGCTAACACTTGCATGGGGAGGAGACACATCTACTGCTGGTGGTGATGGTGGTGATGATATGAGGAAGAACTATCTTATCTGTGAACTGAAAATTTGCACTTCTATGGAATCCACTATATCATGTATATCAGTAATGAAACAACATAACCATTATATGGGGGAGCTTTGGAAGATTCATGCAAGTGGTTGATGTTGGTAGATGATCTAGATTCTCTGCAGATGGATTAAGTGGAATACACTCAGGCATGTATCATCAGAAATGACAAGAAGAGTAGTTAGGGAATTGAATACATGAGGTTTTAAATATCCAGACACAAATAAACTAGAAAAGAAAAAATTGAATATTCAAAACTACCTGGATGAGCTGATTTTGTTTTCAATATTCATTCAAAAGGTCACAATTCAAATGGTGATTCTTCTGAAAGAAAAAGAACAATCTTTGATTAGCAAGAAGATCTTATCATCAAAGATCTTATTATATAAAAAAAAAAAAGAATCTCATATTATATTTGTGGTGTTGTAGAGCATCCGAGAACCTGCAATCGTGCAGCTAAACTTTGGAACATTTCTTGGATCTGCCTCTCTTGCTGAACTCGTAGTTCTTCGGTTCGTTTCATTATATATGCCTCCATTGCAGCATGGCTCTCCCTCAGCTCATCAGTCAGGTCTTCAAGTTGTAATTTTAGATGTTGATTCTCCTCATTCCTTTTGTTTAAATCTATCTCTATAGCAACACGACCAGATCTTGAGGGTGCCATAAGTTTGGCCCCATGCCCCAACCCACGCACATAGCTTAACCTTGTCTCAAGGATATCACTCATGATCTCTAACTCACTTTGTTGAGTACCATTCGATGTTGGTTGACTTCACCTAAGTTGCATTGCTTCCTGTATCTATTTAATAAAAAAGTTAGTAAAGAAGAAAACATAATTAAGAAACTGAAATTAATTTATAATTTATTTCATACCCAATGCTCTAGTGCTAATGGATGTACCCCTGTTCCCGCTTGCTCTCGATAATGGACATCTTTATAGTGATCCACCTCACTAATCTCCTCTCCAGTCTCGCTATTTTTCTAAGTCATTTAAAGCATAATAAAATTATAGTATAGTTAATTTGAGAGAATTTTAAAAAAATTATTGGCACATATCTTACCGTCTCATGTCGATGTCTAATGAATGACTTGGAACCTGCAACATGGTTCACGATTAAATTTGCTCTATTTTCATAATTTATTATGCTTCTTTTCTACATACAAAAATTCAAATAATGTCACAAATATGAAGGTATGTGAATTTTTTTTGAAAGAGAAATATGTATAGATGACCTGAAAGCTCTTTTAACCAAATCTCTCACATAAATTAAACTATGCCACTCTTCCACTATGACACCCTCTAGAGCATGTTGGGTTGCTTTCCCATATGTTTTAAACTGTTTGTAGTGTCGATATAACTCCACACGATATTCTTGTAGCTGTTCTTTCATCATATCATTAACAACATAAATCATGCGAGGATCACTCAAGTCTATTATAAATTTATCCTACAAAATGTCAAATTACAAGTTATGCAAATTAAAGAGTAATCCTTCTCAATTAGTCTATTAATCCTTCTTTGTTTTTTATCCTTACTTTTTTTTCCCTAGTACATATTTTGTTGTTCTATAAAAAATAATAACTTTCCCATATCACTAAATTGATATTTCTTGAATGTGTGGGTTTACACTGATAGGGAGTTCTGTGTGATGATTTTTTTGTTGCATCTGTTGAGTTGTTGCTATTCCCTTTCCAAATATCTCTCTGGCCCTTCTATTAAATGTATGAAATTGTTTATGATGAGTATTAGGATACCTAAATCTTATATGGAACTGTAATGTCTTGTATTTCAAATATCTCTCTGGCCTTTCCAATACATGGAATCCTCCACCTTTCCAATACATGGAATCCTAAAGTGCAACCCCCTAGTGCAGCTATGGATAAAATCCTAAACTGGTATATTATAAATTATACAAGGCAGTTATGTATAAAATTCAGATGTTAAAAAACCAACATAATTAAAAGTAATGCGTATAAATTACCTCTAGACATTGATAGACATGGTGTTTATAATCATTCGTCACATTGACCCATCGAGGTGTCGACGCAAGTATCAGTGAGCGACATAAAATCTAAACCTTTGTGGTGAACTATTTGGCATTATCTCCAATGGGTCTAAGGCATCCATCAGAAAAAGTAATAGATATCTTGGCACCATCACATGTTAATCTCTACAAGGATAATCCTCGTATCCGTTTATGACCTTGTTTAGTCATTGATGAATCGGTATGTTATATATATATATATATATATATATATATAAGTTAAAGTTAAGAGAATGAGTACAATTTGTAATAAGTTCACACAAAATGATATTTACATGTAGAGGTGGAGGTGATTGGGTGGACAAAATGCTTAGATTGTGCTGAATGCACTGATCCTGACAGTGGCAAAAGTTCTGATCTCATATATAAAGATGGTGTATCAATCGATCCCATGTGAGATCGTGTTCTACCCCTGAAGGCATTGTGATATCCTGTGACAACCATGATTTTTTTTACATCAGCCAAAGGAAACCAATATTTTCTAGATAGTGCAGTAAATTAAATTTCAAAAGAATATATTCAGAAGTAAATAGATATAAGATTATAATTCACCCAAAGCTATGACAAACTGTCAACAACAAGTGAACACTTTTCAAATAGTGAGTGATAACAAATACTTAATATGAACAACATATCACAATCACCCAACATGAAAGAAAAAAAAACAATGCACATTAAAGAGAATAAAAGTAAATGAAGATGAAACATAAAGGTTCAGATTGTACTGGATGCACTGATCCTGATGTTTGCAAAGGTTCTGATCTCAAATATGACGAAGATGGTGCATCAGTCGATCCCAAATGAGATCGTGTTCTACCCCTTGGAGACATTTGATATCTTGTGACATCCATGATTTTTTTTTTTTTGAGAAAGAACAACTATGAATTAAATATACATGCAAAATATATAACTATTCAAAATAACATAACAACATACCGTATAACATGGTGAGGGACAACATACCGTATAACTATTCAAAATAACATAACAACATACCGTATAACATGGTGAGGGACAAGGAGAGTATTTGGGAAAAAAATACCTTTATATTTAAGTATGAAATGATAACAACGGTGATCCCCAAAAGAAAGGTACAATATATTGTTCATAACGTGAACTACAAGTAGACAACCATGATATCCCTACTCAAGGAAACACTACACAAATTCAATCGTTTTCTTCTGTACCACTATCACTTAGTAATGGTTCTTCATCTTCACTATTGTACTTGGTTGCATCCCCCATATCCTCACTTTCATTATCATCAATAAATGTGTCATGTACTCTCATATCTTCTTGTATGATTGAAGAGTCTATATGCATGAGTTGGAATCACATCATCTCTATGCAATGGCGCGACATTAATATCATCGCATAAGACATTCTCATCACCCCTTGATGACAAGTCTTCTTGATACGCCTCATCTAACATTAATGTTTCATTTTCACATTCCTCATTTTCTTTCTTATCTATCACAGGAATGTCAAAAACATTTCTGGGTTTGATTTTCTGCAATACATGCCAAGTGTTGCCCAATTTAGTATCGGGAAGATAAAAAACTTGTTCAGCTTGGCTTGCTAGTATAAATGGGTAATCTTCATACCATTTGCAAGATAAATTGACGCTAGTGAATTGGTCGTCAATACGTATTCCCAATTTCTTATTCCCAATGTCCCACCAATCACGCTTGAACAAGTACACCCGATTTTCCATGCAGTAATGCAATTGAATAACATCTGTCAGCACACCATAAAAGTCTACACCCTCTGATTGATGTGAGCCTTGAACAACGACGCCACTGTTTTGCGTGCTTCGATGTTTCTCACACTCTATTGTGTGGAACCTAATCCCATTTATGATGCATCCCGTATACCTTGTTTCTCGTCAATTAGGACCACAAGCTAGTGAACAAAGTTGATCATACGCTTCGATAGAATTAGAAGAACGCAAAGGTATTCGTTTGAATACCTTCAGGAGCGTTCCTGAAGGTATTCAAATGAATCGGATAAAAAAACAAGACACAGAACGATTGAAATAGTAAACTGCACAAATCCGGATAGAGCCGGCTACTTGAATTCAGCCATCCCTTTAAGTCGATTACTTGAACTCAGCCGTCTGACTCAGTCGGCTACTTTTAATCAACCAACTCCTTGCAGACCCTAAAATAGCATACATGCCCTCCTAATGATTTCGATTCACTACCTTAACATCCAAAACCCATACCTACTCTTTGTCATATAAAAACATAGATAAACGCACTTTGAAAACATTTATGTTTAATCCCCTAATAGATCGATTCGATATGAAAATCAAAATACAAAAAAATGATGAAATCTCAATGAAAACAATTAAAAAAATGATGACATTAATACCATATACTTTTATACTCTAAAGTAGCGTTATATATTACATAACAGTAAATTAAATGATGTTATAATGTCCTAAGACATGGTTCTATCATGCATGTGGAGACCTAGGCATGATTTCCATGCAAATATCTATAGATCGATAAAACTTAAATCACAAAACATGTAAATCTAAATATAAACAAGAAAACATAATAAAAAAATCAGCAAGATCCACAATATAAATGAATCCAGTATGATGAGCATCTCTTCCTAGCCCTAGATCAATGAAAAGCCATGAGTTGTGCATCCAAAACTTTGTATAATCCATCCGAAAACCTTGAAAATCATAGATCTATTATATAAATGAATAGATAACATGGATCTACGATAAAACTCATCAAAATAGCGATGAAAAAACATGGGGTTCGGGCTCATACAAAGGGCTATTCGAAACAAGATATTAGAAACCTTAGACATGCTTTCTATCTTAAAAGAATAACCCTAAATATGATTCATGCATAAAAATCATCCAATATGCAAATCTTGTAAAAACACTTTAAAATGTCATCAAATAATAAGAATAACACAAAGATCCGAAATCAATAAAAATCACATCAGAACCTATGAAAAATATAGAAGAAAACTCATAAAACCACATGACTCCAAATCACCTCGGGACGAACCCATCATTGGTGATTAAAAGTGAATTAAGCATGAAAAAAATATCATAAAAATGGAATAGGAGGGGCCCACCTTAACCCCCCTATGGGCTTTCTTTCAAAATCACCCCTAATGACTTTTAGGGTTGAAGAATAGAAGAAAGAGAGAGGACTCGAATTAGGGTTTCTTGGGGTCATAGAGCATAAAAAATTAGGTATTTATAGGACAAAATACATACAAGACTTGCACCCTAAGAAACGATAGAGGAAATCCTCTGTCAAGTCCCATATTTTATGCACTTCTGCACGCAGAAATCCGTCGACTACTCAAATTGAGCCGTCAGGGAGAGTCGGCTACAATTGATCAGCCATCCCTGAACAAGGTTCCTAGGCCAGTTGCGCCCATGACACTAAAACAACTATAATTTGACCATTTAAATTCTGATTGATAATCCGAAGGATGCATTAGAAAGCTTACGGAATGAGCATTGCTACCAAACAAAATTAGAATTTTGAAAACTAAACGCTCATTGGAATTCAGTATAACTATGGCCTAAAATTCATAGTCGTTACATCATTTCACAACTCAACTAACGTATGCTTATTTAGAAATACATATCTTGTAATAGTTGCCATCAAAAAAATTACAAGAACATTCATATAATTATGTGAATCCGATGTGCCTAATTTTTTTAATTTCATCCCTAATTAACAAGAATATGTGAATATAATTATAAAATACATATATCTAAGAACAAAAAAGACAAGAAAGGGAAAATTAAGCAAAACTAAGATTCAAGAAGGGGCTAAATACCTTAAAATGGAGATCGATATTGTTGCAAATCCTTTAGATTTTGATTCTTTTGATTTTGGACTGTTTGAAAGAGTGAGAGAGAGAGGGAGAAAGATGTAGATTTGAAACTCTAAAATATTGGCATGAGACTCTGAGAGAGAGAGATCAGCCATTGAGAAACCCTAAAAAGAAAAAAAAAGTTAGAGAAGGGGGTGACTATTCACCTTCTAGATTAGGTCTTCAAAATTAATTATGTTGAAATAATTATAAATATTGGATGGATGGAATTTTATTTGGATGGTTGGGATTGTTTACATTTTTTTTTCTATGGGTTAAAAATAACCAGATATCACAGTGGGTCAGACTGACGCCCATAATAGAAATATACATACATTGCTACTGTGGGCATTTGGGAGCCCTAGGTGACTGACTTCCTACTGGTCCTACACTTAGGCCTGGGCCTTCCTCCGTCTTCGCCTCCACATCCCCATCAACTACTACCTCACCTACGTCCTCCACCTTGGCATCCGCGGCATGGACGAATCTCAATATGATTCTGCTTCTACTTTCCTACATATACTTGTCCGGCGTGTGTAGGAAGACGTATGTGGGAGGGTCTTTTGCTCTCCTTTTATTTTTGTTCCCATCCTACCATCCAAATTTCTTTTGGGTGGGGGTTCAGTTATTTAGGTAGTGGGGGTGGAGGCTCCCAAATAGAAATTTATAGATAAAAAATATATCAACCAAATAAAAATTCATCTAATTTTTTTATTTTTATATAACTATTTAATATTTGAATAAGCTACAGGCGAAGAAAATGGACACTAAGGTGCTGTTTGGCAGCGGCGGAAAGCGGATTTTAAGTGCTGATTAATAAGTGCAGAAAGAGGTTTTGATGATAATCTTTAAGAGTTCAGTAATAAAAGCGTTTGGTTGAACGGATACTTTTATGCAGTTATTTAGATAAATGTGTTTGGTTAATCAAGTGACATATATGCTTATTGGAAGGGTATTTGGGTCCATTTTATAAGTGCTGAATGTTAAAGATTGTTCTTTTTTAACATGTTAAAAATACGTCAACCACTACTACCTTGTTTAGAACCAAAATAAACTTGCGTCTGGTTACCCACACGTTGAAAATCAATATGTTTCTTGTTTAATCCGTTAAAACCTCAAAACTCACCCCCTTCTTCCTCACACTCTCCTCCTCCCCCGCCGTCGCCGGCGACCCACTCTTCCTACTCTCCGAACTGCTCTTCCTCTGTTTCTCCTCCAATACATCCGCATCAACCACCTTAGACGACGACTCACCGGAACCCCCCAAATCAATATGCGCATCCGACACAATCTCCTCCTCCTCCTCCAAATTTGGGATCCCCTCCCTCCGCCTCACCTCACTCGAATCAGGACTACTAATCTCCGACGAAGCCCCACCAAATCGAACCTGCGAGAACCCGTTATACGTCTCCTCGTACGGAGACGCCGAAGACTGATGCGCCGGTGAAGAAGCCTCGGACGACAGATCCAGGTGGCCGGACCCTTCGCCCGAGGAGGGGAGGTGGGAGAGGGAGGAGGAGGAGGAGGCGGACTTGGATTTTCCCTCGTCGAGGAGATTATTTGAGGACGGGGGAGGGGGGAGGGGGGAGGGGGGGAGGAGGAGGAGGAGGCGGCGGAGATGGAGAGCTCCTCGATGACGAAGCGGTGAAGGGCGGAGCCGACGGAGGGGAGGGAGCGGAAGTAGGAGGAGTGGGCGGCGGCGAAGTCGTAGCGGAGGTCGGCGGCGGCGCGGATGAGGCGGCGACGGTCACGGCACATCGTCACGAGAGGGAGGTCGTTTTTCAGTACTTATTTTTCGTTCTTTGTTTCGGTCGACGCAGAGAGGGGTGAGGAGAGAGAGAGGGCTGGTCGGCTGCCTTATATAGGGGCTGTAAATATGGGTTAGTAGCAGGGGTAAAAACGTGAAAACCCGTTGGACGAAAATACGCGCTCGCGAGGTCGGATTAATAAGTGTCGTCGAGGAGATTATTTTTTCCGAGGTTATTATGCAGAATCCGGAAGACCACATGACTGATTTGGAACTCAACCAAACACCAAAAATACTGATTCTTAACGCCTTCATCCAATAAGTACTGAATTTGGCAGTAACCAAACACCACCTAAACCTCGAAGTTCGGAGTAAGGTGAAGAATAAGTATGAGTGTGTTGAGTGGGGCGTTAGCGCAGCTTTATATCATTATTAAGGTAGCTTATAGAGATATCAAAAAACAAAAATGAAATAATATATGTACTACTCTTATAAATTAGATCAATGCAATGTAACAAAATAACATCAATAATCAAAACCAACTAATATATGTCTCAACTAATTCAAATATATCACTGTCGGTCACCAAAACATAAACCTGTGGATTGACAAAAAACATGAGCGGGGAACCTGGCCCACTGGGCCTTACCTGGCTCCACCAATGATGCCGATGAAAGATTTTCTTGAGGGTGTTGTTACACTCAGTTTTTTTTAATCCAAAAGACAATTCCATATGAATAGCTAGAAATTTAGTAAAGCATATTCATTATTAGAAGAAGTATATACATTGTTATTTTTTTTTATATTTAATAAAAATAGGTTCAATCAATTCAAAATTAAGGAATATATATTTTTCTTGAGGGTGTTGTTACACTCAGTTTTTTTTTTAATCCAAAAGACAGTTCCATATAAATAGTTAGAAATCTAGTGAAGCATATTCATCATTAGAAGAAGTATATACATAGTTATTTTTATTTACATTTAATAAAAATAGTTTCAGTCAATTCGAAATTAAGGAATATATATTTTTCATCAAAGTATATACCTAAATGATATTTACTATTTAAAAAAATAAAAACATATGTGGTATGCGTTTTGAACTATAAAAAGGACCGAGACATTTTTTTTTTTTTTTTTTATGTGCATATCTCATGTTGGCTCTTTGGAACTATTTTGTATTTTTTTTTTTTTTTGAAAGAAATGTTGTAGCCCTCGTTAAAAAAATATCCACATGTTTGTGTATTCATCGTCCATTAAATTAAAATTCCTAAGCTCCTATTTAGGTAACCATATAAGTTAATTGTGGATAAATTACTCTTTCGATATAGATAATTATACACGTAAAATAAGTCATTTTTTAACTGATCATATATTTAGTTATTCTCGATAAGAAATGTAAAGATAAAAGACAAGGTGGTAGATACAATTTATGAAAAGAGAGAAAAAAAAGATTTAACATTTAGGTTTGATTGTTATGAAAGGATTTTATATGTGTGTGTGTAGAGTAAATTTACTGAAATCAAATCCAGATTTTCTTCGCTTCCGCACTATATATGAATATGGAAAAGTCAAGCTGCGGACTTTTCATTCATTTAACGTGTTCCGCAGCCTATGTAGTAGGTTTCAACCGATCGTTTTCATGGCTGTCCATGACATTGATGTATTGAATCTATTTGATGTATAGTAGTGGAGATCAAAATTGTTGAAGTGACTAATAATGTCAATTGAATTGATACGTAATACCATCCAAATGTGTGTACATTATTTTATTCAAAGAGTTGTAATGTATCTATTATATTTTTTTCTTTGCCCAAAATATCTACATGAACGATATGGGAGGTCTGAGTTTTGATTGATGAATGTGACTGAGTCTAACATTTTCCTATTAGTATTTAGCAAAGCTGAGATCAGACCCAAATTGGCTATAGACAACAGTTCCAAAAAACCCAACAACTAAGGCTGTGTATCATTTTTCTGTTCAATATCCTTGCAGTCAACAAGAATTGATCAACCTCAAAGGGGTGGTGTCCCTCTACCAATAGGCTGATGGCCTGCCCTGCTGGACATGTGTGTTTTCTAGTTGTTTTTATTTTTTATTTTTTTTGAGGAACTTGTGGGTATATCTATTTCAATTAAAATCAAAACAGACGATGCCCGAGTGAGTTTACAAAGGAGGGATAGGAAAAAGCAACAAAAAATTTAGAGATGGATGACCCTCATCCCTCCATCCAAAACAAGGAGAATTGAGATCGAGTTGAATAGATTTCAACTCAAAACCGCGATCCCTCTATATTGACAATGTTTTTTAGTTGTTAATAGACACTGTTAGGTCATTCTCTATATGAGATTTAACCACCAAGGTTCACATAAGGGGTTAGTTCAATTTATCTACATATACATTGTCGGGGAACGAATACGTGGAAGCCATCGATAAAAGACGAGATCGTACACACAAGAACGGAATACAATCACACGAAGAAGACAAAAATATGTGGTTTGGCCTAGGCCTACATCCACGGGGCAAAAACAGAGAATCCACTATGATAGTTGAGATACAAAAAAAGCCTTACAAACTCTCTCATGGAGTTACCCTCTCTTGAACCCTCTCAACCTCTCTCATATGGATTTCTACATTTTATCTGTATGTGCCAAGCCAATTTTTACCCTGAAAACCCTAGCATGATATTTATATGAATAAATAACTTTCTCTCTAAGTAATCTCCTAACAAATAAATTTGTAACAAACAAATTTGTTTATCTGATTTTAGGAGATTTAATTTATATCTTAATTAAGATCAAATCTTAATTAATCTACCAATTAAGTACCCACCTTAATTTGATTTTATCATGACCATCTGATGTTGATACACCAGATCGAGACATAATCCCAACAGTCTCCACCTTGGCTCGAATTTGGTAAACTCCAACTTTCACGAACCACTTGAAGATTTATGTTTATGGCTCCACCTTGCTCTGCAAATTCCACCTGGCTGAAGAATTTTTCTTGTTCCGGAAGTCTGCACCGCTGCATCTTTAAGTCAGTATCTTGACTTGGTAATCATGTGAATCTGTCGCATGCTCTATGTGCATTTCTGAAGAAGGATCATCTGGACTCCACCTTAAATAAGCTACATCACGCGCTTGCGAGCTTTGAATACCTGGACTCGCTTTTTACCTGAACCACCTAGAACGCCACCCGGGTTCAGAACGCCTTTTCTGTGTTGCGTCTCTGAAGAAGGATCTGGACTCCACTTTGAACAAGCTATACCACGCGCTTGCAAGCTCTGAATCTGGACTCGCTTTTATCTAAACCACCTAGGATGCCACCCGGGTTCAGAATATCTTCTTTGTATTGCATTGTTTCCTGCATCTTCTTTCTCTGCACGAACTAGGCATTGACATCATGTGCCTTACGTTGTGACTCCATGCTTTTCATCGCGGCCGCGTCACGCCTAGTGTCTTCTCACGTGCCTCTACACGTGACCTGCCTCCGCGCGTGACCCCGCATCCTCAACCTGTATCTCACGTCATTGCCTCGTCACCGTGTACGCCGCGACCTCCCATGTGCACCCACGCCTCTACACATATGAAGAATCATATGATTTATCTGCGGCTCTTCATTCGCGAGGCATGCAAGGATCTCACGTCCATGCATAACTCACGCATGAAATTTTTTTTTCTTCTCATCAATACACGGCTTTCTCCGTCGACGCCCACACCATCATCAACGCGTGTTTTTTCGTCGTTCTTTAGATCTCATCCTCCTAAGTCACAACCTGGAGCTCTGATACTAGTTGTTGGGGAATGAATACGCGGAAGCCATCGATAAAAAACGAGATCGTACGCAAGACACAATCACACGAAGAAGACAAAAATACGTAGTTCGGCCTAGGCCTATATCCACGGGGCGAAAACAGAGAATCCACTATGATAGTTGAGATACAAAAAAGCTTTACAAACTCTCTCATAGAATTACCTTCTCTTGAACCCTCTCAATCTTAATTTCTACATTTTATCTGTATGTGCCAAGCCAATTTTTGTCCTGAAACCCTAGGAGGATATTTGTATGAATAAATAACTTCTCTCTAAGTAATCTCTTAACAAACAAATATGTAACAAACAAATCTGTTTCCCTGATTTTAGGAGATTCATTTTATATCTTAATTAAGATCAAATCTTAAATAATTTAGGTGCCTACCCTAATTTGATTTTATCATGACCATCCGATGTTGATGCACATGATCGATACATAATCCCAACATACATATTTGTCTACAGGAATCTTATTAAAAATCAACATGATTATTGGATTCCACAATCCCTCCATGTGCTTTGAAAGTTCAAGTCAATGAAGTTGTCTAAGCTGGCTATCCATCACAAATTAACTGATGGACAAGGTCTTTCTTTGAAATCTGCCTTTTCTGCACCTCTTCATCTTCTTAAAACTTTCTCAACAACTGCAGTGGCGGCATCAAAGGATCTAAGGTATGATATCTCTTACAAATAGTTACTTCCATTTTTTTGTGCTCATCTTTCAAAATTATATCATTATGTGGAATTAAAAACTCTCTTTACCTTCTTTCTTTTATATAATCCTTTATAGCTGTGCAGCTTAGAATAGTGAAACCTTTATACTCTTCTATTTAAAGACCAAAGGACCCACTTCCTCGGATGTATGATATACTTTCATTTCTACCTCTTGTTCATTTTTTGGATAGAGATTATGTTTAAGAAAATCTCCAACCATACTCTATAATGCATCACAGAATGAGAATGTACTTCGATTGGTATTCTAAGGGTTTGTTTCGATTCGTGGTTGCACGAATTCTAGTGAAAATGTCAAATGCGGATCTAAATGATTTTTTGCGAACACTGCATATTCAAATTTTATTTTAACAATTTTCTGGACGTTTCAAATTTTTTTCAAAATAATGCTTGTCAAAAATTGATAAGATTTAAAAAGCTAGCCGTCCAACCGTCCATCCAAACCGGCCATGAATGATATCTCTATTTTAAAGATCCCATTTGAGTTTTCAAATTCACTCACAGGTCTCTAAATTTAGAGATTTACTTTTTAAGAATTTATTACCTTTAAAAACTAGTTCAAATTTTATTATATAAATTAATTCTTAATCATTTAACTTGTACGATCGATATGTTTAGGATAAGATCATTGTTTTTCTTGGGTGGATAAAATTACAGGCAGTGGGAAAATAAGATCATTGTTGAATATTTTTTATATATTTAAAAATAGTAATTTTTAAGATTCAACCAATTCATATATTTGTATCTTTTTCATTATTATTGATATTATTATTGATTTGATTCTGTTATTAAAAAAAATATATATTTTTTAATAAATATATTCTTGTAAATTAAATTAAAGTAATTTTTGGGGGTGAATTTCTAATTTAAAATAGAATAGAGATAAAGATACATAGAGATTGAGGGCAGAAAATGTTTTTAAATGATACACTAAAACATTTTATATAGGAATAATTTATATATTTTGGGTCTCTGTTGTAGATACCCTACATGAAAATCCTCTAAAGAAGAATCTTGTTTTATAATTTTTATGGGAAGGAAATGTAGAGACCATAAATTTGATCTTTTGCAAGTCGTATGTATTTTTAGTTCTTCAAAACCCTATCATGATGCAAGGGGGCATGAGAAGACAGTAAGAAACTACACACACAATCACATTCGAAACTATTAGAAATCCAGTGCAACCTCAGTTGGCCTGGCAAGCCTGATTGCTATATATGATTTTACAATCCATATGTATTAGTGAACGCAAAATTTACTTCTGTGAAGTGGGTAATAATTCTCAATATATTTTATTGAAATGAAGCCACTCCATGCATAATTTGTAATCAATTGTAAAAAAGTATAGTAGATATATGAGAAATGTTCATATATCAATATTAAGATTATGACTGCAATTTGTTTAGGATGCCAACTATTTCATATTAAAAAAATATATAAGATGCCTCAAATAATTTAAGATGCCGACGCATGCTGACATTGATTGTATTATAAAATAATTTAGATCTCATAAAAATATTTTCAAAAATATTTATATTAATCATTAAATGTGTGAAAAAACCTTTGAAATTCTTCATTTCTATCTCGCATAGTAATTCCAAATAACAACAAAATTAGAGAGAAGAAAAGCTTAAAGAAAAAATTTTCAAGGTCAGAGTGCTCTTCTAGAAAAAAAGAGAGGATGAGAAATAAAAAAACAAATGATAATTAAAAGAGAAACAAAAAAGAGAGATAGATGGCCCGGAAAGGGAGGCAGCAGTGGATGGAGGAGGGTGGTGGCAGGAGAAGATGAGGGAAGAGAGGTTGAGAAAAAGGGACTCTCTCTCTTTTCTTATCTCTTTCACTACCCACTCTCTCCCGAGGTCCATCACCGATCCCCCAACACTCACCGTTTCCCTCCACTGATTCTTTTAAAATTGGGTTTTTTTACTTCATCTCCTCTTACCTATTTCCTCTTTTATCCCATCACTGTCTCCCTCTCTTTTTATCCTTTTTTTTTTTTAAATTTATTCTCCTCCTTCCTATGAGAATTTTTTTTTAAAAAAAACCGGATGAGGTTACTGCTTAACGCTTAATGAGAAGAAGTAAAAACCCCAATTTTAAAAGAATCAACAACAAACAACAATTTTTTAGTTTTTTTTTTTCAATTTGTGATGAGCTTACAGTACATCACCACGATGATCACATCTCCAATTCAATTAAAAATTGACCTCACAAGACAAGTCTAACAATTAGGTGTCACGTGTTTGTCTTATATTAGGCCACGCATTAAACAAAATATTTCTGTCGTATAGTATTGGCCTCATAAGATAAAGTCTACAATTTGGTGTCACCCGTTTGTCTTATTTTTCTTTTTTTTGGATCGCGTCTTACACCTGCTTATCAAACAAGAATAATATAACGTACAATATATTTTCCAGCCTTAACATTAAACAAATATTTTTGTTATGTTAGTAAATATCATAAAACTTGCTTGCGCGGTCCTTTTTTTGTGTTGTTATAATTATTTAATATTATATATATTTATCTAATAAATATATCTTTATGAAAACTTAAATATATGTTCAAATTAATTAAAGACGTTTTTTTTTCATTTTTTTAATTTATTGTATTTATAATTCCGTGATCTAGTGTGTTAGGAGAAGGTTAAGTTGAGGATTAGAAGAATGATAGCATTCTATTAAGTGCCTCAATAGGGTAGTGGAATAGGGGGGAGAATATGACTAATAAGTTATTTTGGAGCGAGCTGATATTTATATGTGCAGTTCTATTCCACCAACCCAGTTGTTCACCTCCCCACCCCCGATCGCACCCAAAAAAGTAAAAAACCCATTTACTATTTTTCCGCTGAATTCTCTCTCCCATTCTCAACCCAGTGAACCCACTGAAAGAAGTTTACATTAACAAAAATAAAGCATCGCAGTAAGGAAAATGGCATGAAATGTCTTGAAAAAGATAAAAGAGGGACTACACATGCTACACATTTACAGGATAAGGCAGACCCACCTTAGATTCGGATCAGCTAAACTCTGCCTCTCATCTAACCTATCTTCCCCAGCTATTGGCATGGATGAATTCAATAGGGCTGACTAGTCTTTCAACACTGTTGCAAGTTTGATTTCTTAATTTTTGTGAATGTGTACAACAATGCAGTACATTTTGAAAAGTTCATAGAAATACCAAATTACCAAAGAAAAAAAAAAAGGAATGGCATGAAATAGAGAAAAGTCACCATTCTCAACCCACTGACAGAGGACATAAGCAAATGGAAAAAGGTTTAAGAGACAAAATTAATATAGGGTTACCATTGTCTAGGAAATACATTTATATAGACAACCCAGGTGTCTAACGCAATCCACAACGTACGAGGTTTTGTTTTCTGTTCTCATCGACTGGAGAATTGTCTACGGTTTGCATATTTGTAGACATCTCACGTGTCTACCTCATTTCAGAACCTATGATTTTTTTTTTCTGTGTATTGAAAAATTGTCTAGCCAGACCCAATGAAAAAAGGTATAAGAGACAAAATTAATATAGGGCTACCAAACCAACTAAAGGTCTGTCAAACTGGGTTGGCGCTGCGTCGACAGGAGCCACGCCTAGTGATGTTCATCGACACACCTTCAGTCGGATGGGCTTGGTCGGGATGACATGGGCTTGGTCGGCGATCGCGTTGTTTTAAAACTGTCAATGGCCTTATGAACCTCGGGTTCGATGCCGTGTTTTTTGAAGGTAAGGTAGATATTTGCTACCCGATTTCATTCCTAAATATTGAATTATAAATTCTGAATGGGATTGAGGAGGGGAGAGGGGAGCTAAATAGAAAATAACCAAAACAATGAGAAATACTAAGGAAAGTCATGGATTCCAGCAGCCCGGGTAGAAAAGGTTTCTAAACCAGATGGACTGCCGCTGCGCCATGCCTTACACCATGCCGCTTTACTGTTCAGTACCCTCAGGGATCCTCCCAATGAATCTGATCCAGTCCCGCACCATCCACTTGAACGCATCTCCCATATTCTCGACATACGCGTGGGAACCGCGGAATACACGCTCGTTCCACATTCTCCAGATGGCTCACGTCCTAGCTGGCACAACTACTTGCGCCTGCACCGCCTCCCATGCCGTATGGCACAGTTCCTTGCCCGCCCTCCATAGCTCCTCCACATTCTAGAAGCGAACGACCAGCCCGGTCTGTCTCCTCACGTCCTCCCAAAAACCCCGAACAAAGACACACTCACAAATAAGATGATTAACCATCTCTGGGGCCGCCTCACAGAGCACGCATGTGGTAGAGGCGTTCATGGCCCACTTAGAACGGTATACCTTTGTGAGGAGCCGTTCCTAAAAAAGTAATATAAAAAATACTTTGATCTTCGTGGGAATCGGAGGCCTCCAAATCTGTTGATATCTAGGGCAGCTTGGTTGAGTTCCGGCAGTCCTCTCGTGCCACCACCTGTAACCGCCCTTGATCGTGTACTCCCTGGACGCCGTCGGTCTCCAGATTAGGTTGTCTGCCCGTTCCGGCAGCAATGGAATGCCATCCAAGCGTGCCATAATCATCACGAACTATTCGATTTGAGCCTCGGTGAGGCTCGTCCGCGTAAGCGGGATGTTCCATGCGCTTGCTTTTTCTGCCCCAAGAAAGAACTCATTCACTATTCCTTCTTTGTTTGTAGATAACCGGAATATGTCAGGCGCCACGTCCCCCAAACGCTCCACCCCGCACCACCGATCGCCCCAAAATTGAATCGAACTGCCGCTCCCCACCACCCATCTGATTGCGCTATCCACCTTTGCCCTGTCCGCAAAGATCCCTTTGCAAAGCCTTGACGCCCTTGCATTGAAGTGTGGCCACCTCTTCTCCCCTAGCCCGTTGCCCCCGTATCTCGCTTTCAAGACGGATATCCCTGCCGAGCAGTGTCTCGTTAGCCATCTCCACATCCATTTCGTGAGTAAAGCTCTGTTCATCGCTTGAAGGTCAAGCACCCCTAGGCCCCCCTCCTTGTGTTTGCAAATAGTAGCCCAGTCCACGAGATGCGGCATTTTCCTTTCTCCCTCTGCACCCTTTCAAAGAAACCTTCTCCGAATCACATCGACCTTCTCTAGAATCCCCACTGGGGCCCTGAAGACCTATAGAAAGAACACTGGCAGATTGGACAACACTGCTTGCAACATGGTTAGTCTCCCCCCCCCAACTAAGAAGCCTTCCTTTCCAACCGGCTAGCCGCTTTTCAACTCTCTCCACTAGCGGATCCCAATTTTCCTTCTTTAGGCGTCCTTTCACCAGCGAGAGCCCCAGTAGTTTAGTCGGCAGAGTATCGACTAAGCACCCCATGCATGTCGCTAGCCTCACCTCTTCTACCGCCTCCAGGTGCAACCCGAACATGGTGCTTTTATTAAGATTGAGAGACAAACCTGAAAGAATTCCAAAGCACCATAGGATGAACCGTAGACCGCGGATGCTTGACTCTGTCGCCTCGCTCAGCATCACGTATCATCGGCATACTGAATAATTGACACTGGAAGGCCACCCTGTACGCTCGCAATGCTGTTGATCCACCCGCCTTGTTCTGCCTTCACACAAAAACGACTTAGGATATTGGCCATTAACACGAGTAGGATCAGAGACATGGGATCCCCCTATCTCAGGCCCCTGTTAAGGGGGAAGAAACCTGCCATCTCCCCATTTACCAGTATTGACGCGTGCACCGTGTCTATGCATTGCCTCACCATCCGCACCCATCGTTTTGGGAAGCCATGCAGTTCCAACAACCTGAGGAGAAATCCCCGATCCACCGAGTCGTAGGCCTTTGCAAAGTCTAATTTGAATATGAGACCCCTTTGCTTGTCTTTAGAGCAAGCCGATACCACTTCTTGGGCAGTGAGGAAGCCCTCCTGAAGCGTGCGCCCGGGGAGAAATGCAGCCTGAGATGCCTCCACGAGCCCTCCACACACCCTTTTCATTCGGTTAGCCATGACCTTTGCAATAAACATTTATGCCCCATTGACAAGACAAATGCGACGGAATTCTTCCACCATGACCGCCCCTTCCTTCTTTGGTATAAGGACAAAAAGAGAGGTGTTTAAACAGCCCACGCCCTGTGATCCTACGAAGAACTCTGCAAACATGTCTAATATATCATCCTTTACAATGCTCCAATAGCGTTTGTAAAACGCCAAACCGAATCCATCCGGGCCTGGTGCCTTGTCCCCCTCTGCCCCATCAGAGCCTTAAGAATCTCCGTTTCGCAAAACGGTTCCTCTAATGATACGCCCATATCCGTTGTGATGCGAGGGAGCTCCTCGTCGCACCACTCTAGCTGCCAGCCCCTCCGCTTGCGAAAGGTCCTCCGAAAGTGTTCCACCAGCCCGCTCTTGATCGCCTCCTGATCCTCGTAAGAGTTCTCTAAGATTTGAATCTTCATCATCTGGTTGATCCGGCGCCTTTGACTTGCCATTCTATGGAAGAACTTCGTATTGTTATCCCCTGCCTTCAACAACAGAGCCTTCGATTTTTGTCTCCATTCCATTTCTTCCAGCTTTAGACACTCCGCAAGCTCCTCCTTTGCTGTGCATCTCCGAAGTCTATCAGCCTCTGAAAGCGGGCCCTCTTCCTCTACGCTATCCAACTCCTGGATGACTAGCTGGATTGCCAACTTTTTCTCCTTTCTGATGGTTTGGACCGTCGCACTCCATTGGCGCAAGGTGCGCTTCAGACGCCGCAGCTTGAACGCCACCCTTCGGGCTCCTCTCATACCACTCGCACTTCTATGCCACGAGTTCCTGATCAGTTCCTCCTCTCCCTCTATTTCGCACAACCATGATTCAAACCGAAATGGGGCTCTCTTCCTCCTCTCCTCTCCTGATTGACCGAAATGGGGTTCGATGTCGTGTTAGTCGATCTTAACTGGTCCGGATGACTTAAGGTCTGTTGAACTGGATCACTTGATTATTCGACTTTGTTCATATCGATTTAGTGGGCCAAAAACAGTCCATGAATAACCCTTACTCGACTGAGACGCGCAGTGTCGAATGGGGCATCAATATTTCAATGGAAACTCTATCGTATTGAGACTGAAATTTTTTTTTGGGGGTGGTGGGATTTGGGTTTGATGTGTGGGTGAATGCATATGCTGGTGGGTTAAGAAGTAACAAAAAAGGTGGCAGGTGGGAGAAGTTAGTTTGTGGGATTAGTCTTTAAGGTGGTGGCCTGGGCATAGACCTGCCCTATTTATATTTTAGGTCCCCTGAAATTGTGTTATTCCACCAAATTTATGCCATAGTTATAAGGGGGCTCACATGCCTAATCACCCATCATCACTTATTATAATCAAGGGGCGTACATTTTAAATCATTTTTTCACATTTTATAAATCATTATCCACATCTTATTCATATTTATCCACAAGTTATCTATGATCAAACAAGCAACACAAACTTCATTATTATGTTTTTCAACGAGAATAATAAAATACACAACTAAACAGAAAACCATGTATTTTACTAGTATAGTTATCTATTTCTATAATAATCATAAATTCATAATAGCTCTCTATTTAGACATAACTGATTCTTTATAGGTATTGTGAGAATAAAAATAAAAATAATGGGACGGTTAACACCCTGTTTTATTTGGTTTCATGCTTTTGCCAAAGTACATTTAAATGTATAAAAATAAATCAGTTATTTAAATATGATCAAATGATCTAAATTCTTTATGACATGCCAAATGAATCATGACATGTGGTGCCTATGAGTTACCTTTGAAAAAGATGAAATGATAATGGAAATGATAGTTACATCCCTTTGTGCATTGTGCATCCCTAACTATATAGTCCATATTACTTTTTTTTGTTATATAATCATAGATATTATATATGGAACGACCAATCATATTGCTCCATTTCTTTCAACGGACTAACCCTATTAGTGTGTTCTAGAGGCCTAAATAAGGTCCTTTTGAATGGTAGAAAATATGGAGTTATTTATAATTGATTGTTTCTTGAGTTTGAATTGAAAACGTTCCTTCGAGACTCTTTTCTTTTGTATCCATGGTTGCGTTGAAAAATAAAATTTTTAGTACGCCATATTCTTTCTTCAAGGTGTATCTTCTTCATCGATTCTCGATTTCCATCATTTGGTACCAGAGTTTGTGTTTTTGTTCTAGATGAGATCTAGATCGGATCTTTCCTCAAGATAGTGAAAGATCGAGTGCAGGCTCGTAGAACTATGCAAATCACGGAAATCTGAGACCTAATTGAAGAGCAGGTTAGATAGATAGGGACTCTTGATAAACCATGTAAAACGCAAACCAAATCCTCGATAAAATAACACGACAATTGCAGCACTAGCCATCATCAAGGCACGAGTCTATGGTTCGACCCCTTGTGACAAAATTTCAAGATATCCTTTTTCTAGACCATCATCATGTCAACATTAACTCGGATGCATGATGAAAGCTCCAACCCAGTCAGTAGATGGCCTAACGAGGATGGATGGTCATACAATGACACCATTTCGATTTGACCCAACAACACCTGTGTCCACAATCCCAACATGGTTGATAACCTTTCTTCAAGGTCTTCTCCCAGTGGATCAGTTTCTCCCTATCCATAATAGACCATGACCAGACGAGGCAAAGTCGCGACTAGCTAGTATACTATCCACAGAGAAGCGAGGACCTTATGTTCAACTCGGGTTCCACGAGGCGATGAGTATTAAGGATCTACTTGAGATAACACACCACATGGAGGAACATTGCAACATCGAGGCCAACCAATACTCCAAGTAACACATTGATCTTGTGAATCACTCCTCCCATCTTTGATGTATATCATGGAAATGACTTATTTGAAGGGATTCAAAAAGATGATGAGATTGACACTCTGGAAAAAGACATGAAATATGATGAAAAACCTCCTGAAAAGGGGCATGTAGTTGAGAGGCTTGACAATACCAACCCTCATCGGTGTGACAAACTCATTTTTCATCTTGAAGGAAAGAACCCTTACTTGGACATCACGTCTTGAGATAATTGTACGGGGTGTTCTTACTTTCTAAAATTTGAATCAGGTGAAGCCATACACATATATCACCGTCACCAACATCACAATATGCTTTGATTGTGATGAGGGAAACGTCTCATTGGAGAGTCAAGAAAGATTGCGCGACCTTTTGATTGCAATCAGCCCACCTCAAACTCGACGCCGAAATTTAATGTCTAGTTAACCCAAAGAATTTGAGGATGAAATATTCTCCACTATGGAAGAATGATGCAAATTGAGTTTAGGATTATTTTGATTTTAATTATATTGTTTACATAATTAGTTACATTTTTTTTTTGTTATATAACCATAGATTTGATCTCTGAATTTGAAATATGTTTGTTAGAGGTTGTTAGGTTGTAAGAGTGATTATGTTGGTTAAAAACCTTTTTTTTTTTTTTTTGTGATTATAGGCTTTTAAACAAACCAATTAGATTTTGAGTTGCAAGAGCCAATGAGTTGTTTAGAATTATATTTGAGATTGAAAGAGGTCATTGGGAAACTTTTGGCTCATATTTGTGGTTATGTTGAGCAATAAAACTTTCTTTTTTAAGATTCTCTTCTTCCTCAATTTTTGATATGTATCAAACTGTTCACTAGAAAGAATATTTTTAAGTGTTTTGTTTTTCTCTTACATTGCACATATTGGCAATGCCCAATGGACTTGCATTTTTGTTTAAACAATGTTCAATTTTCAACTCACTTATTTTTACTTATCAAGAAAATTTCAATTGTCAGGCAATGGCTTCACATATATGTATCTATTGTATATGTGCATCAACCAATGAAGTTAATCCAAAGGTAATCTTCATGTGGCCTTACTACCTCATGATTCAATTCTGATTCATTGCAATTCATATATATATCGGCCATATCGTGATATAAATGTAAGAAGAGTACACTATAAGAAAAAACATTTTTTTCGATGGTTTGTCAAAACCGTCACTAAGGCTGATAAACGAGTCGAGCAGCTCGGGCTCGGTTCGATTAAAACTCGCTCAGCTTGTTCGATTAGATAAACGAGTCGAGTTTGAACAATTTTTAAAACTCGGTTTGTAAACGAGCCGAGCCCGAGCAGAGCCGAGCCTAGCCCGGCCTGAGTCTAGATGAGCTCGTTTACTTAACAGGAAAAAGGTGAACAAGCCGAGCCCGAGCCCTAGCTTATGTTACTTTCACATGTATAAAATGTTGTGATTTGTGAAATGTGACTTCTCATATGCTAAACAAGATTTTTTTTTAGTTAAACAAACCCGAGCTGAGCCTTGATTCGAGTTTCGACTTGGCTTGTTTAACAAACGAGTTAAGCCGAGCTTTAACCGAGCTTTTCACGAGCCCAATTAGCCGAGCTTGTACACAAGATAAAGCTCCTTCCGGAGCCAAGCCGAGCATAGCCGAGCCCGAGCCGAGCCTGATACTAAACGAGTCAAGACTGAGCAGGTCAAAGCTCGACTTGTTCGACTCATTTACCACCCCTAACCGTCACAATTTCTCATAATTTTTATGGCAATTTTTTGGGGTTGCAAATACATCTCGTCTTTAGCGACGGCTCAATTAAGCCACTTTAAAAAGATGTATTTACTTACCTAAGTCATAGCTGTCACGTTTGGAAACTCTTCTATATCCATTGGCTCATGCTAAATGGGAAATCAATCTATCTTACTTTCTTTAAATTAAGCTATTTTTTCTTCAGAAAAAATTTCACAGAAACGTATAAGACATTCACAATTCATATAGGCATATCCAACTGACCAATATATGGTCAAAACCATATATATTATTGTTAACTTACAGAATTTCACACATGATTATCATAGAATAGTTAATGTATTGTAGTGCAAATATAATAAGTCTGAAGTTCAGGTAAGTCATACCACCCCAAGACACCATGAAAATGAACCTCTCCCATCACGAGCAGTGAACGACTGTAAATATAGTAACTCCCATCATCAGTGCACAAGAAGGCAGGATTAGAACAACCCAATTCATGGGAAGAAGTACGCAAATAAGTGCACCGATAAAGCAGCACAGAAACCCCATGGCCAGCCACACATAAGCAGTAGTTATCTTCTTCAAACCCTTGTTGTTCGTTTTCACTTGCAACAACAGGATGGCACCAAGGCTAAACACAAGGGTGAATATAGCAAGCACCACTAAAATCTGTTTGGACAACTCTTCCGAAGGATGCCAAGAGATTAATCCGAATAGAATAGAAATTGTAGGCCCTGCAATGAATAATGCTGTCTTCTCGTTGCCCATGAATTCCTAAAAAATGTGAGGACAATATATAACCTTATTAACTTGCAAAAGCGAAGAAGAAATAGTGAGAGAATTTTTTTTGTTGTTGTTGTGTTACTACAATTTGAGATTTTTATTGGTAATTTGAGATTTGCATTGCTATAGCTGCACAGATTGTACAAGTGTACAGCCTAGAGTTAAAAAAAGAAGGTCGTAAAACCTTTCCAAAATGAATTCACAAAAATAACCCAGAGGAGGATGAGCTATCCCTCTCCCTTAAAGAAAACAGAGACTAGGATATCCTTTTATAGGTTGTCCCTATTTTGTCCTTCGGAATCAAATCCTCTATTGCAGGCCATAAATCATGATGCTGATAGATTGTTTCTCCACTAGAAGTTTGTGTGATGCAAGAAGATCGGCAACATTGCTACCCTCCCTATGGACATGAGAGACCCTCCAAACTAGGAGCAACGCCAGAACCTACTGCAGATTTCTCTGTGTTCTCAAAGCCGTCCAAGGGATAGAACCATTACGCTTTAGGCAAGCGATGACAGTGGTTGAATCAGCTTCAAACAAGATCTTGGAAGCCCCCATACGTACCCAGCTCTAGTCCTAAGAGAATGCCTTGAAATTCAAGTAGGTTAATAGACAAGGGATTACATTGGTCTGCAGCACCAAGCAGAAATGTGCTTTTGTCATCTCGAATAAGTGCACCGTATCCTCTCCTCTCCTCAGTTAGAGAGCCATTAGATTTCTCCTTAAACCAATGAGGGTCAGGAGGAATCCACTGAACTAGGGAGGTAGTGATTTGGGTATCACAAATAGTGGTGCCAAAATTCTCTGTAACTTTGATAAGCTCCAGAGAGATGGCAGCCTTCAGAACAGAAAACTTTAGCATGATTGGGATCTCAACATTCATTCTACATGTCCCCAGTGGTCATAGCACAACGGTTCAGGGCTTACCTGTGTTAAGGGTAGGTCTTGGATTCGAGTCTTGGTGCTAACTTACTCACATGTTTGTGGGCGATTATTCAAAAAAAAATTCCGTGGGATCGAGGCAAACAGGTGGAGGTAGCATTCCCAGCTTGACCGTAAGGTCAATCACGGGGGGTCCATCCGATAACAAAAAAAAAAAAACATTCATTCTACGCATGAGATCACTTTTTTGGGTGGAATTTCCTCTGAATATACGGTTATTCCTTTTCATCTAAATAAACCGGAAATAAGTGGTTAGCATACTGGCAGCAATGGTCTTCAAAACTGGATAAGTAACCTGGGATTCTAGCGAGATAAACAGGTTGGATAACTTCTGTGGAGCAGGATCCTTGAGCAACAAATCCCTTGACATAGAATGAAGAATATAACGAGAGTAAAACATTGGAGGGAGAGGTGGTCTGAGGTTTCTTCACCAGCTATGCAAAGAGGGCAGGTATGATCTGCCATTAGACCTTTGCGCAGAAGACATGACAATGTGGGTGCTTTATTAAGGAAAAGCTGCCAAGCCAAGAAGGAATGTCTTTGGACTTGAATGGGCCTCCAAATCCATTTGGTCCAATCAGGGGGGTGGAGGAATTTCTTTGGAAAATACTGATTGTGGTAGATCATTTTAATACACCTGTTCAACTAGGTGTCTATATCAAAATGTCTGACCCCAAACCCTCAACATCAAGATCTACAATTTTCGATTATAGTTGGTTCAGATAAGGCGGCCACCGGGGAGGTTTGTACCACTTGCCTTCCAAGATAAGAGCTGAAAAGCTGGTGGTCCCCAAGATAACAGCTCTCTTCCTATTGCATGTCAAAGGGATGGGCCATTAAGCCAAGGATCCCGCTAGAGATTGATGGTGAGCCCTTCAAAAATGATGAACTTAGTATTACTAGGAACCACCCAATCCCGTGCTTTAATTAGTTGCCTCCATCAACAAGAGCAACCATTTGGAGGTTGACATGTCCATATATTCCCCAGTATGAGGTATCCCTTTTTGATCCAGGAGGTCTACATCAAAGGGATGTTAAAGGTCAATTCCCAAAATCTCGCCCCACAGGAAACCGAATCTACTCTTCCATCCTAGTAATACCAAGTCCCCCGTCTATTTTTGATCAGCAGATCAAATTCCAGCAAATATGATGGACCTTTTTCTCTGTGGAAGACCCTTGCTAGAGGAAATTTCAGATGATGCGCTCAATCTCTTTTGTGGATGTGCAAGGAACTGAAAGGCATGTGGACCAGAAAATATGGTGGGATGAAAGGATATAGAGAGCCAATTCGATTCAATCTACCTGCCATAAATGATGCAGGAGCATCTACCACCCTTTGCATCCCAATCCCACCAAACTGGTTTTGAAGAAAGTGGTTGTTGACTTGACCACTTTGGAAGTTGATATTGACATTTCCAAGCTCTTGTTATTTGTGTTTTATGTTTTCAAAAGTAGTTAATGTCTTGTAAATTGTATTGTTCCATTCCCATGTTTTGGAATGGAACAAAGTCTTGTAATTTGTGGTCAAAGTTTTGGAAAATGTATTTTTATTTTCAAGGCATGGGAATGGGACAAGTCAACATAGAAATTGTTGATCTTTATGAGACTTGTCCCCTCCCTTGGCCTATATAAACTCTCAAAGTTGAATGAGATTGCAAGTCAAGTTTGATTAAAAATATTCTCTACGCCTAAGAGTGGATTCTCTTGAGTGCAAACTTTCTCTCTTATCTTTCTTCTTGTAATCTAATTGTGAATAAGTTGAAAGTGGGGAGAGTTTCTCTTATCTTCTTTTGTTGATCGACGATCCGTAGGAGGTGGCGAGTACTCTCTTATCCTCTATGTTCGATCGGGCTGATCTGATTGGAGTGGCGAGATTATCTTCTATATAAGGTTACATCTCCTCTTTGAGAAGGTGTTCCCTTGTCATTTGGTATCAGAGCAAGTCTTTCCTTTGGGTTTTTGTTTCAACAATCTTATGGCGAATCGACGTGGTCAACGTCAAGCTCCGAACACGGCTGAAGAGCCGGTCCGAGAAAGAGATCTCCACGACATTGAGATTGATGAGTTGAGGAGGCAAGTCCAACAACTCACGGAGATGGTCGCACAAATAGCGGCACCCAATCAAGATGAGTCTAGCCAAGACTCAGAAGAGGACGTCAACCCTTTTCATCATCGAGCTCCGCGAGATGACGAGGGATCTCACCAATCTTTTCGAGAAGGACACCAACTACGGCGCACCGACATTCGGGTGGACATCCTAGAATTTGAAGGACACAACCAATCGGATGTGTTCATCGATTGGCTCAACACTGTCGAACGGGTGTTCGAGTACAAGGAGGTTCCGGAGCACCAAAGGATCAAAATTGTCGCCATCAAACTCAGAAAGCATGCTTCTCTTTGGTGGGAGCAACTTAAACTCAAGTGGGCTCGAGCGGATAAACCCAAGATCATTACTTGGGAGAAGATGAAGAAGGAGCTTCGAAAGAAGTTCCTACCTTAAGGCTACCTCCAAGAAGCATACCTCGAGCTTTACCATCTAAAACAAAGCACTCGTATTGTTGAAGAGTACGCGGAGGAGTTTGACAACCTCATGGTGAGGTGTGGCCTGGCAGAACCGGAGGAGCAAACTATCGCATGCTTTTTGGGAGGGTTGCACAAAAACATCCAAGATGTCGTGCAACTCCAGCCATATTGGACATAAAACGACATCTACAAGCTTGCGCTCAAAGTGGAGTGCCAACAAAAGCTTTGCGGGAATCGTTGGCCAACAAGCACAGGTGGTGCTAGATCAAATGATTGTGGGGACGCTTCCAACCGGGGGAGTAGTTCTCAAACTTGATCCACTTCCAACCCTTCCATTAAAATTGCTCCCACTTCTACTCCGGTAACTACAAGTCGATGGGATGGCGTAGCTAACTCCAACCGTCCTCGGCCTTCATCCATCAAGTGCTTCAAGTGCTTTGGTATTGGGCACATCGCCTCGAAATGCCCCAATAGACGGATCGTTAGCCTCACAGAGGAGGTAATTGAAGAAGATCTAGTGGACGAGCTTCCAATTTATGATGAAGAGGAAGAGGTCACTTATAGCGATCATGGGGAAGCACTTGTCATCCAGAGGAACATGAACTTGTCTGTCACCGAAGATGATGATTGATGGCTTCATACGAACATCTTTCACACCCGATGCACAGCATATGGGAAGGTGTGCAACGTCATCATCGACGGCAGAAGCTGTGAGAATGTGGTCTCCTCGGAAATGGTGCAAAAGCTCAATCTCAAGACAGAGTCGCATCCTCATCCCTACAAGCTTTCTTGGTTGCGAAAAGGAAATGAGGTGAATGTGTCTAAACGTTGCCTTGTCTCCTTTTCTATTGGTTCAAAATACAAGGATGAGGTGTGGTGTGATGTTGTTCCTATGGATGCTTGTCATCTTCTCTTAGGTCGGCCTTGGCAATGGGATCGAAAAGTCATACATGATGGGTTAAAAAATACTTACACCTTTGAGAAGGATGGCGCGAAGGTTATCTTGGGGCCCTCAAGAGTAGAAAGCGCTCCTAAACCTGTTAAGGGGGAGGGAAGTAGCTTCCTCACAAAGACGGAGATAGATCACGAGATACATGAAGGCCAAGAAGCTTATGCACTTGCGGTGAAAGAGACAAATGAAGAAATTGCCTCTTTTCCTCCCGAGGTCTGCCCATGCTCAAGGATTTTGCCGATGTTTCTCCAGAAGAGATCCCATCGGGTTTACCACCGATGCGAGATATCCAGCATTGCATCGACCTCATGCCGGGTGCTACTCTACCCAACAAGGTGGCATATCGAATGAGCCCAAAGGAGCACAAGGAACTGCAACGCCAAGTGAACAAGTATATCAACAAGGGAATGGTCCGAGAAAGCCTTAGTCTATGTGCCGTTCCAGCACTCTTGGTTCCCAAGAAGGATGGCTTGTGGCGCATGTGTGTGGATAGTAGAGCGGTGAATAAAATCACTATCAAATACTGCTTCCCTATCCCACGCCTTGATGATATGTTGGATCATTTGGCAGGATCACGAGTCTTCTTCAAGCTAGATTTAAGGAGTGGATATCATCAAATCCGTGTTCGACTGGGCAACGAATGGAAGACAGCCTTCAAGACGCGAGAAGGACTATATGAGTGGCTAGTCATGCCATTCGGATTGTCTAACGCGCCTAGTACCTTTATGCGGCTCATGAACCAAGTGTTGAAGCCATTCATTGGGCGGTTTGTGGTGGTCTATTTTGATGATATTCTCATCTATAGTAAGGACCATGATCTTCATTATGAGCATCTCCGCCAAATATTTGAGGTCCTTCGAAGGGAGAAGCTCTATATCAATCTAAAGAAGTGCGAGTTTTTCTCAAATAGCCTTATCTTCTTGGGCTACATTGTCTCTTCAGAGGGCATCAAGATGGATCCGAAGAAAGTAGAGGCCATTGTGAGTTGGCCGACTCCACGCAACATCCATGACATTCAAAGTTTCTGTGGGTTGGCTACTTTCTACAGAAGTTTCATTCGAGGATTCAGTTCCATTATTGCTCTCATTACCGATTGTCTTAAGGGCGGACATTTTCAATGGACCGAAGAAGAAGAAAAGAGTTTTACACTCATCAAAGAAAAAATGACAGATGCTCCAATTCTTGCATTACCAGACTTTGAAAAAGTCTTTGAGGTGGATTGTGATGCTTCCAATGTTGGGATTGGCGCCGTACTCAGCCAAGAAAGAAGACCCATCGCGTTCTTTAGCAAAAAAGTAAATGAGGCCCGGAAGCGCTATTCCACCTATGATAAGGAGTTTTATGCTATCGTTCAAGCCCTTCGGCATTGGCGGCACTACCTCATAAGCAAGGAGTTCATCTTATACTCCGATCATGAGGCTTTGAAATTCATCAATGACCAACACAAGCTGAATAATCGTCATGCCAAATGGGTGGAATTTATGCAATCCTACTCATTCTCCATCAAGCACAAAGCCGGAAGCCTTAATGAAGTGGCCAATGCTCTCAGCCGAAGGTATCATTTACTCTCCACTATGCATGCTCAAGTAGTAGGCTTTGAGTTCATTAAAGATTTGTATGAAGAAGATGAATTGTTTGGCAATATTTGGTGCAATTGTCCTAGTGGAGACTACCACATCCAAGATGGGTTTCTTTCAAAGGGAACCTTTTGTGCATTCCTAAGAGCTCCCTTCGAGAAGCCATTATCAAGGAGCGTCATGAAGGGGGACTTGGTGGACATTTTGGGCGGGACAAGACGCTTGTGCTTGTTCAGGCTAATTTCTTTTGGCCTAAGATGATTAAGGATGTGATGCGCCATATTTAGCCTTGCCGCACTTGTCATTTGGCGAAGAGTCGCACTCAAAATACTGGCTTATACACTCCACTTCCCATTTTGGATGCTCCATGGCTTGAAGTCAGCATTGACTTTGTCTTGGGTCTTCCTCGCAGTCTTCCTTGCACCCAACGAGGCAAAGATTTGGTCATGGTGGTGGTAGACCGATTTTCTAAAATGGCTCATTTTGTCCCATGCAACAAAACATATGATGCTTCTCGAATTGCGGACATCTACTTTCAAGAGATAGTAAAGCTCCATGGTGTGCCAAAGACTATAACCTCTTATAGCAATCCAAAGTTCGTTGGGCACTTTTGACGAACTTTGTGGAGGAAGTTGGGTACAGAATTACAATTCAGCACTTCACATCACCCTCAAACAGATGGTCAAATGGAGGTGGTTAATCGGAGCTTGGGAAGTTTCTTACGAAGCATTGTGGGAAGTAACAAGAAGCAATGGGACATTGTCTTGCCTCAAGCGGAGTTTGCATACAACTGTTCCATATGCAAATCCACAGGAGCCAGTCTTTTTGAGATTGTTTATGGTGCTAATCCAATCAGCCCTTTGGATTTGGTGCCTCTCCCAGTGACCAATCGATTCAGTGGTGATGCGGACGCTTGGGTCAAGCACATTAAAAGGCTTCATGAGCAGGTTCGAGTCAAGATTGGCAGAAGCAATGAAAAATATAAGGAGACAGCTGATAAGCATCGTCGTGCTATCTCTTTCCAAGAAGGTGATTTAGTGTGGGTTCATCTACGCAAGGAACGATTCCCACATGGACAATTGCAAGATCGAGCTGATGGCCCTTTTCGTATCCTTAAGCGAGTTGGAGAAAATGCTTATAAGATCGATCTCCCAAGTAGAATATGGTGTGTCACCAACCTTCAATGTGGTGGATTTGCAACCCTATATTGACTCCAACTCGAGGGCGAGCTTTTCTCAACCGGGGGAACCTGATGCAGGAGCATCTACCACCTTTTGCATCCCAATCCCCCCAAATTGGTTTTGAAGAAAGTGGTTGTTGACTTGACCACTTTGGAAGTTGATATTGGCATTTCCAAGCTCTTGTTAATTGTGTTTTATGTTTTCAAAAGTAGTTAATGTCTTGTAAATTGTATTGTTCCATTCCCATGTTTTGGAATGGAACAAAGTCTTGTAATTTGTAATCAAAGTTTTGGAAAATGTGCTTTTGTTTCCAAGGCATGGGAATGGGACAAGTCAACATAGAAATTGTTGATCTTTATGAGACTTATCCCCTCCCTTGGCCTATATAAACTCTCAAAGTTGAATGAGAATGCAAGTCAAGTTTGATTAAAAATATTCTCTACAAAGAGAGCCTAAGAGTGGATTCTCTTGAGTGCAAACTTTCTCTCTTATCTTTCTTCTTGTAATCTAATTGTGAACAAGTTGAAAGTGGCGAGAGTTTCTCTTATTTTCTTTTGTTGATCGACGATCCGTAGGAGGTGGCGAGTACTCTCTTATCCTCTATGTTCGATCGGGCCGATCTGATTGGAGTGGCGAGATTATCTTCTATATAAGGTTACATCTCCTCTTTGAGAAGGTGTTCCCTTATCAATAAATAATAGTTTGCCAGTCTAAGCATGAATCTTGATCCTGACTTTATCAATGAGGAGCAAGTAAGAGATCCCATGATAGTGGAAGCCCAAGGTACTTAACTGGCAAAGAGTGTTGTTGAATAGACATGGTGCTGCCTGATAAAGAGAGGGATGATTAGCAAAAATTTGACTTTTTCCCACATGAAAATGGAGCCATGAGAGAGGCGAAGTACTGGAATAACTGATAAAGAGCTTTGCCCGAGTGTTGGGAGCCCTCCGCGGAAACGAGATCATCAACGAAGCAGAGGTGGAAAATGTTCAATTTGCCTCAGAGGTATGGTCTAATTAGCCCATCCTTGCATTGCATGTTAAGCATAGTTGAAAACTCTTCCATGATCAAAGTGAATGATAATGGAGAAAGGGGGTTCCCCTTGATGAACCCCACACGAAGCATTGAAGAGGCCTTCAGGACTTCCATTGACCAACACTGAGTAGCAGGCTGAGGAAATGCATTCCATGCAGAGATGGATCCAGTATGGCGCAAATTTAAATCCCTGCATCACTGTGACAAGATAAGGCCAACGAACACTGTCGAAGGCTTTCTAAAGGTCCACCTTGACGCATGCCCTCTCTAATCCGTCCTTGCTAATATATGAGATCAGTTCATGGGATAGGAGAATGTTATGGTGGATACTTCTACCTTTGATAAAGGCAATTTGATGTCCACTAACCAGTTCAGGGAGGGCAAGTAGGACCCAGATTCAAAGATCTTCGTAATGATCTTGTAGAGAGAGTTACAGAGAGAGATTGGCTTGAACTTTTTCAAAGAGTCTGCATTTGCAGTTTTGGGAATTATAGTGATAAAGGAGTGACTCACTAATTTTAGGAGGTGCCTGGCGGACATAAAGTGTTGGATAGCTAAGAGAAGATCTTAATGAATGAGATGCCAAAACTTTTGATAGAATCTAGCAGGGAACCCATCCTGACCTAGGGAGCTGAGGGATTTTTGGCTAGACTGCTGGCCTGAGTTCTTCCAAGGTGACTTTCGATGTGAGACCAATATTATAATCTATTGTAACCGTAGAAAATAATTTAAGATCGAGGATCATCCTACCCGATTCGCGATTATGCAGATTGGAATAGAACTCAACAATGAATTTTTAATTTATGCATGATCATAGGTGAGCATCCCCTCCTTGTTTCTGAGAGAGTTGATGGAGTTGCGAGATTTACTGGAATTCCTATCTCCCAAAGCGAGCCAATGTTGTCTAGATTTCTACCTGAGAAAGCTTTCCTCTTGCTGAAGAGCTACGATATAATCAATCTTTGAGAACATTTTGTCAGCCATTTTGCACAGATTGGACAGGTCGTTTAGTAGAGCTAACTGAGATTGTAGAAGGGACTTTTTATTTTTATGGAGATGTAAGAATACAGGGCCAAAGACTCTAGAATTCCACATTTTCAAAGCTGCTTTGGTGCCTGGAAGTTTTTTGGTCGAGATGAACAGTGGAGATCCATCAAAATTTGAACTCCAACCAAACTGGACAATCGAGTCGAATGTATGGTGAGATTCCCAACACCTCGAAATACTTGAAGGGCCGAGGACCAGAAGGAAGGGACGTCTATAGAGAAATCTTGATAGGCGAGTTATCAGATATGCCCAGGGCTAGATAGTGAGCTGAAGAGTTGGGGAATCGAGCAAAGAAGTCATGATTTCTCAGAAATCAATCCAGTCCACAATAGATATGGTTGGCTTGTTGGTTCTTCCAAGAGAGAGGATGATCAGTGGCCTTCAGGTGCTCCAAACTGCATGCTTCAACTTATTCGTTGAATTTTTGGACCCTTCTTGATTGTATTGGGCGGTCCCCAACCTTTTCGTGGGCAAATCAGATTTCGTTGAAGTCCCCACAGATTAGCCATTGATCATGGGTTGCAAGTCAAGTAAGATCGTGCCACAGGATTAGCCCGTTCGAGGGTGAATTGGAAGCATATACTATTGCAACTAGAAAAAGGAGTATAGGGCAGACGAGGGAGTAGCTTGACGGTGCATAAATTGAAAATTCGATTCAATTGCCTTGATGTCCAAAGAGCTTGGGTTCTAGTAAAGACCGATATGACCCTCAAGGGAGAAGATTAGGGAAAATCCGGGCAGATGAATATGCAAATTCTGTCTTGAAGAAGAGGTTGAATTTTGTTGTCTAATATGCAAATTAAGTCTGCCTTTTTCGACTTAAAGAAATTCTTTACGTCTAGTTGTTTGTCTTTGCTATTGAGACCCGCACATTCCAGGAGAGGATGTTCATTGGGAAGATGAGGATTGGATTTTAACCTTGTTTTGGGTTGCGACTCCTGGTGGAGATTCTCTGCTCCTTAACTATTCTTACATGCACGTCCGTTCAATCCAAATGCACCAAATTGTAGTTGAAATTACCACAAAAGCTATCTCCCTCTGAAATGGATCAGACATTTTGTGCCCACTGAATATTTTGAAAGGCGTTGTACATACAAAGGATAAATGGGAGAGAGGATGACTTAGATATAACAACCTGATCAGTTTAAAGAGGCATTTTTCCTTCCACATAATGAAGTTTTACTTGGAACCAAAAAACATGTATGAAAGATAATGTCACACACACAACACGTAGTCTCAAAATGAATAGGCAGTCAATGTATCAGGCTTCCACTCCTCCTCTGTTTCTACTAACATCATAGTAGTACATCAGGTTCACTCTTAGTGATGAGATAGTCCTCTCCCATCCTCTTTTCTTGAATCTCTCTTAAGATTGGCGCTAATGTACTTTTTCTAAATCCTCACTAATGTACTTTTTAAGATGGAATAAAATTATTTACCAAGCAAAAAAAAAAAAAACTCTCTCTCTCTCTCTCTCTCACACACAAACACACACACCCTCCGACTGAGTGTGTGTGTTTGTGTGTAGGAGTTAATGTAGATGATTGTATTGAAATACTTAATTAATAATTAGGAAGAAATGAACATACTTGTTTATTTGCTTCCTTTTGTAGATGTGCCTCAAGCGCCTTAAGTAGAGGCAAGATAGACGTGTGCCCCCCTTCCATGTATCCTCTTTCATTCTATTCAATAAAAGTTTATATCAAAAATATTTACCATGATGCATTGGAAACTTACATTATCAAGAGATGGAAAATCATGTAATAATAAAGGGTAATCAAATGTTTTTTTTTCTCATCTTCATCTCTCTTGAATTTTGTGTTCCAGGTAGAAGAAGCATTTCACTCGTGTGATATGATGAAGATCAGCCACATAATATTTCATTGATTCATCATTGTATAGTAGCGTGTTGAAAATGGATGATATTGGTCCATAATACAGGTGAGACTACTTTTTACAGCCTAAACGCTGATTCTCAAACTCAAGGTGCTCAGTATTCCTTCATTACAATTTGTTGCTGTTTTGCAATAACTAATTGAACAAATTAAAGGGCCTAGTATATGACATTTGCTATAGTAGTTCCACAATTGACGACACAACTAATTTAAACTATTTGATTCACTGTTGGATGGATTTTCATTGTTTGAAAAACTCTAATTAAGATTGTAAATAATCATTTGAATATGTGCGAATTTATAAAATCGTGTCATAAACTTAATTTCCTACAAGGATTTCTTATATAGTAAAGTAAAATAGCACCATTTGTATTGAGTACTGCATCAGCTTCATAGGATATATCTCATGTATATGCATGAGCTTTTCCAAAATAGAAAAAACGCGCTACTACCATAATTAGCTAGCCATTGGAACTTATTCATACATGTTTCGTCATGATTATTTGAAGTTTATTCAAGATAACATATTAGATCTATTTCAGATTTGGTATAGCTTATTCATGTGATAGATATTTCACTCGATCGTATCATAAAAACTGAATCTGCCATGATCAGTTAAGACATTCAAAAAATATATAAAGGATTAAAGACATCTAAGTCCCTACAAACATGGAAAAACCCATATAAGTCCCTACTAAAATTGGGACAGACGTACGAGTCCCTGAAAACTCAGAAAAACCCAATTATCATCCCTGAGTTAAATTTCCATCCAAACTTAACGGAATATTCCCAGAATATTCTGTCACATATAATTGTGTTGACGTTGAAGTCCTTATAAACAGTCATAAAGACAAATTAGTCCATGTAAAAGATAAAATTGCCCCTGAAAGACTTTTACATTAAATTGTGTACACATTGCAGTCCCTATAAACAATCATAAAGACAAATTAGTCATTGCAAAAGACAAAATTGCCCCTCAAAGATTTTTACATTTAATTGGATAGACATTACAGTCCTTATAAATAATCGTAAAGATAAATTGGTACATGTAAAAGACAAAAATGCCCTTGAAGAATTTTTACATTTAATTGTGTAGAAATTGCAGTCTTTTAGAGGGTATTTAATTTTTAAATTGCAATGTATGCACAATTAAATGTAAAAATCCTTCAAGGGTATTTTTGTCTTTTAGAGGGACCAATTTGTCTTTACGATTATTTATAAGGACTGTAATGTCTATTCAATTACATGTAAAAGTCTTTCAAGGACAATTTTATCTTTTGCGGGGACTAATTTGTCTTTATGATTATTTATAGGGACTATAAATAATCAAAATGAATAGGCAGTCAATGTATCAGGCTTCCACTCCTCCTCTGTTTCTACTAACATCATAGTAGTACATCAGGTTCACTCTTAGTGATGAGATAGTCCTCTCCCATCCTCTTTTCTTGAATCTCTCTTAAGATTGGCACCTAAATCCTCACTAATGTACTTTTTAAGATGGAATAAAATTATTTACCAAGCAAAAAAAAAAAAAACTCTCTCTCTCTCTCTCTCTCTCTCCCTCTCTCTCTCACACACAAACACACACACCCTCCGACTGAGTGTGTGTGTTTGTGTGTAGGAGTTAATGTAGATGATTGTATTGAAATACTTAATTAATAATTAGGAAGAAATGAACATACTTGTTTATTTGCTTCCTTTTGTAGATGTGCCTCAAGCGCCTTAAGTAGAGGCAAGATAGACGTGTGCCCCCCTTCCATGTATCCTCTTTCATTCTATTCAATAAAAGTTTATATCAAAAATATTTACCATGATGCATTGGAAACTTACATTATCAAGCGATGGAAAATCATGTAATAATAAAGGGTAATCAAATGTTTTTTTTTCTCATCTTCATCTCTCTTGAATTTTGTGTTCCAGGTAGAAGAAGCATTTCACTCGTGTGATATGATGAAGATCAGCCACATAATATTTCATTGATTCATCATTGTATAGTAGCATGTTGAAAATGGATGATATTGGTCCATAATACAGGTGAGACTACTTTTTACAGCCTAAACGCTGATTCTCAAACTCAAGGTGCTCAGTATTCCTTCATTACAATTTGTTGCTGTTTTGCAATAACTAATTGAACAAATTAAAGGGCCTAGTATATGACATTTGCTATAGTAGTTCCACAATTGACGACACAACTAATTTAAACTATTTGATTCACTGTTGGATGGATTTTCATTGTTTGAAAAACTCTAATTAAGATTGTAAATAATCATTTGAATATGTGCGAATTTATAAAATCGTGTCATAAACTTAATTTCCTACAAGGATTTCTTATATAGTAAAGTAAAATAGCACCATTTGTATTGAGTACTGCATCAGCTTCATAGGATATATCTCATGTATATGCATGAGCTTTTCCAAAATAGAAAAAACGCGCTACTACCATAATTAGCTAGCCATTGGAACTTATTCATACATGTTTCGTCACGATTATTTGAAGTTTATTCAAGATAACATATTAGATCTATTTCAGATTTGGTATAGCTTATTCATGTGATAGATATTTCACTCGATCGTATCATAAAAACTGAATCTGCCATGATCAGTTAAGACATCTAAGTCCCTACAAACATGGAAAAACCCATATAAGTCCCTACTAAAATTGGGACAGACGTACGAGTCCCTGAAAACTCAGAAAAACCCAATTATCATCCCTGAGTTAAATTTCCATCCAAACTTAACGGAATATTCCCAGAATATTCTGTCACATATAATTGTGTTGACGTTGAAGTCCTTATAAACAGTCATAAAGACAAATTAGTCCATGTAAAAGATAAAATTGCCCCTGAAAGACTTTTACATTAAATTGTGTACACATTGCAGTCCCTATAAACAATCATAAAGACAAATTAGTCATTGCAAAAGACAAAATTGCCCCTCAAAGATTTTTACATTTAATTGGATAGACATTACAGTCCTTATAAATAATCGTAAAGACAAATTAGTACATGTAAAAGACAAAAATGCCCTTGAAGAATTTTTACATTTAATTGTGTAGAAATTGCAGTCTTTTAGAGGGTATTTAATTTTTAAATTGCAATGTATGCACAATTAAATGTAAAAATCCTTCAAGGGTATTTTTGTCTTTTAGAGGGACCAATTTGTCTTTACGATTATTTATAAGGACTGTAATGTCTATTCAATTACATGTAAAAGTCTTTCAAGAGCAATTTTATCTTTTGCGGGGACTAATTTGTCTTTATGATTATTTATAGGGACTATAAATAATCAAAATGAATAGGCAGTCAATGTATCAGGCTTCCTCTCCTCCTCTGTTTCTACTAACATCATAGTAGTACATCAGGTTCACTCTTAGTGATGAGATAGTCCTCTCCCATCCACTTTTCTTGAATCTCTCTAAGATTGGCACTAATGTACTTTTTCTAAATCCTCACTAATGTACTTTTTAAGATGGAATAAAATTATTTACCAAGCAAAAAAAAAAAAAACTCTCTCTCTCTCTCTCTCTCTCTCTCACACACACAAACACACACACCCTCCGACTGAGTGTGTGTGTTTGTGTGTAGGAGTTAATGTAGATGATTGTATTGAAATACTTAATTAATAATTAGGAAGAAATGAACATACTTGTTTATTTGCTTCCTTTTGTAGATGTGCCTCAAGCGCCTTAAGTAGAGGCAAGATAGACGTGTGCCCCCCTTCCATGTATCCTCTTTCATTCTATTCAATAAAAGTTTATATCAAAAATATTTACCATGATGCATTGGAAACTTACATTATCAAGAGATGGAAAATCATGTAATAATAAAGGGTAATCAAATGTTTTTTTTCTCATCTTCATCTCTCTTGAATTTTGTGTTCTAGGTAGAGAAGCATTTCACTCGTGTGATATGATGAAGATCAGCCACATAATATTTCATTGATTCATCATTGTATAGTAGCATGTTGAAAATGGATGATATTGGTCCATAATACAGGTGAGACTACTTTTTACAGCCTAAACGCTGATTCTCAAACTCAAGGTGCTCAGTATTCCTTCATTACAATTTGTTGCTGTTTTGCAATAACTAATTGAACAAATTAAAGGGCCTAGTATATGACATTTGCTATAGTAGTTCCACAATTGACGACACAACTAATTTAAACTATTTGATTCACTGTTGGATGGATTTTCATTGTTTGAAAAACTCTAATTAAGATTGTAAATAATCATTTGAATATGTGCGAATTTATAAAATCGTGTCATAAACTTAATTTCCTACAAGGATTTCTTATATAGTAAAGTAAAATAGCACCATTTGTATTGAGTACTGCATCAGCTTCATAGGATATATCTCATGTATATGCATGAGCTTTTCCAAAATAGAAAAAACGCGCTACCATAATTAGCTAGGCATTGGAACTTATTCATACATGTTTCGTCATGATTATTTGAAGTTTATTCAAGATAACATATTAGATCTATTTCAGATTTGGTATAGCTTATTCATGTGATAGATATTTCACTCGATCGTATCATAAAAACTGAATCTGCCATGATCAGTTAAGCATTCAAAAAATATATTTAGGATTAAAGACATCTAAGTCCCTACAAACATGGAAAAACCCATATAAGTCCCTACTAAAATTGGGACAGACGTACGAGTCCCTGAAAACTCAGAAAAACCCAATTATCATCCCTGAGTTAAATTTCCATCCAAACTTAACGGAATATTCCCAGAATATTCTGTCACATATAATTGTGTTGACGTTGAAGTCCTTATAAACAGTCATAAAGACAAATTAGTCCATGCAAAAAATAAAATTGCCCCTGAAAGACTTTTACATTAAATTGTGTACACATTGCAGTCCCTATAAACAATCATAAAGACAAATTAGTCATTGCAAAAGACAAAATTGCCCCTCAAAGATTTTTTCTATTTATTGGATAGACATTACAGTCCTTATAAATAATCGTAAAGACAAATTGGTACATGTAAAAGATAAAAATGCCCTGAATAATTTTTACATTTAACTGTATAGAAATTGTAGTCTTTTAGAGGGTATTTAATTTTTAAATTGCAATGCATACACAATTAAATGTAAAAATCCTTCAAGGGTATTTTTGTCTTTTAGAGGGACCAATTTGTCTTTACGATTATTTATAAGGACTGTAATGTCTATTCAATTACATGTAAAAGTCTTTCAAGGAAAATTTTATCTTTTGCGGGGACTAATTTGTCTTTATGATTATTTATAGGGACTATAAATAATCAAAATGAATAGGCAGTCAATGTATCAGGCTTCCTCTCCTCCTCTGTTTCTACTAACATCATAGTAGTACATCAGGTTCACTCTTAGTGATGAGATAGTCCTCTCCCATCCTCTTTTCTTGAATCTCTCTTAAGATTGGCGCTAATGTACTTTTTCTAAATCCTCACTAATGTACTTTTTAAGATGGAATAAAATTATTTACCAAGCAAAAAAAAAAAAAACTCTCTCTCTCTCTCTCCCTCTCTCTCTCACACACACACACACACACACACAAACACACACACCCTCCGACTGAGTGTGTGTGTTTGTGTGTAGGAGTTAATGTAGATGATTGTATTGAAATACTTAATTAATAATTAGGAAGAAATGAACATACTTGTTTATTTGCTTCCTTTTGTAGATGTGCCTCAAGCGCCTTAAGTAGAGGCAAGATAGACGTGTGCCCCCCTTCCATGTATCCTCTTTCATTCTATTCAATAAAAGTTTATATCAAAAATATTTACCATGATGCATTGGAAACTTACATTATCAAGCGATGGAAAATCATGTAATAATAAAGGGTAATCAAATGTTTTTTTTTCTCATCTTCATCTCTCTTGAATTTTGTGTTCCAGGTAGAAGAAGCATTTCACTCGTGTGATATGATGAAGATCAGCCACATAATATTTCATTGATTCATCATTGTAAAGTAGCATGTTGAAAATGGATGATATTGGTCCATAATACAGGTGAGACTACTTTTTACAGCCTAAACGCTGATTCTCAAACTCAAGGTGCTCAGTATTCCTTCATTACAATTTGTTGCTGTTTTGCAATAACTAATTGAACAAATTAAAGGGCCTAGTATATGACATTTGCTATAGTAGTTCCACAATTGACGACACAACTAATTTAAACTATTTGATTCACTGTTGGATGGATTTTCATTGTTTGAAAAACTCTAATTAAGATTGTAAATAATCATTTGAATATGTGCGAATTTATAAAATCGTGTCATAAACTTAATTTCCTACAAGGATTTCTTATATAGTAAAGTAAAATAGCACCATTTGTATTGAGTACTGCATCAGCTTCATAGGATATATCTCATGTATATGCATGAGCTTTTCCAAAATAGAAAAAACGCGCTACCATAATTAGCTAGCCATTGGAACTTATTCATACATGTTTCGTCATGATTATTTGAAGTTTATTCAAGATAACATATTAGATCTATTTCAGATTTGGTATAGCTTATTCATGTGATAGATATTTCACTCGATCGTATCATAAAAACTGAATCTGCCATGATCAGTTAGGGTTAAAGACATCTAAGTCCCTACAAACATGGAAAAACCCATATAAGTCCCTACTAAAATTGGGACAGACGTACGAGTCCCTGAAAACTCAGAAAAACCCAATTATCATCCCTGAGTTAAATTTCCATCCAAACTTAACGGAATATTCCCAGAATATTCTGTCACATATAATTGTGTTGACGTTGAAGTCCTTATAAACAGTCATAAAGACAAATTAGTCCCTGTAAAAGATAAAATTGCCCCTGAAAGACTTTTACATTAAATTGTGTACACATTGCAGTCCCTATAAACAATCATAAAGACAAATTAGTCATTGCAAAAGACAAAATTGCCCCTCAAAGATTTTTACATTTAATTGGATAGACATTACAGTCCTTATAAATAATCGTAAAGACAAATTGGTACATGTAAAAGACAAAAATGCCCCTGAAGAATTTTTACATTTAATTGTGTAGAAATTGCAGTCTTTTAGAGGGTATTTAATTTTTAAATTGCAATGTATGCACAATTAAATGTAAAAATCCTTCAAGGGTATTTTTGTCTTTTAGAGGGACCAATTTGTCTTTACGATTATTTATAAGGACTGTAATGTCTATTCAATTACATGTAAAAGTCTTTGAAGGATAATTTTATCTTTTGCGGGGACTAATTTATATTTATGATTATTTATAGAGACTATAAATAATCAAAATGAATAGGCAGTCAATGTATCAGGCTTCCTCTCCTCCTCTGTTTCTACTAACATCATAGTAGTACATCAGGTTCACTCTTAGTGATGAGATAGTCCTCTCCCATCCTCTTTTCTTGAATCTCTCTTAAGATTGGCGCTAATGTACTTTTTCTAAATCCTCACTAATGTACTTTTTAAGATGGAATAAAATTATTTACCAAGCAAAAAAAAAAAAAACTCTCTCTCTCTCTCTCCCTCTCTCTCTCACACACAAACACACACACCCTCCGACTGAGTGTGTGTTTGTGTGTAGGAGTTAATGTAGATGATTGTATCGAAATACTTAATTAATAATTAGAAAGAAATGAACATACTTGTTTATTTGCTTCCTTTTGTAGATGTGCCTCAAGCGCCTTAAGTAGAGGCAAGATAGACGTGTGCCCCCCTTCCATGTATCCTCTTTCATTCTATTCAATAAAAGTTTATATCAAAAATATTTACCATGATGCATTGGAAACTTACATTATCAAGCGATGGAAAATCATGTAATAATAAAGGGTAATCAAATGTTTTTTCTTCTCATCTTCATCTCTCTTGAATTTTGTGTTCCAGGTAGAAGAAGCATTTCACTCGTGTGATATGATGAAGATCAGCCACATAATATTTCATTGATTCATCATTGTATAGTAGCATGTTGAAAATGGATGATATTGGTCCATAATACAGGTGAGACTGCTTTTTACAGCCTAAACGCTGAATCTCAAACTCAAGGTGCTCAGTATTCCTTCATTACAATTTGTTGCTGTTTTGCAATAACTAATTGAACAAATTAAAGGGCCTAGTATATGACATTTGCTATAGTAGTTCCACAATTGACGACACAACTAATTTAAACTATTTGATTCACTGTTGGATGGATTTTCATTGTTTGAAAAACTCTAATGAAGATTGTAAATAATCATTTGAATATGTGCGAATTTATAAAATCGTGTCATAAACTTAATTTCCTACAAGGATTTCTTATATAGTAAAGTAAAATAGCACCATTTGTATTGAGTACTGCATCAGCTTCATAGTATATATCTCATTTATATGCATGAGCTTTTCCAAAATAGAAAAAACGCGCTACTACCATAATTAGCTAGCCATTGGAACTTATTCATACATGTTTCGTCATGATTATTTGAAGTTTATTCAAGATAACATATTAGATCTATTTCAGATTTGGTATAGCTTATTCATGTGATAGATATTTCACTCGATCGTATCATAAAAACTGAATCTGCCATGATCAGTTAAGACATCTAAGTCCCTACAAACATGGAAAAACCCATATAAGTCCCTACTAAAATTGGGACAGACGTACGAGTCCCTGAAAACTCAGAAAAACCCAATTATCATCCCTGAGTTAAATTTCCATCCAAACATAACGGAATATTCCCAGAATATTCTGTCACATATAATTGTGTTGACATTGAAGTTCTTATAAACAGTCATAAAGACAAATTAGTCCATGTAAAAGATAAAATTGCCCCTGAAAGACTTTTACATTAAATTGTGTACACATTGCAGTCCCTATAAACAATCATAAAGACAAATTAGTCATTGCAAAAGACAAAATTGCCCCTCAAAGATTTTTACATTTAATTGGATAGACATTACAGTCCTTATAAATAATCGTAAAGACAAATTGGTACATGTAAAAGACAAAAATGCCCCTGAAGAATTTTTACATTTAATTGTGTAGAAATTGCAGTCTTTTAGAGGGTATTTAATTTTTAAATTGCAATGTATGCACAATTAAATGTAAAAATCCTTCAAGGGTATTTTTGTCTTTTAGAGGGACCAATTTGTCTTTACGATTATTTATAAGGACTGTAATGTCTATTCAATTACATGTAAAAGTCTTTCAAGGACAATTTTATCTTTTGCGGGGACTAATTTGTCTTTATGATTATTTATAGGGACTATAATATATACACAATTTAATGTAAAAGTCTTTTAGGGGCAATTTTATCTTTTGTAATGACTAATTTGTCTTTATGACTGTTTATAAGGACTTCAATGTCTACACAATTATATGTGATGGAATATTCTAGGAATATTCCGTTAAATTTGGATGGAAATTTAACTCAGGGATGATAATTGGGTTTTTCTGAGTTTTCAGGGACTCGTACGTCTGTCCCAATTTTAGTAGGGACTTATATGGGTTTTCCCATGTTTGGAGGGGCTTAGATGTTTTTAACCCATATATGTAACCTAGTAACGAATTAATTAAGTACATTCATGTTAAAGGTGAGGTACATATATGGTCGATTAATGCTTACACAGATTAAATTTAGGTATGGAAAAGAAAAGACATAAATTAATGATGCTCTACGAAACAATTATTAATTACTCTAGATGATCAAGTGCATGCACTGTCAAATCATACCAATATTTCTCCATCAGTTTGTGTTCCACGTGAGGAAAACATCTTAACTGGTGGATTCTCTAAATCTATATGATTCTGCTTCTCATTTTTGGCTTGCCCCATCTGACAAAGCTCATGACCCACCTTTTGTATCTATAGCAGTTAGAAGAACAACAACAATATTGGTCAATAATTCAGGTAATATTTTCTATCAAAATAGAAATCAATCTCTTGTTGAATGCAACTTTTACTATATCATAATGCATGCATGGAAATAAACCCTTTTTTTGTTTTTTTTTTTTACTCCCAAGAACGTAGCAAAGAGAGAACATGCAGTTATATCTAAGACTCAATGCATGCATGGAAATAAACCTTTTTTTTTTACTCCCAAGAACGTAGCAAAGAGAGAACATGCAGTTATATCTAAGACTCAGCAGCAGCAGCCGAAAAAAAAAAAAAGAGTAATTATTGAAGAAAAACAGGCAGTTATATATCAAAAACCCTATTTGGAAACAAGTTTGTAGAGTAACTTTTGAGTTTGCAGAACCGAATTGAAGTGAGACAACGTGTTTGCATACGTGTTTCCAAACGGATGCAAACATGTCTTGTGTTTGTAGTTCAAAACGTATGATTTTGAAAGAAAGAAAAAACTGAGAATATATGCTTCATGACTGATAATCATGTTTTGTAAAATCTGATTTTTAACTATAGCTGTTTTTCAACTTGTGTTTCCCTATGAAGGGTTTGCTTACAACACTCTGAGCAGACATGGAAGCTCCAGGTCTTCTTCTGAATGATGAGATCGATCTACTATCATCCCCACTATTTCAACTTTTTCTTTTCCAGCTAAACTGAGGAGCTCATTAGAAAAAGATAAAGGGAGGAGAAGCAGGGAGACAACCAGTGAAAAACAATTTTGATTTACTGATCACAAAAAAGGAAAAAAGAAGAAGAAGAAGATTTCAACAGTAATTAGATGTCGAGGAGAATTAAAATCCTCCCAAAAAGATGGGTTTTCAAAAACGAAATTTTAGATTTGCTGATCTTACCTTGCAACAGGTGAGGCGCTGAAGTAGGAGGAGGAGGAGGAGGAGGAGAGATCGAAACCCTAAAATGAAGGAAATTACACGAAGCATCTCCTCCTTATTGTCAACACGCGTCATAGTTCTGTTGGGAAAATTTATTCCAGGTCCTCGAGTGAATCCATGAATTATGTTTAGGTCTCTAAAACATCTAGTCTTATCTTTAGGTCTTTAGATTAGTTGGTATTATGTTTTTTGGACAGTTAAATATCGTAGTTGGTAATACTTGTCCTCTTTTATATTTATTTATTTATTTATTTATTTGAAATGAGACTTGATTTTAAATCAGATTACAACTGCATCCAATCCAAGACCAATTTTGCAATCAAGATCAATTGATCCTGACCAAATTTTTATATTGAAAGCCAAAATGACAAATTGCCCTTTTATAGATGCTCGCATCTATTTTGTCAATGCCTTATCTTCCGTGTTGTCCGATATCTTTGTTGTTGGATTTATCATCGCCCACATTTTGTCAAATGCTTTTTTTTTATTATATATTATTATTTTAGAAAACTATATGTAATAAAGATATGGGGTTGTTTAAAAGGAAATTTTTGAAATAACCCCTTGAAAAAAAGGTATTTTAGTTTTGATTCCAGGACCAGTTTAATTGCAAAACTCGCTCTGGAGTCAAAACTGAAATACTTTTTTTCAAAGAGTTATTTTTAAACATTTCCCTTTAAACAACCCCTTATCTTTATTACATATAGTTCTCTAAAATAATAATAAAAAAAAGAAGCACGTAACGATGTCTTCATTTGAAACATGATGTGGGGGATGACAAGTCCAGCAACAAAGGTATCGGCCAACACGGTTTAATAGATGCGGGCTGGTTTGACCAATCAGCGCGCCCACTGTCGGTATCGGATTTCGGAAGGAGGTTGGTGTGTGCTCCGTAAAGCCTTACTCCTTTCGATCTTTGGGGTCTGCGTGTGTGAGGATTCTTCGAGGGTTCGGATTTGGTGCGCGCCTTTGGCAGGCTCGATCGAATCGTCTCTCGAAAGGGGGATGGATTTTAGTTCCTTGCTGAGGCGCCCGACAGCTCCTCAGTAGGATTCAGGGGTGATTGTGATCGCCACCTGCTTTCTCAAAATGCAGGAAAAGTTGTAGTTGGATTTGATCGTCTTCATGGAGGAGTTTGTGGAGTCTCCGCTCTGAGATACGGAGGTGAAAACGGGATCCTCTTCTGCTTTGAGAACTTGACTAAAGGAGTGGAAAATCAGGGTGTAGGTAAGGGTCGACTAGTGGGGATTAGCTGCCTGGCAGGGGACGGCTAGTTGGGAGTAGCCGCCTGGTGCCTGGCTCAATTTGGACAGAACCTGGGTAGGAAGTGGGTTAAGTTTTGGCAGGGGCTAAACTAGGTTTAACCTGGGTTTTTGGATAGTGGATTTGGAAAGTGTTTCGGTGTAGGAATTGAGCTTCCCTCTCTCTCTTTCTAGAGTTTTAAGTGGGGGAGGTTTGTCAGTTTGGATATGGCTTAGGAAGAAATGGGTGATGTGTCAGTGATTGATGATGTATGGATATCAATTGGGAATGTTTTGGATTGGTCATCGATCCTCTCTATTTATAGTAAAAAAGAGACAGGGGAGTACCGAAGGTGTAATAGATTAAAATGGGTAATAAGGTGTTTGATTTGACCTTCCATTAGATTTTTGTTCTCTGACAGTGTCCAGGTGAGAGACGGCTACTCTCAAGTAGCCGCCCCCATCATGATCTGCGAAACGTTCCATCTCTGACAAGCGGTGGCTTAGGTCGGTTACTGAGGTTGAACCGGCGATGTATGTGGCGGCTAAAGGAAACAATCCGCCACAATCATGTTGTTTCATGTCCCATCCTAAGGAGGCGGTTTGGGGTCGGTTAGGGGGAGGCTAGTTGAAACTAGCCGCCCCTGTCCAGGTCCTAAATTTTTTTGAGTGTTGGATTAGGGCTTCCGGTTTGGTTTCTAAGGGAGTTTTCTATTAGATGTCTAAATGCGATCATTTCTAAGTATTACTTGAAGTATTTTTATCTTTTTGGACGGTCAAAATTAGGGTATCTACACCCACGTTTCCGCCCTTTCAACCCTCCCCTCCCCTGTGCGTGCGAGCCAACCGGTGCGCGCACGGGGGACACACACGGGTAGGCGCACGCGCGCGGGAGGGATTGAATACTTGATTTTTTTTTCTTTCTTAATGGAGCATTGTATTATTTACACTAGAGATTGAAAAAATTAAAAACAATGATGAAAAGATAAACAGATGATTCATTTTCAAATATAAATAATACTCATTATAAATATTTTTCCTATGTGTCTCTTCCATTTTTTTTAATCATTCCCAAATACAAATAATACTCATTCACAATGTTTTTTATAATTACCAAATGTGAAATAAAGAAAAAAAAAAACTATTCAAAGTTCCATGCACGCATGGGTTTGGTTTGCATGGCTTTTTCTCTTTTTTTTTTTTGCGTGCATGGGTTTTGGTTTTCAGTTTTTTTTTTTTTTATGTTTAATTTTTTTTTTTTTACTGATGTTTGCATGGGTTGTTTTTGTTTTGGATGGGTTTTGGTTTGCATGGTTGTTTTTATTTTTTTATTTCAAATTTGGATAATTAAAAACAAATTTTTATTTGTTATCTAGTTATGAAGTTGTAATAGTTAAATTGATTTTATTTCTATAAAAGCATATTTTTATATAATCAGTTTCGAGTTTTTATATTTTAGCTTTGGAAATTTTTTAAAAATAATTCTTTGAAAAAACTCATGTTAATTTATGCATTTTTAATAATAAAACTATAATATAGATTCAGAGATGATTAAATTCTTTTTTCTAAAAAGTCACGTTAAAAAAAATATTACTTTGAAAAAGAGAAAAAAAAATTATGATGAGTATTATTTGTATCTGGGAATGATAAAAAAAAATGAAAGACACGCCTAAGAAAAAAATTTATAATGGGTATTATTTATATTTGAAAATAAATCATCTGCTTATCTTTTCATGTTTGTTTTTAATTTTTTCAATCCCTAGTGTAAATAATACAATGCCCCTTTAAGAAAAATAATAAATAAATAAAGTATTCAACCCCCCGCGCACACTCCAACCCGTGGGGGACACATGTCCCCCGCGCGCGCACGGGTCTGAGCGCACGTGCGGAAGGGGGAAGCTTGAAAGGGTGGAGCAATCACGTCTCCGCCTGTGACATTTTTTGGACCGATCAGCGTGCCCCGTGGGCACGCTGACTAGCACACTGACCAGTACACTGACAGGTCAAACCAGTCCCAGGGTTTGTTTTGCAATTAAACTGGTCTTGAGATCAAAATTGAAATACTTTTTTTTCAAGGGGTTATTTTTATAAATTTTCCTTATTTAAAGCATACAAAAATAAACAAATAAAAAATCACACAAGATTCATAGACCAGTAGAAGAGAGATTTATAAAGGACACCCAAATCTTAATCCCTGATGTACTGGTTTTCAATCAATAAGCGACCCCCATAGAAGCCCACTTGAGAATCGAGATGCTCCCGCACAATGCGCTCTTGAAGATTTAATGAGGCTCATACCATCTCCCATGCTGCCGGAATAATAGACTACAAGACTTTGACTCACAAGCACCTATCACCGCGACAGACCAGGCACTTCCCTGCCATCCACAGGTCCTCGGTGGACGGAAGACGGACATCGAGATCAACCGCCTACCCCAAGTGGAGCCACACTTGCCATGCAATCGAGCAATGAGATGTTAAGTGCTGTTATTGTATGTTATCACACTCGCGGTCTCATTATGCTAACCAAATATGTGTTTTATCCGTAAAAAAAAATATTAATAATTTATTAGCATACATATATTTCATTTTGTTTTATATTGATACAAACTTAGTTACATGATATATATATATATATATATATATATATATATATATATATATATATAAAGGAAAATGCTATACTCAGTCTATTTTATATCATTTTTTATTTTCTAAAAAATTATAGGACTAAAAGAGGCTGAAAAATAGATTGTGTAATGAGGTATATATGACTAAAATTGAAACTGAAAAATAAAAGGAAAATGACTAAAAAAAATCTTCTAAGAGTTTGAAATACACAATTCAGTCATTTTTTAAAATTATATCTAAAAAAGTCTCATTTCACAATTTTGGAAACACAAAAGACTAATCTGCCATTATGTAATTCAATCTTTAATATCCCTCTTTATTCCACACTAAAAACTTATTTTTCCTATAAAATAACAATCTCTCTGTACATGATGAAAATCAATCATCTCCGAAGTTTTTTTATTATATATCATACTGTGTGTTTCTTATATATATCTTACATGATATTGTTTATCATTTTTCATTGTGTATAATCATAATATGTAATTTAAATCTGTGTTGTGCCCCAATGCAGCAGATGATATTTTAGTATTCTAAATCTTTATTCACATTTTTTATTTTTTGGCTATTTACATATTTTTATGATATCATTAGTACATATCAATTTTTTTTAAGAAGCATCAACATTTAATGGAGTCCATCATAAAAAACTCAAACTATATTGGTACATATTTCACAAAATCCATCTAATCACAAAGAATTTACAATAAAAAAAAATTGATCTACATGAAAATGTGAGAAATATATTAATTAAAATTAGGAGGGTGAAATATTTTAACAAAGTTAAGAGATATAGAATGTATTAAGGATTTAATTGCATAAGGGTATATTAGTCTTTTGTGTTTCCAAAATTGTAAAATGAGACTTTTTTAGGTATAATTTTAAAAAGTGGCTGATTTGGGTATTTCTAACTTTTGAGAGACTAATGAGGTATATGTGACTAAAATTGAAACTGACAAATAAATTGTGTGTAACATAGTCAATGAGACCTTGACAATTATTAAATAAACAAGTTTTATGTAATTCTAACCAGTAGAATATTATGTATATACAATATTTTTTTATATAATTACAACATTAGCAAGAATAAATACATAATAAAATGTTTGGTTTTATTTAGTAAAAGATCCAATCTAAACCCATAATTGAGGATGCATTAAAAATAAAATGAAAAATTACTTTTATAAAATAATAAATTTCATAAAAGCAACAAAATAAATTTCATAATCCGTAAACCCTAGAATATGAAAAAAAAACTCGAGCAAAATAATTCTAATTTTTTTTTCTTTTTATCTTAATTTTTAAAATTATCTATCAAATTCTTATAGAATTCAATTGAGATAGATTTAATGAATATATTTAATTTTGAATTATTAAAATATCAATATAATGATATAATTTACTTAAATTTGATTTTGAAATTTTAAAAATATTAATAAATTATAAAAAAAATGATTTGAAATATTAAAATTTGAAATAAATAGGATATATAAATATTTGCAAATTTATGATTAGGTAAAATAGAAATGAAAATGATGGTTTACTTTTCCTTTAATAAGTAAATAGATAGTTAATATAAACGTGTTAAAAGTACTTGTTACAATATTTCGTGCTCTATATGTAAATAAAATAACAAAAAGATTCAAAAACTTAATAATTATTAAATAAAGTAATAAATGCATGTTCTATGTACTTCTAACAAGTATGTAAAATATTATGTATAAAAAATACTTTTTATATAATTACAACATTAAAAAGAATAAATGCATTGAAAGTGTTTGGCTTTCTTTTTAAAAAATCGAATCCAATTTAGGCCTATAATTGCGGATCCATTAAAAAATAAAACTTAAAATAACTTTATAAAATAAAATGAAATAAATCACATTGTCGAGTCAAATTACCATGGTATCATGAACATATACAAATAATTTTTTATAAAATACAAAATTTCATAAAAGCAACAAAGAAATTTTCATAATCCATAAACCCTAGGATATGAACAAACTCAAGAAGAAGAATTCTAAATTTTTTTACCTTAGTTTTAAAAATAAAGTAATTTGTTTTTAGAAATTCAATCTAAATAGATTTAATGAATATATTTAATTTTTTAATTATTAAAATTTAATATGATTTATTTAAATTTGATTTTAATATATTAAAATATATTATGATCTAAATATGATTTGGAATCTTAACTTTTATTGAATGGGGGATATATAAGTAATTGCTAAATTTATAGGAGGGTAAAAACGGAAATGGAAAAGTTGGGTCGCTTCTCTTTAATAAGTAATTGAAAAGATAAGAGTTGTGGTCTTCCTTTTATGAAAATAATATAATATAAGAATGTTGCTTTTAGGTAATAAAAGTAAAGATTGAAGAAAAAAGGAAATTAATTAGAGGTTCCTGGGGACACTTTTATAATAACAATAGGTCTCTGAATTGTTTTAAGTTTTCTTTAAGTCCCTCAGTTAGTTAGTGGGGGTATTTTGTTTAGGTCATTCCATCCAACTTTCATCTAATCTATTATTTTTTTTCTCTTTTACCCTCGTGACCCCATCGCGCCCCTCACCCACCCCCTCCTGTTATTCCATCCGCGACCCCGACCCCCTCTCGCGACCCCGACCTCCCCCGATCTCCAATCTCGCCCACCGATCTCACCCAATCTATAACATGTATAATAGTGTACACACTGTGCATAACAATGTACACAGTATAATACACAGAACCTATGACAAGTATAACAGTGTACACATTGCGCATAACAATGTACGCAATGTAACATTCTGAACATGTCATAGACATAACAATATACACATTGCACATAAAAGTGTACACAGTGTAATATTCTGAACCTATAACAGGCATAACAGTGTACATACTGCGCATAACAGTGTAGTAATATTTTAAACCTGTAACAGGTTTAATAATGTACACACAGTACATAATAACAGAATACACAATGTAACACACAGAACTTGTAACAGGTATAACAGTATACAACTGCGCATAACATGCATTGTTATGCATACATGTTGAGTTGTGGGTAAAAGAGGAAGAAAAAAAAAACTAGATTGGATTAAAGTTGAATGGAATGACGTAAAAAAAATACCACCACTAACTGAGGGACCTAAAGAAAACTTAAAATAGTCCAGAGACCCATTATTATTATAGAGGTGTCCCCACGGATCTCTAATTAATTTCTCTAAAAAAAATACAATATAAGAATATTCTTTTTTGGCAGAAGAAAGATATAGTTGTTGTAAATATTGTGGATAACCACCACCACCACAACTCCCACCACTTTCTCCATTACCCCCTCTCTTCACTTCCCTAACCACCCACCTCTTTAACACCCCATTATGTACTCCCACCTCTTATTACTTGTAACTTCCAACCATTGAGTTTCCTCCATGGACCTTATAAATTGAGGGGTTTGTAATGTATTCCATAACCAACCAACAAGTGAAGAATAAAATATCTCTCTACTTGTCATCTCTATATGTTGTATGCTTTGTTTATGTATTCTTATATTCATGTATTCTACTTAGTTTATTATCAGCACGATCGAGCTCTCATCCATTTCAGATGCTCAAAGGGTTTGTATTCTACAATTTGATTTTGGTAGGTGGTGTAACGAGACTACACAGGTGAATGATATCTTGGCTATGTATCCTAACATCTAGATTGATTTCATCATATAGGCTACATGTTTATTTATGGCCAATATTTGCTGTTAGTTGGTCTGCTGCATATTATTTCTTCAATGGTATTTGAGATCATCTCATAGATGCATGCTAACCAGAAAATATGTAATGCTTATAAGAATTGACAGCTTGATTATTTTTCATATTTTATTATTAAAATTGTTATCTCAAGCACTATGTTATGTATTTAAATAAATACATGAATTTTAAGCTTTCACATATTGTTATGAAGATGCACTTTGTCACATATACATTTTAATTAAGTACTCTTAAGCTTCTCCAATTAATTGGTGAATGTTACAGAATAAGCTTAATAAGATCTTTAAATCAATGCTTGTTGTTTGCAAATAGAAATGTCAATCTAATTACCTATGATTTTTTATTCTTAATTGTTCTGTGAATGCATGGAATAACTGCTAACTACATCTCATGAACATGTTATTGCACCTACCATTACACATCAATTTACTTTGATACTTTATGTGCAAACATAATTGGAAATTTTTGTTTTCCAATACCTATATTTCTTGTATGGCTATCATTTACCATGAAATTTTAATCATGTATATACAAAAAAAATGTATATCATTAAAGAAAATCATATGTCCCTGAAGGACTATGATTATATTGTATCCCTGAAGAATCATGTAAAATTCTGATTTTTATTTTATCCCTGAAGGACAGTACAAAAATTATGATTAAATGGATCTCTGGAGGACCATGCAAAATTTTATTTTATTCTATCCCTGAAGGACTACATATAATTTTATTACCTCTTAAGGATAATATAAAATTAATGGCTACTTGGGTATGTAGGAATATACAAAAGCTATGAAATTTTTATGGGTCCTTGAAGGATCATAAAAAAAAGTGGCTACATGTAACCCAATAGGAACGTGTAAAAAAATTGTGATTAGCTTTCACCATCATAATAAAGATGATTTAAATATTAATACCTCATTGATAAAGATCCATCGACCATTATACCTCAAAAATGCTCCAGTAGTAGCTATATCAAAAGCAAAAATATTATTATCAAATTTCATATCTTCTCATTGCTGAACAATGAGTTTTGATAATAATATAAATAAATAAAAAATCATGAAACCCGATCTATTGACTCAGCATCGCTGCCTAAAACAAATGCATTTTATTTTATTTTATTTTGAGCAATGGACATTGTCAAGGGTTATTTTATGGTTTATATAACCACAACATAGTAGAGATGACACATTATTTGAAACCACTAGAAGTGGAATGCTATTGAATGAAAGCAAGGGAAAGTTTTGCAAAACAACCCCTAAAATACAAAGGAAAATGATTGTCATCTATGTGATATTTAAGAACATGATTACGTATCTAATGTACGATCAAACCTTTATCGATTTTGTATTAATTTCTTTATTATATGAAATGCACTTTTCATTTTTTTTTATTTATCTTATTGTTGAGTTTCATTAAATGATAATATTATTTTTTGTATTACAAACTTGATTGAAGACTTCAGAAGAGCAGATATCATGTTATCAAGAGATTCAAAATTTTGTATCAATGATGCATTATATTCATGTACATATCTACTGAATTTTAAAGATACATATCTTAGTATATGCCATTTTAAGATTATGGAGTATATATGTATTAATAATGTCTCATGTCAGAAGCATACATTAGAAAAGCTTTATGCTCTCTCCTAGAGGGTTATAATAAATATCCATAATTACTCGTATGAACTAGAAGTTCTATGATCTTTATGATTTGGCATGACCGTCTCGGATATCCATGGTATACGATGATGCGTCAAACTATTCATTTGGGCATATACTAAAGAACCAGAAGATTCTTTTGGTCTATGATAGTTAATGTTTTTACCACACAATTTGTGAATCATATATATAATGAGACAATATTCCCATCGTTAGGGGAGGAAATCCGTCGCCTGAAGAACGACGTGAAGTTTATTAAAACATCTCATCTTATGAAAATTGAGCATTAGTGCTAGATACATTTACTTATATAGAAAAAGTGACAAGGTCACATATTCAACTGTAAAAACTCTAGTTCGGATTGATGTTCTAATTGAAAAGCTATCAGTATGCCGGCTAATGGATCAAGAAAGGCATGTCTGAAGCATGGAAGACCTATGGGTTCAAAAGATCGATTCAATTCTCTAAATGAGAAAATAATGAAAAATAATTTTCTAAAGGAGAATGAAAAACTTAAAAGATCCCCATTAATGAATTATGCAAAAGATAAAGTCCCTGAAGAAGCTCAAGTCACCGAAGAGACATAAGTCCCTGAAAAGACATGTCCTCGAAAGACAAATACATGGAAATGATAAAATTTTCATAAATTTACATATACAAAGATATTGTGGGATCGCAAACAAGTGATCATCAATGATATATTTTCATTTACAGTAGCTACTAAAATTATTGAAGATGATTTAATACTACACTCAGTGGAATGTAGGCGGAAACATATTTGGCCACAGAAATGCTATTCAAGTAGAATTGGATTCACTTGAAAAGTATTTAGAGCAGTAGTCGTAACCCTGAAGGTGTTAATTGTGAATGAGTGTTTGCAAACACAATGAGAGCAACGAGATTATTTGATACAAAGCTCGTCTTGTAGCACAAAGTTTCCTGCAAAGACTTGGGATCAATTGAAAATGAGCTTCTTTTGAAAGAGGAGATTAAAACTCCTAAAGAGCACAAAAGGCCTTCAAATGTTTGAAAAAAGTTTGAAATTTAAGATATTGTATCGACCTGTAGATCTAGCGAAACCCAAGTGTGATCTTTGTCCATTAGACAATGTATATTGAAAAAGTCCTGAAGTACTTTAATATGGACAAATATTATTTATTAAAGTTCTCATATGGTTGTCTGGTCACTTGACTTAAAGTAGAACTATTTTATTTTTTGCTCAAAAGAAGAAAAGTAAAATCTTCTGGTCTTGAAGCACCATATCTTTCTACAATTGATGCTTTATTATATTTGATACATTATACTAAACCTGACGTTGCATTTTTAGTTTAATTTATGGGTCAGATTTAAATTTGCACCAATTTGAAGGCATTGACATGATGTTAAACACATTTTCTGTTATCTTTGTGGAACAACATATGTTGATTTATTCTACTTAAAGAATTCCACTAATGGTCTCTTGTTGAAAGAAAATTATGTGCATATTGAAGATATTTTTCAGATCCTCACAAACAAGCTATGTATTTATATGTGGTGGTACAACGATCATTATGTATCTACATCTTAGAGTTTTATATACAGGCTGTTCATTATGAAGCTTGTGAATGTGAAATCGATGTTCTACAGATTTAGTGGAATGGGAACCACACCAATTTGTTAACTAAAGCATGCCCACGTTAACATTCAAAAAGGTGGTGTACAACATCGGACGTAACGTATCTGTAACCAATCTTTTTGGCCTTTTCGTTATGAGGGGGAGTATGTTTTTAGATGACATTTGCGTGTTGTACTCTTTTTCCTTCACCGAGATTTTATCTCATTGGGTTTTCTTGGCAAGGTTTTAACGAGGCAATGTTGAAGCGCAAACACCAATCTAAGATAAAGTATATTGTACTTTTTTTTCTTCACTTTGGTTTTTTCACACTAGGTTTTCCAAGCAAGGTTTTAATGGCAATTATTTTAGCGTGGTGGTCATCCAAGGGGAAGTGTTGTGAATATTGTGGATAACCACCACCACCACAACTCCCACCACTTTCCGCATAACCCCCTCTCTTCACTTCCATAACCCCCCACCTCTTTAACACCCCATTATGTACCCTGACCTCTTATTACCTGTAACTTCCAACCATTGAGTTTCCTCCATGGACCCTATAAATTGAGGGGTTTGTAATGTATTCCATAACCAACCAACAAGTGAAGAATAAAATATCTCTCTACTTCTCATCTCTATATGTTGTATGATTTGTTTATGTATTCTTATATTCATGTATCACTACAACAAAACATGGTTTTGGTGACAGGCATTTTGAATAGCAGTCACCTAAATCTATTGTTAGATGACAGTCAATAATGCATGTCACACTAAACATAGTTTTTTGTGACTATTACATTTGTTTGTCACAAAATTCTATTTTTGTGACAGTTACTTAAAATGTGTGTCACATAAATGCATATTATCGTCACAAACATATTAAAAAAGTCACAAATAATATTTATTAGATGACAAACATTATTGGAATGTTACCATTTGTATTTATTAGGTGACATATACTAATGGAATGTCACAAAAGGCATATTCACAATTAAATTTGAAAACTATATTTAGTATCCATATAATTATATTGTAATTATAAATCTTACAAAATATATGAGAATCAATAGCCAAAAAATAAGCATCTTCCAATTTACTACAATCCCCCGGCCATGATTGCTTCCCCCAATAAAAAGAAAAAAAAGAAAAAAAAAGGAAAGAAGTTAGGGCTGGTCTCTCTCTCCCGTTTTAAATCTGAAATCAAATATCACCATGAGCCCCTCTCCATCATCTCCTATTGACTATGTCTTCCAACCCTTCATCAACTCCTCTACGTCCTTCAATCCCGCGGCAAAACAACCACTAGGTCCTCCTCTTTTCTCCCAATTCTTTTTTTATTTGTGATTTGTTGAAACACCCACTAATAAGCACAAGCATGTTCTTTATTTATTTTTATGCACAAATAATTTTTATCGTCAGACATGTCGAGTATTTGGGTTTATTCATATAATATTAAATTATACATTTATGTATCATGGTATTATTTTTATTTCTTTCAAGGAATTGTCATATCTTTTTTTGTCATTAATAAGGTGAAAGAAACACGAAATGACAAAGATAAACAAAATAAATTTTATGGGTATTTAGGATTGATTTGGTTTTAATATGGAGATTAGCTAGGCCTAGGCATTTTATTTGAAGCAATTTTTAAGTAATTATATTGTATCTCATAATTTTTTTGTTTTTTTTAGTTGAGTGTTGGAATATAATTGTTGTTCTAATTTGTAAATATTTTAAACAATTACAAGAATATTATAATAGATAAGAGTTGGATTCATTTTTCGAGATCCACTTAAAAATATATGGATGGCGTCGAGAAATTCATCGAATATGCATTCGGTGACGAGAAATGTTGTCCTGTGTGTGGTTTAGGATTAGGTCCAATACCAACTTCTTTGTGGGGAAAGAGATCATAACTTGCTTATGCCTCACAAATTGAACAACAAAATCAAGAATTGAGACAAAAGGTGGAGGATTTGCATAAAGAATTTGACGATAAGCTAAAATGAATAGAGTTGTTGTTAGAGGTAATATATATTTACTTATTTTTCTATTTAGATACCGTAATTTATATGTTTTTTTATTGTAACATCGGTAGTTATTGTTGATAGGCTCGAAACGGGGTGGGGGGGAGTCATTCTATACATTCTTCAAATGAAATTAATTCTTTAGCCGCTAGCCATCATGTTGACCTTTCTCTAGAGATTTGTAATTTAACACTAATTTTTTTCTCATTTACAATATTTTTGTATAAGTCTGATTTGTATTGAGTACATTATATTATATTTTTTCATTATGTTCAAACTTTTTCATTATTTTTTTTAGTTTATTAACTATCTAGGATGAGGTAGTATAAAATCCTACAAAATTAACTTATTTTTATGTATACATGTAATAGGTATTTACTAATTTTTTTGTGTTTTTTTTATGACATGTATAATAGTTTCGAGTATTTCCTATCAAGATTTTATCAACTGAAAATAAATTATTGACAAATGGGATGCTCTTTAGGGAACAGCCAACCAAAATTGTTGGAGGAACACCGTATTGCATGGCCTCGAGCATTTGTAAGTGTGTATTAATTTTTTATTTTCTTAATTAATTAATTAATGTTTCATTAATCATTTTTTTATAATCAATATTTTTGTAGGTGGAGATAGATTGGACGAAAGTGAAGAGGAACAATATTCTTCAAGGATGTTAATATTTTATTTTTGCATATTGAAACTCTTATAATAATGTAATTGAATATTGATTGAAATAATGTAATGAATTGTTGAGATTCTCTTGTATATGAAATGCTTTTATTATTTTTACTTTTTAAATTGTGATTGTACATGTTATGATTATAATTTTGAGTAAAATAATTATTTATAAATTATTATATCGAAATGTATTATTATTGATATAGCAACTATGAATATTAATTGTCACGGAAAATTTTGATTGTAATTATATATTCTATAATGAAGTGATAATCTGTCACTAAATGTCTACAAAAGGTGACTGACATTAACCACTCATCCATTATTTATCGGCTTATGGGGACAGATACGTCTGTCACCATATATTGCATAAGGTGACAGTCAAGTGTCAACTGTCATTAAAACTTATGCACCGCTTGTCACTGAATGCCAGTAAATGATAACAGACATTTGTGTGTGTCACCTATTATCGACCAATGGTGACGGGTGTGTCTGTCACCATACGCCACGTACGGTGACAGACAGGCTTTGACCGTCATGAAAAGCTATGGTGACTAGTTTAGCCGCGACGCACATTCGAGCGTCACTATAGATTTTTTGTGACAGGCATAAGGGTTTTGGTGACGGTTGTTATGCCTGTGTCATTTAGAACCTTATTTTTCGATCGGAGTCACTAAAATTTTTGTTTTTAGCTACCTGCGAAAGTTGGAGTACTTTGATTAAAAATCTAACTGTATATTATGGGTCTTGGTATTGTTTGGTCCTACCCATAAAAATTTCACCAAATTCCGGTAACGTTTCAGAAATTATCCAGTTCCGAATCGTATCTGGGTTTGGCCATTACTGAGTTTCGGTGGGTGAGATATTTCGAGTGCTGTGATTCTTCACTTCACGCTTCCTAATAAATCAAATAAAAGTTGTTGAGTGTGGGTGACTTTATGATTATCCTCACCCCCCATTTTTCCCTTGTGTGCACCTCAAGTGACTTTTGTCACCCTTTGCACACCCCTCTCTCTCTCCATCCAAAAATCACTCTCTCTCTCTCTCTCTCTCTCTCTCTCTCTCTCTGGTCTCTTTTTCCCCTCTTTGTGTGGGAAGAAGGAGGAGGAAGAAGCAAGATGAAGGAGTGCTTGGAAGGGATGATCAAAGAGAAGGGTTAGTGAGTATGCATTGGTTATATGTGTTGTATTGATGTTTCTCCTCCCTCTCATGCCTCCCCTCATGTTCCCCTTTTTTTCTTCCCTTCCCTTGGTCCAGCCATGAAGAAGAGAAGCAAAGGAGGTGGTGGTAGTGGTCATGGTGGTCGTGGGTGCGCTCGAGAGCCCCCGCACCTCCCCCTTTCCCTCCCCCTCTCTTGGTAAGCCTTTCCCTCTTCTTTTTTGGTTTTGTAGCACATTTGGGTGTTATTGAGAGGATGTTTTTATGTGTAATTGCTGCTGCACATGAGGTGTTTGTGTTTATGCACGGATGGTGATGGTTTTGTGTAGTAGTAAGGCAGATTTGTGTCTCTTTAAGATCCTTGTGGAACTAGTACCTAAAGGCATATATTGAGGCTTATGTCTTCATGTAATATGATCGTCTATGTGTCTAGATGTTATATATGAAATTTGGTGTCAATATAATATCTGTGTTGTAAGTTATGACCTGTTTTGCATGGACTGTGCAGATTCATGTAGGAATTGACCAGTGTCTGAAAATATTTTATTTCGGGCATTTAGAGATTAAATCAGATTATGATGTCTTCAATTCATGATCCCAACATGTCAGTGAACGTGTATGATTTATTTCATAATTTTTTATGTGTATTTGGTGTTGTGGAGATCAAATTGTAGGGCTGGTTGTAGCAGATTTACCAGTTTTGCTTGATTGTGTGTCAAGGAGTTGTTATGCATGTTGTGGAAACTATCAGAAGTTAGGTAGTCTTTATTTGAGGTACTCACCCCTTTTGATGCCCTTGTCTTGCAGATCTCGTTGGTTGGATGCACGACGACCCGGGTATCGGTGAGTGGTTCGATCCAATCCTTCAGGAAGCGTTGGATGCACGTAGTTGTGCGTCGCGCATCCGTTGGGCACCCTGACTATACTACTTATTTAGATAAGTAGTGTGGTCATGTCTGACCCATAATATGCTAGCTATTTGGATGTTAGGTTATTATAACTCGTATATTGCGTAGAACCCTCTTATTCTACCTTATACTGGCCTATGTATAGTATTTATGTGTGAATGATCATGGTTGCATGTATCTTGTGTGTTTATATGGGTGTATAGAATATGACATGACTTAGATAATCTCTCCTATTAATACTACCCTATTATTAAGCCTAGGTTAATAAACAGGCACATGCCTAATATTCCCTTACAATAAGACTTGAGGGCGTGGTGTAGTTGTTGCGCCCATGCTAATGGGGCAAAGCTATGACCAACTTCTAGAGATGATGAGCTCTCTCTCGCCCTCTCTTTTTGTGCGAACTGAGTAAGTAGATGTGGTTCCTACTTGACTCAGGGTTGTTTGGGAATATTGGCATGCACCTGTTAATGCGTGAGATCGGCCTTTAGTTGGTGATATCCAACGCATGTTAGGGTATATTAGTATGCTTGTATGACTAATGGCCTTGTATGCATGTTTAATTAGGCCATACCATGTATGCATGATATGTTGTTTATGCTTTTATCCATGTTAGGGAGTACCCCCATGATTAATTATTATGTTATCGTGCATGTGGTTTATGTACATAACTACTGTAGAATTCTTCTATTATGTTATGCGCATGTTAGACTAATTGTGCCTACCCGTGCTAGGCGTGGGTATGACCCTTAGTCACAGTTTTAAATCGCGATCGATATATCGATATATCGATCGCAATATCGATTTTGCCGACGAAATCGCGAAATCGCGGGGGTTTCGCGGAGTAATATCGAAATCCCGCTGACGTCACCATGACGTCATCGATATATCGTCGATATATCGACGATATATCGACCGTTGTCGATATATCGTTGATATATCGACTAGTCGGGTCGGGTGGCCAGCCCGACCCGACTGCGTGTTTTTTTTTTTTTTTTAAACGGCTATGAAGCCGTTGGGGCCCCAACGGCTATATAGGCGTTGGGCCCCAATGGCTATATAGCCGTTTGGGGGGTTTATTTTCATAAACCCCCCCATCAAATTTTTTTTTTTTTTTTTGTCCTTCTCTCCCCAATCCTATAAATACTCTCCCAAACCCTCCATTCTCACAACAACAACTCAATACACTCCTTCTCTACCATTCAATCACTCTCAATCTCTCATACAATCTCTAGTTCTCTACTCTCTCTTTTAGCAAACAATTTTTTCCCAAGATCCCTCAATCCCAAAAGAAACCAAAAATCCACAAAAAAAAATCCAAAAATCCATCAAAAATCCAAAAACTTCCTATCTTGGTGGAGATATTGGTGGACTACTTGGAGGACTTTGGTGGAGTTCTTGGAGGCTTTTGGTGGAGACTTTGAAGGCTTTTGGAGGAAAACTACTTCTCTTTCAATTTTTCTCCTATTTTTAGAGGTATTTATTCTTTGCACTTAGTAGAGGTTTTTTAGAAAGTAGTTAAAGTAGCATCATCCACTTAATTAAATTAACCATATTTAATTTTTTGAAACCTAAAAAATCTTTTTTAAAAAAAAAATGTCTTCTTCTGGAGCTAGTTCATCTAATCTAAGACCGGCTAATACAAAAGACCCTGCATGGAAATATGGTGAATATAAAAGTGCTACTGAAAAACATATAGTCAAATGTTTACTTTGCTCACATCTATGTAGTGGTGGCATAACCAGACTCAAAGAACACATATTGCATTCACCAGGAGCTAATGCTAAACCTTGCCCTAGAACAACACCAGAAATTAGAAAAGAAATAGAAGAATTCATGAATAAAAAATCTGAGATTAAATGTAGAAGAGGTTCATTTTATTCTGAAGATTTTGCTAGAGACATAGGAGATCAACAACCACATGTAGGTGATGATGATATAATAGAAATTGGTGGTCCTAGTTCAAGGCCTCCTCCATCCAAACAAAGAAGGAAAAACACTAGAGGTCCTATGGATTTATTTTGTAGAGGTAATGTTGAAGATGTAGTTGATCAAAGATTAAGAGGAGGCCCTGGACAACAAACAACTTTAGAAAATAGATTAAAAAAAGAAGAAAGGAAAAATGCAATTCAAAAGATAGCTAGATGGGCAATCACTGCAGGTGTATCTTTTCATGCATTAACTTCACGTTCTTTTCATGTTGCATTAGAAGCAATAGGTAGATTTGGGTCTGGTTTAGCCCCACCATCAATGCATGAGATAAGTGAAACATGTTTGCAAGAAGAGGTAAGAGAAACTCATAAGATTTTAGAGATACATAAAGGACATTGGAAAACTTATGGTTGTACATTAATGTGTGATGGATGGACTGACAGAAGACAAAGATCATTAATTAACTTTTTAGCTAATTCTCCAAAAGGAACCATGTTTTTGAAATCCATTGATGCATCTGCACATTCACACACTGCAATATTTTTGTTTAAAGAAATAAATGATGTTATTGAAAATATTATTGGAAAAGAAAATGTTGTTCAAATTGTAACTGATAACGCTGCTAATTATAAAGCTGCATGTCAATTAGTGATAGAGAGACACCCCACAATATTTTGGACACCATGTGCTGCACATTGTATTGATTTAATTTTAGAAGACATTGGAAAGATGCATATTAGAACTATTAGTTTAGCTAGAAGAATCACTGTTTTCATTTATGCACACACACAATTATTACATTGCATGAGATTGTTTTGCAATGGAGATATTGTTAGGCCAGGACCCACTAGATTTGCCACATCATTCTTAACTTTGCAATCACTTTGGGAACATAAGAATGCACTTAGGACACTCATGGTAGCAGATGAATGGACCAAGAGTAAGTGGTGCAACCTTAGAACCGGAAAACAAACAGAAAGAACTATTCTTTCTGTTCAATTCTGGAAAGGTGTACAACGAGCTCTTCACGCTGCAATTCCCCTGGTCCATGTCTTGAGATTAGTTGATGGAGATGAAAAACCCTCTATGGGCTACTTATACAATGCAATGGATAGGCCAAAGAAAAAATTAAGGAAAACTATCAGTACAGACCACTGCAATATGGCCCTGTTATTGAGGTAATCGAAGGAAGATGGAGTAGGCAGATGTCGTCTGACCTTTACCATGCAGGATTTGTCCTTAACCCCGGAGTATGGTTTAAGACCGCGGACCGGGACGCGGCAGTCCAAACACATATGCTTCGTTGTGTGCAGGCAATGGCGAAGATGGAGCCAGATCCGGAGGTGGAAGACAGACTGCAGAAACAACTGGATTATTATTTACAGGAAAGTGGACCGTTCAGTTGGGGAACCATCGTGAGAGCAAGGGACAACACAATCCCAGTCAATTGGTGGGATAAATACGGGGGCGAGGTACCAGAGTTGAGGAAGGTCGCCATCAAAATTCTTGGACTCACTTGTTCATCTTCCGGTTGTGAGAAACTGGAGCGCATTTGAAAATGTGAGTTGTCCTTACAAATTTACGAAGTACGATTTTTAAAATTTATCTACTTTATAATATCTCATTTTAATTTTCTTGCTTTTAACAGTTACACACCAAGAAGAGGAATCGGTTGAAGCAAAAGAAGTTGAATGATTTGGTGTTCGTGCAATACAATCAAAAATTGCATGAGCGTTTCCTAAATCTTCAACGTAACCCAGAACATGAAGATCCAATCAATTTGGATTCATTGGAAGACGACAACGAGTGGATTATGGATGTCGACGGCCCAGTATTCCAAGGTGAAGACTTGACATGGTCTCAAGTGGAGCATCAAGCATACGGCGACGCCATAGAACATCAACGCCCGAGACGATCCACGCAGCAGACTCAACAATCTGAAGGTGCAAGACGACGTGGAAAACGGCCAATCATTGAGGAGCCTGAAGATGAGGATGACGACGATGATGAAGAAGACGAAGTCATCCCTGCAACACAATTTCAGGGCCAAGAAGGAGTTGAATCATCAGATGAAACAAGAGATGTGGATAATGAAATTCAAGAAGAAGACACAGATTCGGATGACAACAACGGTGGACACGGCGGCAACGATGGTGGTGGCACCTCTTATGGTTATGGCACACCATTAGGTGGAACCCAGGGAGGGGATTTTGTAACCAATGCAATGGATTATCTATTTAAATGAAATTTTATCACTTTTATAGTTTTATGTTGTAATTAATTAGTTATGCATTTTTATTTCAAATCAAAACCATTGTAAAATTATTAATATATTCATATGAAATTATTCTTATTCATTTTCATTATTTTCCACATTTTTTTATCATTTTTTTGCTTTTTTTTTATTTTTTTTCCATTTTTTCAAAAAAAAAAAAAAAAAAATCGGCCAATCGATATATCGATCGATATATCGATATATCGATCGATATATCGATTGGAAGCCCCATCGATATATCGATTTAATCGATATTTATAACATTGCCCTTAGTCGGGTTGTACCTTATTAGTTAGAGCGCAAGCGATGTAATCACCCTTGCATCCCTGTGATGCACTCATATGGAATTCAGGAGAATTCATTATTGTATCGGTTTTGTTAAACCGGTGGCCATGGCATTAAGTTAGGCCTATCCGTGCCAGGCGCGTGTATGAACCGCCTGTTGGGTTATATGCCTTTGGCTTATTTTTGCGCGAGAGCAGAGGTAACTCCTCGTGTCCGAGCGACGCATCTGTGTGGGAGTTCAAGAGTATTCAATATCATCGGTATGTGATTATCGAGAGTAGTTGACTTTTCCATTGGGTTCGCTTTGCGAACATGGAGTATTTCCTCCCAATATCGTCGGTGTTGAAGCGGCCTGGGTTGTAGCTGTCCTGATAGAGGGCCCCCACCTGTAGCTACTATCAATGTATGCGGTAAGATGTACTGTTCATGGGAGTATACCAGATAGAGGCTACCTGGGAGAGGGCTAACGAATGATATTGTGAGCGTGGAATCGTTCTCCTCTTCGTCGGATCCGTGTCGATGTTGCCCAGCGTTGTAGCTGTCCTGACAGAGGGCCCCCCCGCCCCCCCACCTATAGGTACTATCGATGCATGCGGTAAGATGTATTGATCATGGGAGTATACCAGGTAGAGGCTACCTGGGAGAGGGTTACCGGATGATGAAGGGTGTAGAGCAAACGGATTTATCCCAAAAGTCCCTAGGGTCACCCCTCCGGGGGCTAGGGTGAGGATGAGTTGAAGTCACGTCGTCACGTGACTCTTATACCCGTCGAGTATACTCTGGGTATGTTACGCCTAACGCTTGAGGTATCATAGTGTATCTCTACCTCATAGCGGAAGGACTTGTTGTACTATGTTATGTTTAACGCTTGAGGTATCGTAGTGTATCTCTACCTCGTAGTTGTTAGACTCGTTGTATCTTGTTATCCAGTAAACACCATGTGTTATGGTTAATAGTTGTTCCTCCCCGAGTGTCCCAAGAGCCTCCCTCCAGGAGTGAGGGCGAGGGTGAGGTTGGTCGCGCCGTCGCGCGACCTTGTTATTCTTTGGGTTTCTACCCATGTTATTCCTCAAAAAGAATTTGCCTTAGTATTGAATTGTTGTAATGGTGTTTGGTTTCTAGTCACTCACTGAGCTTGTAGCTCACCCCTCGCGTACTGTTTCTTTTACAGGGGCGGTGTTGGGCGTGGAGCTGGAGCTTCCTTGTGGCATGGTCTTGTGTGCGTGGAGCGTTCCGTCCTGCGATTGTCGAGTGCGAGGCTGTCAGCAGCCCTAGAGTCATGTATTTGTTAGTTGTGCGTGTTGCACATGATGTATTTTATTTGGATTAGACTTGCTCTCATAGGACAGTGATTGTGTATTTGAGTCTATAATAATGTTTTGGTTTACAGACTTATTGATATTCTTATACTTCCCCATTTTAGTTGAACTATCAGTTATCATTGTTTTGCCAGCTTTGTGTGTTATTTATTAGAGTCATTGTTGACCTCTTGCACTTGATAGCTGATACTTTATCTATTGCCACGTCTCGGGGATGACCGCCCTGGGGCGTGACAACGGTTTTCGCCCGTCATCAAAACCCTATTTTGTTGTAGTGTATTCTACTTAGTTTATAACAATAGTTGTGATATTCCTATTATGGAATTTTCTTTCACTATATAAACAAACTACTATCAACTCTCTTTCATCATGTACAGTTCTTCTGATTAATTCGGTTCCACTCATCAAGGAGAGAAAGTTATAATTAAAGTTTTCTTTAAATCACCATAGTAAGCCTCATCTCTTCTATCTTTGTAATCTTTATGCATGCACTCCAACAAACACTATGAATGTCATTTTAAAATATTTTCTATTACATCATATGCTTATTATTCACAATGTTGTTTGTAAGGAAACCTCATAGTTGTTTGCATCTCAATTATGCTACTCTTTTTATGTCAAACTACTCTAGCTACGCAAGACTTTGACATCATCAAATATGAAGATGTTGGTGATCGTATAACTGATAACAGACAGGTATATAAGTCATTAAAAATGTAATATATGTTTGCATTGAGAAGCATAAATATATCAAGAGTAAGACTATATTTCTGATGATACATTATAATTAAGGGATTTTTAGTTTTAAGTCTCTGTAAACATGTCTATTTAAGGATCGGTCCCTCACTTCTTCATATTTCTTTTTAAGTCCCTATATTCAATCGCCAATTTGGTTTTTAGTCCCTTCGTCAAACATCTATCCATACAACGTTAATTTATTTAATATGATTGATCACTAAATAACATAGATTACATGGACTTAAAAATAAATCACATTTCACAAATTAATAGTACATGAACGAAACGTCTGTTCATACAACGTTAATTTGTGAAATATGATTAATCACTGAATAACATAGTTTATAGGGACTTAAAAATAAATCACATTTCACAAATTAATGGTGCATAGACGGACGTTTGATGGAGGGACTAAAAACCAAATAAGCGGTTGAATATGGGGACTTGAAAAGAAATATGAAGAATGGAGGGATCAATCCTTAAATAAACATGTTTACAGTGACTTAAAAATAAAAATCTCTATAATTAATTATATAGATATACAAGTTTTTTTAAAAGCATAGAATGATACATGCGTGGTCAAGACCCACAATCTCACTCTGATAATTTCAGCAAAAAGAACATTTCTTATGAAGGCCAAGACATTCAACAGAACCATACAACTCTTATTCGATTCATGTAAATCGAATATAATGTAATGGCCTTTAGAAGGAATGCTCTTTTTGCTGGAATTATCAAAGTGAGATTATGGGTTATGACCAAGCATTTATCTTTCCATGCTTTTAAAAAAAGCCCATACATCCATATAATTAATTATGATATATATATATATATATATATACACACACACACAGAAATTCTCTCCAACAGACGCCCTCGTTTTCACATTTTGCGGACACATTAAATCCCATCAAATGGGTGGTTGAGATGATCTGTAGATAAAACAAAAGGTCCACTTATCACTAATCTTAACCACACCCCCAACCCAACCCAAACCATAATCTAACCATTACCCACCCATCCTCCCCCCCCCCCCCCCCCCCCCCCCCAAAGAAACGAAAAGCCTACCCTCCCCGATTTGTCTACCCATTATCATAAAAACTCTTATTTATATATATATATATAAATCATCCATTGAGCAAGGAAATCTATGCAGACATATAATAAATAATCATTCATTAAAACATCTTGATTTATCAATTCATCAACACATAATCACATAAATAGATGTTGATTTATTATTCATCAACAATATGTAATACCTCATATCATGTGCATCTTTTGAGAAAAACTATACAAATCATAAATGAAAAAAACAATTTGAGCAAAAATTTCGTACAAAGCCTAGATAAGAAAGGGGATCGTAGATCAGATCCGGCTCTACGTCGTCGTCTATGGTGTCGGATCTGGGGGAGCGCCGTTGTCTTCGACGAGTCGAGAAGAAACAGGGAGAGTTAGAGGGGGGGGGGGGGGGTGAGAGAGATCAATGAGTGAGAGAGTGTATGCTGGTTGGGGGGTCTGTGAGACAGAGCGTAAGAGAGAGAGTGAGAGGGAACAAAGAGGGCCGAGTGGGGGTTTGAGCGAGACCGGTGCCTCCGCAATTGCCACCGTCTCTCACCATCCCCGAAGCCCCTCAACAGCTTGACGCCAACGCCGCTGTTGTCGACGCCTCTTACTCTGTGTCTTCTTCTTCTCTTTTGTTTCTTTGAGGGGGAAGACAGAGAGGATGGGTGGGTTATGGTTGAGTTGTGGTTTGGGTTAGGTTAGATTATGGGTTATGGTTTGGGTTGGGTTGGGGGTTTTGTTGGGGGTGTGGTTAAGATTAGTGATCGGTAGACCTTTTGTGTTTTCTATAGATCATCTACCACCCATTTGATGGGATCTCAGCTTTTTAAAAAAAAAAAATGGATCATCTAATCACCGTTCATTCATGCACACGGTGTTGGTCGTCGGTTTTTTTTTTTTTCGAACAATGATTACATGGGGTTATATTATCGGGATTTTTTTTTTTCTTCAAACCAAACCATGGTTACAAGGCTACGTGGGATACTCGGATGTGTCATGGTGTTGGGTCATTAATTATTTTTATTTTTTTTCAAACCATGGTTACATGGTTCCGTGGGCGTTGGGTCCTTTTTTTTTTTTAATAAACACCGTGCGCACGAATGAACGGTGATTACAGGTGCATGTATGAAAGGTGATTAGGTGGTCCGTTTTTTTTTTTATGAAAAAGAAAAAAGAAAAAAGAAACAGTAAGACTCAACACTAGGTCTGGTAACAGGTCGATTTGGACCTGACTCAAATCTAATCTGATAAAAGACGTAAATACTCGATCTGAAGCATCAGACAATTAAAACGGATCGGGTCGAGAGATTCTATGGACCCGATTGACCCAACCCAAATATTATGTAATTTTTTATTTATGATCCAACCTAACACTCACGATAATCAAATATTTATAACTGAATATTGAATAATCATTTAAAATTTTAAACATTTAAAATATTTTTATAACCTTTTGACTTCACGTAAAAGTATAATAATCTAAACCGTATTCTAAATGTTCTCTCATAAAACATTAAAAAATCAAAATAGTAAAGAACTATTTATAATACGCTAGATTCTATTAAAAAGAAGAAAAAAATGAAGCCATTGTAGGCCCTTAAGAAATTCTTCAATCTCTTTTTGTCTAGCATGGACTTGTTAATGGATCAACCCGACTCGAAACCCGATATGGATCTAATCCAAATGACCCGACAATCAAACGAGTCAGATCAGGGTAGATCCGAACCTGACCCGTTGAGAAGCCTACCTAACACCTTGTGTAAGAATGAACGAACGGTGATTAGGTGGTCCTTTTTTTACAAAAAAAAAAAAAGAAGCGAACGTCCTCTCTGTAGAGGGATTTGTGTGTGTATATGTATATAACTAACGTACTTTTGATAAATTTATATTTCTTATTGGAATTGAAATATATATTATATATTTTTTAATGACTTGTATACCTGAGTGTCATCCGTTGTACCATCACCAAACATCTGTATATTTGATGACGCACGATTAGAGTAACTTGACTAAGAGTAGGATAATTGAGATGCAAACAAGTGAGATTTCCTGACAAACAACATGGTGATTAATAAGTATTTGAACCCAAAGTCCTTTGGGACATCCGATAAAATTGGAACGATACAGAGAAGATTAACATAGCCCCTGTGCAAGGATGACATGCACAAATCGAGAAATGGTTCAAATTTTAACCAAGCGAAAAAAAAAGTATTTGATGGAATAGAAAAATATTTTAAAATGACATTCACATTGTTCGTTGTAGTGCATGCATAAACATTACTAAGACAGAAGAGAAGAGGCTTACTATGGTGATTCAAATAAAACATTTAAGTATAACTCTCTACTTGATGAATGAAACCGAATTAATGAGAAGAATAGAAAAAAGTGTTTTTTTTTTTTTGTTGAAAGGCCCTCAAGGGGTTACAAAATCACACTTCTTAACTATAGTAGTAGTTACTTAACTCTCTACTTGATGAATGAAACCGAATTAATGAGAAGAATAGAAAAAAGTGTTTTTTTTTTTTTGTTGAAAGGCCCTCAAGGGGTTACAAAATCACACTTCTTAACTATAGTAGTAGCTACTTAGACAGGACAGAAAGCCCACAATGCAAGCCCAAAGGGCTATGAGCATATTTTTCTTCAACTTATCTCGCGTCAGGCGAGAATTGAACCCTTGCCTCTCCTGAAGAAGAAGGTGTCCTGTCCTCTACCAGCTGTCCAAGTTGTGTGGGACGATAAAAAAGAGTTGATGTTAGTGGATTTATATGATGAAAGAAAATTTCATAGTAGGAATATCACAACTCTATTTTTTTTCTACAAAAAAAAAAAAAAACATTCTTATATTCTATTTTTTTCAATCTTTACTCTTATTACCTTAAAACAACAATCTTATATTTTATTTTTTTCATAATAGAAAGACCACAACTCTTATATCTTCTTATATTATATTTATCTAATTTTTTTCTACGACGAAAAATAAACATTCTTATATTTTATTTTTTAATCTTTCTGGTAATGAAACATACTGAGGAGGTCGGACATCAACGACAGAGGTGTTGTAGGCAGTGGAGTAGATGTGGTGTATTTAATAGGATATGGAGTGGTTTTAATGGCTTATGATATGAAATTTCAAGTTTTCAACACATTAAAACAAAGCAGTGTGTAGACTGAATTAAAACTAAGAGTAATATAGATTACCAAGCCGCATACTTCGTTAATTTTTTTTGTCACATTTTATATGAATGATACATTTCAATTAATTGGTCTATATATTTCACTTTTTATATAAAAAAAAAACATGGGGAAATTAATTAGAGGTCTTCGCAACCACCTCTCAATTATTTTTAGGTCTCTTGACTTTTTTTAATTTTCTCTATGTCCCTATCACCCAATTTCATTATTTCTAGATCCAAATTAACCCATTCTGTCAGATCCCTTTTTAGACTTTCAAAAATGCCCTTTCAACAAATAAATTTACCTAATCCATCATCTCTTTCAAACACCTTCTTCAACCTCTCTTACACAATGATCTCTCTCTCTCTCTCTCTCTCTCTCTCTCAAAAAACACCTCCCCCTCCCCCTCTATCTCCCCGCCTCTCTCCCCCCTCCCTCTCTGTGATGAATGAAATTTGATCCCCCCTCTCTCAAAAATAAAAACCTCCCCTCAAACCCTTTGTCTCCTCACATCTCTCCATCTTTCCCCCCTTCGCGTCTTTCCTCCCTCCCTACCTTACCTGTGCGGCCTCGGTTCTCCCCTCCCATCCCTTTCAGATCGGCCACCTAGAAGGTGTTAACCGCGGTTAGGTATTCTCTTTCTCAAATCTGTCACTCCATCATCTGCTTGAATGTTTGTTCTATGAAATGAGTTTTCTGAATGTTCTGTGGTATTAAGTGTGTGTTCTGTTAAATGGGTTTTGTGGTATTCGATCTACAACGTTAACAATGTACTCAGATCAATTGACAATGTAGTTAGTATTGTTTAATGATTATAATAAATTGTTCAGTATGTATGTTGTTTAATGATGATAATACAATGTATATAATATTGTTTAATCTATGAATACATAAAAATAGTGTACATAGAATCAACGCATATGCATATTGTACGAATGTTTGTTATTTGAAGTTTAGAAAATTTATATATATTGTACAAATGTTTGTTGTTTGATGTTTAGAAGATTTATTTTTTGCAGAATATTTGAGTTTATTTATGGAATCATTCATGGTAGTTTGTTTCTACAATAGAGAAGTATAACTAGTTAATGTTGGTAGAACTACAACATATTCAAATATTTAAGTGAAATATGTGAACAATTGAGGTTTGATGCATCCAAAGTCATTTTGAAATACCACATTCTTGTTCAAACCAATGTCATAATTAACAACTTTTGTGAACAATGTAGATGTTGAGAGGATGTATAACATTCACATGATGTGTGGTATCAAGTTTATCTAGATAAATATTTTCGTAAATGTCAGAGAAAGCCTTGAGAGAGATGCGTCCATAAGGTAAATTGTTATGCTGCTTCTTATCATGATCACATATGATTTAACAATATGCTAATAATGTACTCATATGATTTAATAGTGTACCATTGAAAATTAATAATGTACTCAATATGTTTAACAATGTACTAAATATTATTTTTAATATATAGTGTATTATAGTGTTTTATATTCTTCATTGTATCACATGTAATGTTGTGATAAGAATGAATTGTAGGATGCCCAACATTGTCTATCTGAACCTAGCTACATTAGTACATATATCTTGTAGCATGGATTCTCAAGGTGAAGCCATTTGTGGGAGTTCAAGAAGTAGGACGCTAACAAGTCTGTGGTAGGCGTTCAGAGGACGAAGGAAGAAGAAGGCAACATATACGTCAAACCTCCATTAACGAAGATTAGGCCGGGGATGTCACGCCCCAGGGCCGGCCGTCCCCGGGACGCGGCAAGTGTATATATGATATCAGTATAAACAGGAGGTCAATAGCATACTCACACAACAGCTAAAATGACAACACAGACTACAAAGCAGGGCTGACATGATATATACACCAAAAGCGGAAGCTAAAAGATTGAATCTGTAATCCAAAAACATATTACAGACTCGATACATAATCAACTGTCCTGTGAGAGCCAATATATACAAAGACATCCAAATACAATACAAACGCGTGCCCAAGCACGGAATACAATACATACAGGCAAAAGGGATGCTGATAGCCTCTGATACTCGCGGGACGTGGCGCTACTCCGCTACTGATGAAGTCCCTCGGGGAGCTCTTCCTCCAGATCCGACTCAGATGACACTGGAGAAAATATTATGCGAGGGGTGAGCCACACGCTCAGTGAACAGCACAACCCATGCCCCACAATTTATATTAACCACCAGAATATTAACCCACAATCACATTATTAAAAGCCACAAAAATGGCAACAGCTATACAGGCCAGTGGGTCGCTATCGCCAACCCACTACACCCTCACCCTCACCCCTCAATAGGTGACATAGGATATTGGGACTTATTAGCCTGATAATCATCCATACACAATCATACACCCTCACCCTCACCCCTCAATAGGTGACATAGGATATTGGGACTAACAATCCAGTGGGTCGCTACATCGCCAACCCACCACACCCTCACCCTCACCCCTCAATAGGTGACATAGGATATTGGGACTGACTAGGCTGATGGTCGCCCTTGGTCCACCGATAGTCTCTCCCCACTCCGTAGGCTGTTTGGCCACTCCCACATTCAGCACAGTCCGAGTCCAAGATCAGGAGGTGCCTACTGATGGGAGCCCCTGCACGGGACAGTCTCTCTACGCCGGGGCAGTCTCTAAAGGATCCAACGAAGGGAACAGATCAGCCTATCCATCGCATATGATCCACTCGGATCCGCTGACAAACACATCTCAACAACTCTAATGACATGAATTCCTCAGAATTCCTCCAGGGCGCATAACCAGGATGCGGGGAACATGCATAATAATTATAATAACAAGGGTATAATATTATTGGGAAAGAAACCTTGGGAGGGCAGCGTGAGGTCCCGATATAGGACATCCCGACAACCAAACAAGGAACACGGAGTACCCTAGCACGGGTCTCAATGTTGACCTCGCAAGGCCCCTCCCTATAATATTATCTAAGGCATGCAATTAAACATATTCTAGCATTTAATTTAACAAATTAAACTAGTAGGACACATGCATAGGCCGAGGCTTCCTAGCATGATAACAAGGTGACAGGATGCACGGCTCTTACACATATCCTAAGGGTGCAAGTCCCTAACATACAAGTCTAGGGTGGCATGCATTCTACATTTTTCATGCTTGCATGGATTTCACATTACAACAAGTTAATATAATCCATGGTGCCCCAGGGGAGGACGGTACACGCCCAAGTGCGTATACGCCTCGCTACTGGGTTGGATTGTCCCACTCACTGATAGTCGGGTCGTCGCGCGACCGTCCGTCAAGATCTGCAAGATAGGGTAATTAAATCGGTGAGTATAACACCCAAATAAATCCGCAAATACATTAAAATACACAACACTCGAACAAGCATACATACGGCCTGTACGCACGCGAGCCCGAGCATCCCAACTCACTCCCGAACTCCTGGGCAGCCGCACGCACGGCCACCCTGGCACCATCGGCGCACTGCCGCGCGCCCCAACGCAGTGCCGCATGCACGCGCACGCTCGCGCGCACTGCGCGTCCATCCCAGCGCGCACTGCGCGCACGCCCAGGCACGCGCACGCACTGGTCCCCAGCTCCGCGCCCAGGCGCATGCCCAGGCGCCCTGCCCCGCACCCAGGCGCAGTGCCCTGGTGCCCTGCCCGCGCGCGCGCACGCCCGCGCGCACCCGCGCGCACTCCCGCGCACACCCCCGCTCGCGCCAGCATCCGCGCGCACATGCGAGACCACTCCGCGCGCACGCGCACCCGCGCGCGACTGCGCCCGCCAGCGCCCAGCACCCAGCACCCGCGCCTAGCGCCCAGCACCCGCGCCCAGCGCCCAGCGCCCACTCCGGCTCCACCCGAGCGCACGCCCGCGCGCACGCGCGCGCGCGCCCTGCCATCTGCTCCGCCTGCTGCACTGCCTGCCTGCCAGCCTACCCGGGACAGCCTGCCAGCCCGCCCGAGACAGCCAACCACCACTCCGACGGCCACCAACGGCCTCCAACCGCCTCCAACGGCCACCCACAGCCACCCCAACTCAAAAACATCCTCCTAACAAGCATCTAAACAAGAAAGGAAGGAAAGAAAGCCTTACCCAAGGGGAGGAAAGGAAGGGAAGGGAACCGGGAGCTCTTCGGGCACCGAAATACCTCCACAAGGACCACCACCACCTAGATCTCCTCCTAGCCAAAGAAGGGCTGAAATCTGAGGAGAAAAGAGGGTGTGAGGAGGGGCTAAACACACCGGAATTCGAATCCGAAACCACCGGTGGATAGATCGGGAGCTCACCTTACCTTTCTCTTCTTTGGGTTTTAAGTTCCAAGCACTCCAACTAGCTCTAATGGAGGAAAAAGAGAGAGGGGAGAGAGAAAATCATTTTGGGGAAGAAGATGAATAGTGGGGGGAGATATTTTTATCTCACTTATATATAATCCACTCACTTAGATTAGGCTAAGCTAGGTTAATTAGGGTTTAAGCTAGCTTAGGGAGGCTTAAGTGTGGTTTGACCCTAGTCAACCCAACCACACTAAAATCCAAAATCATTTGACCAAGTCAAGGGTCCACATTGACCAAGTCAAAGTCTCCCAATGACTTCTCGCTCGGTCAAAACCCGGATACGCCTCGGAACCGTGAAATTCTGAAACGTTACCGGAATTCGACAAAATTTTCGTGAGCGGCTTGGAATGGCACCAGGGCACATAATATGCAGTTACATTTTCAATCGGAGCCCTCAATCTCATGGCGATAGCTAACAGCCCGAAATTTTAGCGGTTCCGATCGAAAAACGAAAAAAATCGAAAAACTACCAGAATGTCCCAACGGTTACCAGAAGGTTAAAAGTGACACATATATAACATGGGAGAAAGAAGACAAATAGGATTGAGTCACAGGCAGATCTGAACGCAGTGTCAATATATCGTTAAAGGAAAAACATGTACAAATCCAGTTGTTGTTAAAAAATGAAGTCGTTGGTCCAATTTGAAAAACAACTTTCTGTTTTAATTACATATTCATATTATCATGTATGAACATCTATTTATATTAAATCAGATTATCTCGTATGTTTATTGCTTATTAAGTGCATGTTGATCTGATGATGCTTAAACTATTGCGAATGTGTAGAGTGGGATAGGTAATATTGTACTTAGATGGACTAACAATGTATAAGTAGTGCGTAACAGTATACCCAGATGGACTAACAATGTACTAAAAGTGAATTAGAGTGTAACCAGATGGATTAACACAACTATATCATTCATAACACGACTATCATTCATAACACAACTATCATTAATTCATAATATTACTTCATTGATCACACAATATATCATTCATAACACAACTATAATTTATAATACAACTTCATTCACATCACAACTATAACTAGATGGACTAACAATGTATTGGAAGTTAATTACAATGTAACCAGATGGATTAACACAACTATATCATTCATAACACGACTATCATTCATAACACAACTATCATTAATTCATAATATAACTTCATTGATCACACAATATATCATTCATAACACAACTATAATTTATAATATAACTTCATTCGTAGCACAACTATCATTCATAGCACAACTAATATTATATAAGTTATACCATTCAAAACACAACTATCATTTATAATACAACTTCATGTCCTCCTTGAACTCGGACTCTACCAAGGGTAACAATTTTTCCTTCAATGCTTCCCTTATGACATGGTTAAAACTTAACATTGGTGAAGTACTTGTTCTTTAGTCTCGAATCCGTTGATGTCGAGTCTATGGCTGCCCTCTCCTCAAAAGCAAACAATCCTCTTATCCGAAAACATCGGTGATGAATTAATAAAGACTTGGGAAGGAATGGCAACTAGATTGTTCTTGTATACATGAAAAAGCATAGGACAAACAGAAGTTACTTAGAATTAACAATGTACTTAGATAGATTAATAATATACTCAGATTAGTTAATAATGTATCCAGATTATATAACAATGTATATAATGTATACAATTTAAAACTGATACAAGTTTCTATCACATAAAAATAAATTAGAAACAAATATACAATCAGAAAAGATAGTAAGGCAAGTATATTGCTTTAGACCATCTAATCCAACAGGGTGTATGAGTTCACATGCTTGGTTGGTTAATATATGAATTAAAATAGTCAAGTGTAAGGAGGTATGAAAACACTCAATCTAACCATTGATTTAACCAATATTATTAAGGAATTCCAAACCACTATATGTATTACACCCAAAGAGAATGAGAAAACTCACATGCATGCTTCTCTTAACAAAACATGATGAATGAAATACATTTCATTAATTATAGTCATTTAAAAGACTTAGAGCACCCATCCCCACCCCACCTACCATGCTCCCCCCCCCCCCCCCCCCTTTAGTGATAAGATATCAACTAGCATCACATCCATGGTAGATCATTCATTCTTGCCAAACAAAGATGGTTTGTTTAAGTGTATGACTCCTCTTAGGCTTGGAAATAAAGATTTTTCTCAAGTTGAATGTTGAGGATTGAGGAAAAAAAGTGGTGGCTTTGTAGGTAGATCAATTGTTTTGCATAAAAAAATCAAAATCTTAATATCTGACAATCAGGTCAGATCATGATGATTGAACGAATGTCCCCTTGGACGTCTACAAACTCCAACATAAAGCTTACCCCAAAAAATAAAATGCTAGACCTAGACTACCCAATTCCTCAATGTGCCATTTGGATAGATACATAAGCTATTCTATGGTTCATGACTATTCTAGGAATATATTCTTAATTGTATATTTAATTAATCTCATTGTGAAATGTAAGAATAAAGTTTTTGTTTAAAGACATGCTAGCTAACAATCCAGATCAAAATCACAGAAATTAAAACATGAAAACTCATAATTAAAATATACAAACATGATAACAGTGTACTCAGATAGATTAACAATGTACTCAGATAAGTTAATAATGTACCCCGATTATATAACAATGTATAAAAGAATATAACAAGACACGTGTCACAAAAATCAATCAATGGAACACAGAAAAATGTTTACCTCTGCTTCATTCGATGGAGGCCTCGAGAGAAACCTCATAAAAACACAAAACCCACATAAAAAAGCAACAATAATTTCAATCAAACAATAGCATCGAAAAGAAACCAAAAACACAAAACCAAACCACTCACAACAACACAAAACGACCAATTTCAATCCCTCACTGAAAAAAAAACTTTAAAAAGCTCTGATATCAATGAGAAAAGAACCCAGATTTATATCATACATAACACCGAATGAATAAAAAATGACATCGTGATCGAATCCTCCAATAGAAGAGCAAATTCAAACCAAAAGGAGAGAGAGAGAGCGAGAGATTTCATACCGCCATGAATTCCGAGAGAAGCCGAGATGAAAATTAAAAACGCGAGAGCTGACAAAAAGGAGAGTGAGAGAATGAGAGAGAATGGAGGGATTTCGCTGTAGGTTTTTTTAGGGTTTTGGGAGAGAAGAAGTCAACAAATGAGAGGATTTTGGAGAAGAATGAAGAAGGGTTTCATGGAGAGAGAGACAATGAGTAGGAAGGGTAAACTTGGGAAATAAAATGGCACACTTAAACGACACTTAACGGCAAGAAGTCCAGGGGACCTAGAAATAATACATATTAGGTTTGACGACCTAAAAAAAAAGTAAAAACAGTCCAGGAACCTAAAAATAATGAGGGGTTGGCTGGGATAACCTCTAATTAATTTATCCAAAAAACACATATGATATATAATATTTAAAAAATAAAAACATATACAGACTTCCATAACAAGTCCCCTGGATTGTCCCAACATAAGGGGTAACTAAAGCCACCCCATTTGGTGACATCCCCACCCTAGAAAAAAGGGTTGGTTGCTCCTCAAGCAAGAGAGAGAGAGGAGCTGCGATGTTGGAGATTGTGCACTACTCTCTCTTTCTCTCTCTCTCTCTATCTCTCTCTCCCCTATCCCTTCGACCCCCTTGGCACTGTCGCCTGCCCCCCCTCTCTCTCTCCCTTTTTCTCTCTCTTTCTCCCTCACCCTCCGTCTTGGTTTGTCCCATCACCGTTACCTCCTCCGTTCACTTTCACCACCCACCGCTCATCTCAGCCACCCTGACACCTTTTTTTTTTTTTAAAAAAAAAATAGGCAGGACCTATCAATTTCATTAAAAAAAAAGATTAATACGAAAGATAAGAGTGGGGGTGGGGTTGCAAGTTGAAGGGTTGTTTTTAACCCTTCCCCAACATAATTCATAAAAAAAAAAAAAGTTAAAGACATTCACATACTTACAAACAGTGGTAATCCTATATATTGCCCTGTCAAAGTTGAGGCACACATATAAGTCCCTAAGAACTCATAAAAACCCAATTATCATCCCTCGGAGAAATTTTCACCCAAATTAACTGAATATTTTTAAAATATTTCATCATCATGTAATTATGTAGACATTATAGTTCCTATAAATTATCATAAATACAAATTAATCCATGCAAAAGATCAAATTACTTTTATAGAACTTTTATATTTTTTCATCTTCTACCCCGATATTATTTGAAGGGGTTGGAAAAATTTAGTTATTTCATTGTACGAATTAGAGTTAACTAAAATAATTTGAATTGTGATTAAATTTTGTTGAGGATAGGGATGTATATAGATTTTTATGAGTTTTCAAGGACTTGTACGACTACCCCAATTTTAATAGGAATTTATATGAGATTATTCACGTTTACATGACTTAGTTGTCTTTAACCAAAAAAATAAAAAAAATAAAAAAATAAAATTACATACCCGGTTTGTCTCTGTCTCTCGTTCCCTCCGACACGACTCCAAGCACCCGATTTCTAGGGCTTTTGTTCTTACCGACGGTCGGAGATGACGAGTGGCCCTCCGGATTTCCACTTACCGGACGAGATCCTGTCGGTGATCCCGACGGATCCGTACGAACAGCTGGACCTGGCGAGGAAGATCACATCCATGGCGATCGCGTCGCGGGTCTCGAGTCTTGAGGCGGAGACGGGGAGGCTGCGTCAGAGGGCGGCGGAGAAGGACCGCGTGGTCGACGAACTTCGTGGGAGGGTCGGTCAGCTCGAGCGGGCGCTCTCGGAGGCGGATGCGCGGCTGAGTGACGCGCTCGAGGAGAATGTGAGCGGTTCGATTGGTGGAAACAGTGCTTGAATCTGATTGATTTGTTTGGTTGAAATCTTTGTTGTTGTTGTTTGTCTGTTTTGAAGGGCAAGTTGTCGAGTGAACGGGATGCGTTGGCGGTCGGTTCGAAGAAGATGAGCCGGGATCTAGCGAAGGTGAGGTGATGCTGCATTCTAATATCGTAAAAGAGTGATTTTGATTGTTGATTAAGGTTTTTGTTGAAAGGGATGTGATTTTGGGATCTCTTGTTCTGAATTCTCTGGCGATGGATGAGAATTGTCAAATAATGCTCAACCTACTATCTTGACTGGCTATTCTCACATTATTTTATTGTACACATTTCATGTTCTTTGCTTAGGGTATGCTAAACTTTGAGCCAATGATCCTAACATAAGGCATGGATGGAAATACTTGCACTTGGCACTTTATATGAAATCATTGTTTTTTGTTGAATCCTTACAGCTAAAGAAGGCTGAAGAAATGCCCATTGCAAGAGTGACAATAAATAACCCCATTGGTAGGCTCCACATCTTATCAAATCTAAGAAAGGCTTACTAGGACTAGTGAAGAAAATGGCTTGATATGATAGTGATATATAGTTTTGTTTGGATGTTTTTAATCATGTAAGCTAAGGTCACTCTGAGTAGTATTAGTTTGTGTGGCCAATTTATTTGCCATGATTATTATAGTAGAAAGTAATAGAGAAGAAGGAATCTAATAATTATAAATTGGATATGGGACCATAATTTAGTGGTGAAATCTCTCTCATAGAATGAGCACGCTTCTGATGTTGATATTACTGAATGAGTTATGTTATAAATATCATGAATTTGAGTTTGCATTACTTCAGTTATAGGTGATATTTAAGTAAAAAAGTCTCTTTTTTATGGTTTAACTTGGGAATGGGCTTTCATCTCTGACCACAAAGTTATCTTGAAGTCTAAGCACCTCTTTGGTATCTCAATTCCTACAGTGATGCTATTCCAGTTGGCCAGCTGAGTGCTCAATCAGGCTGATGATGCCTGCTTGATGCATTACATAATCATGTAAAAATAAATAAGTAAAACCCAATAGCTATTGGTCTTTGGCCAGGAAAGCAAACTGACATCTTTCCGAGCTTCTGTTATGGAATTATATGTGATATTGATTATCAAAACACAACTGTATTTTGTAACTTTTTATACTTCATAATTCAGGATCACCCTTTTTTTATTTGAGGAGAAAGCTTGTAGCTTCATATATAACTTAAGAAAGCTCCCCAAACTAATCCGGAGATGAGGGATCTCCCTTGAAATTTCTAAAATTACATCTGATATTCTCATTACTGGATAAAGTGCAAACCTGCTGAGTACCCAGCAGGGCTGAACCGTATCCACAATCATACGCAGATCCATGCATCCCCCTCTCTCTCTCTATTTTTTTTTTTTCTATATCTTGAATCATGGTCTTCATAATTTCTGCCAATATCCGTAGCTGATTTTGTGTTCTGATCCATGCATATCTCTCTCTAACATTTTTTTTTCTGTCTTGAATCATGGTCTGAATAATTCTGCCAATATTCATAAGCTGATTGTGTGTTCTAACCTGACTTATAAACAAACTTAAAGCAAATGAAAACAGTAAGGAAAGAAAAAGACTAAACAAGCATATGCTGGGACCTGAAGTTTTTTAGAGGGAATCTGGGTCAAAATGACAGGATTCAGATGAATTTGCTCTTGAAGAGAAGGAGATGAATGGATAAAATTTGGTGACAGGTGTGTTGAATAGAATGCACTTATGAAATGAATTATGAAATTGTTTCTGCTTGAGTGAGATGGATGGCTAGACTTTGGAAGTTTGTTTTAGAGTTGCACTGTCGGAGTACTTTTTTTGAGAAAATGGGTAGAGCTTCATATATAACTAAATGATGCCCCTCGGACAAAGTCAGAGATGGGTGATCTCCAAAGGAAAAAAAGAGAGGAGAAAATCCAAGAGAGAAGGAAATAAAGGAAAGAAATGGCCCCGCTATAGGAACATGCCAAGGAAGATCCATGTCCCTTGACTCCCTTCCCTAGAGCCCCCAATTGACAATGTCGGAGAGAACTTGTTGATACAGATAGGAACTTCTTTAACTACAAATTGCCATGTACTGCTTCTAGTTCTTATGCTAAAAGCAAAAGTCGGTGGGTTAACCTATTTAACTACAAATTGCAATGTACAATTTTTATTTCTTATGTTAAAAAGAACACCCCATTATAGCTAGAAAGGAATCATTATGGTTTATCGACTGAACTCTTTGGTCTGTTATGACATCTCAGTTTCATTAATTCCCAGATAATCTTTTTGAGTTACATTTTCACACCTCATGCTGTTACTGTTGGTCTGTTCTAATCCTGGGAACATTGGTTTATTGGATTGGTTAAAAAAGTAGACAAAATCTTAGCACTTCCAAGGAAATGTATGATGTTGACTTGTATATTCTTTTCGGCAGACTACATTAGATATTGACATGTTGTGTAAATGGGGATATGGATTCTGAAGGTGGCTACTTCTGGAATAATCTGGCTAGATAAAAGTGGAAAGGATAACATGAATTTTTTATTATCAACATTAAATTTGTTTATTTATTTTCAGATTTATTTTCCTTTTTTTTTTGTGTGTAGAATGTGCTTCCTCATTTTTTGTAAATTAGTTCTTCTAATTGGATGTTTAGAGAACTATAGCTTTCTAGATATTTGATTGTTAGATCCTCAAAATGGAGTTGAGAGATAAATAAGGTTATATTCTCTCTCAGCGATATTATAGGCTTGACCTCTTTCTTGGTGTGATCTTTGGAAAAAAAAAGTACTAAAGAAGACCTAGAGATCTATAATTTACTTGAAACAGGGGAACATAGTGAATTTAATCTATATGAAGAAGATGGAATACATGATTGAAAAAGTTATCTGATGAGTGATTTTTAAAGTCCTCATTCTGCAGCTGGCATCCACACTTACATGATTCTCCATTCCCGTCCACTTTGTCTATTCCATTGGTTAGTACTACCTACTCATCCAAATCCAACTTAAAGCAATATACAAGATGCAAAAAAACATTAACTCTTTCCTTTACGAGGAGTATTATGGTGATAATTGAATACCAAGTTGTTGAATAACTTGAATGTTGCATACCGTGCATCATTCATTAGCGCAAGATGAATATTGAATTATGCTATTTTGTTGTACATTATCAGTAAAACTTCTAATTTGAAGATCTGAAGCTATTCAAATATAGAAAAAGGAGAATACTTCTATGTAGCCAACAGAATTCAAAGGCTTCAAATCTTCAACACACTTGAATGTCACCCATCATAATGTCTTGATCTGACTCGATGCTTCTGGAGCTACAATTTATCTCAAAACTAGTCAATGTTGCTTTTTACCTGTATTATGTGTCTCTTAACTTATAGTAAAAATGTAAAATTGAATGATCCTTGATCATGCCTGTTCTTTTTCCTTTCCATCTTTCCTACCTGATGACTCAATCATATTCTTGTCTGCAAAATCTCTCCTCTAATTCTCTCGAATAATTGATAATGTCATATGTTAATAGTGAAGATGAACTTCTCAATGCTCTTTAGCTTCAGGTTTTTGGGTTGCTGGTTGTGGGCTGATACAACGATCTGATTATTCAAAGAAGTATTCTGGCTTTGCATTACCTGACAGTATGTTCAAGATTTTGTCCACATCATAGGGTCAATTCCATGAATTGCTACTGTGTAAACATGGAAATGTGTTTTTTTTTTCTGAGGAAAACAAAGATGAGCCAATGTGCAACCAGGATCATGATGTTTTCCTCTTTTTTTAAAGGGATAGGATGTATTTTGTGAATAATTCGTTGTAAAGTAAAGTGGCAACGTTTTTTTGCTTTAATTAGTAACTAGTAAAGATTATTGAAATTCATGGATTTGTTGGATCAACATTTTTTTTTTTTGACCTGCCAATCGACTGCACTTACCTCATTGGACCTAGGATTTTCTTGATTGCATGTCGCCTGTTTTCACCTCATTAGCATGCAAGATGAGCTATTTGTTATCAGTGTTGTGCCTTTTCCTTCGCACTAAATGATCCTTGTTATCTTGACAGTTGGAGACATTCAAGAGACAGCTTATGCAATCACTGAATGATGATAATCCATCTGTAAGATCAATCCTTATCACAGTTAAGCTTTTCAGTTTCAGATAGATGTCATTTAATCCCATCCTCTCATGATTCTGTGTTCACCCAAAATCTTTACTCTTTAGTATCATCTTGTGGATTTTGAATGCCTTTAGAAAGTTACTTAATTCTTTCTTGGTTCTTTATACCAGCAAGCAAGGACTATTGATATAGGAACCTATGATAAGTTGATTGCAAAAGGATCATCTTTGGAAGGTAGTCATACATTTATTGTGTTTGATATTTGCTGCAAAGTCTGATGTAACTTATGCAATTGGTTGGATGGTTTTATCTCATATATATCTTTAGTGCAACAGATGAGCGGCTTGTTGTCCACACGGCAGAAAATAGTGTCAGTGGTGTGACAGAAGTCTTATATGCCAATCATGATGGTATGTGAACAGCTTTTCTTTAATTTACTTTGCCATAAGAATGCTCACGACTTATATTCCACGTAAAAATAAAGTGTCTAGGAAACCTGGGCAAAGGATCAGTCCATATATCACCCCACGACTCACTCCAACTATAAGTCCAAAGATGACTTCAACAGCTATATCTCCTAAAGGGACCTCTACTGTTGGTTCACCCAGATTTGCCTCTAGTGTTACTTCCCCTACAAAACCTTGCATCGATGCACCGATTTCTATGTCACCATGGCTTTCATCAAGTCAGCAGTCCTCTGCAGCCAGCTCTCCTCCACGTGGCCACACATTGACAGGTATGCGACACACAATGACAATTTAATTTTTGGAAATGTTTTATGTCAAAATGGATATGAGAATTTAAACATACATACATACATCATGTCAACACACACACACACACATACACACACAATTGTGGTTCAAAAACTGTGGATCATTTAAGTGAATATATTAATGATATATGAATGCAACTTCACCAGAAAGGCTTATAATCTCTGTGAGCTTAGAAGAACCAATCTTGTGATGAGTTGGATGCTAAACAAAAGGAATTAATTTTTCTAATGATTTGGGTCTAACATCATGAATAGTGTATTTTGCATGTCTGAGACAACAGTTCATCAGAAAAAAGCCATGTTACCTGTATTATGTACTCATGGTTTCTTATAACTGATGTTGCTCTCAGCTCGTACTCCTCGAATTGATGGAAAGGAGTTCTTCCGTCAAGCCAGGTTAGTTTGTGTGCCCATCCTTCCTTTTAATGTTGTAACTGGCAGCCACAATTCATTTTCCAGACATTGGTGTGTTTGTACTGTAGGAGCCGTCTCTCATACGAACAGTTTGGAGCATTTTTAGCCAACATCAAAGAATTTAATGCCCAAAGGCAACCGCGTGAGGTAAGGGTTGTCTTCACATAGACTAAGTTCCATTTAATAAATCAATGGTTCATTCTACGAGGCATACACTCTTTTCTGCAGGAAACATTGAGAAAGGCAGAAGAAATATTTGGTACAAACAATAAAGATCTTTACCTATCTTTTCAAAGGTTGCTCAACCGCAATATTTATTAATACTTGTGGGGAGATGCTCGCATGTAACAGGTAACCCTTCTGCCTCTTAACTTTTTGACACTGACATAACGTAAGCAGAGATATATGAGTAAAATTTGAGATAAAATACAGATGCTTAGTAAATCATTGATATCTTTTACACCAATGGATGCTAGTTGGGATCTATGTGAGTTGTGAAATTTCCATGGTGCATTTCCTGGTGGGCATGGGTAAAGCTGATCATTCTCACACTCTTTAACCTAACCGGTTAGCAACGGTATCGTTTTTTGATAGATCACTTGAAACAGTTTCATTTTCCATCAATTGAGATTCTTATGATCAATAAAGTCTGCAGAATGTGCCATGACACTGCTAATAGTACTAAATTTATAGATTAGATGGTGTAGTTTAGCTATTTTCTTCCCATTTCCAGGGTTCATAACAAAACAATATCTTGTGAATAAAACACTATATGATAAAAGAATCTTCAACATTTGTATCTCAATAACAAAGCATTACACTGCTCCCAAGTGAAAGAGCTAAATTTCTAATATCATTAACTCTTTTTATTCTCTTTCTCTTGCACAGGCAAAGGCACACATACTCAGATGTTGCATTCAATCATATAGAAATTAGAACAAAATTTGACAAGCTTGGGCAATCTATTAATTTTTTTTTTTTTTTTGCTATGCTTCAGAGGTGTCAAGTCAATAGTGTGATATACATACCTGTTTCTTTTCCTGAGGATTTGAATGTGTGGTTTTGGTTGTTCAGCTGGCCTAATATCTCACTATGAGGGAAGGTTGTGTCTTTTTGAATATGTAAAATATTTGTTGTTGGTCTTCTAGTCTGCAGTGGATGGCAAATGCTATCTTCAGTTCTATCTTCTACATGTGATCAGGAATTTTTTTTGAAACAGAAAAAGAAAAAGAAAGTTTGATTGATACCCCTTGGGCATTCTTTGCCCCAGTTTTTTTTATAACCAATTCAGTATGAAGCAATTTATTTTGATACCCATTTGTTGTATACTCCATTCCCTGAATGTCATCCAAATTGGTGGCATGCTTCGCACCACTATTCTAAGCTAATTAAGTGATCTGATGCTGATTAATTACCTTAATATCTATGTTTGTTCCTAAATCTTTCAGACATGGGTATTAATATCAGAATTTAATTTTTTTTTGTGACATCAGGAATATGAGATGATCCTCTTTAAGGGCTAGTTTGGCAATGGATTAAGTTTTTCAGGATGAGGTGTCATAATTTTAATAGGATAAAAAATTTATCAAATTTGTTCATATTAACATTTATTAAAATTTAGATAAAAGGTTGGGATAAATGGTATTCTAGCATTTAGGTGGAATAAAATATTTTTATTTTTATTTTAAAATTGTGACAATTATTCGCAGTTTATCCCGAATATTTTGTATATCAAACAAGGATAAGTTGTTTTGTTATTCACTTATTCTTATAATTATTCTTTATCCTATCACTTACCCTTTTGTCAAATTACTGTGTTTGGTATAAAATGGAGACTTACTGTGTTTTTCACATGTTTTCGCGTCCTACAAAGAGAGTCCGTCGGTTATTTAAATTGTAAGGAGTATAACTAATCTTACATTATAATTTCTATGGTATGAAATATTTTAAAGATGATTGGCAGGTTTACAGCGACATAAGTAATTTTGGTATAAACAACTATTTAGTATAGATAAAAAATAAATTATTTTTTGTGTGATTGGGAATGAAATAATAAACTTATGTGAATAAGTTATGGATAAAATGAATAAAATGTGAATAGAGATTTATTTTATTATTTGAAGAACGTTATTTATCAGGATTTGATTAATTGATTTTAAAAGAGATTTATAAAAGGTAACAAGGCTATTAACTGTTACTATTCACTAGGCGGGGCTAACGTTGTAATTATTAAAAAAATTGGGGTTATTTTTGTAAATTGTCCTAAAAAATGTTTTTGGTTGCCAGGAACATGTGGGCATAGCTATGTTAAAATAAATGAAAATAAATTGGTATTGATCTCTATTGATTTGTAATTGTTAAAGAATCATTATTAGGATAATATTATATCTTTATTGTCATTATTGTGATATTATTAGTTTCCTAGTTTTTCTAGATTCCTTATCTGTATTTTAGGGTTTCCTCTATGTATCTATAAATAGAGCCCTTTGGCTCCTCTAATATAATAACAATAATTCCCTTTTCTTTATTCTAACATGGTATCAGAGCCTCCACCTCAAAAATCCTAGATCCACAAAAGCTTCTCTTTCTCTTCCCCACTTCGATTGAAGAGTCTTCAATCGGAGCGGGGGAGGAATTTTGCTCGCGAGATCTAAAACCCCCCTTGCCGTCGCCGTCGTGCCCTTGCCGTCGCCGTCGCCGTCGTGCCCTTGCCGTCGCCGTCGTGCCCTTGCAATCGCCGTCGCCGTCGTGCCCTTGCCGTCGCCGTCGTGCCCTCGCCGTCGTGCCATTGCCGTCGTGCCCTTGCCCTTGCCGTCGCCGTCGTGCCTTTGCCGTCGCCGTCGTCGTCGTGCCTTTGCCGTCGCCGTCGCTGTCGTGCCTTTGCCGTCGCCGTCGCTGTCGTGCCCTCGTTGTCGTGCCCTTGTCGTCGCCGTTGCCGTCGTGCCCTTGCTGTCGCCGCCGCCGTCGTGCCCCTGCCGTCGCCGTCGTCGTCGTGCCGCTGACGTGGCCGCCCCTGCCGCTGCCGGTGCAGCCTTGCCGCTGCTCGCCCTGCCGCTGTCGGCGCCGCCCTGCCGCTGCTCGCCCTGCCGCTGTCGGCGCCGCCCTGCCGCTGCTCGCCCTGCCCTGCCCTGCCCGGTGACTAGCCCTGCCGCGCGCCCTGCTGCGCCCTGCCGCGCCCAGCCCTGCCGCGCGCCCTGCCAGGTGCCCTACCGCGCCGTGCCCTGCCGCGTCGCGCCCTGCCACGCCCTGCCGCGTCGTGCCCTGCCGCGCGGTTGCATCTGCCCGGATTTCCCGGGATCTGTCGCGCTGATCCTGCCCGGATTTCCCGGGATCTGCTGGGACAGCTCCTGCCAGCCTGTCTCGAGCTGTCCGGATCATCTCGCGCGTCCGACCCGGGTCCTCCCAGCATCCGACCCGGATCCGCGAACCCGGCCCAGCAACCCGGATCCGCGAACCCGGCCCGGGACGCGACCCGAATCCGCCCTCCGGCCGCCCTCTGCCGCCTCCGGCCGCCCTCCGCCGCCTCCGGCCGCTCTCCGCCTCCGGCTCCTCCGGTCACCTCCGGTCGCCGTCGTGCTCCTCCGGCCGCCCTCTGCCGCCTCCGGCCACCCTGCCGCTGCCTCCGGCGCCTTCGGCCGCCCTCCGCCGCCTCCGGCACCTCCTTGAGACTTCAAAAATCACTAAATCGGTCATAACTTCCTCTCCGGAAGTCCGATTAAGGTGATCCAGGAGTCCATTTTGCTCGATTTTTCGTTCTCTATGCATCTGTGTGATTCTTTTCTTCATCCGAGATCTCTACGATCCTCCTCACAGATTTGCACACCTCCGCGCATCTCCTTGCGGCATCGACCGCTCTCGCGCTCTTCGTGCAATCTCGCTACTTCTCTTGCTCCCTCTACGCATGTCTTCTTCTATGTGCGCTCTTTCTCTTTTTCGCAGATTTGCACACCTCCGCGCATCTCCTTGCGGCATCGACCGCTCTCGCGCTCTTCGTGCAATCTCGGTACTTCTCTTGCTCCCTCTACGCATGTCTTCTTCTATGTGCGCTCTTTCTCTTTTTCGCAGATTTGCACACCTCCGCGCATCTCCTTGCGGCATCGACCGCTCTCGCGCTCTTCGTGCAATCTCGCTACTTCTCTTGCTCCCTCTACGCATGTCTTCTTCTATGTGCGCTCTTTCTCTTTTCGCAAATTTGCACACCTCCGCGCATCTCCTTGCGGCATCGACCGCTCTCACGCTCTTCGTGCAATCTCGCTACTTCTCTTGCTCCCACTACGCATGTCTTCTTCTATGTGCGTTCTTTCTCTTTTCACAGCATTGCGGCCACCACACGCGCCTCTGCAGAGCCCTTACTGTGCCTTTGTTGCACCCCTGCCGCGCCTGCACGTGCCCCTGCTGCTCCTACACGTGCTGTCGCCAGCCTTCGCCACCTTCTCATTTTTGTCCAAACTCTAAGGGTTCTACCTTTCAGAGTTTGGGAGGGGGTGTTAAAGAATCATTATTAGGATAATATTATATCTTTATTGTCATTATTGTGATATTATTAGTTTCCTAGTTTTCCTAGATTCCTTATCTGGTATTTTAGGGTTTCCTCTATGTATCTATAAATAGAGCCCTTTGACTCCTCTAATATAATAACAAGAATTCCCTTTTCTTTATTCTAACAAATATTACATGTCGTTCCTTGAAGACATTGACACCTAACATAATAGATTTACATGTGTTTATGGAATGATATATAATATCAATTGTACTTATTTGATCGACAATAGTTAAATATTTACAAGAAGATGTCATATAAGATATTTTCATATAAAAGTCATAAATATCTATAATTATTTTTAAATAATATATTAACATTTAAAATGAATATTCTTACTTCTTTTTACTGTTCTAAATTTTTATCACATAATTGAAATCATCTAACAACTTCTCAAGTCTCTTTTTAGGTGACTTTATGTTTTTTTTGTTAACAATTAACACTGTTTTCTTATAAAGTATTTTGATATTCTCACATTCTAGTGCTGTGTATGGGTATCTCTTTAAGATTGAAAGATTCTTTCATCTAGGACTCAGGGGACTCCTTTCGTCATCCCAAACATCTCTTACGTCCTAATCCTTCTCCTACTCCTCTTGCTCACTCTTATCCTTGTGATTCTCTACTTTTAAATCTCTCATCACCCCTATTCTATCATCTTCATTTCTTCATAACTGTATTTTTTCACATTAGGCAAATTATTATATTGTCTACTTTAGTTGAACTCACTACCAGGGGCTTTATTCATGGGATTGAACTCATCTAATGGGTATTGTTGTAAGATTATTGTTATGGTTATCTTCAAATTTGCTTGCATGACACCTCTTTGTATGCATAATTTTGATAGATATAAATGCATTGAAACCAGTTCTTTTTCTAAATGTGATTTTTTCACAACTTTATCTCATTTTTAATCTTACAAAACAATGCTTTGAATAAACAATTTTTTTAAATGTATTCAACATTCCATAAAAGAGAGCATGAAATTCTTTCAAAAATGGAAGAATTAATACTTACCACACTCTTCAAGGTGAGAGTCTCTTCTTTTAGGCCATAATCATATTATTCATAGATGCTAGTTGGTTCTTCAGGTTATTTATTGTAGTTAATTTTTCATTCAATTAATGTACCTCAATCTTCAACAATTCCACTATTTCTAAAATGTTGTAGATGGATTTCATCCACATGAAATGGCGCACAAGGATGATCTTGAAAGGCCAATGATTCCTTAATGATTGGGTTTAACAACTCTTCCTCACTATATTTGAGATGTGCAATAACCTACAACTATACTAACACTATAAGTCCCAATATTTTTTTCATTTTGTTGGACATTATAAAAATCAATTAAATAAGAACAAGAGTATTTAACCTCATCGATATATTGAAAGTCTTTTTCAACAGTTTCTTTTCTTTTAAAGGTTTGGGATTCTCCTTGTGCATACTTGGGAATATATTGTTTGAAAAAAATTGACATAAATCCATTGTGATCCATAGAATAATTTGACTTTCCAAGAATGGTCCCTAGGGTTTTGAGCTTGTCCCGTTGATCCCCAAAGGTAGAATGTCCGTTTCACTGGCATTCTCTTCACCAGATAATAGAAAGTTCCTTATGTAATATCACATCCTCCCTTTGAGTTTTGAGATATGATCTAGTTTTCCTATATCGGTTTGGATACCTATGGAAGCACAACCAAGGTGGTCACGATAAGAGCGAGTAACCAAGTTTCTTTCCCAAAGAGGAACACATGTTGCTCCCATATTGGCAGCACTCCTAGGCTTCAGCATTGGTAGCACCAGCTCTTGGACTTCAATTTTGAAATTGAGAAAGTTGTCCCCTAATGATAAAGGAGAGGGCCCACGGTGGTGTCGGTATCGGATTTCGAGGAAAGGAAAGAAAGGAGCCCTCTCCTTCCTTCCTCCTCAGTCCTCCAGTGGTTTGTGCGTGTGTGGGGGTTTCTTCGGAGGCTCGGGTTCGGAGAGCTACGCCTTGGCAGACTCGGTCGGATCGCTCTCGGAAGGGGTGAATGGTTGGTTGTTTGTTCTTGGCTGAGGCGGCCGACGAGCTCTCAGGAGGATTAAGGGGTTGTTGTGATCGCCACCTGTTTTTCTCAAAAAGCATGAAAAAGATGTGGATTTGATCGCATTCGTGGGGAGTTTGTGGGGTCATCGCTCTGAGACACAGATGTGGGTTAGGGAAGGGCGGCTAGTTAGATGTAGTCGCCAGGTGGGGGGTGGCTAGTTGTGGGTAGTCGCCTGGTGTCATGTTCAATTTGGGCTGAACCTGGGTAGGGTTTTGGTTTGGTTTTGACAAAGGTTAAACTTGGTTTAACCTGGGTTTTGGAGAGTGGATTTGGAGAATGGATTTGTGTAGGAAATGGGTTTCTCTTTCATTTTCTCTCTCAAGGTTTTAAAGTGGTGGTATAGGCTTGATGATTAGGAATGTGGGTTGTTAGGGGTTATTGATTGGTATTGATTGTTATTGGTTATGCTTATAGACCCTTCTATTTATAGTAAAAAAGGTGTAGGGGTGTGTTCCTTTACCCCCCTATTTGGTAAAAGAGTTTTGCATGCCGTCCACTGACAGACACCCTAGTTCATTCATCTTCTCATCTAATAAGTCTAGGAGTTCTCTATTATCGGTTTCTTGGCGCATCTCACCATCGACAGTGACTTCATTAGTATACTTGGTGATGTGGGGCGGATTTTGGAAAGTAGGAGTAAAGGGAGCAACTTTGGGGATGGAAATTGGTGGGTGATAAAGAAGTTTAAAAGAAAGTTGTAAAAGAGAGAAACTTGGGGGCGGAATTGGTGGGTGATAAAGCAGTTTAGAGAAAGCAGTAAATGAGAACAACTTGGGGGCGAAATTGATGGGTGATTTAAAGAAATAAAAAAAAGCAATCCGGGCAACTTAGTGGGAATTGTGATTTTTCAAAAAGAGTAGCTTTATAAAGTTCTTGAAATGTGGAAAAGGATTACCTTTTGTAGTTTTTCACAAGCGAAGTCCCACCTAATCGCCAGAATGTCGGAATGGAAATTTGGTGGATTGGAGGGAGTTCTCTTGAGGCTTGGTTCTGGTCCGTCTGATGACTAATCAGATAACCACCTAGAGGGTCATTTTTGGGTAGCCCGACAACCACTCAGAGTAGCCTGACAACCTCATAGAAAAATGGAGATGGGTGTGATAGCCACCTGTTTTCTCAAAATGCAGTAAAGGTTGGTGTTTACTATTGATCGCCAAGTTCGGGGACTCTGTGGAATTCTCTCACACTTGCCGGCCACACCTAAAGGTGAAACCTTGTAATCCTTTCACTTGACAAAATTTCAAAAAGAACTGCTAAAAGAAGGGGGACAATAGTGTGCTGGCTACTTGGATCTAGCTGCCTGAACCTGGTAGTTGGTTTGAACTAGCTGTTGAAGACATGGGCTATTGATTTGAATTTTTTGAATTTTTGACCAGCACCTTGGTATGAAATTTGATTTGTCTGGTTAGTGCAATTTTGGCTCGGGAAAAACAATGGGATATTAGTGCAATTTTGGCTCGGGAAAAACAATGGGATAGAGTGTTTTTGAAGAGTGGAATTTGGAGCTGTAAGTAGGGTTTCTCCTCTCTCTCTCTCTCTCTCTCTCTCAAAGTTGCTTTGATGTCAAATGATTCTTTGAAATGATTTGTAATTTTTTATTTTTTCATGCTATTTTCAAGTGAATGGTCTATTTATACCAAAAGGAAGGCAGTGATTTATTTCTTGGATAATGGGATTAAATAGATAATAGAATGGGTTCGAATAAATTCCCCTCCTCAAGAATTCATATCTTTGCTTTGACAATTTGTCTAGGCCGGTGTCGGCTACCTCAAAGTAGCCGTAGGGCATGAGGCGGTTGAATTAAACAAGCCGCCAGTTATCATTTCTTACTTTATGTCCTATCTCTTGTTAGCGGTGAAATTGCGATCACCATGTTGGAGCCATCAGACATGGCATACTAATTATAGTAAACTCTCATTATCGTCAACATTTAATGCCAATTTTATGTCCCATCTCAGGAAAGCAATTGGGAGGGAGGGGGGGTTGGCTGTAGTCAGCCAGCAAGGATGGGGCTAAGCCTGTCAATCGGACGGATACAGATCGGATATGTCAATAGCTGTATCCTAACTTTCGGATTTGGATATGGATATTAATTTTTGAATTCAGATCCCTTCGGATACGGGTCGGATACAGATATTTTTTGGATAATTGACATATTTGAATATTAACATTACTTTTGATAATCAAATGATATTTTATAAAGACATCAAAATTAAAATTAAGATTTTAAGGCTTATTATCTCTTTTAGAAATCATACATTAAAAATTTAATAGTATTATAATATATTATTATTGTAATAATCAAACATGATAACAATATAACAATATGGGCAATATATAATACAAATATATATATATATATATATGTCGGATATGGATATTTTTCGGATTTGATAGACTGATATCCATATCCACACTTTGGATCTTCAAATATTGAATATTTCTAATTTTTCGGATACGGATTCTGATCGGATTCGGATTTTTTTTCGGATAATTGACAGGCTTAGATGGGGTGGTAGGTTTGAGAAAATCGCCAGGGTTTGGGCCAAGGGTTTCTGCCTACTACTTCAATGTAGCCATCGGGTAAGGGATAGCTGGTTGGAAGTACCCATCTGGCAACTGGCTATTTATTCTCTAAGTTTTAGTTTTGGCCTTCTTTTTTATTTTCCCAAAATATTTTTCTTAAGCAGTTTTCTATATGACTCAAGGTGTTTAAAATTAAAGTGTTGCTTAAGATAATTTTTCGTTATTTGGATAGTCAAAATTATGATATCTACAGGACTGCCATTTTACTGGCCTCCTTCCTATGTTGTATGAGCTGATGTACATTTTGTAAAGTTATAGATGAATGAATGAAAAAGCTTTATTATCAAGAAAAAAAGGGGGAATTGCCCATATACCTTTGTACCGACCCCTCTATTTTTTTCATGCCCCTTGACTTTTTTTTATTTTATTTTTACCCCTGCTCCTTTGTCCCATTGTTTTTTTACCCTTGTTTTTTTTCTTAATACCAATATTACCCCTTCATATAAGACAAACTAAAATCATTCTCCCTTTTTTTTTTCTTCCTTTCCCAAACGAGTGCAGCTCACCAATCAACTTCACCCCCATCGACGTTCACCTCGCCGCTCATCGATCTGCCGCTCACCTCGTCACTAAGGAGAACTGCCATCATAGACACCGTTGCCATGACACTGCTGTATGCATCGCTCTTTCATCTCCCACTTGCGTCCAGTCATGGAGACGCCAAGAACTCCAGGATCAATAGCAATGGAGGTAGCGATGGCGGTGATGGCGGAAATTGATAAAAGAAGAAGAGATAAAGAGGTGATGCTGAAAAGGAGGTAATGCCTTTTCTATGTTGGTTGTTTTAATTTCATTTTTTTTTTAGTTCTGTTAATCTTAGTTTCCGGAATGAATGGATTTTTAATGTGTGTTGGCTGATTTGGGGTCTTTTTTTTTTAATAAGTAGAGGATATTTGATATTAATCATTGAGTTTAGACCACTCATTTAATAGAATCAATTCAATGAGAGCTAAAGATAGCCATAAAATTCACATTTGAGGATGGTTTAAAAAATATATGAGAGGGCAACTAATATACTTTGTTGTTCTGAGTTTATACTTCTTGGTTTGTTTTACATTTCATTCTGTTAAGTGTTGCTATGTGAATGATTTTCGTAAACCAACAATTATATTATGCAAATGCATATCAAGTTTTTATAATTTTGTATTTTATATTTGTACATGGTTATTACATTTCAGTAACTTTGTGTAAATCTCTATCATTTACATATATGTAAATTGTTGGTTTAATTATGTAATTGGGTATTGTTTGTAATTGGCGTTACATTATGTAATTGTGCTATAGTTGTTATATGAATGATATATGATATTACATTAATAGTTGTTATATTATAGTTGTTACACTGGGCATTACATTCTGTAATTGTTGTTTTACGTAGTTTGGGCATTACATGATATCCTTAGTGTAATTGTGTTGTAGTTGCGATATTACATTTTGTGAATAACAGTTTCAGTTGTAATTGGACATTATATTGGTAGTTATTCTGTTGTAGTTGTTACATTGGATATGTAATATTAGTAGGTTTTGTAATTAACAGTTTCTGTTCTTGGTAGTCTTTGTAATTGAATTGTTTCATTTATGTAAATAGTAATTTCTATTATGTAAATGGTAGTTTATGTTATATAAATGGAAGTTTATATAATTTTTTATTACAGTTCTGTAAATTGTAATTATAATTCTGTGATTGAACATTATAATTTTATACTAAATTTGATGTGTGCGTATCTTATGCAAAGGAGATCAACCACATGTGTTACATAAAATAAGGAATGGAGGGGGAGATTGCTTAAAAACAAATATGGTAAACTAACCATTAAGACAGTCAGGCATCCGCCAACATATCCTAGGGGAACCCCCTGTTTCCCCCAACATCTTTTTGTTAGATCCTCTAAGCAAGATATATGTAAATCACATTAGTACAAAAATATAATGCCCTATCACATAAATATAACAACTTAAAAAAATTTAATATGAAATTACAGAAAATATTATTTACAAAACATAAACTATCATATACAGAAAATAAACTACTATTTACATAACAGAAATTATCATTTACTGAACAGACATAATCCAATTACAAAGACCACTAAGAACAGAAACTAGAAACTGTTAATAACAAAAAATAACTAACATTACATATCCAATGAATAAATACAATATAACTACAACATAATAAACATATCCAATGCAACAAATATAACATAAGTATAATATAACTAACTAGGACTATTTAATGATGATTAATTTAAGCTCCAACAGTACTAAAATAATAGTGTATCATGTGGCTCTAATTAACTAACAACTTGAGCTATAACGCATATTTTGAATAAGTTCAGAAACTACAATGTAATGCCCAATTACAGAATTAAACTAACCAATTTCATAAATTTATTAAACATGTACATATATAAAATTTTCAATTACAAGAACCCATCAATTTGATAATCAATTCATTAATAATAATAATAATAATAATAATATAAAAAAAAACCACAAAAGAAAACCAAACCAAGATGACAAATTGAAGATACTATGATGTGGAAAAAGAAAGAATTAAGAATACACATGAGAGAAAACTCAGTCACGGCCATGTTTTCTTACATTGTTTACATGTCTTCTTCTTCATCATGCTTTGTCACAACACGCTTTCGTCTTCTCGTTCATTCTGATCTGCCGGCTTTGCAAAAAAAAAACACACACCCAATTCATCTATGACCCATTTCATTAAAACACAAACAGTGAAAACAAATCAAACCCCCCCCCCTCCCCAAAAAAAAAAAAAATCAACTTTTCAGACAAATTATGTACTTCCGCGCACGAGCTGGACCTCGGCCTCGTCGACTTCATCTGCTGCTCGGAAGGAGCCGGCGACGCCTACAACATGGACGGTTCGGATCGGGCGGTGGAGGTCAGAGAGGTTGAGCGAGGTCTCGCCGGTGGAGATCTCGAACCAGAGATTAGAGATGGTCTTGATCTCCGGCTTGACACCCCATAAGGAGGAGTCGATCGGGAGACGGGGCTGTGATGTGAGAGGGAGATCGGTGTGGAGAGGGGAGGATTTCAAGGGGTAATTTCAGTAGGGAAAAGTGATGTGGCAGGGGTGAGGGGTAAAAAAAAAGGGGACAAGTCTGCAAAGGTAAAACTTTTTTTTCTAAAGTCTAGGGACACAGAAAAAATGAGAGGATCGATCTAAGCTATTTGGAAAATTCCCGCACGCCCCCCCCTCCCCTCCAAAAAAAAAAAAAAAAAAAAAACATATTCAAATTATTCATGCATCCATGTCCTTATATTGATTTATTAGATTTTATTTGATTCAACGTACTTGATTTGGTATGTAAGAATTAATTTGTACAGGCGTACTTCTATCTAATGTTCGACTGATTTTTTTTATTAGGATTAGGTGGCATGATCTACGGTTGGGGGCGGTCCTAGCGATAGGGAATGGAATATTTATTGAGATGGTGTTTGATGTAGCGCGATTATAGACCATTCGATCAATGTCGAGCACTATTAAATGGACAACTATGTATAATTTGTAGTTTTGGTTTTAGGAGTAATTAGGATTATTTATTATTTATGATATTACAAAGATATGATTTTTTGTTTTTATTCATAATGTAGTTAGAATTTGTTTTCTATTATTAGAAAGAAAAAAATCTATTCAAAAAGATTTTAGGACATTTGAGAGATTTGAGGAGATCCTATTCTATAAATAAACTCTGTAATCATGAAAATAAAACAACTTTAACAATTTAAAAATCATTTTTTTATTTTTCCTATTATTTTTGTTATTCTTGTTAGAATAACAGATTCGTAGAAGCTCATCTCTTCATGAAGAGTCAACATATTCGTTGAAACATGAAGATCTCACATCCTTTCACCTGTAAAGGTCGATCAGATATGTGGAAGAGCGTACTCTACGCCACATCAGTGCTTCAACCCATGTCCATCAATCCACGGGTCATATGCCTCATATTAATAGAATGCCGAATCCACATCATGCATGGTCTGGAGGATCCGCCGCTTACAAGACCAAGTGGGAGGGTTTCACCTTGAGTTCCCATATATTGTTGATCTTTAAATATGTTCCTTTTATCCAAGAGGACCAAAGAGATGTTGTCTTAGAGGCAACCTCCCTGAATAGAGTTCCCATTGCTGCTGAATTTCAGTCTGCAGGCCTTTTAACTCCCAATCCTCCCCCTCCTTTGGCAGGCACAATGTTTCCCATTTTAATTAGAGCATGAATTTTGTGATGTTCACTTGAGCCCCAGTCCACAAAAATTTATGGAACACAATTCTCTGTTAACACATCTAACATTCATATACAAACATTTCATTGGAAATCTTCACGATGCAAAACGGGTGGCCGACGCGTTCCAGGATCGGTGAACCCGAAGGAGTCCATTTTGAGATTTTCAAATATTTATAGAAAAACCGGCTAATAGAAATAAATGGCGCCCCGAACTCGAAAGCGCCTGAAATTTTTACTGCAGGTAGATATAAAGGAGATCTTCAAAAATTGTCGCTACGTCACAACATGCGCTTATTTGTCCATTTTTCTCATTTGTCGATCCTCAAAATGACCTTTTTGCTATTTTTAGTAACTTTTTAGATTCTGCATATCTTCTTCGTAATAACTCGGATTTGATTGAAATAAAATTCGAGTATCTTCTAAGATTCTCTAGAGTTAGTTATAACAAATTTTTGTTTTTACTATTTTTAGCAGCTTTTTAATATAAAAGGGAGATTTGTAATTTAGGGTTGACAATTTTTATTAATATATTTATGAGTTTTATTATTCTCTTTGAGAATTGTGGTTTGTTGAAGGATCTCAACGCTTGTTGGATCTTTGTTTTAGTTTTTTGCTACATTAGGTGGTATCAGAGCGAGGATTCGCCTAGCTCAATGGCACATGACGACGTAGAGAACAACCACCCTATTGACGGTGATCGTGGGGTGCAGGAGCTATGTCGGAAATTGCAAGATGGATAACAACTACATCAACAACAATTTCTTGACGTTCAACGACAACTACAAGAGATTCGTGAGATGTTGGTTGGTGTAAATTTTCACACCGACATCAGATGACCTGGAAGGGACGGGGTGCGAGTCGAGGGATTTGCCCAAAGCCAACCTATTGTCCATAACATTGTCCGACAACCTCTTCGTTTCCTATCTGACAACGAGGATAATTCAGATGACGAAGTTAATGGAATACATGATTATCAGCCGAAGCGACAGCAACAAGATAGTAGTGATTATCGATTGAAGGTGGATATCTCTTTCTTCAATGGTAATCTGCACATCGAGGATTTTCTCGACTGGATCTCTGAGATCGAGCGCTTCTCTGAGATGATGGAGGTCCCCGAGGAGAGGATGGTCAAGTTGGTGGCCTTTTGTTTGAAGAATGGCGATGCCGTTTGGTGGGACAACCTTCAAAGTACCAGACAACGCCAAGGAAAGACTTGTATTCGTACGTGGAAGAGGATGAAGCAACTCCTCATGGGTTGATTCATTCCACTGGACTACAAGCAGTACCTGTTCCAACTATACCAAAATTGCCATCAAGGTGATCAATCCGTTTTTTATTACACTATTGAATTTTTAAAATTTTTGGGTCGATATAACTTTGCAGAGGCTAAGTGGCGATGAGTGATCCATTATCTTAGCGGGTTGAGGCCATTAGTACGAGATCGTATTGCTTCGCAAGAGATTTACAGCTTGATATAAGCAATCTCGGTGGCCGTAAGAGTGGAATCACAATTGGAGAGATCAAGGGTGGATGTGGTGTTCAAAGGCACCATGACCAACCCGCTAAATGTTGCATCAACTCAAGATATGGTTGATGGATGGATGGAAACAATTGAAGAAAATCCTCCTGAAAATCAAGATAGTCCAACGACCGACCCCTCTGATCAACCATTGGTTGAACCAGATATTGATCACGACATGACAATCGAAGAAGCAGAGCATGTTGTTTCCCCCGTTATTTTTGAAAAGGATATTGGAGAAGGACAAGAGGAGTCGTTTTCCTTAGTTGTGACCCCAAAGATGGGAGACACTACAAAAATTCGTACTACAGACTCTATTCAACAAGAGCGTTTTTTTGTGCCAACATCGACAACAATAATGATGGAGACATTGCTACTACCACAATGATCGATTTTATTGAGAAGATGTCTCTCCTCTTGCCAAAGGTCAAATACAAGAATGCATCAAATAAGAAGGGGAAAAAGATTTTAATATTTCATTTTGGTATATTTGATTACATCAAATATCACTCACCTGATCATTTAAGATTTTTTATCTTAAACTCGATGACGAGAAGAAGAGGAGACTGATCTATGACAGATTTGGAAGAAATCAATGCAGAATATTTGATTTCAAAATTGTCCTCAAAATAAAAATTTATGAGATTTTATCATTTGTAGACAAATCTCATTATTTAAATCATAATAATCACTTTTGTTTGTGAATTGTGATTTTAGGATTTGTAGGATCTAATTTTTATTTTATTAGATTTTAATAATTGTCATTGTAATTGTGTCTTTGCTATTTTTAGTAGAGTCATAATTGACATTATGAGTATGTATTTTTAATATTTGTAGCCTATATAAGGAGTGCCACCATCTTTATAAGCGACAACTTTTGAATAATTAATACAATTATCTCCCTTTTGGGTTTTCTTTCTTGTGGATTCAAGGATTCCTTGTAGATTCAATGAGCTTATGAGATCTCAACGCTGGTTGGATCTTTTTATCCGTTTTTCGCTGCGTTACTTCAATCCAAAACGTAGTATGCATCGTGTGTTTTGACAAGAGGAATTTGATGTGCGATACAAGAGCGAGAGGAGCTTGAATTGGGTACGTGGTAGGCAAAGGTGAAATACCAATTTCCCGGGGTGGGGATGACCAGATGGGGGACTATGGTTTTTTTTTTTTTTAATGACGAAGGGACATTCCGTAGTTGACTTTACGATCAAGCTGATAGGCTATCTCTGCATGTTTGTTCTGGTCATTCGAAAAATTCTTAGGGGCTACAACCTGTTAAATGCGGAATATGGGGCTGTACTCATCATTTTCACTGTATAGAGATAAATAATAGTATGTCAAAGAAACATCCAGATATATGTTGATCACAGTTAATTGGGGGATCTAAATGCTCCGTACAACTTTGCAGGGGAGTTATATTGGCTATTGGCTATATATGTCAAATTTGAGAGGCCTATTTTTATTTTGAAATTCCATGGGGGTTACAAGAATTTTTTTCCTTTGTCTTTGTATGCAGTAATGTTACCCCTACAAGACATACAAGATCAGACTAGATTAACTTTTAATATTATAGACAAGAAATAAAAGAAAATGATGAAAAACGTGACATGTAACAAATGGACTCCAAGATTGCATTTTTGGGTCCTCAAACAAAATGTAAAAATCAAAATTGTATTTGGTTATTTATTTTGAAAGAACGAGTCCCCTAAACAAGAAGGTGGGGGCATGCTTGGATCCGCGTTTGGATCGATTGTGCATTGAAAGTCAAACATGGATCCAAATTTTTTGTTTTGGTTTTTTTTTTTTTTTTTTTTTTGACAAATATGATTCCACATCTGTCACATTTTATTCATTAATTAATTAAATACCCCACGTTTCAAACTCTTCAAGACAACATTTCTTAAAAGCGGTGGACCCTTTAGCAAAAGTAAATGTCTTGTCCCACCTTATACTATACGTATTGACTGATACAGTTGCGGATTAAATGGCTTTGTCATTCTCTTAACAATGTTAGGTTGGGAAGATCGATTTATTGATATAGGGTTCAGCTGTACAAAGAAATGACGACGTTGAACCACGGCCAACCCCGCCCCACTCCACAACCATATTGACCAGTCTTATTCACGTTTAAGTTGGTCCCCTGATTTAGAGTAGTAATTCTAAATTAGGACCCCTACTTAATACCCTCAAATTTTCAGACATTTCATATGAATCACGTCACCTAATGTGATATATTAAAAACATATTGGTTTTGTTAACGAGTGTCTTCAAATCATTTGTTAATCTATATTTATTGTTAATTTTTTTAGACAACTAACAAATCTAATTACGTTATGAATCAATGAATTGAATGATTTTTTAAAATATCAACAATACTTCTAATAAATTCACTACCTTTTTTTTTTCTCCCCTCATGTATCCAATCTTTCCTCTCATACCAAATTTTTTTATTAAAGCATCATTTTTTTTTACATGTGTTTCTTATAATTAAATTTTTATTAATATGTTTTTTACTGCACAATCTACAATACCAATATACTATAATGAAAGACATAAAAGTTAAATTCTAACATCTGCTCTATAAAAAAATTACGAAGCTATCTTTTTTTTTCCCATTAATCACGAATCTGCTTACATTGATTTGATGTGAAATACCGGCTGGAGCCAGGAGCATGCAAAACCATTTATTCTTAATATATTGAAATAATTTCAAATGATAAAAAAATAATAAAGAATGGAGGTGCATATAAAATATTTAAAATAAAAGATTAAATCAAACAAAGAATAAAAATAAATTAACTTATACACCGTACAAAAAATATCTTCACATAAACAATACTAAAACAAGTATCACAATCATAAAAGATATAAGATAAGATTAAAAATGAAAAGAGATGGTACATTTTTAAATTTTCGGATGAAACTTTTGTGGGAGAGGATAGAAAAAAACTTGGTATATGAGGGAAAATTGAGTATGGGAGGGATGAAAAAAAAAACGTGATAAATTTTTTAAGGGTATTATTGGTATTTTAAAAAGCGTTTTAATTTATTGATTTATATCATAATTAGATTTGTTGAGTTGTCTAAAAAGTTAGCAATAAATGTGGGTTAACAAGTGCCCTAAACAAAACCCAAAATATATATATATTATGTTAGCATGTATTCAATTATGCATAAGTTTTATTCAAGTATGTGCTCTATTTTTTTAATTAGATAGTATTTACTTCAAAAAAGAATTCCATAAAAGTGACAACAGACAAGAATGACACATTTTAACTAGTGTTTTAAAACGCTATCCGACCTAATCGGTTGAACTGGTTAAACCTTCACTCACTTCACCCACTTTGAATTTCGGTTTGGTTTACCAAAACCAATGATATAAAAAAACTAATAAAACCTAATCAACTCACCGGTTGAACCGACGATTTTTATAAACCAGCATGGGTTGATTAAACCGATCGGTTCTTTATTCATAGAAATTGTAATTAATTTGGTCCGTTTGGAAACTCGTATGAAAAATAAGATTTTAAATAAAGTAACTTAAATAGACTTGATTTTAGAAAGTGGATTTTTTTTGCTGTTTAAAAAATCAACATTTTTTTTGCACTAAAAACTTAAAGTAACTTTTTAATTAAGCCAGCTTTTTAGAATGTGTAGTAACATTTTTTAGCTTTCTGCTTAATTAAAAGCGGAATCACCCCTTTTAAGTGTTTCCAGATGGGGTAATAAGAAGTTTAGATTTTATATACTAAAATCATGTTATGATGTTAAATAAATTTTTTATGTATTTAATATTTTTTATTGGGATTTTTATTTTTGAATCTCTCTAGAGTATATTATTTAGTGATTAATCCGTCCCTTCTTCATATTTCTTTTTAAGTTCCTAACTTCAACTGTTTATTTTGTTTTTAGTCCCTCCGCCAAACGACTGTCCATATACCGTTAGTTTGTAAAATGTGATTTTTAATTTTAAATCCCTGTAAACTATGTTATTTAGTGATCAGTCTATGCCTTCTTGATATTTCATTTTAAGTCTGCAACTTCAAATGCATTTTTCTTATTAGTCCTTAGATAAAATGTATGTATGATTTGTAAGTATTTTGATATTGAAAATTTATTAAGTGTTTGGTGAAATATCTAAGCCAAAACTGCATTTGCATTGTTAAGTATTCAATGACAATTTTAGTGTTACTCAAAACTACATAAGTCCATCCAATTCAAGATTGTATTTTTTTATAGTCTTAGCTGTCTAATTACATTGATTCTATAAGTAGAAGAAGAATAATTACATAAGCAAATTTTGATGATTTTTTCATTATTGAATTTTGATTTAAATTATTTTTTCATGGTTGAAAATTGTAAAATATTAAATTAGATATTTTGAGTGTAATTTTAAAATTGAAAATTTAGATGCTATTAAAAAATTTGTATGTAGTAAATGAAAAATATATTTTGCACGGTTCTATACTTTTATTTATTTAGAGAAGAGTGATTTTATGAAAATCTAACATATTTATATAATTTATTTATTTATTTAACATTTAAGCTTGTGTAAACATGCATCTAGAGAGCTTGTTAATCACAAATGCAAATTTTTAATTACTTTTAATGTAGAGCCATTGGTAACTTGTCCAGAAGAATTTTTTTTAATTTTTCAAGTATTCAATTTTGATAAATTCTATAAAATGGGAGAAAAAAAATTTATTTGCATGTGATGTTAAAAAATGACTAAGATTGAAGAATTTCAAACATGGTTTATCAGTGTGTTTTAGCAAAATAAAAATGACCATGAGATTGAACATCCAACTGCGCGCTTCAAAGTGCATGTGTTTTTGAAAACAAGTTTGAAGAAGGGTTTTTTTTAGTTAAAACAGGTTTTGAAAGCAGCTTTCTAAGATGCATTCTTTTGTTAATTATATTTCTAGAAAGCTGTTTTTCATAATTTAATTTGTTTTTGACTTTTGTCAAATAATATTGCGATCTCTAAAGACATTTAAAAACGAGTTTAAATTCAATATGATTATAATAAAAATAGAATCATTAAAATCTATTCAAACTTATTTTCAAACGCTATCTAAAACTTAATTCGGGGGTGGGTGATGAAGCTGTTTGGGGTCATGTTGCTTCCCATGTGTAATCCTATCTTGCCCTATGCATGCATCATGCTATGCAGGGGCACTGTCCACGAACTCAATAATAAAAGAGAGAGAGAGAGACGGGAAGAAAAAAAAAAGGAAGATCAATCGTGCATTAAACAGCTATTTGGCGAACAAGTGGTACTTTCCAGACCTACATTTCATTAGTTTTGTTATGACAGAGTTTAACAAATTAGTATAAGTTTATAAAATTAGAGTTCAGCCGTCGGGCTTTTAATGATATGTGTTTCTCTGACAGTGTCCGGTTGATAATGTTTTTTTTTCACTCTTCATCACATTTCCTTTCAAATTTGGGCACAAACAAACCCTAAATATCATTCTATGTTTTAAAAAATCATCTCATCTATCACATTTATTATATTATAAACATAGCTCTTACGTTTATTTTCAAACACAAATCTTTCTGTAAGAGGTATAGTTGACATTTAAATTAAGAGTGATAAATTCTTACTATTCTCTAATCCACTACTTATCCTTATTTTATCTAAGGTGAATTAAATAACAAAATATTACCTTTTCGTTCCCCGAGAAAAAGTAAAAAAACACAATCAAATAAAAAATTCGTTTATTTTGCATGCATACTTAGCTATCCTGGTATAGTAATCAGGGACGAATAACTCTATATCACACTCCAAACGGATGATAAAAATGATAAAGTCTCATAATCAACATGAATGCAGCAGTTAACAAAATATATGCACATGGAGGCTTCTTCGATTTCTGTTTCTCACGGGAGTTTGTTGATCCCGGAGTAGCTCTACTTTGATTGAGATGATTGTCTAGTAGAATCCTCCTCTACCTAAAAAGTCATCTTGGCTCCTGCTTATAATTCTTACTTATGTTTATGTATCTTGGGCTTGTTCTCTTTTTAATGAAAAGGCGTAGCGTAGCACTACCGCTTTAACTATATATATAAAAAAAGAACAAAATATATAGACAATCCAATCTCTGATTTTTTTATTATTTATTTATTTAAATAAAATGGTAGGCAATCAAATCAGTCTCTAACCCCCGTATGGCGTGGAATATAAGACAAGAATAATGAAGAATAGATGAGGATAACTAAAAAAGTTATTTGTTTTGATAGAATAAACCCCAATAGTTATGCCTGGATAAGCTAGGATAAGGCCTGATAACTATTCTAAGGAAATTGTGAAATTGCTTATCAAGGCTTATCTATACCAATGGATAAAAATACCATTCTCTGTCATTTTAAAAATTTATCTCACCTAACAGACTCACACAGATTTCAAAAACTGTTACATCTATCAAATCAATTATATATCTCTCACACTATTCCCAGGGGGTATAATTATCATTTAAAAAATCATAAACTCTTATTCATCTCTTATCAACCATTTATCATCACTTTATCCAATGTGAACTAAACAACAAAAAAGTCATTTTTATGTTTCCTAATGAGAATAACAAAAAAAATAATCAATTAAAAAGTTACTTATTCAATCTGAATTGTTATCTATCCCAGTATAGCTATCGAGAGCGAATAACCTAAAGTCACACTCCATACGAGGAGTAAAATTTTAAAAATTATTGAGTCATGCCGTGTTACAAAGCAATAAAAGGAAAAACATAAAATAGTTAGACCTATACCCCGAGCAATCACCACTCAGTAGAGGACAACTACTTTGCAGGACATCCCGGTCCATAACCAAGAACTATTCAATTCCTGAATCAGGAACTTTTCCTCCACCAAACATATCGAACTTGCCAAAGCGCAGAAAAACCAGCCCCAACTGCTTATGTATGACACCACAGCCTCCCAAATGTTTCCAGGATATGGAATAATCCTCTTGAAAAGTGCTTGAACCTCCTATTTTAGTTGCATATAACTATTCAAATATTAGATAAAATATAAATCGTGTGCACAGTCTCAGACTCCAAATTTTAAATATGATAATTAAAATTGTTATAATATAGATTATTCAAATGAAAAAAATACATGCAAGCTTTGAAAAAACATGTTACATGAATCTTGTGTTGAATTGATTGCATCATGCTTGGCAAGTCCCCCTCCTCAATCAGCGCCTCCATCAGTTGCTATATTATATCCATATTCTGCGATGCCTCACATATACTGGGATAGTGCACTATTCCCATCACATAAAATGGGATAGTGTACTTTCCCATATCCCATAGGTGTCCCCTATGTCCCCAACAAATCTACCTGAAATGGCCTCAACTTTTGTTTAATATAAACCCTTGACACTTACACAGTTGGTGCAAATTCCGCCACAGACATATATACACTGATATACACACACATATTTGGATGTGGTTCACACATATTTTCATGTTCAGTTCGGCACTGGCTCCCAAATTATTATCTTGTTTGTTCATAAATAATATAAAGATAGCTTTGAAATAATGGCCCTCCAGGGCCCTCATGAAGATGCACATAGGATGACACATGAAAACCAAGATACATGTTATGACAATGATGATGACGACACTGATGATGTCACTTAATAATAAAATATATATTTCCAAACAAACACTACTTAAGTATATACATACATTTATGCATACATACATACATCCACGGTATTAGCTTTTCTTGTCTACTAGTACTATTTGGGAAGGCCTTTGGTCTCGAAAAGGTTTGATAACAAATTGATTTATTCCTCCCTTTCATATGCTTGAGCGCGGTGGCACTCATCATCTAACTTATAGAATGTCTATCTTTTCTAAAAAAAAAAGTTGCAACAATTAAGATGACGACAATGATGATGTAACTTAAAATAACAATATTTTCAAACAAACACAACTTACATATTTACATATATTCATGCATACAAACATACATACATAGATGCATGGTATTAACTTTTCTTGTCTACTATTGTAAGTACTATTTTTGGGAAGAGGGCCTTTGGCCCCAAAAGGCTTGGCAACTTGGTTTCTCCAAGCACTTTTGATACCCAACAAATACAAACCATATTATAATTTTATATCATTTTATGCCTAACATAGAGATTGGGTCAAGTGTTTCACTTGGTTGGTGATCACTCTTGATCACCCCATGAGGCCCACAGCCCCAACTCCCTCTCCAAGTACGCAATCCACCTCTCACTCTCACCATGATCACCCCCTACTGTTGTTGCTTCTATTCCTCCCTCGGGAGGTGGTGGCGGCGGACCTTCCCAGTCACAAATGGGCAACCAACTGTCATGATCGAACACGTCGTCCCAGATGTCCAAGTCGAGGCCTACAGGGACTCCCATATCCGTCTCATCCACGACGTTTGTCGATTCGCTTAGTGGCTGAACCGGTTGGTGGTCTGTCATGTCGGAAGATGAGGAAGACGAGCATGAAAACACCTTATGATCCGTCGTGATTGGACACGATAACGGGTCGACGTCGATGTCCTCGTTCGATGAATCAGAGTCCGCTTTTCGTTGGTCTGAAGAGGTAGAGTTGGAATTGGAGGAGATGGAGGAGGAGGAGGAGGAGGAGGAGGTCGAGTCCAGGGAGAGTCTCTTCTTGAGATGTGTGTTCCACATGTTCTTGATTTCATTGTCAGTCCTCCCCGGTAGGCGAGATGCAATTTTCGACCACCTTCAATGGGAACAGTTAGAAAAAAAAAAAAAAAACATTTAAAGTGATGTACTCTTTGGATTCTAATGTTTGTGGAATAGCGCATGGAAGGATGGAATAGATGTTTATTGTATTCCTGAATCTGGACCACTACTATTTTACTTCTTTCATGATGTTGAGATTACTGAACAGTTAAGGGTTTGCTGATGCATAGGAGGTACAATAATGAGTTAACGTGCCAAAAAAAAAAACATATTCAAAGAATCACCTGCTCCTGCTCTTTTTTTTTTTCTTTCTTAGTAGTCACTTAATTATGACTAATGAGTGTTCCTTTGATTGAGGTATACTGCATATAAAATTGAAATAATATTTTAATATTATTTAGAGACAAAACTTTTAGAAATGGATAATGTTACGTAAGTTACTGATTATGTCCCTTAAATTTATCGAAGGGAAAAATCCATGCAACCCTTTCAAATATGACCGAAATCCATATAACCTCCTGATTTTTCTTAAAATTCATATAACCCTCTGAGTAAATTCAAATAATCAATTGAATAAAATTTTCATTAATAGATGAGAAATATTTTACGAATATTTCATTTGGTTAATCATGACTGAAAATAAAATACACGAAAAAACCATTACAATGTGTTAAAAATGTGAAAAATCCTATAAAAATGATGATTTTACCCTCTCTAGATGTATTATGAAACCCTATCCGGGGGGTAAAATCGTCATCTACAGAAGATTTTTCACATTTTTAACATATTGTAGGATTTTTTGGTATATTATATTTTCTATCACGGTTAACCAAACATAATATTCGCAAAATATTCATTATCTATGAACGTAAATTTTTTTTGAGGGGTTATTTGAATTTTAAGAAAAGTCAGAGGGTTATAGATTTCGGTCAGTTTACAAGGGATTATATGAATTTCAATAAGTTTACAGGGGTTTATACTCTACTGAATAATATAATTAAGTAGAAGGATCCAAAAGTTACATGCATCAGACATATGTCGGACTAGCCACTGACGTTTTATAGACGTGTTTGTGTAACAGTACCAGATAGAAATGTTTTTGTTATTAGAATATCTTTTTGTACTTAAATAATCTGATACAACCAGACATTAGAATATAAATTTATATCATTTTCACTCACGGATATGGTAAATAATAAACACCCTTATATAATTCATTAATTGAAAAATAAGTATACCAATCACCCCTCTAATCCCCTATCTATTATATCATTACATATTTCACTCAGGGTAACACTAGTATTTTAAAGTGAACTGAACTTTGATTAAGTCGGAAATCACCTCCACCTTTATAAAAGAGGTAAATGAATCAAATCCTATGAAACAACTTTCTTCAAAAATAAAAACATTGATATTTTAAAAATATCAAAATATTATAAAAATGTTCATAAAAAATAAATATTTATATAAAAGACTAACTTATTAAATGTTCAGAAAAATGGATTAAGTTCATAATTATCACATCTTCTAAATTTTCACACAATTTATATTATTGGAACATGCTATTCAGGATGACTTGGTGCAACATTTCACTTTTCATATATACATAGTCGTGAAAAAAAAATGGTGTATAACAACACTTACTTGTTCCCAAGCAACTGGTGAAGCTTGATTATGGTCTCCTCTTCCTCCATGGTGAAGTTGCCACGCTTGATGTCTGGCCGGAGGTAGTTAATCCATCTCAAACGGCAGCTCTTCCCACATCGCAACAACCCTTATAAAAATAATAATAATAAAAAAAACACACAATTCAGTTTCACTGTAATCAAGTATTATTCATCACAGACATATATGGCTTCTAGTCCATCAAGCACAACATGTAAATGAAATTATACATATACATAGAGGAGGACCTGCTTGTTTGGGAAGGGCACGCCAGTTGCCGTGGCCGTGTCGTCGAATATAGGCGACAAGCCTCATGTCCTCCGCCGGAGTCCACGAGCCCTTCTTCAATCCGATCTTCTCGCAGCATGGAGCGCGTCCTCGGCCCATCGATCCTCCTCTCTCTAGATCTCTCTAGCTCAAATATCTGATGTGAATTCAGTGCACCTATTTATATAAACAGTACTGGTATTTGTTAAGATACAATTACAAAAAGGTTTTTGTCTATATCTATATATTTAGAGACAAGTAGTACTGCTTCAACACTACAACACGAGCAGGAGACATTAATTCCAACACAAAAGAGTTCCAAAGGACCATGAGATTCTCTCCTTCACCAAACTCTTCTACCTACATTAGACAAATATTTGAGGGAAGATGTTGTGCACGTATTTTCTTCAAATCAGAGACTTAACGTAACTTTATAGCTTTGAAATATTAGTAATAAAAAAACTATATTATATTAATAAAAAAGTGGGGTTTATTTACATGATTAAAGAATGCCCACTTCTAAAAACTCAGTTTTTTTTGTGTGCATTGGATGATTGTTGTACGTGTCTACCAAGTAATGGTGGTTGATTAAGGATACTAATTTAAGTGTGGTCTTTTTCTTTAAAACAATAATAATCTCATGGTCTCTCCTTTAGTATTGTGGAGACCACTTCAAAACTTTTCCCACGAGACACTGATGTAAGATAAGGTTTAAAATGATGTGATATTTCAAATTTGTGGTGATTAATGTGTTAGGCATGATGAAAATATCATATCTTGACCAATGAAATGATCCTTAAAAAAATGTTTATATGATCCAGCTTAGTAGTTTAATGGTAATTTAGTCTAATCAGTCAAATAATCTTGTGCAAGGATCTTCTAAACAATATAGTTGTGTAAAACGTTTATAATATTAAGGAAAATGCATGAAGGTCTGGTCTGGCAGAGCATGCATGACTGTGTTATCCAATGATACTAAAACATAATTACTTATGATAATTTACATGAACTCTGCATGTTTTTCATTTAACGGGGCCGCTGATGGATCTCTTAGACCCATCAAAATATACATTGAGCCCCTATTTGGATAGAGAATTAAGTTATCTCAAGATTTATGATTATTCTAGTATAAATATGGAAAAAATGATTTTTTATTTAGTTGTGTTTGAATTATTCTGGTTGAAAAATGTAATAATAAAATTTTTGTTGTTTGGATAAAATGTGAATAAGGTGGATAAAGATTTATAAAAGATGAAAAAATGATAACAGTTCATTCATAAGAGGTGATGCCAGTTGATTTGACTGTAAGCCCATATATTCTTTTGGAATGAATAATCTAGAATAACTTAATTCTAGGAGTTGGCTGTAATCAATATACTACTTTATTTCAATTAATTAATTCTGACATACATATTCTCAATTATTCAAGTCTTCCAAATGCTCATTATTCTGATCATTTCCCAATTATTATGGGCCATATTCTTGAACCAAACAGGAGTTAAGTGTTAGTTTGATAATTCTAATTCAGAATGAAATTAAAGATAACTTTTGTTTTAAATATCCACGAATGAGCATAGAAATGAATGATTATAAACCCAAATTTTTGTGTATTAATGAGAATGGAGATGAAGGGCAAATAGCATAGTGGTCAAATAGACTTCACACAAAGCCCAATGGGTTTTTACCAAAAAAAAATAAAATAAAAGAAAAGGACTTCACTCAAAAAAATTAAATATCATAAATATCTAAACAATTTATTTTCTATGAAACTAGAGATAACTTTTTTTTTTTTTTAGGTTTTAGTGGTTAACCTGCGCCTTCCTCGCCCACCTAAAGGCCTTGATCGACAATTTAAATTCATAAATAGAAAAAATTAACTACGAGACACAATAATTAAAGTACAGAAAGTAACATAACACTGCATAGAGGATATTTTTGGCCTCTCAATAAAGATGTCTTTCAATTCCTTGCATTGTCCATTTCCCATGGCCGAGACGTCTGATAGATCCACCGCAACCGATATGTTGGACGGCATCGCCAATATCGACTGCCCCAAGTCACAGGTGTTAGGTCACCAGCCCAGACATATATCTCATTGAGGGGACAAACGATATCAGTTCAATATATGCTTGATCAGTCTGTGACCTAAAGCTAGCTAGACTTAAAATATATTTGGTGTTCCCTTCCATCTAGCTAGTAATCTTGTTAGGGTAACAAACATTAGTTGAACATAAGCGCTGTTACACATAGTTTGTGTGGACAGTCTTATAGACAGTCCATGCTGGTCTCCCCGATGTGCGTATAAATATTTTAAAAAAGCTGCCCACAACCAGTACTCTCGGTTTCTTTTTCATTTATATGCTATATAATATATCATGTTATATATACATAAATAATAATACAATGAAAATTTTAATAATGATTAAATAAATCGTATGTCAAATTTATTATGAAATTACATAAAAAAGAGATACGTTATAACTGAAAATGAGTTGTTTGCGTATTGAAGAGGATATTTTCTCCTTCAGTTAAATTATCGGTCTTCAGAACTTCTCTTCAGGAATTCAGACCCGAATAAAAATGGATCCTGCACTCACAAAGAAATTAAGACACACCAGTGTGGTGCCAGCCAAAGGCTCTCCGAAGAGATGTATCAGTCAGGGATTCAAAACAAAACTCACTTGAATTTAGGTGGCTTGAGAGTAGTAAATCAGAATTGATTTGATACCTTAGCTTTTTGTGTTACCTTCCTTTTTATAGGGTCACCTCAGCTAGATTGCTATTTCCACTCCTTTGGCTGTTATAACTGTCTCCTCATTGATTACTTAGTTGACGATTTTAGTGGAAACCCCCACGTGTTAATAAGGCACGTCGTGCCCACGTCGCGCGATTAGCAGGCCTTAACTGTCTATCTGGCAGTTACAAGTGTTTATGGTCTCTTGACCGTTTCTTTAGTCTGCTCGTGGTCCTTTGGCCTGCTCGTCCGTACGTTAAGTCTTCGAGTACGTCTACGAGGTTAAAGATTGCCTGACCTGACCTCTTGCCTGGTCGTGTCTTCCCCACTCGTTCGCTAGGAGTAAGGTCGTCCAATTAGACCTCTAATCTGATCGTGCCTTAACTACTCGGGGTGGCATTCTTCCACGAGGTGTCTGACTGTCCGACTAGACCCTACATCTAATCGTGTCAGTGCATTCGGAAGTGTCATCATGGTATTATAGATTCAGATCTGGATTTGTGGGCCCCAACTATGATGGCCCATATCCGTCTTGCCGTGAAATGTGTCATGGTGCGGATTTTTACCTCCACAGATGGCCCCTCTCCTGTTCTTTTGAATTGTCGAGAGAGCAAGAGATCAGGAAAAATCGCCTCGCCTCCGTCTTTTGGGAAGTCAAAGATCTGGTCTCCTGTCAACTCAGGATTCTCTGATCTGTCGAGGATTTCACGGCTAATTTGCTGTGTCAGCTTTAATGGCGTGTGGCCTCTAGGGGTGCAATTCGGGCGGGTTGGGTCGGGTTGAAGGCCTGTCTAAACCCAACCCGCAACACAGTGCCCAACCCGAACCCGAGCCTGAACCCGACCTCAACCCGCAGGTTCGGGTTGAACCTGGGCTCGGGCTATTTTTGTCAATAAATCCATATTCATAGTTTTAATCTGCATTACAAATCTTACCTCAAGAATTCACATATGGTTAACATAAAACATAGTATATAATCATTCAATTCAACGTTCATATCAGTCTAAACATACTTACTGGCATACTTCAAACATAAATAAAAATAAATAACTTGACAGATAAAAACACATAAAAAAGTAGACTGTTCTTCACCACAATACCACATGTCCACATATTAGTCTAAACATACTTACTAGTATACTTCAAACATAAATAAAAAGAAATAACTTGATAAATAAAAACACATAAAAAAAAGTAGACTGTTCTTCACCACATGTCCACATCGAAAAGTGTACATAGATTGTCCTTCATCACATCAAAAAGTGTAAAATGTTCCTTCACCACATCAAAACTATAGAATGTTCTTCACCACAAAAAAGAAAACATGTTCTACAATGACACAAACTTCATTATATCCCTATAGAACACATGAGAAAAAACAAGATAGTTATGTCAGTAAATTAAATAGAATCAAGAAAATATCATTACAACAAGCTATAAATTATATTTTAGAAAACTTACAAAATGTATTTATTTGACACCACTTGAGGTTGAAGCTTCAAAACATGGAGCTTTATAATCATCTTTCAACACTAAAACTGAAAAAAGACAAATGACAAATGAATGATATATTAATTTAACTAAGAAAGTGAGTAAAGAAAACTTAAATTATGGAACAAATAAGTTCAATATGGAACAAATAAAATTATACACACTTCTTCCCACCCTTCTTCACACATAAAAAAACTAAGAAAGTGAGTAAAGAAAACTTAAATTATAAACTTGTAAGATGAATTACCATTCTCTAATTCTTCAAGCATCTCCAACTTTTCTTCAATTTGAACCGGAATAGCTGAGCTCCTCAACCAATCTTGTGTACAAATCAAACACTCAACAATTTTAGGAGTTTAAGAACTCTTAAATGAATCAAGCACACGACATGCAGTACTAAAATCGGATTCCGAAGCAACCATCGATATAGGAATTGAAAAAATATCGCTTGCCATATGAGAGAGAACAAGATATGTTGAAGACTTCATCTTCCACCAACCCAAAACATCAAAATTGGTTGCATTATCCTCTATGGCTTCTTCCAAATAAGACTTGATAATTACACTTTCTTCTACCTTCAAGAATTCGTGCCAATCATTAGTTTCTTCAATATCATCAACATCTCTTCCAGCTTTCATTGCAACATCAGTAGTATCTTTTGATGCATCATTAGTCATTATGGTGTTTAACACCAAAGATGAGTAACATTCATAAAGGCATTCCAAGACATATTTGACCCTTTCAATCACTTCATCAACTTTGCTAGTAGAATAAAACTTTGCAAGAGAGTACTTAACATACTTCAGCTTATAACAAGGATCTAAAATCATTGCAATGAGCAAGAAATGGTTCATTTTATCAATGCTGCTATATTTATGAAACTTTGCCTTCCTTTGTTTAGTCATGGTACGGAGGAGCAATCATCAGAATTCAAATATTTCAGCAACAGAGATTGAATCCCATTCACTTCACGGAAATAAGAATTAGAAGTGACATACTTTGAACCAGATACACGATTTGTGGCAATGTAGAAGCGCTCTAAAAGCTTGAGTAAATGCTTGGCTGTCAACCAATCCTCTTCCATTGGAACTCCTTTGTTCTCTTTTCTATTATCTGCATCAAACACAAAATTCACATCTTTCTCCTCCAAACGCTCAAAAGCTTTTTGATATTCAATTGCCGATTGTAACATAAAGTAAGTAGAATTCCATCTTGTTGGAACATCTAAACACAATGATTTGCTACATGTGATTTTTTTCTCACTAACACATTTTCTGAATATTTGTAACCTTGAAGGAGAACTCCGCACATACTTCACACTTTCTCGAATGCGAATGACTGACCCACTGACTTCATCAGTACCTTCTTTCACAATGAGGTTCACAATATGATCAAAACATCTCACATGAAAGAATTCACCATTCAACAACAATGCATTCCTCTTGTGCAATTTCAGTTTCAGATTTCTTATAGCAGCATCATTAGAACTTGCATTATCAAAAGTCAATATAGATACCTTATCGATTCCCCAATCCAACAAACATGTTTCCACCGCTTGTGCAATAGCCTCACCACGATGTGGAGTTGGAAGAACATGAAAATAAATTATTTTCTTCTGCAACTTCAAATCTTTATCGATATAGTGTGCAGTGAGACACATATATCCAAGATTATTGATGGAAGTCCACAAATCAGTAGTGAGGCATACTCGAGAAATTGAAGCATCAAAAATTGACTTTAACTTTCCTCTTTCAATGGAATAAAGTTCAATGCAATCTTTTATTATTGTGGTTCTTGACATAAACTGAAATCTTGGTTGTAACACAGCACAAATCTTTTAAACCCCTCTTTCTCCACAAAACTAAAAGGCAACTCATTAGCAATAATCAAACGAGCAAGTTCTCTACGACATGCATCTTGATCAAATTTCCAACTAGCAACATGCCTTTGATTCTCTCCAACAGCTAATAAAGATAACATTTTTTGTTTTGGATCTTTGTTACTCTATGGATATTTATCACACTTTTCCAAATGTCTATTAAGCGTGCTTGTTCCCATTGAACTGTTACACTTTAAAGTATGAGAACAATAATTGCATGATGCATACTCATCCTCCTGCCTAGCTTCTTTTTTTAGCTTTGTGAAGTGCTCCCATAGCTTAGATTTTACCTTGTAAGGTTTCTTGCACTTACTACTTTCTTCTGTGTCATTTGGCGCACTTGCTTGGGTAGGCTGAAACTGCTGAGTAGCTTCTTCTGTGCCAGACATTTTTAAACTACCCTGCAAAAAAGAAAAAAAAAAGTAGTTTTATTAAGAATATACTATTATAGAGGGCATAAAAGATTCCTTTGTGATAAGACTTGAGGGCGTGGTGTAGTTGTTGCGCCCATGCTAATGGGCAAAGCTATGACCAACTTCAAGAGATGATGAGCTCTCTCTCGCCCTCTCCCTTTGTATGAACTGAGTAAGTAGATGCGATTTTCTACTCGACTCAGGTTCGTTTGGAATATTGGCATGCACCTGTTAGTGCGCGAGATCGCGCTTGACCCTTCCCTTTTAAGTTGGTGATATCCAACGCATTTTAGGGTATACCTTGTATGCTTATATGTTTGTATGAGGTATGCTTGTATGCTAGTATGCTTGTATGCTTGCACGCTTGTATGCATATTATTTAGCCATGCATGATATGTATGTTGTATATGTATATTTCTATCCATGTTAGGGAGTATCCCTATAATTAATTGATATGTTATCGTGCATGTAGTTCATGTACGTAAATAAGATATAATTCTCCTGTAATATATATGTGCGCATGTTAAAACTAATTAGGCCTATCTGAAATAGGCGTGGGTACGACCCGCTGTCGGGATGTACCTCATTAGTTAGTGCGCGAGCGATGTAATCGCCCCTGCATCCGTGTGATGCACTTGAACGGAATTCAGGAGAATGCATTTGTTGTATCGGTTTTGTTAAACCGGCGGCTATGGCATTAAGTTAGGCCTACCCGTGCGAGGCGCGTATATGAACCACCTGTTGGGTTATATGCCTTGGGCTTATTTCTGCGTGAGAGCAGAGGTAACCCCTCGCGTTTGAGCGACACACCCGTGTGGTAGTACAAGAGTATTCGATATCATCGATATGTGATTATCAAGCGTAGCCCAAAGGGTTCGCTTTGCGAACGTGAGGTGCTTCCTCCCGACATCTTTGTGCGTCGAAACACCCCAGCATTGAAGCTGTCCTGTTTGGGTGCCTCCACTTGTAGGTGCTACTGATGCCTATCGCGGTACACATCTAGCTGATGTACCGATCGTGGAAGGCCGACAGGTAGAGGCTACGCGGGAGAGGGCTACCGGATGATATTGCGAGCGTGGAATTGTTCTCCCCTTCTTCGGATCCACGTTGAAGCTACCCGATGTTAAAGCTGTCCTGACAGAAGGCTCCTAGCTGTAGGTACTACCGATGCGTTCGGCAAATATACTGATCATGGGAGTATACCAGGTAGAGGCTACTCGGGAGAGGGCTACCGGGATGACGAAGGGTGTAGAACAAATTTTTTTTCTTCCAACAGTCTTGTGTCACCCTTAGGGGTGAGGGTGAGGATGAGGTGAAGTTACGTCGCCGCGTGACCCATTCGTTTTCGTCTGTTCCCATAGTTGTTGGGTCCGGTTACGTATCGATGTTCAAAGACATCATTGAGCAGTTATTTTGATGTAGATGATCCAGTAGTGTTGTGTAGATCAGTAATTCCGCGTCTCTTCGACCAACGGTATGGTCTCTCCCCAAGAGTCCCAAGAGTCTCCCTCTAGGAGTGAGGGTGAGGGTAAGGTTGGTCGGGCCGCACGTGACCTTGTTATCCATTGGGTTTCCACCCATGTTTTCCTTGAAAGGAAATTGCCTTAACATTGAACTGTTGTAATGGTGATTGGTTTCCAGCCACTCACTGAGCTTGTAGCTCACCCCTTGCATACTGTTTCTTTTCAGGGACAGTGTTGGGCGTGGAGCTAGAGCTTCCTTGTGGCGTGGTCGTATGTGCGTGGAACGTTCTGTCCGGCGGGTGGCGAGTGCGAGGCTGTCAACAGTCCTAGAGTCATTTTATGTATTGGAAATCGTGTACATGTATTTTATTTGGACTAGACTTAGCTCTCACAAGACAGTGATTGTGTATTCGAGTCTGTAATAATGTTTTTGGTTTACAGACATTGTTGATATCTTATGCTTCCGCTTTTCGGTCAGTTATCATTTATCTTTGCCTTGCCACCTTGTGTGTTATTGTTGGAGTCTTTGTTGACCTCAGATATTGATAGCTGATACTTTATATATTGCCATGTCTCGGGGACGGCCGCCCTGGGGCTTGACATTTGTGGTAGTCACAACGGAGAGTTTGGTTCCGCTTCGACTCGTCGCTCTTCATAGGTTCAGGCCATCCGAACCATTGCTGCCCCTGAATCTTGGGCAGAATTTTGGATGGCGGGATTTTGAAGAATGTCCCTCGTCCATCTCGCACCTCATTCGTTGAGGCACCCTTCTTTCAATCCTTCTCGTCCCGTCGGTCCTTCTGACAAGATTCCAACGAGCGTTTTGTTGTCGGTGCGGGGGTGGTGGGTGTTGGTGAGGATTGGGTCGCAACCACTACCTGCTTGAGGAGCTTGGACTCCTCCTCCACCTTGGCATACTTTTCATCACGCCCCATCAAATCGCGCAGGTCGGAAGGAGTGCGCTTGATGAGCGACTCCTTGAGACCATTCCCGGCTAGCAATCCATTGCGGAAAGCCATGACTGCTGCGTCCTTGTTGAAATCTTCAACTTCAAACTTCAATAGGTGGAACGATCGACATATTGACGAATCGTTTCACCTTGTTGCATCTGGATCTTCATGAGATCCCCGAGATCCTTCTTCCTCTGCTTGCTGCAAATGAAGTGTTTGGCAAACATGGTGCCGAGCTCCTCAAAAGTATGGATTATTGCGGGTGGAAGAAGATGAAACCAATTTAGCGCGGCCCCTTCCAGACTGGAGGGGAAGAGGCGGCACATTAGCTTATCGTAAAGCTCGTACAATGCCATGGAGTGACGGAATGCCAAAATATGGTCACAGGGATCCGTCGTGCCATTGTACAGCTTGAATTTTGGTTGAACGAACTTCGATGGAAGTCGTTCCCTGAGAATTGTCGTGCAACACGGGGAGGCGAAGCATCGTAATGCATGTTCCAGCATTCCATGATATGGGGCCCGCCGTACCTCAGAACGCAGAGTATAACGGGATTGCACAACAACTCCTTCAGTTTGCTGAGGGAGTGGTGGATCGTCCGGGTGCCCGTCAGATGCTTCGCGCAAGGCCGATCTCTCTTGATGAGTTTGCCTTCGCGACATCTCTCTTCTGGTAGATCGCTCCCTGTGCGGAGAACGTCTACACCTTTGTTCCTCCCGGTTCCGTCGGCCTGCTCGAGGGGAGTGTGAACGTCGACGGGTACGTTGTCTGCGATTCGAGGAAGAAGTACTCCTTTCTGAATCGTGTACAGCAGCGACTGGCGGATTGGGTTGTGCAAGAGGCGGTGGCAGAATGTCCTCCTGAACTGGTTGTTGCAGATGCATGTTTGCATAGAACTGCTGCATCAAAGCTTAGATCATCTACTGCATTGATCCCTGAAGGCGGGTAAATAGAGTCTCTTGTGCGGACTCCACCACCCGCCGGAGATCCTGGGCCTGATTGGCCAGGGTCCCAAGCGAATCACCAATACCAACATTTGATGGGAGGACAACTCGATCCTGTTGCCTCTCTGAATGGGTGTCACTTGGATCAGACATAGCGAACACTGACTTTTTGGTTCAGTGTCCCACAGATGGCACCAAACTGAAGAGGATATATTTTTCCCTTCAGTTAAACTATCGGTCTTCATAGCTTCTCTTCACGAACTCAGACCCGAATAAGAATGGATCTTGCACTCACAAAGAAATCAGGGGACACCGGTGTAGTGCCATCCAAAGGGTCTCCAAAGAGATGTATTAGTCGGGGATTCAAAACAGAACTCACTTGAATTTAGGTGGCTTGAGAATAGTAAATCAGAATTGATTCGATACCTTAGCTTTTTGTGTTACCTCCCTTTTTATAGGGTCACCTCGGTTAAATTGCCTTTTCCACTCCTTTGGCTGTTATAATTGGCAATTTTAGTGGAAACCCCCACGTGTTAATGAAGCACGTCGTGCCCACATCGAGCGATTAGCGGGCCTTAACTGTCAGTCTGGCAGTTACAAGTGTTTATGGTCTCTTGACCATTTCTTTAGTTTGCTTGTGGCCCTTTCGTCTACTCGTCTGCATGTTACGTCTTCGAGTACGTCTGCGAGGTGAAAGATCGTCTGACCAAACCTTTTGTCTGGTCGTGTCTTCCCCGCTCATTCGCTAGGAGTAAGGTCGTCCGACTAGACCTCTAATTTGATCGTTCTGTAACTACTCGGGGTGGCATTCTTCCACGAGGTGTCTGACTGTCCAACTAGACCCTTGATCTAATTGTGTCAACGCATTCGGGAGTGTCATCATGGTATTATAGATTCGGATCCAGATTTGTGGTCCCCAAATATGATGGGCCATATCTGTTTTGTCGTGACACGTGTCATGGTGCGAATTTTTACCTCCACACATATATACACCCCTCAACCAACACTATATTGTAAAATACACAATTTGAAACTCTCAAACCAACAAAACCGCTTGAATATATATAAAAAAATGACGTTCATGTACAATTTAAACCATTTTGAACAATATTATTGGACATAACAAACCATCAGGGATTTTTTTGTTAAAATGCGATTTTTTAGGAGCATATATACAAAAAAAAACCATTAATATTTGGTGGATATTGATGATATAATCCAATTTATATATAAATACAAAATATAAAAACCAAGAATTAAATTATTTATGAAATTCTTTAAAAATTCATAACTTTTCAAATATAACTCCAATTAAGGGCATCAATAGCTCAATGGAAGAAACTTTTCGATATATACTTATGACTGTGAAATAGACCTTTTTCAAAATTGATTATTGCATATTGAAAAGTGTGATCAAACATTGAAACTCATATTTAACCCGAAATTAGTAATTTATCATATATATTATATGATTATCTCAATCTATATCTAATAAAAAATAATAACAACAAAAAATATGATGATATGGCACGATCACCACCATTGGTTATATATATATATATATATATATATATATATATATATATATATATATATATATATTAAAAGGATGTGAATATGTCATATTATCTTTTAAAATATTTAAAATATGCATTTTTTTCATTCTCACCCTTAATATAAATTAAAAGTTCACAAATAACTAAGGATAAAATGAAAAATAAAAATGTTACACACGAAGGAACGAACTTGAAAACTCAAACACTTTTTGTGAGTATAATAGAAAGATAACTTCATAGTTTTCCGGTGAAGTATATAACACGTTAAATATTTATTTACATTTGTTAAAAATAGATCCATTTAATTTGTAATGGAACGCTATACTTTTCATTAAAACATATACCACAGTAGATAAGGTTTACTATTTTTTTATAAATCAAAATATGTGCGACTGTTCCAAACATTATTCATTGAATATACACAGCAGTGGTTTAACTTAATTTTGAGGAGACTATAATGACTAGAGAAAGTACTATACTGATCTGAAAGTCTCCATATGCTTTACCTGCTTCAAAGTGATATGGGGACCTAACAATTTGACCATGTTTTGGTGTGCTCTTTATTGTTTTATTGTTTCATTGACAATTGAGATAGCTATCAGTCTATACTATTCTCTTTGGTATGACTTTTTTTTGGCACGTCATAAACTAATCGTATTTAGTTCAAATATGCGAATATGGATTCATGTATCTTCCACGTATATCTTTTATTATCTTTTGGGCTGAAAAACAATACTAAAATTAAAATAAGACTGATTAGAACATCTCTCCCTTTCTTTTTTACGGCGTTGATCCAATGACTCAATCTGTGTCAAATTTTAATCAAGACACTTTTTGAACTAAGAAGAAGATGATATATATATATCGTCCTATCACTTTTGAAACGTGTGCTTTTACTTTTTAATCAATTAGACTTGCGTGTCATTTTCTCATTATTTGATTTAAATTTTTTATCAAAATTTAGGTTATTAAATTTTTTTTTTTTTTTTTTATGTCGTTCAAGAATTCTCTTAACAGTGGATTTATGACAAAATCCACTTACGACAAAGCCCACCAATAAGACCAAAATTTCAGATCATGTGGGAACAGTAAAAATTAAAAGAGCACAGTCGGTTGAAGTTTATTTGTCCTATGAATAAATATTCAATGCTAGCTTAAAATTAAAAGTCTATAGCATTTGAAAACACGTTTGAAAAATAAGATTTTGAATAAAGTGGTTTAAATAGATATTGATTTATGAAAAACACATTTTCTCCGCTTTTTAGATAGCAATATTTTTACACTAAAAACTATAAATAACTTTTTAATTAAGTCTGCTTCCTGAAATGCATTTATAATAACATATTTGAACTTTCTACTTAAATAAAAAACAGAATTACACCCAAACCTCGTTACCAAACGCCCTTTTAAAGAAGTACAAGTGGAACCTTTGATATCGTATTCAAATATAGTTTATTATAAAGCTTAAAATTGTTTAGTACAGACTTGTATTGTTTATTTATATTTTAAATTCATGTTCAATAGTACTTGTTTGTGTATTTACAACCAAGGAAAAAAATTCTTCAGAACTGCAAAAAATTTATGGAAGTGGTACATAGAGGTCAAATCTGTGGCTGATTGTTCATATTAGGACACAAGCACAAACCAGGTCCTGCTTGGACTTAGCTTAATTAATTCCTCTCCTGTCTTTTGGATTTCAAGCAATAACACCTGTTAGAAAACTATTGATCTAGCTTTTCAAAGTTAAAGCATCATTTAATATCTCTAGGTGATTTTGCATTTATAAATGGGTTGTCAGAGATGATAAAAACTATTGATCATTTTTTCCCACAGGATGAAATCAGACATAAAGAAAATGGGTTAGGTATGAGTTAATATATACAATTTCATTTCTACTTGTGTGTGTGTGTGTGTGTGTGTGTATAAGTAAGCAGTCTTTTTCTTGTTTTTGTATTGAGAACCTATGGATTGCATGTGCAGAGGATAGAAAGCAAAATTACAAATCCCTCATGGGGGAATGAAGTTTCAGATTCTACTGATTATAACAAAAAGTCATGAACAGTATGAGGCTATTGGAGGTTATCTTCATCTGGTAGATCAATAATTTTCCTCTTGAAGATAGTTCCCTGTTTGTCCTTAAGGAGAGAGTCCTCAAGTTTAGTCCAAATGTCTTGTGAGTGAATAATTGTGGAACCCAAAGAACTTTGCCTGGCAGCCAATAACTCAGCTGGAGCGTTGGCTAGCTTCCCGATAGGTATGAGAGATCAACCAGTCGTCTAAATGACTAAGGATGTCGAAGGTCTCAATGAGGTCCCATTTCGAAGTCCACGGGACAATGCCTCTTCCTTGCAACCAGCAAGTGACGGTGATAGAATCAGTCGCGAATTGTACCTTACCAAGATTGAGCTGGAGACAAAGGAGAGCCCCACTCTTAACTCCAAGAAGCTCTAAGTGGTTTATTGATTAATTGAGATTATATATTCCTTGGTAGAGGTAATGGGATATTAACCGATAGACGGTGTATAGATTGAGAGTTAACATAATTAAGTATACGATATTTTTGGTTATTTTTTTTATTATTAAATCTTATTCTGTTAACAGGAGTAAAATTCAAACCACGCAATGCAGAGGGGCAGGGGCACACCTGCCAATATACCACTAGAAGGTTTAATAGACTAATAACTTAATTGATCTCTAGCATTTTCCAAAAAATATTGACCTCAGTGGCCAAGTGATTAAGTTTCCTAATATGCAAAATTTTTAACAACTAATGATAATCGAATTTTTTTTACTTAATTATCTATATGCCATGATTAGTAAGGATCATTGCACCATTAAAATAATTAAATATATCTATCTATTAATGATCAAGGCAAAAAGGACTAAACAACAATGCTTTCCATGATGGCTTGAGCTACCTAACATTTTCTTGTATTCGAAAAAGAAAAAAAAAATGTTGCGTGTGACTGAGAGAGAGCATAGATTTGAAAAGTCAAGATTGATTAAAGATCACATAACTTTGTTTTCATTCTTGAAGGACAAATCAGATGAACTACTCTATGCAAGTAATGGGGACACACTAAAATAACTTGTTAATTTTTTTCACATCAAGGAATATCTGTTCAATTGGTTTGTTGGTTAATGAGCACCTATCAAGTTTTAGTTCCTCTTTGGTCAATCTTTTCCATTTTCCCTAAAAGCCTATTAACCTACAAGGGATTAGTCATTTGTCTAGATGAATGATTTTTTTTTTTCTGGGTTCCACTGTCTTAAAAAAAATGGATAGCTATCTTAACTCTGATAACCTTGAAATTAATTAAACAAGATATTTGAAGAGAAAACATCTATCTATTTCAGAGGCATTGATTAATTTAAAAGATATCCCAAAAGACTCTTTGATGAGGAGAACATTTACCATAACTGTGGAAATGGGGGATCGGCGGATTTGATTTGGTTATGTTTCATTGTCATTGGATTTGGGTGGCCTCAGACAAGCCACATGACAACTTTGGTTTGGTAGGGTTCATGTCTCCATTTAGGTTTATTTGCTCAATGTGTGACTTAAGAGCTATGTAGGCCTAATGTAAGTGACAATCTATGCCCTCAAGTACTTGTGTTTCAATTGCGAAGACTATTGAGCATCACCTTATTATAGTTCATGTAGAAGAAAGTTGACACAAATTGTTGGAAAAAAACTATTTTTGATAGGATTAATGAATGTTGAAAAAAATTTGGGGTTTGTTCCCACTGAATCAAAACTACTCTTAGAAATATAACATGTGAATGCACCAAATTTTCATGTCACACCCTACGAGACGTGATTCATTTTTTATTCACTGGTGCGTGCTTTTGAGGGGAAGGACAATGTTTCTTTTTCTCTGATCTAGTCCCTGTCAGTAGGGGGTGAGAGGGATTTGGACCATTCTATCTAGTCTTTTTTCCAAAATAATCATTCCTTAATACTGAATTACTAAACTAATTGTTTGAAACAATTACGGAACTACTCACATGATTGGATGAAACAAGTCACATTAGCGTTTTTATTTTTTATTTAAATGTGTCTGCTAAAAATCCCAACGTTTTGACCTGATTTTTTTTTTAAAATTTTTTCTTCTTAAAACGCTAACATAGTTAGCGCTATGTACAACCCACATTTATATAGGCCACCAATGTTGGTGTTATATAATAGAAAACAATAATTAAATATCAACCTTTTGGCATCTTTGCTATTTATGTTTTATAATGCCAACGAAATTGGCCTTTTATTGCCTTCTAAATGAATTATTTTTTTAGATTAATAGGACCTTATCTTAAATTCAAATTTCAAATCGTTTTAAACTTTTATGAACTTTAATCCTAACAAATTTAGTTAGTCGAAGAGATATTTATGAGATCTTCAACGTATTGCAAAATAAGTTTTTTCCAAAAAACATAATTTTATGTTCAAAATTGTTTCCAATTTTATTGTTTCCTATTATATAACGCCAACATTGTTGGCGTCTTCTAAAAAAATGAAAAACAAATCAAACACCACCTCCGTTGATGTTTTTCGCCAACATATTTAAAAAAAAATGCTGACATGATTTGTTTGACTTGGTCAGGTGACTAGTTTGGTAATTGTTTAAAACTCGTTTCTAGTTTATGGTATTTAGCCATTAAATGATGATTATTTATTAAAAAAAAAGGTCATTCTATTTTGTATAGTTCTGCCCTGGAAACCTCTTCCCATTATGGAATTTTGGATTAGGTGCAAGCTCCAATTCATAAGATCCATATAATAATGGTGGATGGTCCTTTGTTGAAAATAAAATAATGGTCTCCAACGGTATTAGCTTTCGTCTAGATCAGACATGATTTTTATTCTCATGTCTTGAGTTCAAAACACAGGACTTTCCAGATCCATAGATGGAAGAAAACATGAGTGGTTTCTATGATCATAAATAGAGGGATGGATAACACTGGGAACTCTTTTTAATTTGCAATAGTAATCAACAATTGGGGTTACGGGTACATCTTGTTTAAGTAAAAAGAAAATAAATGCCTTGGGTCATTAGCATTTTTTAGTGTAACAATATTTACAAACGACAAGTGTGACATTTTTTAATCATGCTGCTGCTTCACAGATGTGGGACTACAACTCTACAAGTGGATGTTGAATTTTGGATGGTATTGATTGGTTAGGGTATTTCCTCAGTGGGGGTGGAAAAGTCCAACTAAGCAAGGTCGTTTTGATGAAATAATAATGGTAATGTTACGAGTTTCCAGCTCCAATTTCAGTCTACATGTGTTTTAAATTTTTTAAAATAGCATAAATCATTAGAATACCTCATCTAATGAGGTATATGCCTTTACAAAAAGTGAAGCATATGCTCCAATGAATTGCATAGATGCATTTATAAAAAGGGATTTTTAGTTTTAAGTCCCCACAAACCATCATATTTAGTGATCGATCCCTTCCTTCTTCGTATTTAGGTTTTAGTCCCCAGATTTAAATGATAGTTCCTTTTTAGTCCCTGAGAGGGACCTATCCATAAATTATTTAATTTACTTTTTAGTCCCTGTGAGGGACCTATCCATGAATTATCCTTTAAATCGGGGGATTAAAACCTAAATACGAAGAAGGGAGGGATCGATCACTAAATATGATGGTTTATGGGGACTTAAAACTAAAAATCCCTAAAAATTATAAAAAATTTCTATGGTTCAATGATTTTGTATCGACGCATATAAGGCTGGAAAAAGAACTGGTTGTAACAACACCCAATAATAATTCTTACCAATCATCCTCAAACGATAAATAATTTATAATAATAATTTAAAAATAATATATATCATCTAATAAGATATTTAACTAAATTTATGAAAAATTGTTAACGAGGTATATATATTGCTTAAAAGAGTATATATACCTCGTTGGATGACTGACGAGATATATGGACAGTCCACATGATTTTTCTGCGGCGTAGTTGTTAGGGTGCTGTTATTCCCCCCACCCCGATTGTCAATCCCACCATGCAATATTACCAAAAAATCATGATTTTTCATTTTCATAAAACAACATTAATCCCAACACCTATATTTGGTTACTTGACAGGATGTTGTCGAGCTAAGTTCATTAGGTTGATAGAGGGCCATCGAGAAAATGTCATCGGGTTGGCAGAGATGCTGTAGAAAAAATCTATCAAGTTGACTGTGGATCGTCAAGAAAACGCTATCAGGTTAACACACCTATGTCGAAATGGATTCAAAGAGATTATGAAAAAACAATTTAACTAGTTCTTGTCGAACTTGGGACTAGTTTTGATACTGAATATGTCAAAAAGAATTTTTCTTGTTTTTCTTCTTACCAAACATCCATTCGAATACAATGTCACCTAATGCATTCATAAAAAAGATAAAAAAAAACATTGCATGAGTTTCACAATAAGTTTATCAGATATTCAAATTATTCCACCTAAGACCATGTTTTTTCACTTTCATTCCATTGGTGATAAAAATGAGAATCATGCAAGATTATTTTAAAACAAATAAACTTTGTTGATTAGTTGAAAAATCACTATAGGTGTCACATGAGAATGAATGACATGATATTTATTTCATTGGTTAAAGAGGTACTAGTTTTTTGTGTAAACAAGCAAACAAACTAAGATTAAAAAAAATGACATCCTCACATAGATATCCACGCAGGTTTGACGAACATCTGTCAATATGTTTTAGCTATATTCGATGAAGGGTAGTTGTCTGAAGCCCATTGGCTTGACACACCTCTATCAAACTGTCTACAAACAACAGACTCAAATCAACACACTTCTGTCGACAAATATAGTGGAGATTTGATCAATGTTTTTCCTCTGAAGCCCATAAGGTTGACACACCTCCATCGAACTGGGAGTCTACAAACAAACATATTCAAATCATACATTGCTCTAACAATACCCTATCTTCCTAATAAAACTCTAACTTTGATTAAAAAAAATCTCAATACTTGTAATATAAGAGTTTTAAACCAATAAATGCAATCACAATTATAACTTGCAATTAGGGATGCAACTTGGGTTGGTCCAACTCGAACCCGACGGGTTGAACCCGATTTTTAGATGGGTTGGGTTGAAGAAACTGGGTTTGGGTTCGGGTTCGGGTTGGTTATAAAATCGGGTTGGGTTCGGGTTGGTGTTACAGACAACCCGACCCAACCAGAGCTCGATCACCAATACTCAATGTAAAATAAATCTATACCGTTCGTATCTTTTTATTCAATCTAGACCATTCAAACTAAACCCTAATATACTCTTCACAACTCCCAGCTGATAAGGTTTTCCACATTACCGAGTAGAGGCATGGCTTCAGGGGTCCAGGTAGAAGTCTTTTCTGTCCAACCGCTCTTGTCACGTCGGTTGTTTTTTGTTCTTGTATTTTTCTTTCATTTTACTCTATTCTCTCTCATCCCCCATTCAGACATGTTCTAGCTTATATTTCGGTAATAGAATATGACTGCAGTTTCATAAGAAAAAAAAGTAAAATATAGAATGAAAGTGATGAGCAACATATCCATTCAGAAACAGTCTTGACATGCATTTTATTTGAAAACCTATTAAAATTGTTTTTAAAAGTTAGCAAACAAGGCGTCCCTCTCTCAATAAAGTACAATCATAAACATTATATTAAATATATGAAATTATTTTTGAGGGGCCGGGGCTTGATAGAAATTACGCATAATACAAAATAAAATCTCTATAAATATACGTATTGATAAAAAAAATAATTTTGAATACATCATTAAATTTTGAAAGATTAATTGTTATACACGTTTGAAACAATTGCCCTTGAGAGTTCTTCCTATCAATACTATTAAAAATATCTATTCTAACATTGAGAACCCCTTTGACTCCTCATTTGTGCCCCTAAATCAATGAATTTTCATTAACACAAACAACATAAAAAAAAACCCATCGATATGCAACAACAACATTGATAGATAGATAGATAGAGAGAGAGAGATCAATAAAAACTAAATAAGCCGTATATGATTTTGACTTTTTTTTGGTAGACAGAGATTTGCAGGAGTCAAAATTAAAATTAAAATTAAAAAGAGCACTCTTATGTTATAATTTATATTTTCATCTTCTTTTTATTAATATTGTTATATGGTTTAGATTTACTAGAATTTTTTTCCTATTTTTCAGGGGGACTAACAACAACCCCCACCCACCCCACTGTGCACGGGCGCATCTATCCCCACCAATTGATTCTCATAACCCACCAGCCAAAAAAACGATGTTTGGCTGTATCCACCAATCCAAGTCGACCGAACTTGGTTGCCATTTCATATTTTAGGCGACCAAATTTGGTCACTATTTTAGGTTTTGGGCGAACGAACTTGATCGCCATTTCAGGTTTTCAACGACCAAACTTGTTAGAACAGGGTCCAGAAATTACATGTTTTTACATATATAAATAAATATTTTGGTTTATCCATCATATTCTATGTTTATTCTTTTAACTAAACAGCAGTTAAGGGACTTAAAAAAATGTACGTAGGTATACATTCAATTAATTTAATTTTTTATAGAAAAATATCTTATTAGACAAATATATATTATTTTTTAGCTTCGTTTAAATTCGTGGTTACACAGATTATTTGTTTGAAAAAAAAGAAAGAACCTATCAGTTAATCCAAACACATTTTATATCTGGCTTTTAAAAATTTGTCCCTCACTTATGTAAAAAACTATTCCTATGTTTTACATTAAAGAATAACGATTGATTCTCTATACATTACAACTCAGATTTAGAGTGGTATGAAGGATACAAGTCATATGATTAAGTTTTCAAAAAAAAAAATTATAAACTTTATCACAAACTTTATTTGACAAAGTTCGGTCGTCCAAAACCTGAAATGACGACCAAGTTCAGTCTCCCACTGCCTGATATCACACCGCCTGTGTCCCGTCGCCCGATCTCACCCCGAACGAGCCATCACCAATCCAACTCACCGATGTCTTCAATACCTGCCATTTGTAAATACAAAGATGATGCATGTGTGATAAATGTTAGAGAAGGTACTCAGTTTCAGAGTTTTATTGTGGGGTTGTGTTCAAGATGGAAGTTGGATCCACAACAAATGGTCATGAAATACTCTATTTCCAGGATCGATAAAGAATTCGCGTCAGTCATCGATTATTGCGAATTGAAGCAGATGGTTGATGTGCATTTTCACTTCAAAGCAAAGCTCATACATATTTATCTTCAACATTCCGTCAGTGATAGGTATTTATCTATTTCTGTAAACTATATTGTCTAAACTGTAATTTAGTACACGTGAACTGTAATTTATAAATCTATTTTAGTTAATGTACATTTTTCACATTAGATTTTGTATGCATGTTTTGGTGTTGTAATTTGTGTTGTCATGTAATGCGTATATGCCCTTTTATTCTGTAATTATCATACATTAGATTTGCAATCTCTATCGTCATGTTGCTTATCATAGTTATTCTGTAAATTGATAATTCTATTAAGTGAGTTTATTCTTATATTCTATAACACGTGGTATATTTTCTGTAAATACGATTAGACCTGAAGGTAGCCCCATTCACGGGAATGGCTCACGCGAAGGTGATAATGAAAACATAGTCGAGCAAGCAAATGCATTGGAATTGGTGAACATCCAGGACAATGAGACTATTGACGCTCATAGCTTAATGATTAGCATGTGGGGTGATCTCATTAGACAACCTGGTCAAATATTTCATAATGTGAATCACTTTCGTTGTGACCTGCGCAACTTTGCTATTGCACACGGGTTTGATTACCATTTAATTAAGAGTGACCAAACGAGAGTTACTGCAAAATGTGCTGCTTTTAATTGCGCTTGGCGTATTCATGCATCGCTTTTGCAAGCATCTGAGGGGGGGGGGAATGTTTAGAATTAAGACTTACGTACCACCACATACTTGTGGGGGTGGTTTGCGAAGAGCAGGGCATCCCAAGGCTGGTAGGAAATGGGTTTCTGAACTTGTTAGAGATGATCTTCAAGTTAATCCCTTATTCACCGCAAAGGATATGAGGATCCAACTGAATAGACGGTTTGGGATGAATGTCTCATATGATCAGTCATGGCATGGAAAGGAGATTGCGAATAAAGAATTGCATGGCAATGAATTCTGTTCTTTTGATCAAATGAGATGGTATAAAGATGCGGTTGAAGCCACTAATCCAGGTAGTTTAGTGGTGATTGAAACAGATAGCACACAACGATTCAAGTATTTCTTCATTTGTTTTCGAGCATGTGTTGAAGGTTTTGAGACTGGATGTAGACCTATGTTATGTGTTGATGCAACATTCTTGAAGTCTAGATTTCAAGGAATAATGTTGGCCGCCTCAGCGTACAACGCCGAAGATAAGCTTTATCATGTCGCGTTCGCAGTTGTTAATAATGAGAATTATGATTCTTGGTTATGGTTCTTTACCAATTTGAAGAATGCTCTTACTAGTGAACGTCGAATTACATTTATTTCTAACAGGTCAAGAGGTTTGATTGCTGCCGTGAAACAAACTTTTTCAGATTCATATCATTCTTATTGTCTTAGGCATTTGAAGATGAATTTTAAGAGTACTGTTCTGAGACAATATGACAAAACACGCAAGGAAGTTCTATCCAGTCTGCTTGATTCTGTTGCATACTCCTTTACAAGAGTGGGATATGAAAAAGCACTTGAAGATTTGATAAGGGAGATGCCGCAAGCTGAGGTTTAGATGGTTGAACATGGCCCCGAGCATTGGTGTAATGCACTTTTTTAGGGTGAGCGTTATGGGGTAAGTTATCCACTGTCATATCCTTCTGTGTTTATGCGTTCATGTTTCTGTATCCTTCTTCCAAATCTATGTAGTTAGTAGTTTTGTTTCTGTACTTTGTTTAAATCCGTAACTGGTTTCTAGTTACTGTATATCATTTTATTTTTTCTGCAACTTATTTAATTATTTCTATACATTGTTTTAGATTATGTATTCCAACCTAGCCGAATCATTCAACAGTTGGATCATGCAAGCACGTCACTTGACGATTTTACAAATGATTGATCACATTCGTGCCTAGATTATGGATTTAACAACAAGGAGGAGGATTAAGTCCGCAATGTGGCAAACTTTGTTGTGTTCTAGAGTACACAAAAGACTTGAAGAGATGAACGAGGAGAGAAGGGGAATGGAGGTCAGACCATCCGATGGTCAAAAGTTTGAGGTTTTGGCTAGAGACTGCTCATACGAGGTAAACATAGAAGATCGGACATGCCTATGTAGAAAATGGCAGGTTACGAAATTACCATGCGTCCATGCCTTTGCGGTCCTTGTAAGCATCAATGAATCACTGCACACATGGTGTGACCCACTGTATACTATTGAAACACATAGAAAAACTTATGCACTTAATCTCTTTCCAATACCTACAATGGGGATGCCAAGACCAGAGTTCAATGACATCGTGAACAAGCCACCAACAATGAAGAAGCGAGGTGGAAGAAAGAAGAAGAGAAGAATTCCATCTAGAGGTGAGATTGACACATTGCCTTATAGATGCTCTTTTTACAAACAGTTTGGTCACAATCGACAAACGTGTGAGAACCCATTGCCTAGCCAAATATCATTTGACTCTGTGGTCTAGCATCAGTATTTTAGAGCGTTTCTCTAGTCAATTTGTATCAGTACTGTGTGTTATGCTATCCGTTCTTTGGACCACTTTTAAACTCTTGTTATGTGTTTCATCGTTCTGTAAGGATATTATTATTATTATTATTCTATGTATGACGATATGTTTATTTCTAAACTTCGTAACATGTTTAAGAGCATTAGTATGATCTGTAAGTGCATTATTTTCTTTAACATTAATAAGCCAATGTGTAAGCTATTTAATAGTCCCTGTAAACCTTAAATCATTTTCTGTAATTCGTCAGTGTATTACTTGTAATTTCAGAATCAGTAGATAAATATAAATCAACACATTACACTTGAAAATAATTCATCACAACAGATAAACATATATCAATGCATAACACCTGAGAGACATAGTTCGTCGTATTTCATGTGTTATGTAGTATGCCATTCATAAGCTATGGAAAACTAGGGTATGAGTTACAAGAAATATATATCAATTTACAGAAATAGAACATATGGTTGAAGCATGGATTTATACTGTTACAGGAATGATTTACGTTATTTAATGTGTAACTTGAACTGTTACAGGAACCATAACTTGTACTTACAGAAAATGTGAATGAACTTACGGAAACAGTTATACGAGTTACATAACGATGAGTCAAAGTGAAAGTTCAAGACGTCACCAAGCATATCGATTCTCACAGATATGATTAAACATACAAAAAGATGGTTAAACATAAAGATTGTTAAACATACATTACAAGAGTTAATTAAAAATAGATTAAACATACATTCCAAGAGTATCAAATGTTTGAATTACGGTGCTCTACGCCAATCCTAATGAAGTCACTGGCTGTCTTCCCCCTTATCCTCTGCATATCCTGCTGGGTGAAATTGAACCCATTGAAAGGCCTTCGAACTATGCAATCGACATACTTCATAACAAAGAATGCGCAATCCAAGCTACACATGCAACAATTAGTCAAACACCAGAACAAATTTTCACATAGAAGAGAAGAACAACATTAGTTATAGCAGAAACCCAAATTGAAAACATATAAGAAGCATACATACCTGCTTTCCTGTTGGGGCCGATCTTTTACCCAGTTTATCTTCCATTTAGAAATATCGACAACGGTTATATTTTCATGGAAGAACTTTTTTATGCATTCTACCCAGTCAAACACTTGTTTCTTGTAACGAATATAAGGTAACGAGTTATAAGCAAAGAATCCCTCCTCACAGAAGTCCAACACCACCAAATGCCAATGCAAATAATTGTTGAGGACAAAAATATACTTATCCGCTTCACTGATGATATCATCTTTGCACTCCGACATGAAGCGGGACATGAAATCAAGTCGATCTTTCTCTTCCTTTTGCACGGTAAGGCGCTGAAAAGACAGATTCACACATACAATAAATGATATATATCTGTAAATTACATATAAAATGTTGTAATGTATAATATTGTAACTGTAAACGAATACAGTTACCTGTACAAAATGCTTCATGAACAAGCACCTCCAATAGTTTTTCACATCCTCGTTCAATATACTCTCATCAAGTATGTCGAAATATGCATCGATGACATACCCCTCAATCATCGACCCATCAAATAGTATTTCATAGATGTGATTACCTGTACAAAATGCTTCATGAACAAGCACCTCCAATAGTTTTTCACATCCTCGTTCAATATACTCTCATCAAGTACATCGAAATATGCATCGATGGCATACCCCTCAATCATCGACCCATCAAATAGTATTTCATGGATATGATTCCCTCCTACTTCTGTGCCTTTTATGGTTGTCAACACTGTGTCATATGTGATGGGCGCATTTAGGAATCTCTCGACCCATCCTTTCTCATCGTCTGACAATAAATCATGTCCATCATAGTCTCTTCTCTCTTCAATGACCCCAGGCACGCGAAGCCTAATGGATGAACTTTGTTGTAAACTATCACTGTCAATATTGCAAACAACATGCTGCTGGCACAATAGATTTCACAGAAGATACTTAATTACAAGTATTGTTTGGGTAGTTACATACACTACATAAAACATTCACAGGTTTATTTCATCTATTTGACTGTTGTCCATGACCTGAAAAACTTCCACCACTTGGCTCTATATTATTTACAAAAATATAAAGCAGTAAATATAGATATAACTTAAATAATTACAAAAACCCATAAGACATGTATGGATATACCTCTTCCAGCTGACTATCAATCACAACCTGGTCAGGTTCTTTCTCCTCCTCCACCCCCATTCCGCATCTCCTCCTCCTTCCTTTTCTCCTCCTCCTCTTTGATCTCCTTCCCCTGCTCCTCCTTCTGTATGACCTCTTTCACCTACTGCTCCTCCTCTTTGTCCTCCTTCCCCTACTCCTCCACACTGCCAACCCCCTTCCCCTCATCCTCCTCCCCCTTCCCATCCCCCTCACCCATTCCCTCCCCCTCCAGCCCCTCCTCCTCTCCTTTTCTGTTCATAGATTCACTCTCTGGCTCCTCCTCCTGCTTGTCAACCCCCTTCTCATCCCCCTCACCCATCCCCTCCCCCCCTATCCCCTCCTCATCCCCTTTTTCCTTCTCATCTCCACTCCCCTGCTCCTTCTGCTCATTACCATTCTCTTGTTTCTTCTTGTCCTCCTCTGTCTCCTCTTTCCCCCCCTTACCTTTCTCTTTCTCCTCTTCATCTTTCTTCTTTTCACCCTTTTCCACCATGTCCTTCTTTCCCTTCTTCATATTATTATAAAAACAGATCAATGATAAGATACTTCGTTAATGATAATTATACATTAAAAAATGATGACAGAATCAGAATATACCTTCTTCTTGACTTGGTCCACAAAGGGTGGCCCTATCTTCTTTGAAGTCATCCTATTCCTTGGTTGCTTCTTAATTCTTATGATCATCGAAGGAGGGGTTGGGTTCAAGCGTTCGCTCCTCCTCGTAGGGGTTACAGTCTTCTTTATAGGTTTTTTGGGGGGGTTCTTCTCTTCCTTTTTGCTCCGAATCACGGAGGTGGGGTCCCCCAACACCTTATCAACCACCGTCAATGCCTCCGACAGATCCATGTTCCTGTCAGACAATGGGGAGATCCCTTGTTGTGGCATCGACAGAGTGGAGGGCTCTATGGGTGGATCCTTTTGCACACTTTGAAGAGAGGCAATTTGTTTCTGTAAATTTTGAATGAGAAAGCCGTGGTCGACTTTCATGGTTTGCATGCGCTTGTTGAGCCTTTGGACTTCCTGTTGGAGATGGTTATTTTACTTCCTCGGCTCCTTAATGAGCACCTCCTCCCCTATCTTTGCTTCTTGTTTTTTTTTTCTTCCCCCTACTTCTTCTTCCCGACCCCCCTTCCCCTTCTTTTCTTCTTCCCTCCTTTTCTTCCCCATACTCTCTTCCTCCACCTCCACTAATTTTCTCTTGCCCTTACCCTCGATTATCACCTCTTTTATTCTCCTTTGAATGGCCCTCATTTTCAATTTCTCAAGTACCAATGTCTCCTCATGCGACCTGAATAGGTGCTCCTCCTGTTGGCCTATATTGAGTTCCGGATCAACCTAACATTACAATCAAGCTTTATAAGAAACACAGCCTTAGAGAATCATAAACATGAAAATGATCAGGTTATAGTATACATAAGGTCTTTACAGCATACAGAATATCGGTTTACAGACGCAAATATAAAAGTTATAGTAATGAATATAGTACTTATAGAAAATATAATTACAGCAAACAATTAATCAGGTTACAATCATGAAATATGTATTTACAAGAACACATTTAAAAGTTACAGAACTGAAATTACAGCAAACAATGAATTAGGTTACAGTAATGAACAATCTAACTACAGAAAAATATATGTGTACATATATAGAAACAATGATCACAAACATAATACAAATAGATAATGATTATGAATTACCTGATCTGCTGTGAGGAGGTGGAATTGTTCAGAGCAGCGGACGAGGGGGCTTTTGTTATTGGTCCTCCCCCATCGAAAAAATCTTGGAACTTTTCCATACGCTAACGAATTCTGTAATCGGGTGTGCTCGTAGAACCACACCTGCAACAACATTTTTCATATTAAATGGATGACATGTACATAATATAAAAAACTAAAATCAAATAGGGTAAGCTTACCATTAAGGCAGCCGTGCATCCACCGATGTATCCTAGGCTAACCCCTTCCCCGGCATCTCGGCGTCTTATTCTTTCGGCAAACAGTCTCAAGTCCTCTATTATCATCTGATGGACAGCAGAAGCCCATGAGAATTCCCATGTTGCATCCAGGTCTTCCAAGTATCTCATCAAATTATTAGGGCACTCATACCCCTTGTTCGGTAGTAGAAATGTAGCACACATTAGAATGATAAGGATCCTCACAAAATCCTGCTTGTCCTCCTCCTCATTCGAAGGGTAGAGCTGAATGAGTTTCACTCTAACATCCTTCCTGTGCAGATGCTTGTCCGGAAAATGCTTCTGGAGGAGGCGAATGTCGGATATCTTTTTGCTTTGTAAATCCAACGCTTTTCCATAGAATGGTAGGCCCGTTATGAGTGCCACCTCCTCCTTCGTGAACTTGCATGTGACACCACCCAAGATGAATCTGTCATCTAACTCGAAGCACCAAAAAATCTTTTCCACCAGTTGCCCCTCACAATGAATTTCAGGCATCTCAAGGAAATGAAAGAAAGGAGTCTTTCCCAAGAGAAGCATATGGTCTACGCTGGATTTGACCTCGGCCAACGTATCCCTAAAATACTTTATGTAGTATCGGTGATTTACCTCTTCTACATAAGACATGTGCAAATCACATTAGTACAAAAAGTAATGACCAATCAGAAATGAATTACACGAACAACCAGTCAATACACTAATCAAATGACTACAAGCATAGAATAAACATAAACATAGACTATAAACATAATACACATGGCAGAACAAATGACAATGGGCCGGACAGATGACTTCATCTATACTTCACAAGAACTTAAACATAAACTATATACATAATGCACTATCAGTCACAGAATATAAACTATAATTTACAGCATTTAAACATTACTTTACAGAATATAAAATATAAGTTACATCACACAGACATACCATATGCTAATATGAGAACCATCAACGATGAATGATTCATTTATGTAAATCAAACCGATGAGTATAAAAACGAGGAATTTAACTATAGCATCAGTTTTTACAACTTCACAAACATGAATAAACTATGGCATCAATTTTTACTAAATAAGAAATGGTAAGTACACATAGAATAAACATAAACACATAGCATAAACATAGACTACAAACTTAATACACATAGCAGCACCAGTCACAATGGCCTACAGACATAACTTCATCTATACTGCCATGAACTTAAACATAGACTATATACATTAAGTACTGTATTTAAACTGTACTTTACAGAATTTAAATTATAAGTTACAGCATAGAGACATACCGTTTACAAGATGATACCATCCATGATGAACAATTCATCTAGGTAAATCGAGCTGAATGAGTATAAATACGAGGAACTTAACTACAGCATCACAAACATAAATAAACTATAGCATTATTTTTTTCTAAAAATTAGTAAACATAAACATAGTCCACAAACATAATCTACATAGCATCACCAGTCACAATGGCTCAGAGGCATGACTTCAACCATCAAGAACATGTCTATTTCTGTAAGAGTTCACAACACAACTAGTCCAGATACACAACCAACCAATCCATTTACAATAACCACGAAGAACAGTCCACTTACATATAAACTACAATTACATATTAGTATACACCATTAACAGAAAAGATAGGAACCAATTACAAATGTGATAAATACCAATAGAATATCATCTCATTCATATACAGAACAATTTCACACCATCTATGGAGTTAAAGTAACAATTTACAGATATAAGATATGGAAATACAGTAAAATACATCACAACTTGCATACCTGCCCTCGGATTGACAAACTTCTTCTTCTCTGATGCTATTTTGGGTGATTCGGCCATGGTTTGATGGTTTAGAAAATGGGTTAGGGTTCGGGTACAGTTAGGGTTAGGGAAAGGATCGCGGCTATAGATGAGGGTTTTGCCTAAGGAGTTTGTGTGAGAGTGACGGGAGAGAGTAGCGGTTGCCGGGAGACGTCCGGGTTCGCCTCGAAGTGATAATCTGGAGTGATTGTCAAAAATCGGGATTCCGAAGAAGTTCCGTCGTGAGGGGGAACGCGGTGGAGAAGCTTGAGAGAGTCGTTGGTGAGAGAGAGAGGTTAAATAGTTTCGCAAGGATCACCGGAGAGGAAAGAAATCGTCGCAAACGAGAGGGATTTGAGGGGGGGGGGGAAGATTTTGGGGGATCTGAATTTGTGGGTGAGAGTTTAGGCGTCAGGGGTAATATGGGTAGGGAAATGTGAGGTGACAAGGGTGAGGGGTATTAAAAAAATTAAACAATTCTGTAGGGGTACAGAAAAAATTCTGAGAAGTCAGGGGGTATGAAAAAAATAAACCGTTCAGTCCAAGAGTATTTTGACAATTCCCCTTTTTTTTCTCCCGATGGTGGGCTAAGTGTATCCCTCGGAAGGGATAGACGCACCCCGCAGCGCACACATACACACCCCACTAACACGAGTCCCCAGTTTGATAGTATTTTTTTAAAATTCACAATGGGGGCTTAAGGTCCAGATCCTCTGATTGCCTTTCGTTGTATATCCGCCACGCATGAAGGAACAAATCATACAGTCCAAAAAGTATAACAACACCTGTATTTGTGGGCCACTCTTAATTGCTTTTCTTTCAAAGCTTTCACGTATCCCTATTTGGTCGACTTGCATTCTTTTCTTTTTTAATTTTAGTTCCTATCACTCTTATTTGCTTTTCTTTTAAACAACAACCTGGGGTTGGCTTCATGAGTTCTTCTTCTTATTCAAAGTTTTCTTTAAAGCTTTAAATCCACAAATTTAAATCATATTCATTAAATTTTAGATAATATTCATAAATCATAGTTTGTAATGAATATAAAAAATAAATTATTAAAATCACACATAAGAGCAAATGAATCCTATCTGTGCACCGAAAGACAAGCAGATCCCAAAACAAAAAAGGCACAATGAAGGATCCGAATCCTTCATTTCTTTGTTCATTTTTAGACATTCCAGGTTCAATTTTATTTTTCACAAAAGCTTCTATACTAAAGTTATCAAGCTGACCCTTAATCTAATTTAGAAGCTCCAAATATATAACATCTATCTTGCATAACATCTTTCAGTGTTGGATGGATATTGTGATCAGTGGTTCGTGTGAACTAACAGGTGGTTTCTAGATTCATCTCTTAAATAATATCAATACACCTTGTGAAAATATAATCAAGTATCCAATTTGTTCGGCTATCTCCAGCCCTTACTCAATTTTATATCTAAATTTCATTTAAAATTTGAGTAAAGGTTTGATTTGATATGATGTGTCTTCAACCAACACTTTATATTTTACTCAAATCTTTTAAAAAATTCATATCTTCTTCTAATTATTTCCTATAAACATTTTCAAAGTCTTTCCCCAAACATTTTTTTAATTAAATTTTTTTTCCTTTCAAGATATTTAAATTTAAAAATTATAATCATCCAATTTTTTGAAAAAGATAAAAATAATTTTTTTTATTGGAGTAAAAATAAGAAATTAAATAATAAAAATAAAGACTTAAGAAAGAAAATCAAATTTTTTGTTTTTTTGGGTTTCAAGGGATGGTGAAAATTTTGGGGGTGAGAAGTCATCTAATACAATTCAACTAACGATGGAGTTGAAGAGAAAAAAATGTCATATTGGAAGAAAATGTAGAGATAAAGAAAAAAAAGAGATGTTGAAAATTTGAGTAAAGATTTGGGTCTCCCTTGATTTGGGTAAAGATTTGACTAAAAGCTTGATTTGGTATCAGTATGGGTAAATGGTTGGAGAGGGTTTGAATGACTTTTACTTAAATTTAAATTTGGGTAAAATTTTGAGTATAGGATTGGAGATGCTCTTCGTGAACCATACCCAAACTATTACACTCTAATTTCATGGCAAGAACCTTAATTGGGTAAAACAATCCTGAATTCATTAACTAGAGATTATAAGTAGGTATAGCTATGACAGAATATGTGTAAATAAGCTGGTATTTATATTCCAAGTCTTTTCTAGAATTGTGATGTTCCATCGAATCCATTCCACTGGTATAAAGAGGCTCCACTATCAAATAAATTGTTATTACCTTTTATAAATCAGGGGGTCACATATCAAATAATTTGTTTCACCTTTTATCACTCATTATCCACATCTTATTCTCAATCTATCCACGATTTATCCATGGTCAAACAAACAACAAAAATTTTATAATTACATTTCCCAATTAGAATAACAAAAAACACAATCAAACAAGAAATAACTTATTCTACTAATATGTTTATCTATTCTTAAAATAGTCATAAACTTTATAATAGTTTATGTTTCTATCACATGATACCTAATATTTGGCTCTTCCAAACCAAATATATTTATTTGTGTTTTTCGATCACTTATCTACCTTTATTTCCTGTTTATTTCACAGTCCAAACACGGGGTATGACTGGGTGTGACATTCATTTGAACAGGTTCTCTCTGCTCTGGCCGGCATTCATGATGTACACTATTACATAAAATCATGTTTGCAATCCACAAAGGTATAAATCTCATCAAACACTTGTAATATTTTATTCATTTTGTAAATGAATTCATACCATTCAAAAATACATATTTTATTCATATATTTCTTTTGTTATGTGAAGTATATATCATTAAAAAAATCAAAGCGTGAGGAATGCACATGATATTACATCAATGCTTCTCCCCCAACATTTTGATTCACGATCGTGAGTCCATAAAATTTTTTGTTTAGAATGTGAGTTACGTTCCTTGATAAGGATTAGGAATCCATGAATGTGACATTTTCAGTTGCATGGTGGGTAGGTTTTGGTAGCCCAGCCCATTTGCCAACCATAAAATGTTGAGCACAAATACACTCAATTCACTTTGTAGCCTGTCTGCAGTCTCATATACTATAATATCGTAGTATATATAATACTACTATAATGTATGAGATTTTATCATGTTGTACGACAAAAAATATTCATTTTTTAAAGCAAAAAAAATAATAAACTATTATATCTCATTATGTACTACATTTTGTAAAACAGCATGTAACAATGGGATAGTGTATGTTTTATAAATAAAAAAAAATGATGCGGATTACACTTAGGCTGCAATTGGAGCTAGACATATCATTTTCCTAAAATGTTGTGAACTTTATTTTTTGAGATCTCCTATAAGCATATTTTATAGTATCACTCACAGTGTCGTATATATTGTTAATCACATATACATTTTTTTTTGTAAATTTTTTTTACATAATCTATAAATGGGTCTATATAGTTTATTAAAGTATATAATTCATTTTTTATAAAAAAAACAAATAAAAAAGAGTGTGGACTGCGGGCTCGAAATCTCAACAAAAATATATATTAAATGGACCCCCTGCTGCAACAGTAGAGGGGGGCAGCCCCATAATCTTGTAGGGGGGGAGGGGAACCCCAACTCCCCAATTTTGTTTTTAAATGAGGGAGGGACACCCTCCCCGTTTATTTCAAATGGGGGGAGGGAGATGTCCCTCCCCTTTTCATTTTCAAATGGGGGAGGGACATGCCCCTCCTTTTTATTTTAAATGGGGTTAATTGAACCCCCACGCAGTCTCCTAAGGGTCGACGGACGGGCTATGGGTTAGCTCAAACAGATCCAGTTCGGGCTGGCTCGTAGGTATGGATCGAGTCTCAGATCTAGGCCCAGCCCGCCCTAAAAACAGTTCGGTCCTGGTCGGCGCAACCCGTGAATGTGCTCGGGTCGGGTTTTGGCCCCTCAGACCTGAGTCGACTGGGTCGGATTTTTAGACATCGGACCGAATGATGACCCTTACATCTCCATCATCCAAAAATTGTGTGGGTGCAACATGGGGGAGTAGAGGAGAATTCGAAAGGGGGAGAATGTATTTAATCTAATATCCATTTATCCAAAAAATGCAAATTGTAAGTAACATGCCATATATGTAAGTCATTATACAAAGTAATACTCACTAGTTAACACATGCTAATATCTTCATTGCAGTCCAACCCATAAAGACAAAAAGAAAGGGAAAGTTTGATGATATTCAAACAGTATTGCTATGTCATGCCAAATAAATGCACTGTGTGTAATAGTTTAAGAACGCACACATAAATGATAATAAGAATACAATTGGTCCCCCCTCCCTTAGGCTGGCTTAAAGCTAGCTCGGACGGATTTCATTCCGAAGATAGGTCGGTCTGATGATGTGATTGGAAGTATTAATTTTTTTTTATTTAGAAAGACAGGATCAATTTGGTTTACTGGTAATAGCTGTATTACTTGTGGATCTTAAACTTTAAGGTCATTTAGCCTACTATGCCGTTTCACAAAGTCTATTAGTCAACAGAGCAGATATAGAACCGATATGTTTGTATTCAAATCCATACTCAGATCTGTATATATGTAAACATATACGAAAATAAAAATAGTTATTTTATATTAAAAAAATATAAAAAATCCAATAATTATCATTGTAAAAGGTGATTTTTAAGCATACAGAGATAAAGTTATACTGTTTAATATAAATTAAATATATATATATATATATAATAAATAATTATACAATTTATAATATAGAATACAAATTTTTTTGAGTTCGGATACCATTATTTCCGTATTCTTGACAAATATGAATATTTTATTTTAATTGCGGATATAAATTTTCTGATATCAAATATTTTTAAAATTTTTCTAATTGTTATGAACTAAGTAGAATATAAATACATAAACAAAATACACAAGCAAATAGAGAAGTAGAGAGGTGTTTTTCAAATATTGTTGGTTGTGGAATACAAGAGAAACCCCTCTATTTATAAGGTGCATAGAGGAATCCCAAAAGTGAGGAGTTACAAGTCTGTAGAGGTAAGGGGGGAGATAGTGGGGTAATAATGGTGAGTGTTATGGAATAGAAGAGTGGGGGAGGTTATGGCTTGGAGGAGTGATGGTTATCCACTATATTCACAACACTCCCCCTTGGATGACCACCATGCTAACTCCCCCTTGGATGACCACCACGCTAAGATAATTGCCTCATTAAAACCTTGCTTGGAAAACCCAATGAAAAAAAACCAAAGCGAAGGAAAAAGAGTACAATGTAACTTAATCGTATAATGGTGTATGCGTTTGACACTGCCTCATTAAAACCTTGTCAAGAAAACCCAATGGGACAAAACCTAGGCAAAGGAAAAAGAGTACAGTTCGTAAAATGTCATAAAAAATTACTCCCCCTCATAAGTACAAGATTTCAAGAATTTTGGTCGCAAACTCGTCGCATCCCGATTTCATACACCAGCTTCTTGAATGTTGATGTTGACAAAGCTTTAGTAAACAAATCTGTAAGATTATCCTTTGACTGAATTTGTTGAACATCAATTTCATGTCTCTGCTGGAGCTCATGGGTGTAAAAAGAATTTTGGAGAAATATGCTTCGTTCTATCACCCTTGATATATCCCCCTTTGATTTGAGCAATGCATGCTGCATTGTCTTCATATATAGTTGTTGGAACATCTGTAATGAGAGATAGTCCGCATGCAGTACGAATATGATGAACCAAAGACCTTATCCACACGCATTCCCGGCTTGTTTCGTGGAGTGGTTAGAAGACGTGGCGACCAAAGTCTATTTCGTAGATCGCCAAGAGATTGCTCTGCCACCGCAAGTCAATACATAGTCCGTTTGTGAGTGAGCCTTATGAGGATCTGAAAGATATCCTCAATCTGCATAACCCTTTAGTTGTGCACCATTATTGGAATCCTTTGCATAGAATAGACCCATGTCTGATGTTCCACGAAGATAACGAAAAATGTGCTTCACACCATTCCAATGCCTTCGAGTTGGTGCAGAGCTAAATCTGGCCAATAAATTAATTGAAAATGCAATTTTAGGTCTAGTGCATTGGGCCAAATATAATAAGGCGCCAATTGCACTAAGATATGGTACTTCAGGACCAAGAAGATTTTCAGTATCTTCTTTTGGACGAAAAGGGTCCTTCTTTGGGTCAAGTAACCTTACTACCATTGGAGTACTTAATGGATGACATTTGTCCATATTAAAACGCTTCAGGATTTTTTCAACATATGTTGTTTGATGAACTAGTATCCCATTTGAACTTTGCTCAATTTGCAAGCCGAGACAGTATCTTGTTTTTCCAAGATCTTTCATTTCAAACTCTTTTTTCAGATATTCGGAAGCATTTTTTATTTCTTCAGGAGTCCCAATTAGATTAATATCATTAACATATACTGCAATAATGGTAAATCCGAGTTCCGTTTTCTTAATAAATACACAGGGACATATTGGATCATTGACATATCCTTCTTTTATTAAGTACTCACTAAGACGGTTATACCACATTCATCCAGATTGCTTTAATCCATACAAGGATCGTCTTAGCTTGATTGAGTACATGTTTCGTGGTTTTGCTTCAGGCAATTTTAGTCCTTCAAGAACTTTCATATAAATGTCAGTATCTAATTTTCCATATAAATATGCAGTAACCACATCCATTAGATGCATGTCAAGTCCTTCTGAGACTACAAGACTAATTAAATACCGAAATGTGATTGTGTCCATCACGGGAGAATATGTCTCTTCAAAATCTATCCCAGGTCTCTACAGGAAACCTTGTGCCACAAGACGAGCTTTGTATCTAACAATCTCGTTTCTTTCATTTCGTTTTCTCTCAAACACCCATTTACATGCTACTGGTTTAACACCTTCACGGGTTAGGACTACTGGTCCAAATACTTGGTGTTTTGCAAGTGAATCCAATTCTGTTTGAATAGCAGCTTTCCATTGTGGCCAACAATTTTTTCGTCTGCATTCATCCACTGAACGTGGTTCTAAATCATTATCTGAAATGATTTCTATAGCTACTGCAAATGAGAATATATCATCAACAAGCACTTGCTTTCGATCCCACAATATTTGTGAATTTGCATAATTTATGAAAATTTCTTCATTTCCATGTACTTGTTCTTCATGCACGGGCGTCACTTCAGGGACGTCAGTCTCTTCGGGGACTTGTGTCACTTCAGGGGCTTCTTCCTCTGTAGGAGTTATTATTGTGGGTCTTTCAAGTGTTTCATACTCTTCTAGAGAATTATTCTTCATTATTTTTCTCTTTCGGGGAGCTGAATCTTTTGAGCCTATAGGTCTTCCACACTTCAGGCGTGTTTTCGTTGATTCATTAGCCGGCATATTAACAATTTTTCCTATTGGAACATTAATTCGAGCTGGAGTATTAGCAGCTGGAATATGTGATTTCATCACTTTTGCTGCATCATTGAATGCATCTGCCAATTGATGCGCAATTCGTTGAAGATGGGTGATTCTTTGCACTTCAGTTTTACATTGATTCGTGCGAGGATCAAGATGAGACAAAGATGGAGTTTGCCATGTAAGTTCACGTCGTTATTCTGGCGACGGATTCTCTCCCCCTAACGACGTGAATATTGTCTCATCAAAATGACAATCCACAAATCGAGCGGTAAAAACATCCCCTTTCAATGGTTCAAGATATCTTATAATAGAAGGAGAATCAAAGCCTACATAAATTCCCAATCGACATTGAGGGCCCATTTTAGTTCGCTGTGTAGGGGAAATAGGAACTTACACAGCACAACAAAAAATTCGAAGATGTGAAATATTTGGTTGATGATCTAGTACGAGCTGTAAAGGGGAATATTGATGATAAGCAGTTGGTCGAAGACGAACTAATGCTGTTGCATGCAATATAGTGTGACCCCAAGCTAAAACGGGTAATTTTGTCCTCAAAAGCATAGGACGTGCAATTAGCTGAAGATGTTTAATAAATGATTCAGCTAATCCATTTTGGGTGTCCACATGAGCAACAGGGTGTTCAACATCGATGCCATGCGACATACAATAGTCGTTAAATTTTTTTGATGTGGATTCACCAGCTCCATCAAGGCGTATTGACTTGATAGGATAATCTGATTAATGAGACTGTAATCGGATTATCTGAGCAAGTAGTCTTGCAAATGCAGCATTCCGAGTGGATAATAGACAAACATGTGACCATCTATCAATACCATAAAATACTTGAATAGTCCACATGGGGGGTGGATTGGGCAACATATATCCCTTTGGATTCTTTGCAAAAATGTTGGTGACTCAACATTGACTTTTGTAGGGGATGGTCTAACTATCAATTTTCCTTGTGAGCACGAAGTGCATTGATAGTGATTAGGTAAAAGAATCTTCTGGTTCTTTAACGAATGCCCAAATGAATTATCAATTATTCGATGCATCATTGTAGATCCTGGATGCCCGAGACGATCATGCCAAAGTGTAAAAATATCTGAATCAGAGAACTTCTGGTTCATTACAGCATATGATTCGATTGTTTTTATGGTTGTATAATACAACCTGGATGAGAAAGCATGAAGTTTCTCTAATATATGTTTTTGGCCTGAAACAATTGAAGTAATGCATAAATACTCCATATTATTTTCATTAATAGTCTCAATATGATATCTATTGAGACGGATATCCTTAAAACTTAGCAGATTTCTTCTGGATCTTGCTGAATATAATGCATCATTAATACAAAATTTTGTACCTCCTGGTAATATTATATTTGCTCTTCCGGAGCCTTCAATTAATTTCGTAGTACCAGAAATGGTATTAACATTTGCATTGGTTAATGTCAATGTTGAGAAATACTGTTTATTTCGTAGGATCGTATGCGTTGTAGTGCTATCTGCTAGACAAATGTCACCAACCATAGCCATTCTTGTAAAAAAAAAAAAAAGATAAATATAAAAATAAGAAAAAGGCATTTTAGATAACAAAGAAAAATTATAATTATAAAAATTATAAATGTCTGATCGTACATCAGGTACGTGACCATATTTTTAAGCACCAAATAAATAACAATCATTTCCCTTGTGTTAGGGGTTTGTTCTGCAACCCTTTTCCCTTCAATTATGTTTTAGTTTAATAGCAAATGACTTCTAATGATTTGAGATATTTTACAAACTTTATGATTGTTGTGCTTTCAAATATATAAATCATGATCTCATCATTCATGACCACAACTTCCATGGCGAACATAAAATAAAATGCATTTACTTCGGGTAATGATGCTATGCCATCGAGTTGAGTTACATGATATTTAAAAAAAATTCGTTGTTCGACAACGAGAATATATAAAATTGATGCTCTCAATATTGCTACAACTGGAGCATATTTGATGCATAATGACCGGTGGACCTATGTCAATGAGGTAATAATCTTTAAATCCTCTTCATTATGATGATGATGGTGAAATCTAATCATAATTTACATGTTCCTGCTAGGATACATGGATTTTTTTTATTTATTATTTGGTTCTTAAAGGACCTGAAAAATATAGCATATAACTTTTGTTTGGTCCTACAGGGACACGAGCAATCATGATTTGTGTATATATATCCTTTAGAGATAAAAATTATATGGTCCTTCAGAGACACATTCTAATAATATCTTTCACATGATCCTCCAAGGATCCATGTAATAATTTTTATAGTCCTTTAGGGATAGAATAAAATTTGCATTGTTTTATTATGACACATTATTCATAACTTCTACATGGTTCTTCAGGGATCCATGTAAATACAATTTTTGTATGATCCTATAGGGACACATGACATTGTAACATTAAAATGAATATGAAATCAAATATAAATATCAAATTAATTGATACAAGGAATAAGGACTGATGTTAGCACAAATCTAACAAATAAGTGAAACATCAAAATATAATTCCATATAGTCAAACATAAAAAATTTAAGCTACAAATTTTAATCATTTTTTTTTATTTTTATTTATTTTTCACATATATATGAATATGGAACAGATTGAGACTAATATGATTTTTTTTATTTTTTTTTATATGTGACATAGCATGTCACGGTATTGTAACCACAGTATAGTAACCGAAACACTATATATGTTGAATAAATAAACTAATTAATAAGATATTTATGCCACATATTAAAAAAAACTTTTAAAAACTTTTAATTTTCATTAAAAAAAATACAAAAGGGATCATGGTACTGCCAAAATAGTATGGGTGTTTTTCAAATAGGGCATGATGGTGAATATAATAAAATCATGGGTTCTACTCATGCTAATAGAATCATTCATGAATATAATAAACCAACATAATATATATAAATTATAGAATAACATGCCATACTTATAACAACAGTGAATTCAATATGGATGTAAAGGCATGAGAGAATATTTTTGATGTAGATCATTAACAACCCACCGAATACAAACCTTTATCTTTAACAAAGAGCTTCTCGTGCTGATAACGTGTTATAAACTAAGTAGAATATAAATACATAAACAAAATACACAAGCAAATAGAGAAGTAGAGAGGTGTTTTTCAAATATTGTTGGTTGTGGAATACAAGAGAAACCCCTCTATTTATAGGGTGCATAGAGGAATCCCAAAAGTGGGGAGTTACAAGTCTATAGAGGTGAGGGGTGAGATAGTGGGGTAATAATGGTGAGTGTTATGAAATAGAAGAGTGGGGGAGGTTATGACTTGAAGGAGTGGTAGTTATCCATTATATTCATAACACTAATACATATTTAAGTTCTTTTTGTATAATTAATATATATACACATAAGTTGACAACAACTTACCAACCATAAGATAAGAAGTGAAGAAAAAGAGAATGGGAACACGACCAAAAAGAGATTCGGGTTAAGAAGGGTGTCTATTGGATCGCCACAAAAAAAACCGTACAAAAATAATTACTTTTCAACACATTCATGAGTGCAGCCGGTTTGATGAAGATGATCGAAGCTAACTATCTTCCAAATTGTTAAATATATATATATATAGGACGACGATGGGGTGCGACCGTGCGCACAGTGCACCCCTCGTGCGCCCTGTACGTCGACCGTGCGATCGACATTCTCGCGATCGCACGGTCGACGTTTTTTTTTAAAAAAAAAAACAAAAAAAACGAAAAAAAAAAACGCGGTCGTCGTCGACGGGGGCGACGGGGGTGACGGGGTCGACAGGGAAGACGGGGGTCGACGGGGAAGACGGGGGTCGACGACGGGGGTCGACAGGGTCACGGTCGTCGTCGATGGGGGTCGGTCCGTGCAGTCGGGGTCGCGGTCGTCGTCGTCGTCGACGGGGTCGCGGTCGTCGTCGATGGGGGTCGCGGTCGTCGGTCGACGGGGTCGCAGTCGTTGTCGATGGGGGTCGCGGTCGTCGGTCGACAGGGGCGACGGGGGTGAGGGGGTCGCGGTCGTCGGTCGACGGGGTCGCGGTCGTCGTCGATGGGGGTCACGGTCGTCGATCGACGGGGGCAACGGGGGCGACGGGGGTCGTCGTCGACGGGGGTGACAGGGGTGACATTTTTTTTTTTTCGTTTTTTTTTTAAAAAAAAACGTCGACCGTGCGATCGCGAGAACGTCGATCGCACGGTCGACGTACGGGGCGCACGAGGGGTGCACCGTCTGCACGGTCGCACCCCATCGTCGCCCTATATATATATATATATATTAAAGTTAATGATAGATTAATCTTTTTCTTATTTTCTTTTTTGTACTATAAATATTGAATACAAACCCTAATAATATTCTTGATTCATTCTCTTCAATTTCTGATTCCAAAATGGTATCGGAGCTTGAATCCAATTTTTTTCTTTAATTTTCTATTTGCGTTACTCTTCGTTCCTGAGATCGTTGACGCTCCACTGTCCGTCGTCCCGTTTGTGTCACCCCCGCGCAGACCCGTCGCTACCCTGCGCTGATCCGCTGCCCAGGCCGCAGCCTCGCACAATCCCGCCGCTGCCCCGCGCAGATCAGCTGCCCCTGCCGCAACCTCGGGAAGCCCCACCGCTGCCCCGTACAGATCCGCTGCCCCTATCGCAGCCCCGCCGCTGCCCAACGCCACCTAAGCCACCCTGCCGCCGCCCAACGCTGCCTGAGCTTGAGCCACGCTGCCTCGCCCGCGCACCATCCGCGCCACGTCCGCGCACTGCCGCGCGCGGCAAGCCTGCCTGCACGTTATCCGCACGCTGCCAGCGCATGCCCGCGCGTCGTCTCTGTGTTGCATGATCAGCACAGATCCGCGCCAATCAGCCCGGATATCTTGGGATCCTGTCCCAGATCTTGTCACAGACAGCATCTCGGATCTCTCAGGAATTCATCCCGAGTCCAGACGAGTCAACGCGTCTCGGATCCAGCGCTTCGAATGCGCCCAGCCGAGCACTTGCTCGCGCCCGGCCCAACTGCCCAACCCAATTCCATGCCGGACCCGGTTTCAGCACCAGCGCCTGACCCGGATCCGTGGCCCGACCCGTTTCCGCGACAGTTTGCCGCTCCGTCATCGATTTTTCAGTATTTTCTTTATCCGGGCTCTACGAGCTCATTCAAACTCCAAATATAGTCATATTGGTACTCGTTGTGCTCAATTTTTTATTCTGCACGTATCTGTGACCTTATTTTCTCCATCCGAGACATATATTTTTTTGTTATTCTCGTTGTTTGGCTATTATGGCTACAGATAACACTCAGATCATCGATGTCAAGTTTGATGGTAATAATTATGACACCTAGTCTACCAGTCTTGATCGAGCTTCAGCTTGATTATCGTCGTCTATTAGGTCATGTTACTAGCACCTATCCGGCTCCCGTACTTGAACCATCTCTACCGGGTTCTGTTGAGACGACCATCAAGGCCAGAGATGAGGCATATACTAAGGCATTATTACATGGAAGGAGGCCGATTCTCGGGTGAAAGCCTATATTGCTTCTTCGGTTGTTCCAAATATCCGTAAACATTTGAAGCCGTTCATTACAGCCAAGGAATATTGGGACTTTCTTAAGAATTTCTACATGTAGACTGATGTTGCTCAGGAATTCTATCTACATCAGGCCATTTCTACTTCTTATCAAGGGGAGCTTTTTATTCGTGATTTTTATTCTCTTTTGTCTGATTACTAGGATCAACTCATGCATATGGATCCTCAGATGGAGGGTATTTTTCTAACAGGCTATCGTGAGTATCGTAATCGTCAGCGATTATACCAATTCTTGATGAGTCTTCGTCCTAAGTTGGAGGCTATTCGTGCACAGATTCTTCATCGCTTTCCCAAACCGTCTCTCGATACGGTTCTTTTTGAGTTGGTTGCTGAGAAGACGCATCTTCACACTGTTGTCACTCCGCCTATCGTTAATCACAGTTCTATCAATGTTGCACATCATCAAATCAATCGCTACACCCGAGTCACTTGCTATTATTGCCATAAATTTGGACACGTGCAATCTGAATGTCGTAAGCGTGCTCGTGATGGTGCTCCTCTTGTTTATGTACCTCGCCCTTCAGCTCCTAGAGCACTTCCTCTAGCACCTCGTTCACTAAATCCTGCAGCATCTCGTGCCCCAGCGCCTTGAGCACCAGCACCTCGAGCACCATCTACAGTTCCACCACGTCGCTCTCAGCCTCGAACTACAGCTGGTGTTGCATCTGATTTTTCTACTGATCCACCGGCATATTCTTCCTCTCAGATCACTGAGAGTCTTGCGCAGCTCCATCTCCAACAACAGCAGCTCCAAGATATGCTTCTCTCTGTAACTTGTAGTGATTCATCTGCTTCCTTTTCTGCTTCTACTGCGACTACAGGTAACCTTACTTCCTCATGGATTCTTGATTCTGGGGCTTCCCATCATATGACTTCTCAGGCATCCTTTATTAGTCGTCCTACTCGCTTGTTTCCCACTCCTCTTATTCGTACAGCAGATACGACTCCTATGTCTGTGTCGAGTTCTGGTTCTCTTGCTGATCCTTCTCATTGATTTCAACTTCCTGTAGTTTTTCATGTTCCTGGCCTATCATTAAATTTGCTTTCTGTCAGTCAAATTGCTGACCATGATTGTCTCATTACTTTTGATTCTTCTACTTGTTATGTATAGGATCGTCGTACGGGGAAGCAGATTGGGACAGGCTCTAGACGCGGTGGGCTCTACTACATGGATCACCTTCATATTCCTTCTTCTTCTGTAGCTTCTGCTCGCTTGATTTCCTCTTCTCCTTTCTCCTTTGATGTTTGGCACCGCCGTCTTGGCCACCTATCTCCTCCAAGACTTCGTTATCTAATAAGTACTGGTGTGTTAGGTTCCTTTTCAAAAACTGAGCTTCAACCATGTGTGGGCTGCAAGTTGGCAAAACACTTGACTCTTCCATTTCCTATTAGTAATCACATTTCTGCTTCTCCTTTTGATTTAGTTCACTATGATGTTTGGGGACCCTCCCCTATTCCTTCTAAAGGGGGAAACCGTTATTATGTTATTTTTATTGATGACTTTTCTTGCTTTACCTGGATATATTTGATGCATAGTCGTTCCGAGTTTTTACCCATCTATAAATCTTTTCTTACAATGGTTGAAACTCAGTTTTTCAAAAGCATCAAGGTGTTTCGCTCTGATTGTGGGGGAGAATATTGTTCTCGTGCTTTTCGTGATTTTTTATCCTCCCAAGGCGCTCTACCACAACTTTCCACTCCTTATGCTCATCAGCAGAACGGAGTTGCTGAGCGTAAACACCGTCATATCTTTGAAATGACCCGGTCCTTACTCCTTTCTGCTTCTGTTCCTGTTCATTTTTGGGGTGAGGCTGTTCTTACAAGTGTGTATCTCATCAATCGCACTCCTTCGTCTATCACTGCTGGCATCTCCCCCTTTCAGCATCTTTATCATTGTCCTCCCTATTATTCCCGTCTTCGTGTTTTTGGATGCACGTGTTTTGTCCTACTTCCTCCTCTTGAGCGTACCAAGTTGTCTCCTCGTTCCACTATGTGCGTCTTTCTTGGGTACAGTAATGAGATCAAAGGATATCGATGCTATGATCCTGTTGCTCGTCGTCTTCGGACATCTTGTCATGTCACATTCTTTGAGAATCATCCATACTGCTATCTTCGCTCGCCTCCTGTTTCTCTTCCCCCATCCACGGTTGAAGAAGTCACATTTTTGGACTTTTCTATTCCTGATTTCTCGTCTTCATCTTCTGCTCCTCAGTCATCTATTCCGTCTGTACCTGACCACTCTTCATCGTCAGTCCATCTTCACCCTTGCCATCTTCGTCAACCTCTATTCTGGATTATTCACGTGGGACGGTCCCGTCTACTCCTACACCTATTCCTGATGCTGCTTCGCTAGAAGACGATTCTGCTTCCGCACCGGTTGTTCCTCGTCGCAATCCACCTTGCACTCATTGACCTCCTCAACGACTTAGCTTGGTTGCCTGTGATTCTTTTTCTCCTAGTTTTTAGTGTTTTCTTTCAGCTGTTTCCACTCATTGGGAGCCCCAATCATATCGTGAGGTTGTCGGTATTCCGGAATGGGAAGGTGGTATGACAGAGGAGCTTAGTGCATTACAACGCACTCATACATGGGGACATTGTACCGCTTCCTCCAAGGAAGACTCCTGGCATCTGTAAGTGGGTCTATAAGATCAAGACCAACTTTGACTGTTCGATTGAGCGTCACAAGGCTCGGTTGGTTGCTCGTGGTTTCACTCAGCAGCATGGTATTGATTATGATGAGACATTTGCTCCTGTAGCGAAGATGACGACTGTTCGTACTTTGATTTCTGTTGCTTCTGTTCGTCAATGGTCCATTTATCAACTTGATGTCAAGAACGCTTTTCTTCATGGTGATTTATCAGAGGAGGTTTACATGACTCTTCCTCCGGGTCTTCCTCATCCATCTGGTCATGTATGTCATCTTCACTGCGCTCTCTATGGTCTCAAGCAGGCTCCTCGCGCTTGGTTTGCTCGACTCACTAATGCTATCTGTGCTGCTGGGTTTGTTTCGAGTTCCTCTGATCCAGCTTTATTTGTTCACACCTCTGGTCCTCATCGTACTATCCTGCTGCTTTATGTTGATGACATGATCATCACTGGCGATGATTCGTCTCATATACAATCTATCAAGCAACATCTTCAGCGTCAATTTGAGATGAAAGATCTTGGCAAACTTTGATATTTTCTAGGCTTGGAAGTTGCTTCTGCTCCGCGTGGTTATCTTCTCTCCCAACGCAAGTATACTGCTGATTTGATCGACCGTGCCTGTCTGACTGATGATCGCATTTCTCCCACTCCTATTGAGCTTCAGGCTAAGCTCCGGCCTGACGATGGAGAACCACTTTCTGATGTTACTCGTTATAGACAGCTTGTTGGAAGCCTCGTCTATCTCACTGTCACTCATCCTGACATTGCCTATGCTGTGCATATTGTCAGTCAATTCGTCGCTGCCCCTCGTACTGTTCATTATGCAGCGGTTCTTCGGATTATACGCTATCTACGTGGCACTATATCACATGCTCTGCTGTTACCGTCTTCTTCTACTCTTGAACTTCACGCTTATACTGATGCTGATTGGGCAGGAGATGTCACATATCGAAAATCCACGACTGGTATATGTGTATTTCTTGGTGATTCTTTTATATCTTGGAAGGCCAAGAAACAAGACATTCTTTCTCTTTCGAGTGCTGAGACCAAATATCGTGTTATGGCATCTGCTACTACTGAGGTTGTTTAGCTTCGGCGCCTGCTCTCTGACATGGGCGTCCTTCTATCTGCGTCTACTCCTCTATATTGTGACAACAAGAGCGCCATTCAGATTGCTAGCAATCCAGTTTTTCATGAACGTACGAAGCACATCGAGATCGACTGTCACTTCGTCCATCATCATTTTATTGCGGGCACTATATCACTCCTATATATTTTCTCTTCTCTTTAGTTATCTAACTTTTTCACGAAGTTACATACACTTCAGCGGTATGGTTTTTTTGTTGAGCAAACTCTCGGTGTATGATCCACCATAAGTTTGAGGGGGGGTGTTAAATGTATATATATGTTAGGGTTAAGGATAGATTAGTCTTTTCCTCGTTTCCTTTTTTGTACTATAAATATTGGATACAAACCCTAATAATATTCTTGATTCATTCTCTTCAATTTTTGATTCTAACACAAATGAGCCATCTACACAATATAAATAAATAAATAAAATAAGATAAAATAAAGAATAATTATTTGGTTAATCTTATGCCACACACTCTTTTCAAACTATAGAAGAATCAATTGATATTATTGAGTAGAATTTTGCATATGTGAATATATTTACTCTGATGTCTCATATATTTTTAAAAAATATTCAAAATATAAGTAACATATCAATTAGGATCAATTGCCCAAGTACCCCTACAGTCAAACTCCCATTTTTTCTGTGCTCCCACCTTTTAAAAAAGAGTGTTGTTACACTCAGTTTTTTTCTCAGTCTAAAACACTGTCCTATATACTACGTTGGAAATCTATTAAGCATATATCTCGTTAGATGTTGTATATATCTCATTAAATATTTTTTTACACTTACTATAAATGGGTTCATTCAACTCGAAATGGAGTAATATGCACTTTTTATCAAAGCATCTACCTCATTAGATGATGTTTACTATTTAAAAAAAAATGAAAACATGTGAGGTCTAAGTTTTGGTTGGTGAATATGACCAAGTCTAACATCTTCCTTTAAAAAACTTTTTTATACCCTTACAGCCCACACTCAATTGATTTTTCACCCTCACTGCCACATCACTTTCCTCTTCCAATCTTACCCTCTCCCATTTAATCTCCCCCCCCCCCAGCCCCACAAAATCACAGTGGTCCCCCAAATGACACAATCGCCTAAACCTCTTCCTGCAACGATCTCCTCCTCCCAGTGAAGACTCGTAACGCTGAAACCTACTTCCTCGCGATGTTCTCCGCCTCTCGACATTCTCCTCCCCTCGGTGAAGACCCTCTCCCCGTGCGGTGAAATCCTCTCCTCTGCACAGCAAAGACGCTCTCCCTTGCATGGCAAAGACCCTCTCCTTTTCACGGTGAACGCCAAAGCCCTCTCCCCACAGCTAAACCCTCACTGAAATCATCACACGGCGTTTGCCGAAACCCTTTGTCCACTCGAGTTCATTGTTCGATCTACCTACCTCCTCGCCGATGTCCCCACTACCTATTCATCGTGAATATGAAGAGGATGCATACATGACAAATGCTAGAGAAAATACTGAGCTTAAAAGTTTTGTTGGGGAGTTGTGTTCAAGATGGAAGTTCGATCCCTTGCAAATCACGATGAAGTACTCCATTCCCGGCTACGATAGAGAATTCGTGACACTGATAAATGATTGTGATATGAAGAAGATGGTTCAGCTGTACATTCGCTTTGATGCCTGGCTAATACATATCTTTGTTCAAAATTTCGTCATGAATGGGTATGCATGATCATTTTCCAGTGTAATCGATTTTCTGTAAACTTTGTTTGTATAACCTGTTTGTTAGTCCATTGCATTGGTCATGTAGTTACTATATGTCGGTAGATTCTGTATCATAAGAAGAAGTTTCTGTAATTTCGTTGGTCTACAAGTGTAATTGTATATTTATATTTTGTAACTAAGGTTATAATTTCTATAAATATATCTAGACCTTCCTGTTCTCAGGGAATCAGTTTTCAGGATAATCGATTTCTGTAAAATTTGCATGATCAGACCTGTTAGTTAGTTCATAGAAACTGTAATTAAAAATGGTCAAGTGGTGCATATATGTATGTTGATTCGGTATCACAAGAATACCTTTCCGAAATTGATTTTGTACATTTTGTAAGTTTAGACATTGATTCTGTATCTAATGATATATTATCGCCCCTTTCATGAGAATGTGTCAAATGACGGTACTAATGAAAACGCGGTCGAACAACTAAATGATATGCCATTGGTGAACATCCTAAACACTGAAGCTAATAAAGCTCATAGCATAATGATTAGCATGTAAGGGGACCTCATTAGACAGCCTGGCCAAATCTTTCACGATGTGGATCACTTTCGTCGTGACCTTCACAACTTTTCTATTGCAAATGGATTTGAATTTCATGTCATTAATTAAGAGTGACAGAACTAGAGTGACTGCAAGATGTGCTGCATACAATTGCACTTGACGAATTCATACATCTGTTTTGCAAGCAAAGTCAGTGGAGGGGGGGGGGCAACTGTTTAACTAAAGACATATGTACCGACACATACATGTGGGAGTGGTTTAAGAAGAGCAGGGATGCAAAGGTTGGTAGGAAATGGATTTTCGAACTTATCAAAGATGATCTTCAAGTTAATCCCTTATTCACTGCAAAGGACATGAGGATCCAACTGAATAGACGGTTTGCGATGAATGTTACATATGATCAGTCATGGCATGGAAAGGAAATTACAAATAAAGAATTGCGTGGTAATGAATTATGTTGTTTTGATCAAATGAGGTGAAACCGTGATATAATCACGCATTAATCGCAAATTAAAACTCAAAATTCAAATTTGAATTAGCAAACCAAGCGAAGACCCTTACGGGCCAGGGTTCATCCAGAACAGATGTCCCTACCCGGGTTGTTCCTGGATAGATAGCCAAACACCCTCACAAGATTGGCCCATAAATTGATCAATGCACCTCCAATTCTTGATCCGAAAGATGCGTTGGAAATCTTACGAAACGAGGATCACTACTAAGATATCAGAATTTAAAAAACACAATACTCCTTAGAATTCAGTATAACTATGTCTTAGAATTCACAGTCATTACACATGGAGACATGTTTAATTAATATAATCCAATTTTTTTCTCAAGTATCTAGTTAACCTAAAGTGAAAGAAAATATTACACTCAGTTCGTTTTACAGTTCAAGACTTACACTACAACAAATTTGATCATTAGCTACGCAGTTTTAGCTGCGAAAGATTATTTCATAGCTAAAAGTGACTTTCCAAATGGTGTAACCTTTAGCTACGAAATTTCAGTTGCGAATAATTATTTCGCAGCAAAAGGTTTGATTCTGTAACTACGATTTGCCATTTTGTAGCAATATTTATAGTTTTTTTGCTACGAAATTATATTTCATAGCTAAATATTTATCTTTTGGCTATGATGTATATTTTCGTAGTAAAAGACATACTTTTAGCTGCGAAAAAGTGACTTTTGGCTGCAAAATTGAATTTCGTTGCAAAATATTTAAGAATTTTCAAAAGATTTAATTTGTTATGAAATCAAAATACACTGCATCACTATTGGACTGAGATCCTTTTAGCTATAAATTCTTTCTATAATTTGGGTTTGGGACATAAATAATAAAATTAAAACATTATTTATTATATTAGACAAAGAATGTGGTCATTTTTTTATATATATTTTTCTTTATTTAGGTATGTATAAGCAGAAAGAATGGATAAAAATTAATATATTATTGATATATTAATTATGTTTGTAATGGAATATTCGAAAGAACATTTTAATTTGGATCACACATGTGCTTGATGAACTCCTTTCTATATGACATTAGGTAATTGATTAAGGTTTGTTGATATCAAAGTTGAGTATATTCATTTTGACATTACATACAATTCGTTTATTCTTGTATTTAATGAGCCCAATGTCACATTAGATATATTAATTATCATTATATATATAATGTTCTATCAGGAGCAAGCACAAACAATATATAACAAAAATTCATATAAATCCAAACCCAAAGCCCAAACCAACTTTTTATTTATTTATTGGTAATTGTGATTTGTATTTTTTAAATTGGGGAAATAATGCAGCGTACGAATACGCTCTTCTGCTAATTTGATTGAAGGTACGAATTCGCAGTCTCCAACGACGCTGTTGATTCTTCAAGTAGAATACCAAAGACGTTGGGCTTCAAATATCTGTTGATTTCTCTAGAAATGTCAGATAATTGGAAATTCTATGTATTTCATAATCCTCATAGGATAACCAAACACAGTAGAGAAGATAAATAAATTCTATTAATCAATAATCTGAATAATCAGATGATTTTACATGCCTATTTATAGAAGAGAATTAGGATCTCAGTTGATTATTCCAATCTAAACTAAAAATAATAACTTCAAACCAAACGGCTCCTATGTGGGGGTCCATTGATTGTAGAGCGATGTACATGTCGTATTATAGCATATGCTCATGTTAATAAAGTATATGCTGCGATATGATTTTATTCACAATACTTTATAGATATAACTAAAATATACGAATTCTATTTCAATTTTATATTTAATTTAAATATTAATTTGTAATCCTGATCCCGTGGGAAACTTTAACGAAATTATAGTAGTAAAATTGATAAGATTTTGGGTTTAAATTTGAATATGATATGATTTGATTCATAAGATTTTTTATGATATATATAAATCTATTTAAATTTTATCTTTAATTTGAATTTATTCTTGATATTATCCAAATCACTTAGTCAAATAAAAATAGGATTAATATCTTTAAATCCATTGATCTTCTAAAACTACCACTAAAATATATAGTCTTGAAAATGGTTGACTTATTTAAAAAATCATTGAAACTTTAAAACGGCTTTTTATGTATTCATATCATGTTATTATCATATGCATATTTTAATAAAATTTTTGGCATTAGACATTGATAAATATTGTAAATATTTTTAGAGAAAAAAACAACAAAAATTATTTTCAGTAAAATATTTTCAATGTCATGATATTTAGATTTCATTTTTAAGGAAAATCTAATCCATGTAAAACAAATCCCACATGATTTTAAAACACTTGAACCAAATGGACCAATTGGTTTTGAAATCCCTAAAAACCAAATAACCCTCCACACCCAAATAACCCTCTCTGCAACTTATCTATGTCTGGATAACCCTCCACACCCAAATAACCCTCCACGCACAAAACCCAGATTGAATTCCAGCATTAGAAATTTGGGGGTCAACTTATCTGATTGGTTTAGAAAACCTTTTAATATATGGAACTTTGCATTTAATATATTCAATGTCTGGATATCCATATATTTATTACAATCACATGATTATTTTTATCATACATAACTTGTATTATTTATGAATGTATATGTTATGTACTGAAAATGGTGGTTCTGTAATTGTTTCAATCAAAATGTTGGTTTTTGAGTGGTGTGTGTGTGTGATGGAAAGATTTGTAGAAACGGCGCAGTCTGTTAGATATTGGTGCTTTTATAGTTGACATGGATGAGATTAGGGAAGCTGTGACTCTTGTGTCTTAATTAACTATTATTGTGTCAATGTGTTGTATGTGTTTCTCTTGGTGATGTATGGAACCTCATGTGCTCATGATTAATGAAGATTTGCTATAGGTATGTCATCTTGGTTATTAGAAATATATGTGGTGGTTGTGAGACACTAGTCCACTAAATTAGGGAACAGCTTTGCAGAGATGCCTGACTTTGATAGGTTGACAAAATCAACAAAATGAAGAGTATCTTTGCAATACTTTAAAACTGATTGCCTTCTTTTATGACATCTAATGATTGCCTTCTTTTATGACATGTAATTCAAAATAACCACTATATAACATCACTGTGCATACAATTAAAAAAAAAAAAAACTGGAAATGGATTGAAGAGGTCCTTTATACAAGCCTGATTAAAAATTTAGTGAAGGATTCTAATTATACAAGCCTAGTATAAAAAATGGGACAATTGGGGTTGACTATTTATGGCTGTTGAACCACACTAAAAAATGTGCTATACTTAATTTAGTGCAATTATAAGATGATATGATAGTGATAACAACTTAATTTTGTACTTTACTGAGCTGTCTTTATTTAAGAAAATTTTGCTTATAGATTCCATTGATTATCATTGCAGTTTGAATAGAGAAGTAATGTTGGAAAAAGCATCCGATATTTTTATTTAAGAAAATTATGCTCATAGATCCCATTGGTTTATCATTGCGGTTTGAATAGAGAAGTAATGTTTGAAAAAGCATCTGATATTTTTATTTAAGAAAATTATGCTTATAGATTCCATTGATTTATCATTGCAGTTTGAATAGAGAAGCAATGTTGGAAAAAGAGTACTTAAAAAAGTGGTCATTACCTTAAGGGTGACAGATGGGAATTAATACAAGCAGCAGTTCTCAAACATCATGAAATTTAGACTCAGCAACAAATTGGATTGAAAAAGAAAAAGAAAATGCTTGCTAACCATTTAGCTTATTAAAAGATATAACTCAGATAGAATATAAAATGCATGGGTACTAATGTAGAATTACAGAAAACATACTTGATCTTTTATAGGTGTCTGTTGAAAATATTTTTGGGATTCAATTCTATTTTGTAGCTAGAGATGGAGGAGCGGCGACAGTCACAATCTCAGTCTACTGTCGAGGGGGATCCAGCATCATTCAGTGAGATGGAGATCACGCAACAGGTTCTAGGGCATCGGTCAGGATACCTACGTGGATTAGGTTGGGGGCCACGCCCTGTCACTTTTGGTCAGTGTAGTGGAACCAACAAGGAATCTCCTGCGGATGATGAGTTGGAGAGGTTGCGAGATGAGTTGGACACTCAGCGAGATGAGTTGGAGACTCAGCGAGTACAGCTAGAGACTCAGCAAGAGTACATATCTACCATGCAACCGGTGATGAGTGCGTTGCTACAAAGGTTTCCTGAATTAGGCGTCCTCAACAACCTCAGTCCCCAACCTCAAATGCCTGCAGTTCCTCAGCAGCCTGGATTAGAAGCAACAACATCTGAGTCTTCTAGAGATCCTCCCTTGCCCCCATCAGATCCATGAGATGTCTCCTTTTGTTGTATTTTCTTTTGACTTATATTAGAACTTTTTGTAATTTACACAATTAGTTTTAATTAAAACTTGGATGGTTTTATTATTATTATCATAATTAGATGTTTATTTAATGCAGCTTATATTTTTTTAGCTAAAAAATAAAAAAAAATGATTTTGAAAAATATGACTTTTTCCTGCGAAATATTTCGTAGGGAAAGGTCTTTCTGTTTTTTTTATTCACTTGATATACTTTTAGCTGTGAAATTATTTCGTAGCGAAAACGTCTATTTTGCTACGATAACATCTTTTCGCAGCTAAGGAGTTCTTTTTGCTACAAACAATATTTCGTAGCTAAACGAATCTTTTTGCTACGAACAAAATTTCATAGCAAAAAGAATCGTTTTGCAACGGAATAAATTCGTAGCAAAAGGTAATATATTGCTACGAAATAAATGTTGTAGCAAAAGTCGAGTTTCAGCTGCGAAATTGTTTTCGTAGCAAATGCTATTCTTTGGCTACGAAATCAATTTGTAGCAAATACCACCTTTTGTACGAAATATATTTCGTAGCAAAATACATTCTGATACGAGGCTTTTGCAATGATAATACCAACGAACATAGTTCGTCAAGAAAGGTTATTAGCTACGAAATGTAGGGCATTTACTACGAAACATTTCGCAGCTAATGCTTGCATTTCATGTAGTGTTAGTCCATCAATGTTTTTATTTTTTTAAGAAAATAAATTTGTCACCGAATGAGGTAAGTATTTTTATAAAATTTGAAATACGTAGTATAATGTATTGAATGATATTTAGAACATATGAAAAAAATTCAGTGAGGTATATATCTTATTACAGTGAGAGAAGGGGGTTAACAAAGTATTTTGGATTGCAATTGAGACTTTAAAAAACATTGAGTGTAACAACCCATTCAAGTTAAACCAATTAATCTAGAGGGAGCTTATTTTGGGGTTTCATGTGTGGTATGATCATAGTGGGGACTAAATCTTAGATAACAACATTAAAAAAAAAAAGAAGAAGAAGATTAGGTATATCAATTTTTACTTTCTAACTTGCATTGTGCGTGTAGTCATGCTAGCATGCAACACATGTATTTGGCATGACAGAATCATACAGTTTTAGTTATCATCAAGCAGCTGTCAAGCTTAATTACCTCTTACATATATATATTTGTCGTCAGCAGTTGAACTAAAGACTACTATTGAAATTATTGGTAACAGTCATCACTTAATAATAATTTATACGGCCAATTTCTTAAATAGCTCTGCAGCCAACTTTCCATTTTTTCTGTGCCCTCACTTTCAGAAAAAAATATTTATGTATCCTGTAGCCTACACCTAATTGTTTTTTTACCCTTCCGTGTACCACATCATTTTCTTTTTCCCATCTTATCCTTGTGCATTAATTTTCCTTTTTATTTTTTTTCCAGCCCCACAAAATCGAATAGGTTCCCTTCAAAAACGAAACCCTCACTAAAACCCTCTCTCTCCTTGCGACATGCCCTCTCCCTCCGACATTCCCTCTCCCGACATTCCCGGCGTTCGTTCTACTCCTCCTGGCGAAGACCCGCGCCCTCTTCTCCTAACGAAGACCCGCACCCTCTCCCCAACACACTCTCCTCCCAGCGAAGACCCGCACCCTCTCCACGACACCCTCTCCTATGGCAACCATCCCGATACACCCATTTCATAGAAACCCTCTCCCCTAACCAAAACCCTTACCCTAGCCGAATCCCCCTTACCGTCCACCATGGCCGAATCCCAAGGAAGGTATGTAAATTGCGTTTTTATTTAGTTTTTTTTTTAATTGACAGATTCTGTTCTTGATGGTTTTTGTTATTGAAATTTTTGTTTCCGTTAATGGGAATTACAATTACATAATTATTCTTGATATTGGACACTTTATCTTGGAGGAAGAGTGTTTGATTGGTTCGTATTAGGAGTTTCAAGTAATTATTCTTGATGTTGGACACTTTATCTTGGTGTTTGTTTCTTTTTATACTGTCTATATGTATATCTGAATTTGGATAAGTAATTGAGCAGATGAACATTCAGAAGAGAAGAGATGATTTATTTTAAATGAATAAGGCAAGGAGGATAGTATGCACATGAGTTCTAAAAAAGAAAAAAAAAAGCCTCATAGGCTCTATTCTTGATGTTCTTTTGTAATTGGATTTTGTATTTTCTGTAAATAGTAGTTAATATTCTTCAAAGGATAGTTCATAAACTGTAATTGTCCTTATGTTTTGTGAATGACTTCTTTTGGATTATTTCTTCTCTGTCAATGGTATTTTAAATTATGTAATTGTAGTTTATATGTAAGTGGATTGTTTCTTTTATGTTATCTCTCATCTTGCATACCATTCCTTGATTTTATGAGGTTTTTTTTTCCCTTGATTTTATGAGGTTTTTTTGTCCTAGATTGCTTGATGGAGGGGGTTTTAAGTGTTTGTGTGAGAGAATTAGGTCTAGGGAATGGGATTAGGTTTGGAAGAGGCCATGCTGGAGAATTATTGATATTGGACACTATGCAAATGAATAAGGCAAGGAGGATAATATGAAAATGAGTCCCAAAAAAGGGAAAAAATAAAATCCATCATAGGCTCTGTTCTTGGTGTTTTTGTGTAATTGAATTGTGTATTGTATGTAAATAGTTGTTCATATGCTAGCTGTAAATGATAGTTTATAATTTGTAACTGTCCTTGTTCTATGAATAACTCCTTTTGGATTATTTATTTTCTGTTAATGGTATTTACAATTATTTAATTGTAGTTTATATGTAAATGCATCGTTTCTTTTCTATTATCTCTTATCTTGCATGAGTTTTGCCATTCATTTATAAATGCATTGGAAGATAAGGACACATTGATTGTGAAATCTAACTTATTGAAAGATATTGATTTTTATGAAAATGAGTGATAGAAAGCTAAGGAAGAACAAAAAGTGAAAGAAATGGACTGGTTCTTGGTGTCATTGTAAAGGGACTATTTTTTTGCTGTAAAAGATATTTCAAATTCTGTAATTTGTAGTATATATTCTATGACTTGCCATCTTGGTATTTATGTTATCATAGTTGTTACCATTTAAGCAATCTTCATTTCTGTGAGGAACAGATTGGTTGTTGGCATGTCATGAACCCTAAAGTAAATCAGACCTGTCTGCGTAGGTCTGTACTTTTTCTAAACCCAGTGAGTTTTAAAATGAAGTACATCTTGTCTATACATGCATACGAAGACTAGATATAGCTAGGACAATGATATAGTCACAGCATACTGCAAGCAATTTGAAATTTTTAGGACATGTATATGGATATTGAACAATCTTATGGGATTCATATATACTGATGTCATATGTTACCACTATATTATGAAACCTCATAGAAATGACTGATTCTTGGTGGTCATTTTAAATGGACTATTTCTTTTCTGTAAAAGATAGTTCAAATCCTTTAATTGATAGTTTATATTATGTGACTTGTCATATTATTTGATTGGTTGTTGGGTATTTCACGGGTATTACTTTTTTGTACTAATATGATTTGCATACGTCTTATGCAGAAGAGGTAAATCATAGGTGCTACATAAAATATTTCAAAGATACGTTGGCCATGGTCAAACCCAACGCAGACCATATGTTCGTCCTGGAAAAGACTTTTTTTTTATCATTTCTTGGAAATACCAGAAATCCAGTGTGAGGGACACCTGGTTGAAAAGATTTGATGCTACTTTGAGTCAGATGACAGATTCAACTTTGGTGGTGTGACATGCAAATTCACCAAGGAGGAGGTTGCACTGATTACGGGCCTACCATTCAACGATAAAACCTTGGATTTGCAGAGCAAGAAGATATTCGACATTCGCCTCCTCCAAAAGCATTTTTCAGAGAAGCACCTTTCACAGGAAGGATGTTCGAACGAAGCTCATTGAGCTCAACCCTTCGAAGGAGGAGGAGGACGTGGAGGACTTCGTGAGGATCCTCATCATTCTCATGTGGGCCACATTTCTGCTACCCAACAAGAGGTATGTGTGTCCTAATAATATGATCAGATACTTGAAAGATCTTGATACAATATGAGAATTTTCATGGGCATCTGCTGTCCATAAAAAGATGATGGATGACCTAAGACTGTTTTCCCAAAGGATAATACAAAAAGATGCTGGGAGAGCAGGAGAGATTCTATTTTGATCAATTATATTTTAAAAATTATAAGATTTAATTATAAATTAAATATATTCAATATTTGTCTAATTTAAAATGTCCCGACAATATATTTCAACAGTAATAATGCTGTACAAATTGTAATTATATAACAAAAGTTATTTTATTTATAAAAAAAAATTTAAAAATAAAGGTTGATCCTATATTCCGAGGATCTCAGTTCTCTAGGGATTTTGGAGACCCCATTTACCCCTCGTTTGGAACGGGAATAAACCCCCGGATAACCTGGTATTGACTGAAATATGGATTTTAACCCGTTTGTTTGCCTGGTATATCCTGAAATATCTTATGCATAATAAACTGGTATAAAGTGGTATATGGATTCCAACCAACCCTTGGAATTAAAGTTATCCTAAGTTATTCCACCAAAAGAATATGTGGGTCCACTGTCAAATCAATTGTCATCACTTCTTATAAATCAGCTGTCAAATCAACTATCAATATTTTTTCACCTTTTATAAATCTTTATCAATACTTTATTCACATTTTACCCAAACAACAAAGCATTTATTCTTACATTTATAAATGAGAATAATTCAAAACACAACCAAACACAAAATCACTTTATCCTTATTTATACTCACTTATGCTGGAATAAATGTATACCCAAGAATAAATCATATTCCCATTCTAAACGGAGCTTAAAGTAAGATGTCCTCAAACTGACAAATCTCACAATACCAACAAAAACAGATGCATATAATTCTATTCATATAAAATCATCTCTAAAAAAACCATATAAAAAAACATATAACACAAACAATTCCTTCTTTATTATCATCTTATATAAAATAAAAAAAAATGCGAAACAGGCAAAACCCATCCCCTGCTTATTCAAGCATAATATAACTATATATAATAAATCCATTGTCCGCCATACTACATACATATGAAGCACTAGTTACTATTGTCTATCCAGAACTGCTTCTGAAGGTAGTCCACAACGCCCTTATCCACCTGAAACGGCTTGGCGAGCACACCCCCATCAATCTTCGAATCCGACCAGAAAACCGCGATACCGATCGTGATCAAGCCCGGGTTTTGGCTGCTAAGTCCCGCGATCGCCACCGCGTCCGCGTGCATGTTGGGGTTGAACTGGAAGTGAATGAGTCCTTCCGGGAACACAAATACGTCACCCGCGTTGAGGACTTTGAAAATCAGACGGTTCTGCGGGTTCGAAGTGACGAATCCCACGTGGAGTGTCCCCTCGATCAAGCTATTAGTATAATTATTAGGCTAAAGATATTTTTGTCATTACATTTCTTTAGTTAATAGTTAACTCTAGTTAAATTAAAATTTGATGATAAGAAGTTATCACATGACGTATGTTTCTATTAAATAAGATTTCAAAGGTATACAATTAAATATGGGGCACAATCTAGCCCCCACCACATTTTTTCTGGTCCCACGTCCCAACTAAATTCACCGCCTTAACTTATAAATGTTTTTTAATCCTACACCCATATATATACAAACACGATCCATTCTTAATCTCACCACCCTTTTTTTCCCCTAAAATCTCTTTCCTCTTCATTTTCTCTCCTTTCTTTCTTCTCCTCTCCCTCCCTCCGTGACTTCTCCTCCTTGTTCTTGATGTGGCTGCCGCTACTACTGCTACCATAACTCTCCTCCCTACCGCCTCTGTCATTGCCGCTATTATCGCTGCCACTGCAGCCGTTGCTGCTGCATGCTGCTCCAGTACTGCAGCTGCCACCGAAACGCTCCTCCCTCTATTCGTTGCCGTTGCCACCGTTGTTACTGCCGCCCATGCCCACCCTGTAATCGCCGTGAACTCTCCTCCGTGGTGACCACCTCCCGTCATGACCTCCTCCGCATCGAGTATAGAAATCTAGGGTTTTTAGATGTGCTTCTATTGAGTAGTGGTCGATTAGTCGAGGCTATATTAGACTAAGTCGTGGTCGATTTTAGCCATGTTTGGTGACTCTGGCTATGTCGAGTGAAGGTCAAATAAACATAATATGATTATATTATTCAACAGGGTTTTTGTCACATGTTGTTCATGGAGTTCGATAGGTTCATGGTCGATCTAGGACAGATAGCTCGACTCTCAACCTGTCGAATGGTTTTAAAAATGAAAAAAATGCTATGTTTTGAATATGCAATGATTTTAAATATCATGGAATAACAACAAACATTGTGCATGCATAAGCTATTTTATAATATCAAAACCAACAAGAACTAAATGAAAAGTACAACACTTTGTTATTCCTAGGGCATAATATTTTGTAGTGATAGTTGCTGGAGTGACGTCAAACGGTAGCCGGAGAGTTGCCGGACGGTGATTTCGTGGAGTGTCGAAGGAGGTTCTGTGATCTATAGGCGAGGGAGGAGCAGGGAGAGAGAGATCGCGCGGGGAAGAAGAGGGTTGGTAGGTTGGTGGCTTTAATCTTTGAAGACAAGCTGAGGGTTTTTTTTTTTTTTGTAAGCTGGGGGATCAGCAAAAAATTGGGTGGGGATAGACGCCCCCTTAAATATATATGTTCATATCCAATGTCAAAATACTTCAACGTTCAAGCAGCAGGCTTAGCAGACTTTAGCCACAGCGATTACACAAAGTTTTGCAAGCCCCGTAGTCCGCAAATATGTCAAATCTGTCGTTCAAAGTTCAAACATCACATGACTGTATAACTCATGTTCGATTTTTTGGGGGATAAATCATCTATCCGACATGTAGGTGTATATTAGCCACTTCGTCTTCACCAAAATAAATAAATAAATATGTTATTTGTAATGATATAAAACATAATACATATTTGAATATATGAAAAAAAAAATGCTTTTTTAAAATTAATTTCAAATGGCACCTTGATTTAATGGTCATCATTTAGCACAAGGTCAGAAAACCCGGCCCACCCGACCTAGGCCCGTAGGACCAAAATCCGGCCCGTGCCCGTTTTAAGTGCTTGGGTTTGATTCTAGGGCCCGGGCCCGACCCCTAGATCCACCAGAATTAGTCCCGTTCGGGGTGGCCCATAAACCCCGTTCGGGTGGCCTATAAACTCACTTCGGTGTTGTTTTTTGGATTAAAATAAAAGAAAATATTAGGCTCAGTCACATTCACCAACTAACATACATCAGATATTTTTATTTTTTTTAAAATATTAAACATCATCTAATGAAATATATGTTTTGATAAAAAGTCCATATCGCTCCATTTTGAGTTAAATGAAACAATTTTTAATAAGTTTAAGAAAATATTTAATGAGGTATATACAATATCTAATGAGGTTTACGCTTCACTGAATTTCTAACGTGATATATAGGACTGTGTTTTACACTGAGAAAAAAAACTGAGGGTAACATCACTCTAAAGTAAATGAATTTCAAAGTGTTAGAAAAATGCTTGATAAATTTTGGCACTTGATAAATTTTTTCTGACTTTATTTATAAACCGTCATCGTGGTTAATATCTTATTGAACCCAAACAAGATGACGCCAACCACGTTCGCGTTTTACATGTTTTTCTATTAAAATGCGAAGTAGGTTAGCGTTTTAGTCTGTAAGTGTCAAAACGCCACTATAAGTGACATTTTATATTGAAATGTTAGTAACACTAGCGTATTAAGGTAATTACATGTTTTCTCAAGTAATATGCCAGTGCAAGTGGCGTTTTATAAATAATATGTATGTGAAATGTCACCTCCGTTAGGCAATTTATGTAGTAGGGGCGATTTAAAAAAATAAAAATTGCTGACGTGACTAGTTTGACTCGGTCAAGTGACTAGTTTAGTAAATTTTTATAAACCATGATTACTTTGATAATTAAGCCATTAATGGTGATTAGTTTGAAAAAAAAATGCCATAAATCTATCCATTATGCAGCAATGCGTATATCAACGTTCATTTCATAAAATAAATCATGAATCAAATCAATATTAATAAAAACATATTTAAATGATTAACAAATTATTTCTTAAAATTATATATTTTAACAATTAAACAAATATATTCAATATTAGTTTCATTTAAAATGTCAAGACAATATATTACCAACAATAACAATTTGTACACATTGGAATTATGAAACGAAAGTTATTTTATTTTAAAAAATAAAAAATATATAAAAAAGGTTGATCCTCTAGATTCGGATGATCACGATGAGATCCCATTTACAATCAATATGATTGTAACACTATTATTCTCCATTTTGAATAATTAGAGTATAATCAGAAATGTTCTCATACAGACCAATCTCACCGGGAAAAGAATTTAACACAAACAAATCATACAAAACAAAACAAATGCATAACAGGAAAACAAATCCCCTGCTTATTGAAGCATAGTATGACCATATAAACCCATGGTCTTCCATAGTACATGCAAATCAACTATCAAGCACTAGTTACTGTTGTCCATCCAGAACTGCTTCTGAAGGTAGTCTATAAGGCCCTTATCCACCTGAAACGCCTTGGCGAGCACACCCCCATCAATCTTCGGATCCGACCCGAAAACCGCGTTACCGATCGTGATCAAGCCCGGGTTTTGGCTGCTAAGTCCCGCGATCGCCACCGCGTCCGCGTGCATGTTGGGGTTGAACTGGAAGTGAATGAGCCCTTCCGGGAACACAAATACGTCACCCGCGTTGAGGACTTTGAAGATCAGACGGTTCTGCGGATTCGAAGTCACGAAACCCACGTGGAGGGTCCCCTCGATCACCGTCAGTATCTCCGTCGCACGCGGGTGCGTGTGGGGTGGGTTTAACCCATAAGGGGCGAAGTCAATGCGGGCGAGGGAGACGCCCAGCGTGTTCAGGCCTGGTATCTGCATCACGTTCACGGCGGTCACGTTTGAGCCTTGTTTGTTGTTTGTGTTGCCTGGCTTGTTCAGGCCGCAGAAGAAGAAGTCCTTCGCGGTCACGTTCATCGGGTTCTTGCAGACCAATCCGTTCACCAGCACTGGAATATATATATATAATCAGCTCTCTATATAAGGATTACATGTATCTACCAAAAGAAATCATGAAGGATTAATGGGAGTACCTGGGGATGCTTTGTCTGCCACACAGAAGTCCTGGAGAGGGCTGGGGTCTGATGCGAGGGCTCCTGAGTAAGCTAAAGCTAGGAGGACCACCACCATTGATATGGTAGAAGCCATTTGTACTGTAATATTTATTTAGAGAAATACTAATCACTGTAATGCTTTTTCTTTGGAGATGTTTTTACCGAAGTATAAAGCTAAAGCACAAACCAATGTTGTTTCCAGATAGAGAATCATTCAACTTTCTAGAAAAAGATCTAAAATGAAGCCAGCAGGAGGATTACACTGCTACTATTTTATGGTGGCAATCTGCTTAAGAATTAGAGAGGAGCTTAGCAATAAACCAGGTCTAATCCAATACTTGAACAGAATAGCAGTCGAAGCCTGAGAGGTGGAACTTGGAAAAAAAAAGATTAACCTGAGGCTAAGACAGGTAAATACACCAACAGGGAATAGCATTTATATTGTTTAAAATTTCTTATTTGCCGATTTATATCGTTAAGAGTTTTTTTTACCATTGTATTATATAGAAAAGGAAGTGCTCAAATTAAACAAAGAGATATCTACTCACACCCAACTACCGACACAGACAACAAAGCGTACTATGCTTGTATTACAATGCTCCCTCCCATGAAGGACACACTGACTGCCCCAATCTTTAATAAACCTCATCGTCATTTCCTTATTTATATCGTTAAGTTAAACCAGAATGTTTAATATCCATCCATTTTAATGTATTTTTGTTTAGTTTTATTATGATATCATAGAAACATAAAAGATGAAGGAATCATAACCTGAATATTATTCTAACTGTTTGCCCTCCTCAACCCAAGAGAAGCTCCAAGATCTACACCTTGGAAATCAAGAAAAACCATTAAAAAAAACAAAAAAAAAACACACCCACACCCACAAATTCATTCAACAAAGAAATCCCTGTTAAGAAAAAACACATATTCAGCCATATGAAATTCAACAAAAATCCTACACAATCACACATTCAAGCATATGAAATTTTGCTGAAAATCATACACATTCAAACATGTTCAGACAAAATATCTAAAAAAGCTATTTGAGGGAGAGAGAGGAATGACCGGAGGGTGGTCGTCGATGGGGTTGCAGAGGGGGTCACCGATGGGGTCGCAGCAGGGGACGTGCCGCAGCAGGGGACGTCGAGGGGTGGTCCGTGCAGTCGTCGACGGGGGTCGCGGTCGTCGTCGACGGGGGTCGCAGTCGCCGGGGTCCGTGCGGTCGTCGTCGACGGGGTCACAGTCGCCGGTCGTCGTCACCGGGGTCGCAGTCGCCGGTCCAGAGAGAGAGCGATCGACCCTTTTTTTTTAGGTCCCGTGAGAGAGAGAGAGAGACAGCGAGAGAGATGGTTGAGAGAGAGAGACAGCGAGAGAGGTTTTTTTTATTTTTCGTTTTGTTTTTTTTTGAAAAAAAAACGTCGATCGTGCGATCGCACGACCAGCGATCGCACGGTCCACGTTAGGGGCGCACGATGGGGTGCACCGTGCGCACGGCCGCACCCCATCGGCCCCCTATATATATATATATATATATATCAGCTCTCTATATAAGGATTACATGTATCTACCAAAAGAAATCATGAAGGATTAATGGGAGTACCTGGGGATGCTTTGTCTGCCACACAGAAGTCCTGGAGAGGGCTGGGGTCTGATGCGAGGGCTCCTGAGTAAGCTAAAGCTAGGAGGACCACCACCATTGATATGGTAGAAGCCATTTGTACTGTAATATTTATTTAGAGAAATATTAGAATGTGAAGGATTTTGGAGATTTGGGTGGGTGTGAGTTCTCTGTGTGTTGCAGATGGGTATATATACAGGGGAGAGTGATCGGGGGACATTGAAATGTTCTTCAGTTAATACCGAGGGTCTTCTTATTTCAATTGATTAAATTTTTTTAACAAGTAATCTGTGTGAAGAAATTGACCTGTTCAAACCACTTTGGTCTTAAATCTGTCTGTTTTTTTCCCCTGTTATAGAGCGGCGAGTAAATAATGTTTACCGAGCACAGTAGGATATGGTTTGATGGAATTTTATTATGGAGAACTTGTTCACCTGGTGGATTAGGTGAATCGGCAACTGACTTTTTCCGAGCCCAAGAACATCTGGATGAAAAATTGACATGGAACAAACATTCATTAGTTTCCCAGGCGCTTGAGCACGGAACAAACATTCACCAAACAAATAAATTTAAACAAAGCCTATATTCTCTTATCCAGGAATCTTTATAAATATCAAAATGAAAAAATAAAGTCTATCACAATTGTAATAGTAATACTTGATTCGGACTCTGTTTTTAATAGCCTGTTGCATATCTGCTTCAATAAATTTTTGAAATCTGGGTGAATGTCATCCATATTCAAATATACATGCTCGCCCATATCAGCTTTGAATCCTGCCATATAATCAGCTGGGCCATTACATTTTTCCTTTCACTATTTGTCAGATCTGATTCTGCGATTATGGATTCTAATGTTCTTCACATTACATATAATGTGACGCCCGGCCCTTTGAGGGGGAGGCCTAATAGTTCTAAGAGACCCATGGATTGGGTGAGGGTGAGGGTGAGGGTTTGATGTTTAGTTCCACATCACTTAATGAGAGGAGATCGTATGTGCTTCTATGTGAGCACAACTCTTATACACCAAGACGCTTTTTAAAACTGTGAGCCCATTTAGGGGCAACGCGAACAATTTCTTGCTGTGTAAGCCTGGGGTGTTACAATTGGTATCAGAGCTTATCCATTTTGCGATGGTGGGTGCTGCCCCATACGAGGACGTGTGGCCCATTAGGGGGGCTGATTGTGACGCCTGGCCCGTTGAGGGTGAGGCCCAATAGTCCCAAGAGGCCCATGGATTGGGTGAGGGTGAGGGTGAGGATTTGGTGTTTAGTCTCACATCGCCTAATGGGAGGAGATAGCCTGTGCTTATATGTGAGCACAACTCTTACACACCAATACGCATTTTAAAGCTGTTAGTCTATTTAGGGGCAAAACGGATAATATCTTGCTGTGTAAGCCTGGGGCGTTACATTTTGAGTGCGTTTCAACACATTTCTTCTTAATATCCCATTCTCAAGGAGATACTCAAACATTGTAATATGGCTTTAACTTCAACGTATGAATAGGGAAATCATGGAACCATCTATATTCAGATTTACTGTTTCACACTTCAGTTTTTGCCATATATGCTTAGTTATAGCTGAAGTTAAGTCACTATTTATGAGGAGGAACTAATTTTAAAAAAGGATTTTTCCACCTCCACATAGATGGGAAGACGATTAAACGATGGAGTCATTAGACCGCCGCTGCTTTTCTGATGTCATGTTTTTCAATGCTTTGAAAGTTTTTAATTAGTTTTTGGGTGAATTGCCCAAATATCGCTGGTCCACACTCTCCATTTTTTCATATCCTTTGACTTTGGATTTTTTTTTTGGCCCATGCAGAGATACCCAATTGTTCATTTACCCCTACTTTTTCTTAATCCCATTACTACCCCCTCATATAAAACAAAGAGAAGTTTCATCCCCTTTTTTCTCTTCTTCTTTCCCAAACCAGCTGAAACTCTTTCCCCAAACCAGTCTTCTTCTTCCTCAAGCAAGCGCCGAAAATCTTGTCGCAATCTGTCACTGACACAGAGATCCTTCACACGATCACCATTCACCATGCCGCTTGTCGTCCGCTATTCACATTCCCGCTAACCCATCCGCCATTCACCTTGTTGCTCTTCACACCGTCGCTGATCTACCCAGACCATCCATTTTTCACCGTTTCGTGCGATTTGAAGTCCAACGACCTGATCTGACTATCCGATCTCCCAACCACCCACGCCAATCCAACTCACCAATGTCTTCAATACCTTCCATTTGTAAATACAAAGAAGATGGATATATGACAAATGTTGGAGAAGGTATTGAGTCTCAGAGTTTGATTGTGGAGTTGTGTTCAAGAATGGAAGTTGGGTCAACAGCAAATCACGATGAAATACTCCATTCCTGGCTACGATAAAGAGTTCATGACAGTCATTGATGACTGCGATATAAAGAAGATGGGTTGATCTGCAAATTTACTTCAATGCAATGCTGATACATATCTTTGTTTAAAATTCTACCATAGATAGGTAGGTATGTATGTTGTGTATCAAGCTGGTTTTGATGCATCCTTTTGTAGGTTCTGTCGTCATCTAATAGAAGAGCTACATTCACTTTTTGTGTTTTAATGAATCAGTATCCAAGATGATCCATTTCTGTAACCTTTTATTATATAATATGTACTTTAGTTAATTACAACTGTAATTTTATAATACTATTTTAGTTCATGCATATTTTCTATATTCGATTATGTATAAGCTCAAATATTCTAATTTATGTCTTTTTATTCTATAGTTGATGTCGTTCATTGTGGTCATTGTGGTCATGTAGTGCATGTTTGTCTTCTTATTATGTAAATTTCATACATAGGATTTGTAATCTCTGTCATCATGTTAATTATCATAGTTATTTTATAAATTGATATTTCCATTAAGTGTGTTTATTCTTATATTCTGTAATGCATGATGTATTTTCTGTAAATACATGGAGATCTGAAGGTGACCCCATTCACAGGAATGGCTCTGGAATTGGTTAAAATGAAAACATAGTCGAGCAAACAAATGCTCTGGAGTTGACGAACATCTAGAACATTGAGTCTAATGAAGCTCATAGCCTAATGGTTAGCATGTGGTGTGATCTCATTAGACAGTTTGGCCAAATCTTTCACCATGTGGGTCACTTTCATCATGACCTTCTGTAACGACTGTAAATTTTAGGCCATATTTGTACTGAATTCCGTAGGGTGCCTAGTATTCAAAATTTTGATATCTTAGTATGGTTGGAATCCTTATGTTAGCTTTCCAACACATCTTTCAAATCGTGGATCGGATGTGCATCGGTTAAGTTATGAGCCAAATCGTGTGATGGTTTCGAGCAGAGGATTATAGATGGCCCGGGGGGTCATCGGTTTTGTGACGGCTCAAGTGTGAGCCAACGGTTTTGGGACGGCCACAATTGGTACCGTCGAACTGGCGGCTAATTTAACTTCAAAAAACTCAGTTTTAATAATGCTAAATGTGTAAATATGTAATTGATATGTTTTGGATTTGATTGATTTCATGTCCCCCATGTGAGAGATTATTTAAGTGACCTTTTCTCCTTTCTTTCTTCCCATCCAAACCCTAAAACCTTAAAAGTATCTCTCTTCTTCTTTTCCTCTCTTGGTGGGTGGGTGTAGAGATCTGAAAAAGGGTAGTTGGGTATGCTTTCCTCTCCATTTGTCCAAGTATTTTCAGTAATATACACGTGGTTGAGAGTCGTTGTATATATTCCTGAATCTAGGGTTTTAAAAGTTAGGGTTTCATGAAGTTTTTCATTATTTATTTACATCTAGGGTTCATCCATTTATATTTTTGTGTTTTTAATTATGCAATGCTGATGTAACTATACTCTATGGATTAACATAAGTTTTCTTATGATTTAAAACTAGAGTTTTATGTATACTAATAAATTGAGGGTTTCAATCGGTTTTCCCCATATATGATTGATCTTTGATCTATTTTCCTTGTTGTTTTACATCATTTCACATAACTCCTATATGACTTTTCGATAATATGATTATATCTATGCCTTCGTGTTGATTTTTAGAGGATCCTTTATGTAACCAATATTTTCAATTAAAATATCAATTTATTTTGTGGAGTTTTATCAATTGAATAAGTTTTTTATTTTGATTAATTAAATATGGTTAGGACCTGTTTTGCAAACATTTTCAAAGGTATTTAATGTATGAATAAAAGAGAGTGCATTAGGTTTTTTAGAATAAGGTAAATCTAGGGTGTAGGTTTCTGGACGGCTCATATATGAGCCGTTGGTTTTCCATATGGACGGCCCACTCCCAGGCCGTCGGTTTCTAGACGGCTGTGAGACGTTGGTTTTCATCTAAACGGCTCACACTTAAGCCGTCAGTTTCGAAAGCACCAGATTCATCAAGATCTGGTTATGTTTGGTTGCTGCAAATTAGTGCACTTTATGATTTATATTATTCTGTTTCAGGATCGATAGACTCTATTTAATATCGCTTAGATTTGGTTTGCGTGTCATCAAATTGGACGCGAGTAGACTCGAGCTTCATATTGTATCTTTAAAAGAATTATAGTATTGTATTCATGCATCGAAACCTTTTATTTTGCAAAGTATGACAAGGTATTTTAGATATGAACTTGTGAGCATGTTTACTTTATTATCGCATCTTAGTGGTGAATATGACTCATGCTTTAATTCCATACATGTTTAGTTTTATTGGTTTTGAGAACATGTTAGGTGGATATATTGTATACTTGTGGGTTATCTAGGTGGCTACGCCTGAGTGGGCATTCAGCTACGTGGCCACGGTCCGAGAATTTAGATCCAAAGTTAAGTGGCTATGTCTACGTGGTCATGCTTGTGAAAGGCCACGCGAGTTAGGTGTTGCGAATATGGGCATATTACGTTCTGGTTGTTTTTGTTGGCCCGGTCACAATTCATTTGCAAATCCATCCGTAGTTACATATGCAACATTGTATATATCATTCATTTCACTAAATAAATCTAATTAAATGAATCAAATTAATATTAATAAAAAGGGTTAAAGACATTTGAGTCCATGTAAACATCCACAAACTCATATAAATCTTTGCAAACTTAGAGTCTGACATACAAGTCTTTTAAACTGTTATAGTAAGTTAATTTAGTCTATGGGTTAACTTTTTATCTAATTTGATGATATATTCTAATAATATTCCATCTGTGTAAAATTAAACACTCATATAAATCATTGAAAAATAGAAAAAATGTATATATCTTTTTAAATCACCATCTTGCCCTTGATCAAACTCATTTTCATTTTATTTTTCTTTTGCAGATTTTGACGTTATTATTGCGTACTACTCCATTATTATTATTTTTTGCTTCTTTTTCAAACAATTATAATTATGAAGATGATTTTATTTATGTATTGCATTTATTATACTATATATATTACTTAGATTTTTTATTTTACATATTGATAAGGTGATTACACAAGTTAAAAAGCTCAAGTTAATAACCATGTTGTGCATTGTGGAGAGTATAATAGTAAAATCACACTTGTAGTTAATTTTATCCATGATAGGTTAAAAAATTATTTAATAGTAGGGATATATTAGACATTTTCTGTGTTTCTAGAAATGTAATTATCTTGCCCCAAATTTACAAGGATTTATATGGGTTTATAGATGTTTGTAGGGACTCAAACGTCTTTAACCCTAATAAAAAATATAGAAATATTAATAAATTATATCTTAAAATTATACATTTTAACTATAAACTAAATATATTGGTCCCGACAATATATTACCAACAGTAATACTTTGTACAAATTGAAATTATGTAACAAAAGTTATTTAAAAAAACAAAAAAAAAGGTTGATCCTCTATGTTTGAAGGATTACTATGAATGAACCCCATTTAAAATATGATTATAGCAGTATCGATCATTTTTCATTTTGAATCATACTGACCAAAATATCACTGAAAAAAAAATTAATACAAACAAATCCCTTCTTTATTATTATCATATAAAACAAAATAAATGCAGAACAGGCATACACATGCATCCCCTGGTTATTGAAACAAATTAAAGTACATCAAATTAAATAAAGCCATGGTCTTCCATAGTACATAAATATCAAGCACTAGTTATTGTTATTCATCTAGAACTGCTTCTGAAGGTATTCTATAACGCCCTTATCCACCTGAAACGCCTTGGCGAGCAAACCCAGATCGATCTTCGGATCCGACCCGAAAACTTGGTCAGCGATAATGTTCAAGCCTGGGTTTTGGCTGCTAAGTCCCGAGATCGCCACAGCGTCCGCGTGCATGTCGGGGTTGAACTGGAAGTGAATGAGCCCTTCCGGGAACACGAAAACGTCACCCGCGTTGAGGACTTTGAAGATCAGACGGTTCTGCGTGTTCGAAGTCACGAAGCCCACGTGGAGGGTCCCCTCGATCACCGTCAGTATCTCCGTCGCACGCGGGTGCGTGTGGGGTGGGACTAGCCCGGAAGGGGCGAAGTCGAGGCGGGCGAGGGAGATGCCCAGCGTGTTCAGGCCTGGTATCTGCATCACGTTCACCGGCGTCACGCTTGAGCCTTGTTTGTTGTTTGTGTTGCCTGCCTTGTTCAGGCCTTGGAAGAAGAAGTCCTCCGCGACAACGTCCTTCGGGTTCTTGCAGACCAATCCGTTCACCAGCACTGGAAAATTTGTTATCACCCATAATCAGCTCTCTATGGATAGTGTCTTGTGCTTGTTTTTATTTACTTGTATTTTGTGATCAAATGCATGTAATTACCAAAAACAAGCATTTCATCAAGCAATACTAGTTGATGAAGCACAGGAAAAATGCATGGGTTAATGAGAGTACCTGGGGAGGTCTTGTCTGCGACGCAGAAGTCCTGGAGAGGGCTTGGGTCCGAAGCGAGGGCTCCTGAGGAAGCCATTGCAAGGAGAACCACCATGAACAGTGCAGAAGCCTCCATTTGTGGTACTGAATACTTGGAAATATTAAGCTATGAAGGATGTAATTTGGAGATTAGGTTGTGAGTTCCCTGTGTGTTGCAGATGGGGTATTTATAGATATGGAAGAGTGACCAGGACCCATTGAAATGTTCTTCAATTAATAACGACCTAGTCTGGCTATCTTATTTGATTAATTTTATGACAAGTGATTTGTGTCTAGAAATTGACCTGATCAAACTACATAGTTCTGTAATCTATGTTTTTTGTCTTATTATATGAGCACATTTGATTATGTTCATGGAATACGTCTATGATAATTAATAGCAGTAGAAGAAGATGTACACACCTGTTGGATTAGGTGAATGGGAAACTGACTTTTTGGAGCTGATGAAATTCAAGAAGAAATTTTTTGATATGGCGGTCTTTGTAATTAATGATGTTTTCAGAGCTGAGACTGTTGTTTGCCTCACCAAATCTGCCGTTGAATTAGCTTTCCAGGGTTTGACGTTTGAGGACCAAAAAAAGCAAAAAGAACATTGAACAAAAAAAAACAACAACAAATATTGTACTGGTTGATTAGTGACTTTCTTTTTTTTTCTTTTTCTTTTAAAAAAAAAAATTAAGACTGGCATTCGGATTTCTCAAGAGATTATCTATTCTAGTACTACTATCATCCAAACACATTTAATTTCAAATTCGAAGGATCTGATGCTTGGTCACACCGAAAAATTATATGCACTTGTTCATTATTGATTTTATACATACATACATACATACATATGTAAGTATTTATGTTTTCTTAACTATGTGTGTATATATGTTTACACACACACAAACACATTCATGTATGTGTGTGTGTATAGCAACTATATGTATATAGCAAACACACCCTAAATCTTGAGTTTAAATGTGAAGAGTGTATATTTAAGATATTATTTGGAGTGCACCGCCTAGATCCTTCTTCTGCTTTCGATTGCATAGGAAGTGCTCAGCGAACAATATGCCGATCTCTTCGAAGCAGTGTATTGATCCTCCAGGAAGCTGGTGGAACCAGCTGAGGGCCGCGCCTTCTAGGCTGGACGGGAACATTTTGCACATTAACTCGTCATACTGTTAGTAGAGCACCATGGCGTGCCTGAAGCTTAATACATGATCGAAGGGATCTGTAGTACCACTATACAGGTGGAATCTGGCTGGACAAACTTCTTAGGCAGGGTACTGTGCAGAATTCTTTGAATGAAGGGTGAAACAAACCCCTGGAGGGCCCTCGTGACGAAATCGTGGTCACGTTGGTTAGTAATCTCACTCTTACTTAATCGTCAGATTAAGTGATCAGACGGTGCATACTCTATGTATCGTATTGTACTTGTGAGATTTAATCTCATTATTACTGGTGGTTCAATATTATTTTATTGTAAAAATAATACATCTCAATTAATAATATATTTATTTTTTTATAAAAGATGATGTATATACTCTATGTTTGAAGGATCACTATTGATGGACCCCCATTTAAAATATGATTATAGCAATATCGATCATTTTCCTTTTTCAATCATACTGACCATTATCACTGGAAAAAAAATTAACACAAACAAATCCCTTCTTTATTATTATCATATAAAACAAAACAAATGCAGAACATCCCCTGCTTATTGAAACAAATTAAAGTACACCAAATTAAATAAAGCCATGGTCTTCCATGGTACATAAATATCAAGCACTAGTTATTGTTATTCATCTAGAACTGCTTCTGAAGGTATTCTATAACGCCCTTATCCACCTGAAACGCCTTGGCGAGCAAACCCAGATCGATCTTCGGATCCGACCCGAAAACTTGGTCAGCGATAATGTTCAAGCCTGGGTTTTGGCTGCTAAGTCCCGAGATCGCCACAGCGTCCGCGTGCATGTCGGGGTTGAACTGGAAGTGAATGAGCCCTTCCGGGAACACGAAAACGTCACCCGCGTTGAGGACTTTGAAGATCAGACGGTTCTGCGTGTTCGAAGTCACGAAGCCCACGTGGAGGGTCCCCTCGATCACCGTCAGTATCTCCGTCGCACGCGGGTGCGTGTGGGGTGGGACTAGCCCGGAAGGGGCGAAGTCGAGGCGGGCGAGGGAGATGCCCAGCGTGTTCAGGCCTGGTATCTGCATCACGTTCACCGGCGTCACGCTTGAGCCTTGTTTGTTGTTTGTGTTGCCTGCCTTGTTCAGGCCTTGGAAGAAGAAGTCCTCCGCGACAACGTCCTTCGGGTTCTTGCAGACCAATCCGTTCACCAGCACTGGAAAATTTGTTATCACCCATAATCAGCTCTCTATGGATAGTGTCTTGTGCTTGTTTTTATTTACTTGTATTTTGTGATCAAATGCATGTAATTACCAAAAACAAGCATTTCATCAAGCAATACTAGTTGATGAAGCACAGGAAAAATGCATGGGTTAATGAGAGTACCTGGGGAGGTCTTGTCTGCGACGCAGAAGTCCTGGAGAGGGCTTGGGTCCGAAGCGAGGGCTCCTGAGGAAGCCATTGCGAGGAGAACCACCATGAACAGTGCAGAAGCCTCCATTTGTGGTACTGAATACTTGGAAATATTAAGCTATAAAGGATGTAATTTGGAGATTAGGTTGTGAGTTCCCTGTGTGTTGCAGATGGGGTATTTATAGATATGGAAGAGTGACCAGGACCCATTGAAATGTTCTTCAATTAATAACGACCTAGTCTGGCTATCTTATTTGATTAATTTTATGACAAGTGATTTGTGTCTAGAAATTGACCTCATCAAACTACATAGGTCTGAAGTCTCAGTTTTTTTTTTTTTTTCCTATTATATGAGCATATTCGGTTATGCTCGTGGAAGAAGTGCACACCAAATCTGACTTTTTGGAGCTGATGAAATTCAAGAAGAAATTTTTTGATATGGCGGTCATTGCAATTAATGATGTTGGCAGGGGTGAGACTGTTGTTTGCCTCACCAAATCTGCCCTTGAATTAGTCGTCCAGGGGTTTGACGTTTGAGGGCAAAAAATGCAAAAGAAACATTGAACAAAAATAAAAATAAAAAATTGTACTGGTTCATTAGTGACTTTCTTTTCCCTTTCTTTCTTTCTTCCTTTTTTTTTTATTTTTCTTTTTTCTTGAAAAAAAAAATTAGACTGACATATAGATTTCTCAAGAGATTATCCATTCTAGTACTATTATCATCCAAACATGTCTAATTTCAAATTCTGATGTGATCCGATGCACTTATTCATTATTGATTTTATACATATATACATATGCATGTATTTGTGTGTTTAACTATGTGTGTATATATGTGTACACTCACACACACATATATATAAACACACTCATATATGTGTGTGTATATATACATACATATACATGTATCTATGTGTGTATAAGATAACAAAAGTTTTTCTAAAAAATTATTTGATTTTGAAACAAAATTTTATGTTAATACAAATCGGTTCTATGTTGTTGATGAAATTTTTAATTTTTATTCAAATCGTGTATATATATATTATATATATATACATATATATATATATAAGAGAGGGTTATATATAAAATCTCCATGACATGCTCATTGTGTATGGTATTATATGTAATCAGCAGTAGTTATCCAGAAATTTGAGAATAGTAATCTTAAATATTTTGAGATTTAATTGTTTTATAACATTTGTCTGTATTAATCTGTCTGAAAATCGATTTCATAAACAAAGTTTATCAATCAAGTGCATTAGATACCGTCCATCAAATCAAATGATGTTTTGCATTTGACTGGAAAAAAAAGTGGTTCATGTAATAGGTCCTAGTTTACCCAAAACAACCCCCCCCCCCCCCCCCCCCCCAACACACACACAAACTTAATAAAATGCATATAACCCCCAAAAAATGCAATAACAACCCCTGAGTTAAGATAAATTGACATAAATTAAATATTCTCATAATATGTTGTTGTGTTAACCCACCATAACTCCAAATACACATATAAGTCCCTGCAAACTGTAAAAAATTCAAATAACCCCCTGATAAAGACAATTTTGCCCTCCTATGTTAGAACTCATCTTTTTCCACATTGTTTGTCCTCTTCTTCAACATTGATTTCCACTCGTCGACCATTGTTGCCCTCTTGACCGTTGCCACATCCATACTTGTCCATCTAACAGTTAGGGGGCCCTCTTTTTCATCATACAAGTTGTTTCCATTGTTTGCATTATTATGCATGTAAGGGAAATGTTAAGGTTTAGGGTTTTTAGGTTAAGATAGGAGAACGGTGTATACGTAATTTTATACCTAGGAGTAAATTCAGCTAACCCATAGGTTAACTAGACAGACAAAATGGTGATTTTGCATTTTTGTTAAGTTTCTAGGGGTTGTAGAAGCCAAATCTGCACATAACTGAATAAGGAATAAAGGCACATGAGTGTCGGTATCGGATTTCAGAAGGAAAAGGAATGAAAGGGGCCCTCTCTTCCTCCTCTCCGGTCCTCCGGTGGTCTGTGCGTGTGTGGGGGTTCTTCGGAGGCTCGGATCCGGAGAGCTGCGCCTTGGCAGGACTCGGTCGGATCGTCTCTCGGAAGGGGTGGTGGGGGGTTTCGTTCCTGGCTGAGGCGGCCGACGGGTCCTCAGGAGGATTCAAGTGTGGTTGTGATCACCACCTGCTTTTCTAAAAAAGCAGGAAAAGTTGAGGCGGATTTGATCGCCTTCGTGGGAGTTTGCGGGGTCTCCGCTCTGAGACACGGATATGCCGTACACAGAGTTGAGTACAGGGATCCTCTTCTGCTTCGGGAACCTGACTAAAGGAGAATAGGGACTGAGGTGGGCTAGGAAAGGGTTGGCTAGTTGGGTTTAGCCGCTTGGTGGGGGGCGGCTAGTTATGGGTAGTCGCCTGGTGTCTGGTTCAATTGGGCAGAACCTGGGTAGGGTTTGGGTTCGGTTTTGGCAGAGGTTAAACCGGGTTTAGCCTGGGTTTTGGAGAGTGGATTTGGAGAGTGGTTTGGTGTAGAAAAATGGGTTTCTCTCTCACTTTTCTATCAAGGGTTTGAAGTGGTGGTGTGGCTTGATGGTTGGGAATGTGGGTGGTTGGGGGTTATTGATGGGTTTTGATTATGGAATTATGATGGATATGAATTAGTTGCCCCCCTATTTGTAGTAAAAAAAGGGGTATGGGAATGTCCACTGGACAATAGATCAAAATGGGTAATAAGGTGCTTGATTTGACCCCCCATTAGATCTTTGTTATCTGACAAATGTCCGGGTGAGGGGCGGCTAATGGTGTTTAGCCGCCCAGTAAGGGACGGCTACTCTCAGGTAACCTACCATACGTCCCATCTCTAACAAGCGGTGGCTTGGGTCGATTACTAAGGATGAACCGGCTAAGATGGGGTAGCTAGAAGGGACAATCCGCCGCAATCATGCTTGCTTTATGTCCCATCTAGGAAGGCGGTTTGGGGTCGGTCAAGGGAGCGGCTACTCTCAAGTAGCCGCCCCTGTCTAGGCTCTTAGATTTGTCTAAGTTTTGGACTTAGGGTTTTTGGTTTCGGTTTCTGAGAGAGTTTTCTATTAAATGTCCAAAAGTGGTTGTTTTTCAATATTACTTGAAGTAAATTTCCTTTCTTTGGTCGGTCAAAATTAGGGTATCTACAATTGTCCCTCATCGGACGGAGTCTTTGTGTGAAATAGAAAGACTTCGATCGATGATAAGGAAAGAGACCCTTATTTTGGCAGGCCCAACCTTCAAGAAGTTTAGGACACATGACCAAATGCCATTCAGGGAGGTAATTTAGGTCATCAGAGGCTGGGTTTTGACTAGAATGGTTATCTAAGGATTGATCCAGGTGGGAGAGTGAGTAAAAAGTAAGGGAGCGAGTGATCCAACCCTGAGACGGGGTTCTTAGCCATCCTGCACGGAGTAGCCCAGTGTCAGTTTCCTTGTGCCTACCGTACCCGTGCTTGGGTAGCTCAGCAAATGAAGGGGATATCGCAGACAGAAAGAAAGAAAATGTGTGTTTGATTTGGTAAATTGGATCATTCGAAAGACAAAGATTCTGGAAAAGAACTAGAACTGAAGAAATTTGAAATGAATGGTACTGGTAATTGTGGTAAAACATCAAAAAAGTTGTGTTTGGTCAAGTAAAACTTGGAAATAAACCAATACATGGCTGTTTGTTTTAAGAAAACTTGGAAAATAAGTTTGTTTGGGAAGCTGACAGGGGGCGGCTAGTGATGTTTAGCCAGCAGGGAGGGGCGGCTACTCATGGGTAGCCACCGGCCAATTGGGCCCATTATAACCGAAAAGTCACTCTCTCTCTCTCTCTCCATATGTTTCAAAACCGTTTCTCTACCTCCATTACTTCTTCTTCTTCACTTTTAAAACGTAAAACCTTTATTTTCTACACCCTTTCTTCCTCCATTTCGGCCTAGTCAATCTTCTCTTCTTGATTTCGAAACCCTTAGTCTTTGGGTTCTCCTTTTTCTTTGTGGCGGCGGGTGATCATCGGGGTCGTAATCGGGATCGAGGGAGCGGTCGATGGCTTCCCTGCCTTTGTCGAGGCAGGTTTGCAGGCGATCTCAATGGTGGCCCATCCCAAAGCCACAGCTACAATGGCGATCACCGCTGTTGTTATGCCTCCCATCTTCTCCTCTCTCTTTCTTTCTTTCTTTCTTTCTTTTCCTTTAACAGACCTATATATATCTATACTCTTCCATAAAGCGCGAGAGGATGGGCGTACCGGGGGCAGTTTTGTAATTTCGTCAGGCTCATTTTTCAGATAGAACCCCCTGTTCTATAGGTTTTATAAAATGACCCATATATGTGTTATAAACAAGTCCCTGATATTTATAATCAGGTCCCTGACAGAAAACGGTTACTTTTGTCTTTTCCTGGGTTTTCTGCGGATCTACCCTCAGGTTCTACCAGTTTCACAACTAGACCCTATATGTGTTATAAACAGCCCCCTGATTCAGATTTCAAGAATTATAAGTAGATCCCTAATCTTAAAACATGATTCCGCGTACTTCAAATTTCATTTAATGATTTTTCAAACTATTAAGATATTCATAAAATTATAAAATAAAAAATTTTAGTTACATTAATAAATACATAAATTACAGAAGCAATTGAACTCATTTGATCCCCATAAAATTATTGATGAATGTCTTGTTTTTTAATTCAAAATTTTTTTAATTGATTTTAGATTAATATGTATCACTTTGTTTTTATACGTGAAAATAAATGTAACGTCTCTGTATTTTTAGCCTTATATATTTATTTTAAATATATAATAGAAATTTTAATTGAAATTTAATTATTTTATTTTTTGATTTGGCGGTAGGCCCAAATGGGTCCAATTTGATTTATAATTATAAAAATTATAAATTGATGTTGAAATATTTATTTTATATTTTTCTGGAGATCTTTATAGTCTCAAGATATTTTGGTTGAAATTTGGTGAGATTCGGAGTTCAGGAAATTAGGTTTTTAGGATTTTGTGTTAAGTTATTGAGCCCAGGGATCTGGTTGCGAATCCAGAAAACCTTTTTATAGCCTTCAGGGACTTGTCTGTAAATCATACAGGGATCTTGTTGTAAGTCGGATAAGGACCTCGTTGTAAACCTGGAATACTTGAGGGGTCGTTTTGTAATTTGGTAAAAACCCCTTTTATATAACACGTTTTGGGTTAGGGTTTGCATCAGAATTCTCATGAGGCATGAAGGGTGGTGATGACCTAACTCTACCCGTCGAGTACCACAAGGTGAGAAATTTTTCTCTAATGATTTTGTTATTTAGTATTTCAATTTAGTTTTTTTGTTAGGAGATGATTGTGTCAATTGATTGTTTGGGGAAGAAGGTTGATGGATTAGGGTTAGGGTTTGATTGATTTTAAATAGATGATGTTTTTATTAGATTTCAATGGATCTCGAAGGATTTCTTAAGATCAAACTAGATTTATTGGTTTTGGGATTTAAGGGTTATTTTCGGGTTGATTGTATACCTGATCATTAAATCGTGTTTTTTACTATGATAGAGTCGTTTCTGGGATAATTGTATTTCACAAACAGAAATAGGTTTCGAAAATATATTTCCAACGAATCATGAATCGTCCGATTTGGAGTTACGGGTAGAAAGTTATGATTTATCAAATATTTCTGTGAAGTTTCTTAGAATTCAAATATTTAGCTTCATGACCAAGTTTGATGAATTTTAGAGATTAAAGGGATCCCAAATGGATGTTTAATGAGCATAATTTAATTTGTGGGTTTTGATGATTTTGTTGATCTCGGTGACTCAAATTGGATCTTAAATCGATAATTTGGTTTAGTGGGATCAATGAATATTAATTGGATATTATTGTTATTTGGATGTAAATTGATTGGATTGAGTTATTTGGATCATTGGAGTTGTAGTGGAGCCTTAGTGGATCATTGGAGTTGTAGTGGATTATTTGTCTAAATATTTTATTCGATGATTGATCGATTATGTGGGCCTTATGAAATAAATGGATATTGATTATCGGATCATTGTGAGATATGAACATTTTAATATTTATTTGGAGTTGGGATTTTTGTTAGGCATTTAAGGTGAGTTGTAGATTGTAGATCTATTTGGTACGGGCTCTTGGGATTATTGGGCTTAGTGTTCTTGTAAGTTGTTTGTTAGTTGTATGTCATGACTGAATGATTTTCTTATTTAGTGATTGCATAATTGTTATGCTAGGTTATCCACATGCGAGTGTGTAGCATTCATGCACGTGCATTGGTTTGTATTGCGTGGACTGGAGGTGAGTGGATGTCTCTATATTATTTGAAAAGCATCATATTATTTTATGATTATGAAATCTATCTTGTACAAAGCATATGAGCATGTTATCATTATATATGTTGATATTTTGGATATATTATATGCATTGGAAATTATGGGATTTATGAAAATTGTCGCATGCTGTATACTTGAAAGAATAAGTAGTTTTGATTATGCATGCATTAAATCGTCTAGGTGGCTCAGTCTAGGTGGCTGCGGTCTAAATTTGACCCAAGTCTAGGTGGCTATGTCTACGTGGCCCGATTTCCAAAGTGAAATCTCTGCGACTTGGTGTCGTGGAAAGCGGGCATGCGTGTCCGTTGCATTCATATACATTATGTAGTTTGAATTCAGGAGAAGATTCTTTATGACATCATATTTTATTTGAAAAGAAAATGTTGTTATATCCTTGTATGTTTTAAATGGCTTCTTTATTATAAGATTTCCATAATATTACAACAATTGTTCCATAGACACTTTATAACTGATTATTTTAAAGTATAATATATTATTAGGACACTTGTGTCCATTTACTGAGCGTGTGGTAGCTCATCCCTCTCTCTTCCCAACCTTTCAGATTAGCTGTTGGTGGTTGTCGATCTCGTTAAGGCGTTGGAGGTTGAAGCTCGTATTTTATTTTCGGAGCACTAGACTTGTGTAAAAGGTGTTGGTCATTTCTTTGGCATGTAGAGGACCCATATGTATGATAGTGTGGATATATATAAATTAAGTTATTTTCGATGTATATTGAATTTGTGTTGGATTTTGGCATTGACAATATATGTATAATTATGGTGATGTATTCGTATGTTCTCTTGATGAAATATATATATATATATATATATAACTCTGAGATTCGAGGAATTTAGTTAACGCACCCGGATTTCACACTTCAAAATGGGGCCGTGGATCCGGGGGCGTTACAATAAATATATTTTTAATTTTTTAGGGCAGTTTTTTTTTATTGATTAGATTGTTTGTAGGAGGTTTGATAATCATTTCTTAATGTGCAGTGGTTGAAAATTGAATTATGTGGTTAATTTTTTTTGTGGTCTTAATTTTTGTTGGTAAAAATGATTGAGTCTAAAACTTTTAAAAAATTAATGTCCTTAAAAGAGAAGGAATAGATTTTTTTTGTTTTATTATTAATATAACTTTGAATGGATTTCACTTAACTTTAGATACAGTCTCAATACAATTCCAAATGCAGTTATCACATATTTTAATTTTTTAAAATAGTAAACATTGCACCAATTTGAATTTAATGTACTCATTTTTAGTAATTTAAAAAAAATTAATAAGGTATGTATCTCACATACGGAGGTATATATATACATCGTTAGATGACTATTAAATTAATAAAGAGGTATATGAGAGTGTATTTCAAGTTGTAAATGAAATTGTTATATGAAAAATAAGTGTATGCTGAAATACAATAATAAATTTTTGTTTCAAAAATATAAAATATACATAATAAAACCCTAGTTATCAAATATGGGTTTATAGATGTTTATAGGGACTCAAACGTCTTTAACCCTAATAAAAATATAAAAATATTAATAAATTATATTTTGAAATTATACATTTTAACTATAAACTAAATACATTGGTCCCCACAATATATTACCAACAGTAATACTTTGTACAAATTGAAATTATGTAACAAAAGTTATTTAAAAAAACAAAAAAAAAGGTTGATCCTCTATGTTTGAAGGATTACTATGAATGAACCCCATTTAAAATATGATTACAGCACAATCGATCATTTTTCATTTTAAATCATACTGACCATTATCACTGGAAAAAAAATTAACACAAACAAATCCCTTCTTTATTATTATCATATAAAACAAAACAAATGCAGAACAGGCATACACATGCATCCCCTGCTTATTGAAACAAATTAAAGTACACCAAATTAAATAAAGCCATGGTCTTCCATAGTACATAAATATCAAGCACTAGTTATTGTTATTCATCTAGAACTGCTTCTGAAGGTATTCTATAACGCCCTTATCCACCTGAAACGCCTTGGCGAGCAAACCCAGATCGATCTTCGGATCCGACCCGAAAACTTGGTCAGCGATAATGTTCAAGCCTGGGTTTTGGCTGCTAAGTCCCGAGATCGCCACAGCGTCCGCGTGCATGTCGGGGTTGAACTGGAAGTGAATGAGCCCTTCCGGGAACACGAAAACGTCACCCGCGTTGAGGACTTTGAAGATCAGACGGTTCTGCGTGTTCGAAGTCACGAAGCCCACGTGGAGGGTCCCCTCAATCACCGTCAGTATCTCCGTCGCACGCGGGTGCGTGTGGGGTGGGACTAGCCCGGAAGGGGCGAAGTCGAGGCGGGCGAGGGAGATGCCCAGCGTGTTCAGGCCTGGTATCTGCATCACGTTCACCGGCGTCACGCTTGAGCCTTGTTTGTTGTTTGTGTTGCCTGCCTTGTTCAGGCCTTGGAAGAAGAAGTCCTCCGCGACAACGTCCTTCGGGTTCTTGCAGACCAATCCGTTCACCAGCACTGGAAAATTTGTTATCACCCATAATCAGCTCTCTATGGATAGTGTCTTGTGCTTGTTTTTATTTACTTGTATTTTGTGATCAAATGCATGTAATTACCAAAAACAAGCATTTCATCAAGCAATACTAGTTGATGAAGCACAGGAAAAATGCATGGGTTAATGAGAGTACCTGGGGAGGTCTTGTCTGCGACGCAGAAGTCCTGGAGAGGGCTTGGGTCCGAAGCGAGGGCTCCTGAGGAAGCCATTGCGAGGAGAACCACCATGAACAGTGCAGAAGCCTCCATTTGTGGTACTGAATACTTGGAAATATTAAGCTATAAAGGATGTAATTTGGAGATTAGGTTGTGAGTTCCCTGTGTTGCAGATGGGGTATTTATAGATATGGAAGAGTGACCAGGACCCATTGAAATGTTCTTCAATTAATAACGACCTAGTCTGGCTATCTTATTTGTTTAATTTTATAACAAGTGATTTGTGTCTAGAAATTGACCTCATCAAACTACATAGGTCTGAAGTCTCTGTTTTTTTTTTTTTTTTTCCTATTATATGAGCATGTTCGGTTATGTTCGTGGAAGAAGTGCACACCAAATCTGACTTTTTGGAGCTGATGAAATTCAAGAAGAAATTTTTTGATATGGCGGTCATTGCAATTAATGATGTTGGCAGGGGTGAGACTGTTGTTTGCCTCACCAAATCTGCCCTTGAATTAGTCGTCCAGGGGTTTGACGTTTGAGGGCAAAAAATGCAAAAGAAACATTGAACAAAAATAAAAATAAAAAATTGTACTGGTTCATTAGTGACTTTCTTTTCCCTTTCTTTCTTTCTTCCTTTTTTTTTTATTTTTCTTTTTTCTTGAAAAAAAAAATTAGACTGACATATAGATTTCTCAAGAGATTATCCATTCTAGTACTATTATCATCCAAACATGTCTAATTTCAAATTCTGATGTGATCCGATGCATTAATGCTAGTATGGTCACACCGAAAAACTATATGCACTTATTCATTATTGATTTTATACATATATACATATGCATGTATTTGTGTGTTTAACTATGTGTGTATATATGTGTACACTCACACACACATATATAAACACACTCATATATGTGTGTGTATATATACATACATATACATGTATCTATGTGTGTATAAGATAACAAAAGTTTTTCTAAAAAATTATTTGATTTTGAAACAAAATTTTATGTTAATAAAAATCGGTTCTATGTTGATGAGTTGGTTTATAAGTCCTGCAGGTAGCCCTTTCTACTCTCAATGTGCTGGTATAATAAAGTTAAAATTAACACCCTAAATGTGAAGAGTGTATATATAAGAAAGAAATTATTTGGAGTGTACATATAGATGGAAATTTTTAATTTTTATTCAAATTGTATATATATATATATATATATATATATATATATATATATATATATATATATATATAAGAGAGGGATATATATAAAATCTCCATGACATGCTCATTGTGTATGGTATTACATGTAATCAGTAGTAGTTATCCAGAAATTTGAGAATGGTAATCCAAAATATATTGAGATTTAATTGTATACGTTTGTCTGTATTAACGATCAATCTGAAAATCGATTTTACCACCAAAGTTTATCAATCAAGTGCATTGGTTACCATACATCAAATCAAACGATGTTTTGCATTTGATTGAAAAAAAAAAGGTTCATGTAATAGGTCCTAGTTTACCCAAAACAACCCCCCCCCCCACACACACACACACACAAACTTAATAAAATGCATATAACCCCCAAAAAATGCAATAACAACCCCTGAGTTAAGAGAAATTGACATAAATTGTTGTGTTAACCCACCATAACTCCAAATACACATATAAGTCCCGCAAACTGTAAAAAATTCAAATAACCCCCTGATAAAGACAATTTTGTCCTCTTGTGTTAGAACTCATCTTTTTCCACATTGTTTGCTCTCTTCTTCAACATTGATTTCCACTCGCCTGACCATTGGGGAGTCGACCATTGTTGCCCTCTTGACCGTTGCCACATCCATACTTGTCCATCTAACAGTTAGGGGGCCCTCTTTTTCATCATACAAGTTGTTTCCATTGTTTGCATTATTATGCATGTAAGGGAAATGTTAAGGTTTAGGTTTTTTAGGTTAAGATAGGAGAAGGGTGTATACGTAATTTTATACCTAGGAGTAAATTCAGCTAACCCATAGGTTAACTAGACAGAAAAAATGGTGATTTTGCATTTTTGTTAAGTTTCTAGGGGTTGTAGAAGCCAAATCTGCACGTAACTGAATAAGGAATAAAGGCACATGAGTGTCGGTATCGGATTTCGGAAGGAAAAAGGAATGAAAGGGGCCCTCTCTTCCTCCTCTCCGGTCCTCCGGTGGTCTGTGCGTGTGTGGGGGTTCTTCGGAGGCTCGGATCCGGAGAGCTGCGCCTTGGCAGGACTCGGTCGGATCGTCTCTCGGAAGGGGTGGTGGGGGGTTTCGTTCCTGGCTGAGGCGGCCGACGGGTCCTCAGGAGGATTCAAATGTGGTTGTAATCACCACCTGCTTTTCTAAAAAAGCAGGAAAAGTTGGGCGGATTTGATCGCATTCGTGGGGAGTTTGTGGGGTCTCCGCTCTGAGACACAGATATGCCGTACACAGAGGTGAAGACAGGGATCCTCTTTTGCTTTGGGAACCTAACTAAAGGAGAACTGGGACTGAGGTGGGCTAGGGAAGAGTCGGCTAGTTGGGTTTAGCCGCCTGGTGGGGGGCGGCTAGTTATGGGTAGTCGCCTGGTGTCTGGTTCAATTGGGCAGAACCTAGGTAGGGTTTGGGTTCAGTTTTGACAGAGGTTAAACCGGGTTTAGCCTGGGTTTTAGAGAGCGGATTTGGAGAGTGGTTTGGTGTAGAAAAATGGGTTTCTCTCTCACTTTTCTATCAAGGGTTTGAAGTGGTGGTGTGGCTTGATGGTTGGGAATGTGGGTGGTTGGGGGTTATTGATGGGTATTGATTATGGAATTGATGATGGATATGAATTAGTTGCCCCCCTATTTATAGTAAAAAAAGGGGTATGGGAATGTCCACTGGACAATAGATCAAAATGGGTAATAAGGTGCTTGATTTGACCTCCCATTAGATCTTTGTTCTCTGACAAATGTCCAGGTGAGGGGCGGCTAATGGTGTTTAGCCGCCCAGTAAGGGACGGCTACTCTCAGGTAGCCGCCCCCATCATAACCTACCATACGTCCCATCTCTGACAAGCGGTGGCTTGGGTCGGTTACTAAGGATGAACCGGCTAAGATGGGGCAGCTAGAAGGGACAATCCGCCGCAATCATGCTTGCTTTATGTCCCATCCAGGAAGGCGGTTTGGGGTCGATCAAGGGAGCGGCTACTCTCAAGTAGCCGCCCCTGTCTAGGCTCTTAGATTTGTCTAAGTTTTGGACTTAGGGTTTTCGGTTTCGGTTTCTGAGAGAGTTTTCTATTAGATGTCCAAAAGTGGTTGTTTTTCAATATTACTTGAAGTAAATTTTCTTTCTTTGGTCGGTCAAAATTAGGGTATCTACAATTGTTCATGTCTTTGTGTGAAATAGAAAGACTTCGATCGATGATAAGGAAAGAGACCCTTATTTTGGCAGGCCCAACCTTCAAGAAGTTTAGGACACATGACCAAATGCCATTCAGGGAGGTAATTTAGGTCATCAGAGGCTGAGTTTTGACTAGAATGGTTATCTAAGGATTGATCCAGGTGGGAGAGTGAGTAAAAAGTAAGGGAGCGAGTGATCCAACCCTGAGACGGGGTTCTTAGCCATCCTGCACGGAGTAGCCCAGTGTCAGTTTCCTTGTGCCTACCGTACCCGTGCTTGCGTAGCTCAGCAAATCAAGGGGATATCGCAGACAGAAAGAAAGAAAAAGTGTGTTTGATTTGGTAAATTGGATCATTCGAAAGACAAAGATTCTGGAAAAGAACCAGAACTGAAGAAATTTGAACTGAATGGTACTGGTAATTGTGGTAAAACTTCAAAAAAGTTGTGTTTGGTCAAGTAAAACTTGGAAATAAACCAATACATGGCTGTTTGTTTTTAGAAAACTTGGAAAATAAGTTTGTTTGGGAAGCTGGCAGGGGGCGGCTAGTTTAACCAGCAGGGAGGGGCGGCTAGTTGTGTTTAGCCGTCTGGCCTGGGGCGGCTACTCGTGGGTAGCCGCCGGCCAATTGGGCCCATTATAACCGAAAAGTCGCTCTCTCTCTCTCCATATGTTTCAAAACCGTTTCTCTACCTCCATTACTTCTTCTTCTTCACTTTTAAAACGTAAAACCTTTATTTTCTACACCCTTTCTTCCTCCATTTCGGCCTAGTCAATCTTCTCTTCTTGATTTCGAAACCCTTAGTCTTTGGGTTCTCCTTTTTCTTTGTGGCGGTAGGTGATCATCGGGGTCGTAATCGGGATCGAGGGAGCGGTCGATGGCTTCCCTGCCTTTGTCGAGGCAGGGTTTGCAGGCGATCTCAATGGTGGCCCAGCCCAAAGCCACAGCTACAATGGCGATCACCGCTGTTGTTATGCCTCCCATCTTCTCCTCTCTCTTTCTTTCTTTCTTTCTTTCTTTTCCTTTAACAGACCTATATATATCTATACTCTTCCATAAAGCGCGAGAGGATGGGCGTACCGGGGGCAGTTTTGTAATTTCGTCAGGCTCATTTTTCAGATAGAACCCCCTGTTCTATAGGTTTTATAAAATGACCCATATATGTGTTATAAACAAGTCCCTGATATTTATAATCAGGTCCCTGACAGAAAACGGTTACTTTTGTCTTTTCCTGGGTTTTCTGCGGATCTACCCTCAGGTTCTACCAGTTTCACAACTAGACCCTATATGTGTTATAAACAGCCCCCTGATTCAGATTTCAAGAATTATAAGTAGATCCCTAATCTTAAAACATGATTTCGCGTACTTCAAATTTCATTCAATGATTTTTTAAACTATTAAGATATTCATAAAATTATAAAATATAAAAATTTTAGTTACATTAATAAATACATAAATTACAGAAGAAATTGAACTCATTTGATCCCCATAAAATTATTGATGAATGTCTTGTTTTTTAATTTAAAATTTTTTTAATTGATTTTAGATTAATATGTATCACTTTGTCTTTATATGTGAAAATAAATGTAACGTCTCTGTATTTTTAGCCTTATATATTTATTTTAAATATATAATGAAAATTTTAATTGAAATTTAATTATTTTATTTTTTGATTTGGCGGTAGGCCCAAATGGGTCCAATTTGATTTATAATTATAAAAACTATAAATTGATGTTGAAATATTTATTTTATATTTTTCTGGAGATCTTTATAGTCTCAAGATATTTTGGTTGAAATTTGGTGAGATTCGGAGTTCAGGAAATTAGGTTTTTAGGATTTTGTGTTAAGTTATTGAGCCCAGGGATCTGGTTGCGAATCCAGAAAACCTTTTTATAGCCTTCAGGGACTTGTCTGTAAATCGTACAGGGATCTTGTTGTAAGTCAGATAAGGGCCTCGCTGGAAACCTGGAATACTTGAGGGGTCATTCTATAATTTGGTAAAAACCCCTTTTATATAACACTTTTTGGGTTAGGGTTTACATCAGAATTCTCATGAGGCATGAAGGGTGGTGATGACCTAGTTCTACCCGTCGAGCACTACAAGGTGAGAAATCTTTCTCTATTGATTTTGTTATTTAGTATTTCAATTTATTTTTTTGTTAAGAGATGATTGTGTCAATCGATTATTTGGGGAAGAAGGTTGATGGATTAGGTTAGGGTTTGATTGATTTTAAATAGATGATGTTTTTATTAGATTTCAATGGATCTCGAAGGATTTCTTAAGATCAAACTAGATTTATTGGTTTTAGGATTTAAGGGTTATTTTCAGGTTGATTGTATACCTGATCATTAAATCGTGTTGTTGGCTATGATAGAGTCGTTTCTGGGAAAATTGTATTTCACAAACAGAAATAGGTTTCAAAAATATCTTTCCAACGAATCATGAATCGTCCAATTTGGAGTTACGGGTAGAAAGTTATGATTTTTCAAATATTTCTGTGCAGTTTCTTAGAATTCAAATATTTAGCTTCATGACCAAGTTTGATGAATTTTAGAGATTAAAGGGATCCCAAATGGATGTTTAATGAGCATAATTTAATTTGTGGGTTTTGATGATTTTGTTGATCTCGGTGACTCAAATTGGATCTTAAATCGATAATTTGGTTTAGTGGGATCAATGAATATTAATTGGATATTATTGTTATTTGGATGTAAATTGATTGGATTGAGTTATTTGGATCATTGGAGTTGTAGTGGAGCCTTAGTGGATCATTGGAGTTGTAGTGGATTATTTGTCTAAATATTTTATTCGATGATTGATCGATTATGTGGGCCTTATGAAATAAATGGATATTGATTATCGGATCATTGTGAGATATGAACATTTTAATATTTATTTGGAGTTGGGATTTTTGTTAGGCATTTAAGGTGAGTTGTAGATTGTAGGTCTATTTGGTACGGGCTCTTGGGATTATTGGGCTGAGTGTTGTTGTAAGTTGTTTGTCAGTTGTTTGTCATGATTGAATGATTTTCTTATTTATTGATTGCATAATTGTTATGCTAGGTTATCCACGTGCGAGTGTGTAGCGTTCATGCACGTGCATTGGTTTGTATTGCGTGGACTGGAGGTGAGTGGATGTCTCTATATTATTTGAAAAGCATCATATTATTTTATGATTATGAAATCTATCTTGTACAAAGCATATGAGCATGTTATCATTATATATGTTGATATTTTGGATATATTATATGCATTGGAAATTATGGGATTTATGAAAATTGTCGCATGCTGTATACTTGAAAGAATAAGTAGTTTTGATTGTGCATGCATTAAATCGTCTAGGTGGCTGCGGTCTAAATTTGACCCAAGTCTAGGTGGCTATGTCTACGTGGCCTGATTTTCAAAGTGAAATCTCTGCGGCTTGGTGTCGTGGAAAGCGGGCATGCGTGTCCGTTGCATTCATATACATTATGTAGTTTGAATTCAGGAGAAGATTTTTTATGACATCATATTTTATTTGAAAAGAAAATGTTATTATATCCTTCTATATTTTAAATGGCTTCTTTATTATAAGATTTCCATAATATTACAACAATTGTTCCATAGACACTTTATAACTGATTATTTTAAAGTATAATATATTATTGGGACATTTGTGTCCATTTACTGAGCGTGTGGTAGCTTATCCCTGTCTCTTCCCAATCTTTCAGGTTAGTTGTTGGTGGTTGCCAATCTCGTTAAGGCATTGGAGGTTGAAGCTCGTATTTTATTTCTGGAGCACTAGACTTGTGTAAAAGGTATTGGTCATTTCTTTGACATGTAGAAGACCCATATGTATGATAGTGTGGATATATATAAATTAAGTTGTTTTCGATGTATATTGAATTTGTGTTGGATTTTAGCATTGACAATATATGTATAATTATGGTGATGTATTCGTATGTTCTCTTGATAAATAAATATATATATATATATATATATATATATATATATATAACTCTGAGATTCGAGGAATTTAGTTAACGCACCCGGATTTCACACTTCAAAATGGGGCCGTGGATCCGGGGGCGTTACAATAAATATATTTTTAATTTTTCAGGGCAACTTTTTTTTTATTGATTAGATTGTTTGTAGGAGGTTAGATAATCGTTTCTTAATGGGCAGTGGTTGAAAATTGGATTATGTGGTTGATTTTTTTTGTGGTCTTAATTTTGGTTGGTAAAAATGATTGAGTCTAAAACTTTTCAAAAATTAATGTCCTTAAAAGAGAAGGAATAGATTTTTTTTGTTTTATTTTTAATATAACTTTGAATGGATTTCACTTAACTTTAGATACAGTCTCAAATACAATTCCGAATGCAGTTATCACATGTTTTAATTTTTTAAAATAGTAAACATTGCACCAATTCAAATTTAATGTACTCATTTTTAGTAATTTAAAAAAAAATTAATAAGGTATATATCTCACATACGGAGGTATATATATACATCGTTAGATGACTATTAAATTAATAAAGAGGTATATGAGAGTGTATTTCGAGTTGTAAATGAAATTGTTATATGAAAAATAAGTATATGCTAAAATACAATAATAAATTTTTGTTTCAAAAATATAAAATATACATAATAAAACCCCAGTTATCAAATATGGGTTTATAGATGTTTATAGGGACTCAAACGTCTTTAACCCTAATAAAAATATAAAAATATTAATAAATTATATTTTGAAATTATACATTTTAACTATAAACTAAATACATTGGTCCCCACAATATATTACCAACAGTAATACTTTGTACAAATTGAAATTATGTAACAAAAGTTATTTAAAAAAACAAAAAAAAAGGTTGATCCTCTGTGTTTGAAGGATTACTATGAATGAACCCCATTTAAAATATGATTACAGCACAATCGATCATTTTTCATTTTAAATCATACTGACCAAAATATCACTGAAAAAAAAATTAACACAAACAAATCCCTTCTTTATTATTAACATATTAAACAAAACAAATGAGAACAGGCATACACATGCATCCCCTGCTTATTGAAACAAATTAAAGTACACCAAATTAAATAAAGCCATGGTCTTCCATAGTACATAAATATCAAGCACTAGTTATTGTTATTCATCTAGAACTGCTTCTGAAGGTATTCTATAACGCCCTTATCCACCTGAAACGCCTTGGCGAGCAAACCCAGATCGATCTTCGGATCCGACCCGAAAACTTGGTCAGCGATAATGTTCAAGCCTGGGTTTTGGCTGCTAAGTCCCGAGATCGCCACAGCGTCCGCGTGCATGTCGGGGTTGAACTGGAAGTGAATGAGCCCTTCCGGGAACACGAAAACGTCACCCGCGTTGAGGACTTTGAAGATCAGACGGTTCTGCGTGTTCGAAGTCACGAAGCCCACGTGGAGGGTCCCCTCGATCACCGTCAGTATCTCCGTCGCACGCGGGTGCGTGTGGGGTGGGACTAGCCCGGAAGGGGCGAAGTCGAGGCGGGCGAGGGAGATGCCCAGCGTGTTCAGGCCTGGTATCTGCATCACGTTCACCGGCGTCACGCTTGAGCCTTGTTTGTTGTTTGTGTTGCCTGCCTTGTTCAGGCCTTGGAAGAAGAAGTCCTCCGCGACAACGTCCTTCGGGTTCTTGCAGACCAATCCATTCACCAGCACTAGAAAATTTGTTACATCATCACATTAAAAATAAGACGGTTGAAAATGCATGTGAAATCTAAAAATAAGAAGAACCATGTTTCACTTTATGCATTTACAATCACGTGATGTTGTGTATGATGATATGGCAACACCATGTGTCACCATGAATAAAAACAAGCAAATGATCTGAATCCGATAATTGATTTGATAAATATGATGAAGGTTTTGGGAATAAATTATCTTAATTTTGAAGAATAATTTTTTTTTATCAATTTTGTCATTATTTAAATTTGTTAAAATTGGAAGAAAAAAATATGGATAATTGTTATTCTTGAATTTAGGCGGAATGAAATGTTTTTTTTATATTATTTCAATATCATGATAGTTGTCTACATTATATTCCGATCATTTCATATACCAAAAAAGATAAGTTTTTCTGTTATCCCTTATTCCCACATTCATACTCATATACTACCATCTATCCCATTGACTAGCTAGCACTAAGTGTTCCATGTGACACGGTATGTATGCATTTGAAAATAATACTGGATAAATATGATAAAAGTATCAAAATAATGAAACTATTTTTTAAATGTATTTCCTATATTTAGTTTGAAAAAAATATGCAAAAAAACGTGTGAATGCAACTGACACCAATTATTACCAATTATTTGAATTATGATAAATGCGATAAATCATCCAAACTAAATGGATATATGGATTTTGCAAGTATTATATATGTATTGCGAAAAGTTCAGAGTATTTTGTGATCAAATGCATGTAATTACCAAAAACAAGCATTTCATCAAGCAATGCTAGTTCATGAAGCACTGGAAAAATGCATGGTTAATGAGAGTACCTGGGGAGGCTTTGTCTGCGACGCAGAAGTCCTGGAGAGGGCTTGGATCCGAAGCTAGGACTACCGAGGAAGCCATTGCAAGGAGAACCGCCATGAACAGAGCAGAAGCCATTTGTGGTACTGAATACTTGGAAATTTTAAGCTATATATGAAGGATGTATTTTGGAGATTGGGTTGTGAGTCCTCTGTGTGTTGCAGATGGGGTATTTATAGATATTGAAGAGTTACCTTGACCCATTGAAATCGTCTTCAATCAATACCGACGTAATCTGGCTATCTTATTTGATTAATTTTATGACAAGTGATTTGTGTCTAGAAATTGACCTGATCAAACTACATAGGTCTGAAGTCTCTGTTTTTTTTTTTTTCCTATTATATGAGCACATTCGGTTATGTTCGTGGAATATATATGTCTATGGAAATTAATATCAGTAGTAGATGAAGTGCACACCTGTTGGATTAGGTGAATGGGAAACTGACTTTTTGGAGCTGATGAAATTTTAGAAGAAATTTTTTGATATGGTGATATTTGCAATGATGTTTGCAGAGGTGAGACTATTGTTTGCCTCACCAAATCTGCCCTTGAATTAGTTGTCCAGGGGTTTGACGTTTGAGCACAAAAAAGGCAAAAAGAACATAAAAAAATATTGTACTCGTCATTAGTGACTTTCTTTTCCTAGCCTTTTTTTTGTTCTTTTAAATAAAAGTTGACCGTGACATTTGGATTTCTCAGGAGGTTATCTATTCTAGTATTACTATCATCTAAACACATTTAATTTTAAATTCGAAGGATATGATGCATTAATGCTGATATGATCACACCGAAAAAGTATATGCATTTGTTCATCATTGATATTATACATACATACATATGTAAGTATTTATGTGTGTTTAGCTGTGTGTGTATATGTGTACACACACACAAACACACTCATATATGTGTGTGTTCATATACGTGTGTGTGTGAAAAAATATATATATATATATTTGCTATACACACACACACATACCGGATCAGAGACGGACGTTCGCAGAATTCAAATTGGGGACGTCTGTCCTGACCGTCCGATCGCGTCAGATTGGATGGTCCCAAAAAATTAAAAAAAATCCACCACTGAATCTGTCTTTTTTTTATCTCATCCAGTGTAACGCCCCTCTCTCTCGACTCTCTCTCTCCTCTACCAAACGAAAATCAAACCCCAGACCCTCTGTGACTACCGCAACCATCCGCGACCACCCGCAACCCCCCGTCGACCACTCCCGACCTCGGAGGCCCCCGGTGACCACCGGCGACTAACGGCAACCCTGATTCCAGGTTCTCCTCTCTCTCTCTCTCTATGATTTGTGTTTTTTTATTTTTGATCCGGAAAATAGGGGTTTTTAATTTCATGATCTCAAGTTGTTTGGTTGATGATGAGCATGATGTGTTTGGTTTTCATTTCCTCTGTCTTTCTTATTTTATAAAAAATTTTGGTTTCATTATATGATATGATACACAGACAATGCATTTGTACTGTGGGTTTGTGATGGCTAGGGTTTTATCATCTTTGGTTTGTGATGAATGGAGGTTCTTCATCTAGGGTTATGATGATTGGGGAAATTTCATCTAGGGTTTGTGATGATAGGGGGTTTTTCATCTACAGTGTATCTTGATTGAGGGCTTTCATCAAGGGTTGGAGCAGACCAAACCCCCATATGTTATAGCTTTCTGACCATCAAGAATAATAAAAAAACTTCAAAACCAGACCAAACAGCAAAGAAATGAATGAAGAAAAGATGATTGCAATAGCATCCAAAGATTTAGGGGAGGTGGTCTGTATAGGAAGGAATGAAGATTTGTTTTTGTACCTGCTGCACAGATCGATTGGGAACACCTGAGAACACCAAAGTCACCTGAGAACACATGAGAACTCCAACCCAATTTAAAAAAAAAAAATTAAGGAAGCCAAAGTCACCACAACAATAGCCAACACCACTCACATAAACTCACAACAACACATTAACTCACAACACCACCACATAAACTCACAACAACACTCACATAAACTCACAACAATCACATAAATTCAAGTATCTCAATAAAGGTGATAGACTGACATCATTCATCTCCACTTAACTTTAAAGCTACAATAAACATAATCATGAAAATGAAAAAGAAAAACCCTTTTGAAGGTTGATCATTGCGGTGCTCTAACATGGCCAACCATTCTTCAACTTCAGTTAATCTCTTCTGTTTTATGAGGATGCCGTATGAGAATGGTCCATCTGCAAATTTTGTAATTGCTAATGAGATATTTGCATGATGTTTTATTTGAGATCTATCATGTAATTGAATGCAATTTTATACTAGTTTGATATTCATATAACAATAGTTTGACATTAGTAAATCTACCAAAATTAAAAGAGATGCTCAGTAGTAATGCACATGGTGAATTAGAGAGCTGTAAAATGATAAGCCATAGCCCAGATAATGATAAGCAACAAGCCAATTTCATCTAGGTTTTATTTTTATTTTTTATTCTTGATGGTCAGAAAGCAAGCTATAACATATGGGGGTTTGCTCTGCTCCAACCCTTGATGAAAACCCCCAATCAAGATACACCCTAGATGAAAAATCCCCTATCATCACAAACCCTAGATGAAATTCCCCAAATCATCATAAACCCTATATGAAAAACCTCCATTCATCACAAACCATAGATGATAAAACCATAGTCATCACAAACCCATTGAACAAATGCATTGCATGTTATCATATCATATAATGAAACCAAAATCTTTTATAAAATGAGAAAGACAGAGGAAATGAAAACCAAACACATCATGCTCATCATCAACCAAACAACATAAGATCATGAAATTAAACACCCTTATTTTCCGGATCAAAAATAAAAAACACAATTCAGTCAGAGAGAGAGAGAGAGAGAGAGAGAGAGAGAGAAGAGAACCTGGAATTAGGGTTTCCGTCAGTTGCCGGTGGTGACCGGGGCTTCCGAGGTCGTGAGTGGTCGACAGTGTCGCGAGTGGTTGACGGGGGATTGCGAGTGGTCGCGGATGGTTGCGGTAGTCACAGAGGGTCTGGGGGTTTGATTTTCGTTTGGTAGAGGAGAGAGGGAGTCGAGAGAGAGGGGGGTCACACTGAATGAGATCAAAAAAGGCAGATTCAGTGGTGGATTTTTTTTTATTTTTGGGGACCGTCCGATCTTACACAATCAGACGGTCAGGATGGACGTCCGCAATTTGAATTCTGCGGACGTCCATCTCTGATCCGGTGTGTGTGTGTATATATATATATATATAGAATCGATTGGGTGCAGCCGTGTTGTGTGCACCCAATCATGCGGTAGCCAATAGTGTCACGCCCCAGGGCGGCCAACCCCGGGACGCGGCAAATGTATATATCATATCAGAAACCTACACAGGAGGTCAATAATATATACCATACACAGACAACTAGAATGACACACATGCAACAAAAGGGGCTGACATGATATATACACCAAATGCGGAAGCAAAAGACTGAATCTGTGAATAAACATTCTACAGACTCGATACTCAATCATCTGTCCTGTGAGAGCCAATATACACAAATACAACTGAACATATACAAACACGTGCCAAGCACGGAAATCAAATACATACAGTCAAGAAGGGATGCTGATAACCTCTGGCACTCGCAGAACGTGGCGCTGCTCCGCTACTGAAGAAATCCCTCGGAAAGCTCCAACTGCTGCTCCGGCTCTAGCTCAGGCTCAGTGACCACTGGGGAAAAACATGTGCGAGGGGTGAGCCACACGCTCAGTGAACAGCACAACCCACGCAACACAGACAATATTTACCACAATATTCCATTGTTTTATCCAGCCATTATACATAACAACATAATCCAGTGGTTCGTACTTCGCCGAACCACCACACCCTCACCCTCACCCATCCATGGGTGACATAGGCTATTGGGACTGATAATCATCCATTCACAAATCCAGTAGGTCGCTCATCGCCAACCCACTACACCCTCACCCTCACCCTACCACGGGTGACATAGGATTTTGGGACTGACTAGGCTGTTGGTCACCCTTGGTCCACCGATAGTCTCTCCCTCCACTCCGTAGGCCGCCTGGTCTACTCCCACATTCAGCACAGTCCGAAACCAAATCAGGAGGTGCCTACTAATGGGAGCCCTCTGTCAGGAAGGCCCTGTCTAACGCTGGGGGGTAGCCTCTACCGGATCCAACGCAGGGAACAGAACAGCCTATCCATACGCATATGATCCACTCGGATCCGCCGACTACATATCATCACAACTCAAATGTCACGAATTCCTCTGAATTCAACCAGGTGCATCATCAAGATGCGGGAACATGTACAAAAATCAGCAAGGCTGGAATATCATTGGGGGAAAGAAACTCGGAAGGGCGGCGTGAGTTCCCGTTATAGGATACCCCGACAACCAAACAAGGAACACGGAGTACCCTAACCCGGGTCTCACCGCTGTCCTTGCAAGGCCCCTCCCCTATAATATCTACCAACTATGCTAATAATTATACCAATCATACAATCATTACATATAATATTATTGGGACTAGAACCTTGGGAGGGCAGCCCGAGGTCCCGATACAGGACATCCCGACAACCAAACAAGGAACACGGAGTACCCTAAAACGGGTCTCAGCGTTGACCTCGCAAGGCTCCTCCCTATAATATTATTCTAAGGCATGCGATCTAACAGATACCAGCATTTAATTTTAATAAATAAACTAGTAGGACGCATGCATAGGCCGGGGTTTCCTAGCATGAAAACCAGGGGACATGCTGCATGGCTCATACGCATATCCTAAGGGTGCAAGTCCCTAACATGCAAGGACTAGGGTAGCATGCATTCTACACATCATTCACACAAGCATGGATTACATATTATTTGCAGGTAATATTTATCCATGTCGCCCCAGGAGAGGTCGGTATACGCCCAAGTGCGTATAACACCTCTCTACTGGGTTGGATTGTCCCACTCACCAGAATCGGGGTCGTCGCGCGACCGTCCGTCTAGATCTGCAAGACAGACAATCAATATGGTGAGTTAAAATCCATAAATACTACAAAATACATAACCCATAATTAAACTCCCAACACTCGGGCAAACGTGCATACGACCCGCACGCACGCTAGCCCGAGCACTCCGACAACCACCCGCACGGCCGGCCACCACCCGCACGGCCACCCGACCGCCCGGACGCGCCGCCGCGCCTCAGCCCGCGCACTCCGCGCACCGCCCGGGGCTCCGCTCGTCCACCGAGCCCAGCCGCGGCAGCCCGCACGCGCCCCGCACGCCGTGCGCTGGCCCGCGAGCACCCCGCACGCCCCCGCGCGCGGCGCCTCGCCCCGCGCACACCATCCCTGCCTTGCCGCGCCCCGCGCACGCCTCGCGCGCGCCTCCTCGCCCCGCGCGCACCCCGCGCGCACCTCCGCCGCTCCGCCGCGCCTCGCGCGCACCACGGCCGCCTCGCCGCGCCCTCCGCGCGCACTCTGCACACCCGCGCGCACTGCCTAGCACCTCTGCCACCACCCCGCGCACGCCTAGCACCTCGGCCACCGCCTCGCGCACGCCTAGCACCTCGGCCACCACCTCGCGCACGCCCTCCGCTGCCTCAGCCACCACCTCGCACCCGCGCGACCTGCTCCACGCGCACCAGCCCGCCCAGCACCAGCCGCCCAGCTCGCCCAGCACCAGCCCGCACGACCAGCACAGCACGGCCAGCTCTGCGCACAGCCGCCCGAGCAGCTCCCCGCACCAGACCCGCGCGCACTCGCGCGCACGCCGCGCGCACGCACGCCCGCGCATGCACGCCGCGTGCCCGCGCGCGCCCGGCCTGCGCGCCGCCTGGGTCGCTGCCGCTGCTGCCAGCGCCCGAGGACGTCTCCCACCAGCCCGAGCACCACCAACCACCCCTCACACTGCCGCCGACCACCTCCAACCACCTTCGACCACCCTCCGACGACCCCCACTGCCACCGACCACCTCCCAACCACAAAACCCCCCCCTAGCAATCATCTAGACAAGAAAAAAGAGGGAAAGGAGGCTTACCGAGGGGAGGAAGAGGCGTCCGGTGGATCTCCACGCGCCGAAACCCTTCCCAAAAGCCTTCTCACGCCCCGATCTATCACGGCCCTCGATTTGGCTCGAAACAGAGGAGAGAGAGGGGAGGTCGGGGAGGCTAGGATCGTCGGAATTCGGATTTGAAGACACCGGAGCGTAGATCGGGACCCGATCTACATTTCCCGTGCTTTAGGTTTTTGGTTTTGAGGGGTGTAGGGGGCTCAAACGGAAGAAAAACGGAGGAGAGGAGAGAGAGAGAGCAGGTCGGGAAGATGATGAATAGTGTTTAGATATTTTTGATTCCTTTTAAGTAGAGCGCGACTTAAAAACCCGGATACGCCCCGGAACTGCGAAATTTTTACAAACGATGCCAGAATTCGACGAAATTTTCGTGAGAGGTCTAAAATGGCACCAGGACACCAAATATGCAGTTAGATTTCCAATCGGAGTCCTCTAACTCAGACGATAGCTAACAGTCCAAAAATTAGCGGTTCCGATCGAAAACCCTAAAAATTTTAAAAACTGCCAGGACGCTCCAACGGTTACCAGCAGGTTAAAAGTGACACAAATATAACAGATAGTGGCCATCCGATTTGTGCACAGATCGGACGGTCCCGATTTTTTTTATCCAATTCTTCTCTCTCACCTCTCGTTCTACTCTTCATTTCGAAAAAAAGGGGACCCTAATAACAGAGAAACCTAAAAACAAAGAAACCTCTTCGCCCTCCCTTCCCCGAGCAACTGCCCCGCCTTACTGTGACACCAGTCAGCCCCCCCCCCCTCCTTCCCGCGGTGCCAGTCGGCCCCCCCTCTTCCCGCGACGCCGGTCAGCCCCACCCGCCGGTATATTGTAGCCTAAAATCCTTAAAATACATAATTTCTTTAGATCTAGGGCTATTTTTCAAGCTTTATCTTCATATCTAGCCAATCTAGGGTTTCTTTAGATCTAGGGTTTCATTTTTTTTTCAGATTTATTTTCAGATGTAGCTTTTCTTCCTTTTTTTTTTTTTTTTTTTTTGTAGATCTAAAGTTTATTTTTTTAGATATAGGGTTTGTTTGTGTGTGTTTTCAATTAAAGCATTCTCTCAGCCTATTTGTGAAAAGCTTCTGTGTGGCTATTACGCGTCAACATTTTTGTGTGCTAGATGTTCAATGGAATGACTAACCCACAACCTCCCTCTTGTCAAGATTCAGTGAACTCCACTTTCATGCAGTAGTGGAATTACAGGCAGTCACCACCCACAAATAACATTAACAGAGTTTACTTCACATGCATCAAAACTAATTTGTTAAATCATGAATTATCATAGAATAACAGAGCCAAATTTGTTTAGTAAAAAATGGATGGAGCTTTCTTCTTCTCTGTTCCACAGTCCCTACCTTTATTTTGTGCTTGTTTGTTCATTTTTTTTATGTAAATGTATGAACACATGGATTGTCTTGAAATTATGAACACAAGGACTACCTTTTTTCAAGCAAGGGACTGTCTTAAAATTCAAAAACTCCTTAGGCCAATTGGTTTTTAAAACAAAATATGAACACATGGAACGGATGAGAAACTATGGCATTATGAGATGTTCTGTTGGTAGACATATTCACTTTCTGTAGTCAATAAGATTATTTACAAAGCTAGATGGAACATATTGAATTTCTTAGTACACCCATTATTGTATATTTTTCTATAATTGTGTAGATGGAACGTTCTAATACGGTGTCCTCTCATGGACCTACATCCCACAAGAAATGTGATTGTGGGTATGACGTAGTTCTAAAACAATCACAAACTGAATCTAATCCATTTGACTTGCCCGATTAGAAAGGTATATATTGGTCTTCATTATTCAATTGTAGAACTATATATTTGACCGCTTTTGTTAAATAATGTCTATTTTGTGATATTTATTCTTTATATTTCAATGTAGTCCAAGAATGACATCAACCTTTGCAAGTATTTTAAATGGCAAGATGAAAGCAGTAGAACGAACAAGATGGTTGATAGCATCGATCAACAATCTGCTCTGATTGAGGAAAATTCAATCTTGTTGGCAAGACTTGAAACTGTAGAGGAGAGGATAGAAAGACTTGAAGCTCTACAAGAATGTGTGGGAGAGTTAGAGCACCAAGTTGAAGCTCTACAGGAGATGCTAACAAAAATTGAAGCTCTGAGTGAATGTGCAGCAGTATTGGAGTTGGAGCACCGGAATCATTCTTTCATGGAAGTCTTCTTTCTTGTATTCCTGTTGTTTGCTGTTTTTGTAGACGCAAAGTTAAGTGGATCATAAAAACTTTCTTTCAATGTTTTTTTTTTTTTTTGGCTCTCCCTTGTTTGTATGATGAATTGTGGGTTTGTATGATGAATTCTAAAATCATGGGGTTTGTAATATATATTAAGCAATGGGTTTGTGTCATATATACTACTGTGGCCATAGCTATTTTTACGTTTATGCTGTATTCTTTACTTAATTTTAAACAATTGAAATAAATCCTAACAATTTGACATCCTATATATATACTGTGGCCATGGTTGTGTCTGACATATGTATGAATCTGAAGATAATCTCCATCACATATTCTGCAGCACATTAAGTGCATTCTGCAATTTTTTTAAAATCTGGTAAATATAACCCTTATTTCATTCCAAAACTTAATGCAGTTCTTAGGAGCTCCATCCAAGTTGTTACCTTATCAAATCGTAAACATGGACAAAGTTGCTTGATGCTTCGACTTCGGAAGGTGGGAAGCAAAATTATATATAGCATAAACATAGCTATTTGAAATACCCAATGCCCAATAGAAAAAAAAATGCAGAACAAAGTTGCGGGTAGATTTGAAAAATGCACAACAGATTCAAAATTAAAACATGCAGAACTTACAAAAAAAAAATTCTGAACTTACAAAGTAAAACATTATGAACTTACAAAGAAAAACTACAAAGAAAAACATTATGAACTTAAAACAACTAAGATCAGTTGGGATCAAATTTTACATGAACCATTACATCCATCAAATACGCGCATCCAAAATTACTGATTACATCCATGAATTCTACATCAACTATTACATCCAAAATTACATCAACCATTACATCAACAGGTGAGCTCATTCGATCCAAAGGTGGTTCTTCATCTTTAGCGAACTCAAATCCCCGATTGCCTTATAACCTGAAAATATTAAAATCAAAGTTTGGCAAAGCAAAATTTCTACTTAAAAATACAGCATAAACATCAAATAAATTACCATGTACCAATATCAAAATGCTACGGGATCATCTTCATTGTTTTGTGAAGACCTGAAATAAAGGATTACAATTATATATTAGTTAAAAAAATCAATATGGATATTGTATATTTTCATACAAAATATTACAAACTTACATTTCTTTCAGTTTAGGACAAGTACGCGCATTATGTTTCTCTTTTTTACCGCATATGCTGCAAGTTCTCCTCTTTCCCATCTCTTCCATTGCTATTTCTCCCCCCCCCCCCTTTCAATCTTTTTCCACTTCCTTTCGTTTTTGATATATTTGGTGGATAGACATTCACGCTTGAAGGGATTGATGTGCTTCTAGATTGTAATGGATTATTACTACCACATGCACCATATGATGCCTTCATATTCTGTAAATCATTCAACATCTCTTTTGCTGCATTGCACACTTCAATCGGAGCATCATTCAAACATTCAGTAAAGCCACGAGCTATCTCAAGATGTTTTTTGCCCTTCCATGTACTTGAAGCACTATGCCCTTGAAGTTCCACTCCAAATTCATCATATACTATTTTTGATTTGGCTGTAGTAGTCCATCTTTCAAGAATTAGATATTCAGGCAAGCAGTCAATAAAGTTGTTTCTCAGTACAATAATAATATGTGAGCACGGAATGCCTTTATTTTCAAATTTTTTACATGAGCAAGTAATCACATGATCTGAGGGATTATACAAAACCTCACGAAATTTGATTGAATCGCCCGCCCTTTTAACAATATAGACTTGTGTATGACCTTCTGAATATTTCAACATTGTCCCATACTGCATAGAAGATAGAACTTCCTTTTGAAACATGTCAAAAATCTTCCGAGTGTATCGTTTGGCCATTTGCATCTCAATAGCAAAACTGGTGACAATATCTGGGGTTTTATCAAGTGTGCCATGATCAGCCACTAACTCATTGTACCTCTGACGCTCCAGGGCCCTGTCAAATAGCTGAATAAACTCAAGCAGGCTGTGTGTTTTGTTGAAGTACTTGTCAAAAACAGAATTCTGAGCTTCACTTCGTTGACTACTCCTCATCCCTGCCATGAATATGTTTTGAAAGAACAATGGAATCCACTTTTCACGGATATTATATAATGTTTTCAACCATTCATTACTTTCTAACTGAAATTTACTCATTAAACCCGGCCACTTTGCTTCAAACTCATCCGATATTTCTGAGCCATATACACATTCTTTGAATGGCTCCAAAAAATCAACTCTATAAGCAATTGGGCTAACTTGCTCTATTAATTTTTTCATTATATGGCAAATGCAAAATCTGTGAGTCACGTTGGGGAACAAGTGTGCAATTGCAGCCCCTATAGCAACATCTTGATCTGTAATGAAAGCTTTTGGTGGACGTTTTCCCATTGCTTCCCACCATTTGTCAAATAGCCACAAAAAAGAGTCAATCATTTCATCCTTTAACAATCCACAACCAAAATTAATGGACTGAAAATGATGATTGACTCCAGTAAAAGGTGCACATTTTAAAGAATACTTGTTTGTGCTATAAATTGTGTCAAACACAACTACATCCCCAAAATAAACATATGCCTTTCTAGAATCACTGTCGGCCCAAAACCAATGTGTGAACTTGTTGTCCTCATCAACTTCATAAGCAAAATAAAAGATGGATTCATTTCTTTCTTATCTTTGAAGTGGTTTAGAAACGATTCTGCATCACAATCTTTCGATTCATCTCTTGTTTTTTATATATAGTTTTGAACGTCTCTCTCCGTACACTCAATCTCCCCATATCCTCCTGAATCTAACCCCATAATGGACATGACTTGTGCGGTGCTCACATTTGTTCCTCTAAATGTGTCAATCAAAGACTTTTGAGCATTTTTTACCTCTCTATGTGATCGTAGGAGGTGACATTTTCTAGGAGTACACAATATATGGGCATGACCTTCTACAAGAATACGCACCTTCCATATTTGATCATCTTTGACAAAGGATATTTTAGCCTTGCATCCTAGTCTTGTGTGACCTCGGGAGGGTTTTGGATTTACATTACTAGTGGATGAGTTCTTAAATCCTTCTTTTGAACAAACAAAATCTCGCATATAAAGTTCATTTGAACCATCAATATCATGATATTTCGTAGATGATTTTCGAACACAAAATCCGGCAATTTTGGCATAGTTCTTATAAAATTTCTCTGCTTCATCAATGGAATCAAAAGACATCCCCAAAACTGGTTTACATTCATCATCAACATCCGGAATCCAAATTCTACTATCAATGCTATCAACAGTTTCATCAACATAAACCTCTTGTTCAACCATGAACATTTTTGGTGGAAAACAATTTCACAAACATACATTTACATCAAAAAATGAACAAACAATCACAAAATAAAGGTGGGGACTGTGGAACAGAGAAGAAGAAAGCTCCATCCATTTTTTACTAAACAAATTTGGCTCTGTTATTCTATGAGAATTCATGATTTAACAAATTAGTTTTGATGCATGTGAAGTAATCTCTGTTAATGTTATTTGTGGGTGGTGACTGCCTGTAATTCCACTACTGCATGAAAGTGGAGTTCACTGAATCTTGACAAGAGGGAGGTTGTGGGTTAGTCATTCCATTGAACATCTAGCACACAAAAATGTTGACGCGTAATAGCCACACAGAAGCTTTTTCGAAAATAGGCTGAGAAAGTGTTTTAACTAAAAACACACACTGAAAACTCTATATATCTGAAAAAATAAACTCTAGATCTACAAAAAAAATAAGGAAAAAAAGCTACATTTGAAAATAAATCTGAAAAAAAAAATGAAACCCTAGATCTGAAGAAACCCTAGATTGGATAGATATGAAGATAAATCTTTAAAACAAGCCCTAGATCTAAAGAAACTATGTATTTCAAGGATTTTAGGCTACAATATACCGGCGGGTGGGGCTGACCGGCGTGGGAGGTGGGGCTGACCTGCGTCGCTTGGCGTCGCAAGAAGGCGGGGCGGTAGCTCAGGGAACGGAGGGCGAAGAGGTTTCTCTGTTTCTAAGTTTCTCTGTTATTAGGGTCCCCATTTTTTTTTTTCGAAATGAAGAGTAGAACGAGAGGTGAGAGAGAGAAGAATTGGAAAAAAAAATTGGGACCTTTCGATCTGAGGTGCACAGATCAGACGGCCACTATTGGCTGCCACATGATTTGGTACACGCCACACGGCTGCACCCAATCGATTCCCTATATATATATATATAGACACACACACACACGCACATACACATAGATACATACATATACATATATACATTTGATTTCGAAACAAAATTCTATGTAAAAAAAAATCAGTTCTATGTTGATGAGTTCGTTTAAAAGTCCTGTAGGTAGCCCTTCTACTCCCAATGTGCTGGCATAAAAAAGTTAAAATTAACACCCTAAATCTCGAGTTTAAATGTGAAGAGTGTATATATAAGAAATTATTTGTAGTGCACCTTGATGAGGTCGCCTAGATCCTTATTCTGCTTTTGACTGCATATAAAGCTCTCGGCGAACAATATGCCGATCTCTTCGAAGCAGTGTATTGATCCTCCGGGAAGCTGGTGGAACCAGCTGAGGGCCGCGCCTTCTAGGCTGCACGAGAACATCTTGCACATTAACCCATCGTTCCATTCGTAGAACATCATGGCATTCCTTAAGCTTAGTACATGGTGGAAGGGATCTGTGGTATCGTTGTACATGTGGAATTTGGGCTGGACGAACTTCTTAGGCGGGGTATTGTGCAAAATTCTTTGGGCGAAGGGGGATGCAAACCCCTGGAGGGCCCTCGTGACGCAATCGTGGTCACGTTGGTTAGTAATCTCACTCTTATATGTTCGCCTAGGCCGGCTGCAACAATCCTCCCTGTAGTCGTCATCAGAAGATGCTGAGTAATGGCTGGGGCTACCAAACCGGCCGTGTTGTTGCCGTTTTTCGGCAATCTATGTCGACTATGGCGCTCTTGGCGCGGAGATCAATCTCGGAACCCATCTTTATTAGCTTTGGTCGTGGCCCTCATCAGGGCGACCTGGAATGGGAGTGGCATCTAACCTGCCGCCAACGCTCCCCACCTAAGGAATATAAGGGTTCGTGGCTCCTGTCATCGGCATGTCGGCTCTGTCGGTTTTGATTTCGTGGTTCGACTCTTGTCTTGGTAGGGAACTCGCGATCCAGTACTGCAGGGGGTGGTGGAGGCAGCGCACCGACTGGTCACTTTAAGACTTGTTCCATTAGGTTCTCAATGCGGTGATACCTCTGGCTCATCTCCTCGAGCTCCTTCACTAAGTCACGACTCATTGGTGACTTTGGGTGTTGGGGAGTTGATCCTCCTCCTGGTGCATCCTGTTGAGGATGGGGATCATCTAGTGTCGTACGGTCCATGACCTCAACTTGTTTGTGAATCGTCGATCTTTCAACCCCGCTCTGAGTCTTCACCATCTTTTTCTCAGATTTAGATTTGGGAACGACTTTCATACCGAATCCTACAGACGGCGCCAATTTGTCGAAGATGAAATCCGATCTTCCTTCTCTGGACTGGATCTCGATTCAATACGGGCTTTGATTGTTATAAATGTGTCACTTTTAAGCCTGCTGGTAACCGTTGGAGCGTTCTGGCAGTTTTTCATTTTTTTTCGGTTTTCGATCGGTACCGCTAATTTTTGGACTGTTAGCTATCGTCCTGAGTTAGAGGATTCCGATTGGAAATCTAACTACATATTTGGTGTCCTGGTGCCATTTTAAGCCTCTCACGAAAATTTCGTTGAATTCCGGTAACGTTTTTGAAATTTCACAGTTCCGGGGCGTATCTGGGTTTTTAAGTCGCCCGCTATATAAGTGAAAGCAAAAAATATCCTGGCACTATTCATCATCCCCTACCTTGAGCCCTCTCTCTCCTCTCCTCCGTTTTTCTTCCGTTTGAGGCCCTTAGACCCCTCAAACCTTAAAAGTTAAAACCTAGGAAGTGTAGATCGGGTCCCGATCTACACCCCGGTGGTTTCAAATCCCAATTCCGGCGAGTTTTGCCCCTCCGTCCGCCCTCTCTTCTCCTCTGTTTTGGCCCATTTCGGTGGTGGAGGTAGATCCGGGCGTTGGAAACCTTTTGGAAGTGGTTTCGGTGCGCGGAGAGCAACCGGATTTCCTTTCCTCCCCTTGGTAAGCCTCTTTTTCCTCTCTTTCTTGCCTAGATGTATGCTAGGAGGGTGGAAATGGGGTTGGGTGGAGGTTGGCGGCGGTGGGTGGCCGCCGGAGGGCTGTGGGAGGTGGTCGGAGGCTGTGGTGGTGGTCGGAGGTGGGTGGTAGAGGAGCTCGGGCTGGCAGGCGTGCGGCTCGGGCTGGGCGGCTGCTGTCTCGGGCAGGGCAGCAGCGCAGGGTGGTGCAGGCGCAGTGGCTGGCGCAGGCGCGCACGCGCGGGCGTGCGCGCGTGCGTGCGCTCGGGCGGTGCTGGGGGCCAGCAGGGCTGGGCGTGCGGGCGCTCGACTGGCGCTGGGGGCCAGCAGGGCTGGGCGTGCGCGCTGGGCCGGCTGGCAGGGCTAGCTCGGGTAGGCTGGGAGCTGGTGCACCAGTTTGCTGGGCGCGCGAGGGCGTGCGCGCGGGTGCGCGCGCGGGCGTGCGCTCGAGGGGTGCAGGGAGAGGCATGCGGGTAGGCAGGCTGTGGGCTGTGCGCGCGGGCAGGCCGGGCTGGCAGGCTGGGCGCGCAGGCGAGCAGGGCAGGAAGTGCTCGGGCATCAGGCGAGCAGTGCCGGGCGTGCAGGCGAACGGTGCTCGGGCCACCCGGCGACGCGTGCAGGCAGGCAACGCGGGCAGCAGCGTGGGCATGCTGGCAGGCGCGCTGGGCGCGTGTTGCGTGTGCGTGCGCGTGGGCGCTGGGTGAGGGTCCCGGGTGCTTGGCGCTGAGCGTCGGGTGCTGGGCCGCGGATACCGGGCGCTGGGCTGAGGCGCAGGCGTGCACGCGGTGCAGAGGGTGCGAGCGGGTGGTGCGCGCGTGGTGCGCGCGGGTAGAGGCTGGTAGGTGCGCGCGGAGAGGGGGCTGGAGGTGCGCGCGGGGTGTGCGCGGGGCGAGGCGCTGCTCGCGGGGCGTGCGGGGTGCTCGCGGGCCAGCGCGAGGCGTGCGGGGTGTGCGCGGGCGGCTGCGCTGGGGCGCAGGGGGCGCGCGGTGCACCCGGGAGGTCTGGCTGAGGCGCGGCGGTGCACCCGGGCGGTCGGGCGGCCGTGCGGGTGGTTGCCGGCCGTGCCGGTGGTTGTCGGGAGTGCTCGGGCTAGCGCGCGTGCGGGTCGTATGCACGTTTGCTCGAGTGTTGGGTGTTTAGTTGTGGGTTTTGTATGTTTGGGTGTTTTTAGAGTATTTATGTGTTGTTCTCACCATATTGAATGTCTGTCTTGCAGATCTGGACGGACGGTCGCGCGACGACCCAGATACTGGTGAGTGGGACAATCCAACCCAGTAGAGAGGTGTTATACACACTTGAGTGTATACCGACCTCTCCTGGGGCACCATGGATGAATATTGACATGTTGTAATTTGTATATCATGCGAGCATGATTTAAATGTAGAATGCATGCTACCCTAGTCTTTGCATATTAGGGACTTGCACCCTTAGGATAGGTATAAGAGCCATGCACCATGTCCCCTGGTTTCATGTTAGGAAGCCCGACCGATGCATGTGCCCTACTAGTTTATTTATTAAATTAAATGCTAGTATTTGTTAAATTGAATATTATAGGGGAGGGGCCTTGCGAGGACAGCGGTGAGACCCGGGTTAGGGTACACCGTGTTCCTTGTTTGGTTGTCGGGGTGTCCTATAACGGGAACTCACGCTGCCCTCCCGAGTTTCTTTCCCCCAATGATATTCCACCCTTGTTATAACCTTATGCATGTTCCCCGCATCGTAGTTATGCGCCCTGGTGGGTTCTGAGGAATTCAGAACAGTAGTGTTGTTATGATGTGTTGTCTGCGGATCCGAGTGGATCATATGCAATGGATAGGCTGTTCTGTTCCCTTCGTTGGATCCGTGTAGAGACTACCTCAGCGTTAGACAGGTTGTCCTGTGCAGGGGCTCCCAGTAGTAGGCACCTCCTGATTTGGTAGAAGGACTGTGCTGAACATGGGAGTGGCCAAACGACCTACGGAGTGGGGAGAGACTATCGGTGGACCAAGGGTGACCAACAGCCTAGTCAGTCCCAAGAGCCTATGTCACCCGTTGTAGGGTGAGGGTGAGGGTGTAGTGGGTTGGCGATGAGCGACCCGCTGGATTTGTCTTTGGATGTTTGTCAGTCCCAATATCCTATGTCACTCCTGTTGAGGGGTGAGGGTGAGGGTGTAGTAGGTTGGCGATAGCGACCTGCTGGATTGGTGTAGTTAGTCCCAATATCCTTGGTCACCCCTTGAGGGGTGAGGGTGAGGGTGTAGCGGGTTGGCGGAAGCGACCCGCTGATTTTGTGTTGATCAGTCCCAATATCCTTGGTCACCCATTGAGGGTGAGGGTGAGGGTGTAGTGGGTTGGCGGTAGCGACCCACTAGGTTGCGGAATTGTTATCTTTTGTGGTTTTGGTAATGAGATTGTGGACGTTAAGGATTTCCTGGTTGCGATCAATATTGTCTGTGATGCATGGGTTGTGCCGTTCACTGAGCGTGTGGCTCACCCCTCGCACAATATTTTTCTTCAGTGTCATCTGAGTCAGATCTGGAGGAGGAGCTCCCCGAGGGACTTCATCAGTAGCGGAGTAGCACCACGCCCCGCGAGTTTCAGAGGCTATCAGCATCCCTTGTACCAGTATGTATTATTTTCCGTGCTTGGGCACGTGTTTGTGTTGTATTTGGATGTCTTTGTATGTATATTGGCTCTCACAGGACATGTGATTATGTATGGAGTCTGTAGTGTGTTTTGATTACAGATTCAGTCTTTAGCTTCCGCATTTGGTGTATATATCATGTCAGCCCTGCTTTTGTTGTCTGTGTGTCATTCTGGCTGCTTGTGTATGATATTATTGACCTCCTGTGTAGATTCTGATATTTTATATACACTTGCCGCGTCTCGGGAACGCCCGGGGCGTGACAAAAAGGTGGTATCAGAGCCTGGTCCTGTCAGAGCCAATGGTCTTCTTTCGTAGAGATGAGTCCTAGGATTTTGATATGGGTATTCTGATCCTAGTGTCTGGTTTTCTTAGGATTGCTGATATGTCTCCTCGTGGAGGACGGCGCGGACTTGGTCCCTCTCGACCTTTGGAGGTTTCCGGACCTACCAGAGGCGAGGATGCTACTGGAGAGTCCACGGCTGTGAGGCCAAGATCGGCGCAGGAGCCTCCCGCATGGGAACGTGCGTTCGCTCGGATAGCGGATTCGGTGGAGACTCGGATCAAGGCATTGGAGGCCCAGACCAGAGTGTTGGTAGAGCAGACGCGGGAGACCCAGGAGCTGAGGGCGGCCCGTGATGCAATTCCACAGGTCCCCTTGGTGGCAGATCCGTCTGTGGTACCCGAAGTACCCCCAATCCCCGTGGTGATTCCAGCGGCGAGGGTTCAGAATCCCCTGGCGAGGGAGGTTGGGCTAGAGGCTGCAGCGCGAGTGCAGCAGAGTGGCCTCGCAGCCTTTTTCAAGGTCCACCCTCCCGAGTTCTGTGGCCAGTTGGCGGATCCCCTTGCCCCAGAGCGATGGTTGATGGAGGTGGATATGATCTTCTCGACCATGCTTTGCACCGATCGCCAGCGAGTCTCTCTGGCCACCTTCATGCTGAAGGGTAGCGCTGCCGACTGGTGGGCTACCCGAGTGGTGGACATTCCAGAGGGATTGGAGCAGCTTTCTTGGGTGGGATTCCGGAGGTATTTCCTGGAGGAGTACTTTCCGTTCTCGGCGCAGCAGATCGTGGTGCAGGAGTTTGTTGTCACGCCCCAGGGCGGCCGTCCCCGGGACGCAGCAAGTGTATATATGATATCAGTGACAGGAAATCAATAATAAACCACAAACAATCACTAAAATGACACACAGATAAAAGTAGGGCTGACATAATATATACACCGAGTGCGGAAGCTAAAGGACTGAGTCTGTAGTCAAAACACACTACAGACTCGATATATAATCAAAAGTCCTGTGAGAGCCAACATGTCATAAATATACACAACAAAATCCAAATATAATCCAACTAAGTGCCCAAGCACAGAACATATACATACAACAGAAAGAAGGGTGCTGATGGCCTCAAAACTCGTGGGACGCGGCGCTGCCCTCTGCCGGTGTAGTCGCTCGGGAAGCTCCTCCCTCAGAGATCACTGAAAAGACAATATGCGAGGGGTGAGCCACACGCTCAGTGAATAGCACAACCCATGCATACAGTTCATATTAACCACATTTAATCAATTCATAAGCCACAAGTGGCATAATATCACCATCCGGGGGTTCGTTCATCGCCGAACCCCATACCCTCACCCTCACCCTCACCCTCAACAGGTGACCTAGGATGTTGGGACTTAGCGGGTTGATAAACATCCATTCATAATCCTGTGGGTCGTCGCATCGCCGGCCCACCATACCCTCACCCTCACCTCTCAACAGGTGACCTAGGCTCTTGGGACTGACTAGGCTGTTGGTTACCCTTGGTCCACCGATAGTCTCTCCTCACTCCGCGGTTGTTTGGCCATTCCCATGTTCAGCGCAGTCCTTCCAAGTCAGGAGGCGCCTACTAGTGGGAGCCCCTGCACGGGACAACCTGTCTAACGCCGAGGTAGTCTCTACACGGATCCGACGAGGGGAACAGAACAGCCTATCCATCGCATATGATCCACTCGGATCCGCTGACAGCACATCTCTACGACTCTAATGTCTCGAATTCCTCAGAATTCCACCAGCACGCATAACCAGGATGCGGGGAACATGCATTTATTAATCATAACACAGGGGTGCAATATTATTGGGAAAGTATCCTGGGGAGGGCAACGTGAGGTCCCGATACAGGACGTCCCGACAACCAAACAAGGAACACGGAGTACCCTAACCCGGGTCTCAATGTTGACCTCGCAAGGCCCCTCCCTATAATATTGACTAAAACATGCAATCCTCATTTATGCTAGCATTTGAATAAACAAATCAAACTATAGGACGCATGTAGAGGTCGGGCTTTCCTAGCATGATAGCGAGGTGGCAGGATGCACGGCTCATGCACAATCCTAAGGGTGCAAGTCCCTATCACACAATCTAGGGTGGCATGCAATTCTACACACACATCATGCATACATGGATTACATCAAGCAGTTAATATTAACTATAAGCCCCAGGGGAGGACGGTACACGCCCAAAGCATGTAGCGCCTCCCACGCTGGGTTGGGTTGTCCCACTCACCGGGAATCGGGTCGACGCGCGACCGTCCGTCGAGATCTGCAAGACAAGGTATTAACTGGTTAAAATAAATCCACAATGACCCCAAAAATACATAACACACACAAATAGACACCCAACACCCCCCCCGGCAACCACCCGCACGGCCACCCGACCGCCCGGACGCGCCGCCGCGCCTCAGCCCGCGCACTCCGCGCACCGCCCGGGGCACCGCGTGTTATACTTGTGTCACTTTTAGCCTGCTGGTAACCGTTAGAGCGTCCTGGCAGTTTTAAAATTTTTAGGGTTTTTCGATCGGAACCGCGTATTTTCAGACTGTTAGCTATTGTCTGAGCTAGAGGACTCCGATTGAAAATCTAACTGCATATTTGGTGTCCTGGCGCCATTTTAGACCTCTCATGAAAATTTCGTCGAATTCTGGCATCGTTTGCAAAAATTTCGCAGTTCCGGGGCGTATCCGGGTTTTTAAGTCGCGCTCTACTTAAAAGAAATCAAAAATCACCCCCCCTACACTATTCATTGTCTTCCTCGGCGAGATCTCTCTCCCCCTCTCCGTTTTTCTTCCTTTCAAGCCCCCTAGACCCCTCAAAATCAGAAACCTAAAGCACGGGAAGTGTAGATCGGGTCCCGATCTACGCTCCGATGTCTTCAAATCCGAATTCCGATGATCCTAGCCTCCCCGACCTCCCCTCTCTCTCCTCTGTTTCGAGCCAAATCGAGGGCCGTGATAGATCGGGGCGTGAGAAGGCTTTTGGGAAGGGTTTCGGCGCGTGGAGATCCACCGGACGCCTCTTCCTCCCCTCGGTAAGCCTCCTTCCCCTCTTTTTTCTTGTCTAGATGATTGCTAGGGGGGGTTTTGTGGTCGGGAGGTGGTCGGTGGCAGTGGGGGTCGTCGGAGGGTGGTCGGAGGGTGGTTGGAGGTGGTCGGAGGTGGTCGGAGGTCGTGGGAGGGGCAGTGGTGGCGCTCGAGCAGTGGCTGGGCTGTCCCGGGCAGCAGGCAGCAGCGGCAGCGGCCCAGGCAGCGCGCGGGCTGGGCGCGTGCGCGCGCGGGTGTGCGTGCGCGCGGCGTCTGCGCGGGCGTGCGCGGGTCTGGCGCGAGGTGCTGGTCGTGCTGGGCGCGCGGGACGGGCTGGCAGTACTGGCAGCGAGTGCAGGGGGGGCCGGCTGGGCGTGCGCGCGTGCGTGCGCGCGGGCGTGCGCGCGGGCGTGCGCTCGGAGGTGCGTGCGAGGTGTGCGCGAGGCGCAGCGGGGCAGGCGAGGTGCGTGCGAGGTGCGCGCGAGGTGCGGCAAGGTGGCGGAGGTGCGTGCGAGGTGCGGCAAGGTGGCGGAGGTGCGTGCGAGGTGCGCGCGAGGTGCGGCGAGTGGCGAGGTGCGCGCGGGGTGCGCGCGAGGCGAGGCGCTGCGCGCGGGGGCGCGGGGTGCTCGCGGGGTGCGCGGGCGGAGGCGCGGCGGTGCACCCGGGCGGTCGGGTGGCCGTGCGGGTGGTTGCCGGCCGTGCGGGTAGTTGCCGGAGTGCTCGGGCTAGCGTGCGTGCGGGTCGTGTGCACGTTTGCCCGAGTGTTAGGTATTTGTTGTGGGTTTTGGGGTATTTATTTGAGTATTTAATAATGCTTGTGGATTTATACTTACCAAGTAATACCCTGTCTTGCAGATCTAGACGGACGGTCGCGCGACGACCCCAATTCTGGTGAGTGGGACAATCCAACCCAGTAGAGAGGTGTTATACGCACTTGGGCGTATACCGACCTCTCCTGGGGCACCGTGGATTATATTAACCTGTAATAATATGTATTGCATGTGAGCCTGATGAATATGTAGAAATGCATGCTACCCTAGGCTTTTATGTTAGGGACTTGCACCCATAGGATATGCGTATGAGCCATGCAGCATGTCCCCTGGTTTTCATGCTAGGAAACCCCGGCCTATGCATGCGTCCTACTAGTTTATTTATTAAATTAAATGCTGGTATCTGTTAGATCGCATGCCTTAGGATAATATTATAGGGAGGAGCCTTGCGAGGTCAACGCTGAGACCCGTGTTAGGGTACTCCGTGTTCCTTGTTTGGTTGTCGGGATGTCCTGTATCGGGACCTCGGGCTGCCCTCCCAAGGTTCTAGTCCCAATAATATTATATGTAATGATTGTATGATTGGTATAATTATTAGTATAGTTGGTAGATATTATAGGGGAGGGGCCTTGCAAGGACAGCGGTGAGACCCGGGTTAGGGTACTCCGTGTTCCTTGTTTGGTTGTCGGGGTATCCTATAACGGGAACTCACGCCGCCCTTCCGAGTTTCTTTCCCCCAATGATATTCCAGCCTTACTGATTTTTGTACATGTTCCCGCATCTTGATGATGCACCTGGTTGAATTCAGAGGAATTCATGACATTTGAGTTGTAATGATATGTAGTTGGCGGATCCGAGTGGATCATATGCGTATGGATAGGCTGTTCTGTTCCCTGCGTTGGATTCGGTAGAGGCTACCCCCAGCGTTAGACAGGGCCTTCCTGACAGAGGGCTCCCATTAGTAGGCACCTCCTGATTTGGTTTCGGACTGTGCTGAATGTGGGAGTAGACCAGGCGGCCTACGGAGTGGAGGGAGAGACTATCGGTGGACCAAGGGTGACCAACAGCCTAGTCAGTCCCAAAATCCTATGTCACCCATTGATGGGTGAGGGTGAGGGTGTAGTGGGTTGGCGATGAGCGACCTACTGGATTTGTGAATAGATGATTATCAGTCCCAATAGCCTATGTCACCCATGGATGGGTGAGGGTGAGGGTGTGGTGGTTCGGCGAAGTACGAACCACTGGATTATGTTGTTATGTATTGATGGCTGGATAAAATAATGGAATATTGGTAAATATTGTCTGTGATGCGTGGGTTGTGCTGTTCACTGAGCGTGTGGCTCACCCCTCGCACATGTTTTTCCCCAGTGGTCACTGAGCCTGAGCTAGAGCCGGAGCAGCAGTTGGAGCTTTCCGAGGGATTTCTTCAGTAGCGGAGCAGCGCCACGTTCCGCGAGTGCCAGAGGTTATCAGCATCCCTTCTTGACTGTATGTATTTGATTTCCGTGCTTGGCACGTGTTTGTATATGTTCAGTTGTATTTGTGTATATTGGCTCTCACAGGACGTATGATTGTGTATCGAGTCTGTATATGTTTATTACAGACTCAGTTTTTGCTTCCGCATTGTGTATATATTATGTCAGCCCTGTTTGATATGTGTGTCATTTATTTGTGTTAGAGTATATATATTTGACCTCCTGTGTAGGTTTCTGATATGATATATACATTTGCCGCGTCCCGGGGTTGGCCGCCCTGGGGCGTGACAAAAGTTGGTATCAGAGCCTGGTCCTGTCAGAGCCAATAGTCCTCCTTTCGTAGAGATGAGTCCTAGGATTTTGATGTGAGTATTCTGATCCTAGTGTCTGGTTTTCTTAGGGTGCTGATATGCCTCCTCGCAGAGGACGGCGCGGACGAGGTCCCTCTCGGTCTTTGGAGGTTTCCGGACCTACCAGAGACGAGGATGCTACCGGAGAGCCCTTGACGCAGGAGCCTCCTGCTTGGGAGCGTGCTTTCGCTCGGTTGGCTGATTTGGTGGAGACACAGACGCGGATGTTGGCAGAGCAGGCTAGGGAGATTCAGGAGCTGAGGGCGACCCGCGAGGCAGTTCCGCCGGTCCCCTTGGTGGTAGATCCGCCTGTGGTACCCGATGTACCCCCAGTTCCTGTGGCAGTTCCGGCAGTGAGAGTTGAGGATCCCCTGCAGAGGGAGGAGGAGCTAGAGGCGGCAGCGCGAGTGCAGCAGAGCGGCCTCAACGCCTTTCTAAAGCTCCACCCTCCCGAGTTTCATGGTCAGTCGGCAGATCCTCTTGCGCCAGAGCGTTGGTTGAGGGAGGTGGACACCATTTTCGCGGCCATGCTTTGCACCGATCGCCAGCGAGTCGCCTTGGCCACCTTCATGCTGAAGGGTGACGCCGCTGATTGGTGGGCTACCCGAGTGGTGGACATTCCAGAGGGAGTGGAGCAGCTTTCTTGGGCGGGTTTCCGGAGGCATTTTCTGGACGAGTATTTTCCGTTCTCGACGCGACAGCTAGTGGAGCGGGAGTTCGAGCAGCTGACTCAGGGCTATGTCCGTCGCTGACTACTCTACGCGCTTCACGAGTCTGTCCAGATTTGCTCCAGCCTTGGTGATGGACGAGGTCACGAGGTGCCGGCGATTCGAGCTGGGTCTCAGCAGCGCTATCCGGGTGCACGTCACTGCCCACGCTTTCACGAGGTACTCCGACGTAGTGTCTCGGGCGAAGACCGTCGAGAGAGACCTCGGGATTCAAGTGCGGGCTCCGACCCCTTCTTCAGATCAGGGTCCTTCCGGGAGTCAGGACCAGGGGCAGCGCAAGAGGAAGAGGCCCCGTTTCGAGCAGTCAGCGGCTTCCTCTCCTCCAGCAGATGCGGTGCCAGTATGGGATCCGGCACCCATTGCAGCAGTGCCCATCCAGTCCTGGCAGCCGGAGAAGCGGCGCTGTTTTCATTGTCAGCGCATCGGGCATATCAGATACAATTGCCCAGATGCTGATCGACCCCGAGTGCCACCTCAGCAGCCGCCGTTCTTGCAGCAGCAGCTTCCGCGCCAGCAGCAGCAGCAGCCTCAGCGCCAGCAGCAGCCAGTGCAGCCGGCGAGGCGTGCCCCTGCTCCTCAGCCGCGGTTGGTTCAAGGCAGAGTTGCAGCGCTTACGGCCGAGGAGGCGCAGCCTTCGGGTGTCATGGTTCGAGGTATCATCTTGTGTTCCCAGCTCTCTAGTATAAGGATGTGTGTGTGTAATTGGTGGTTATTATGCAAGTGTGGGGTATCTGGATGAGTGAGTGTCAAGAGCGGTTGTTTGGGTTAAGGAAGCCGGGTTTTAGCCGTCCTGGCAGTGAGTTCCCATCAGTAGGTACCGCCGATGCAGTCGGAGGGGTACTGAATTTGGGAGTATGCTAGGTAGGGGCTACCCGGTAAGAGATTATTGAATGGTGTCGCGAGCGTGGAATCGCTCTCCCCTTCGTGGATCCGCGTAGTACAGCCCCGGCGTTAGACAGGCTCCCGGTCAGAGGACCAGGCGAGCTACGGAGCGGGGAGAGGCTACCGGTGGACCAGGGGTAGAGAGCAGTCTAAGTCTCTCCCAAAGTCCCAAAATGTCTCCTTTCGGAGTGAGGGTGTGGATGAGGCGAAGGCGGGTCGCTCGTGACCCAAATTTCTGTTGGACCGTTCCCAATGATGTTGGGTCCGGTCTTGCAAAGGATGTTGAATGACATCGTTGGGTGATCATCTAGATGTAGTGATCCGGAGGAGTTAGTGGTATTTTAAATGATGTCTTCTTCCAGTGTTCCTTTCTGGATTAAGGGGCCTTGTGAGGTCGGCGTTGGAACCCGGGCTAGGGTACTTCGTGTTCCTTGTTTGGTTGTCGGGGTATCCTATATCGGGATTCCATGGTGCCCTCCCGAGGTTTCTTTTCCCAGGTAAGGGATACCCTGGAAGCATCAGATAGATGAGAGATCAAGTGCGAGTTTGGTTAGAGGTTAAGGCCTTTTGGGCTGAGTGGTTTCTGGTGAAGGCATATCTGTGGACCCGGGTAAGACGTTTGCTATGTCGAATTGGCGTAGGCCGTCGAACCCCGCAAGGATTCGGAGCTTCCCGAGTTGGAGGGTTATTGTAGGAAGCTTGACGAGGGACTCTCGAAGATAGCTGTTCCTCTTAACCGCCGTACTCGGAAGGATGTCCGGTTCGAGTGGTCCCCTTCTTGCGAGGAGAGCTTCCTGGAGTTTATCGGAGGCTCACCTCAGCGCCAATTCTTACCTCTCCGTCTTGGAGTGGTGGGTTCGCAGTTGGGTAAAGGTGTCCGCGATCCTGCTCACGTCATCCCGTTCGAGCCGCTCGTCTCTGAGCCGGACAGTCATTCGTGGAGCAGTCGATTGAGATCATGGACCGCCGCGTGAGGAGGTTCTGCACCAAGACCGTCCAGTTGGTCGAGGTGCGATGGCAGCACCGTTCCGGTGTTAAGGACACTTAGGAGCTCAAGGATGCCAGGTGTGACGCGTATTCGCATCTTTTCTCCTCCTAGATGTTTTTGCATATTTTGAGGACAAAATTTCCTAAGAGGGGAAGAATGTTATATTTGTGTCACTTTTAGCCTGCTGGTAACCGTTAGAGCGTCCTAGCAGTTTTAAAATTTTTTAGGGTTTTCGATCGGAACCGCTTATTTTGGACTGTTAGCTATCGTCTGAGCTAGAGGACTCCGATTGGAAATCTAACTGCATATTTGGTGTCCTGGTACCATTTTAGACCTCTCATGAAAATTTCATCGAATTCTGGCATCGTTTGCAAAAATTTCGCAGTTCCGGGGCGTATCCGGGTTTTTAAGTCGCGCTCTACTTAAAAGGAATCTAAAATACTACACTGTTCATTGTCTTCCTCGTCGAGATCTCTCTCTCCCCTCTCCGTTTTTCTTCCTTTCAAGCCCCCTAGACCCCTCAAAATCAAAAACCTAAAGCACGGGAAGTGTAGATCGGGTCCCGATCTACGCTCCGGTGTCTTCAAATCCGAATTCCGACGATCCTAGCCTCCCCGACCTCCCCTCTCTCTCCTCTGTTTCGAGCCAAATCGAGGGCCGTGATAGATCGGGGCGTGAGAAGGCTTTGGGAAGGGTTTCGGCGCGTGGAGATCCACCGGACGCCTCTTCCTCCCCTCGGTAAGCCTCCTTTCCCTCTTTTTTCTTGTCTAGATGATTGCTAGGGGGGGGTTTTGTGGTGGAGGTGGTCGGTGGCAGTGGGGGTCGTCGGAGGGTGGTCGGAGGGTGGTTGGAGGTGGTCGGAGGTGGTCGGAGGTCGTGGGAGGGGCGGTGGTGGCGCTCGAGCAGTGGCTGGGCTGTCCCAGGCAGCAGCGGCAGCGGCCCAGGCAGCGCGCGGGCTGGGCGCGTGCGGGATGCGCGCGTGCGCGCGCGGCGTGCGTGCGCGCGGCGTCTGCGCGGGTGTGCGCGGGTCTGGCGCGAGGTGCTGGTCGTGCTGGGCGCGCGGGACGGGCTGGCAGTACTGGCAGCGAGTGCAGGGGGGGCCGGCTGGGCGTGCGCGCGGGCGTGCGCTCGGAGGTGCGTGCGAGGTGTGCGCGAGGCGCAGCGGGGCAGGCGAGGTGCGTGCGAGGTGCGCGCGAGGTGCGGCAAGGTGGCGGAGGTGCGTGCGAGGTGCGCGCGAGGTGCGGCAAGGTGGCGGAGGTGCGTGCGAGGTGCGCCGGAGGTGCGGCGAGGTGGCGGAGGTGCGGCGTCTGCGCGGGCGTGCGCGGGTCTGGCGCGAGGTGCTGGTCGTGCTGGGCGCGCGGGACGGGCTGGCAGTACTGGCAGCGAGTGCAGGGGGGGCCGGCTGGGCGTGCGCGCGTGCGTGCGCGCGAGCGTGCGCGCGGGCGTGCGCTCGAAGGTGCGTGCGAGGTGTGCGCGAGGCGCAGCGGGGCAGGCGAGGTGCGTGCGAGGTGCGCGCGAGGTGCGGCAAGGTGGCGGAGGTGCGTGCGAGGTGCGCGCGAGGTGCGGCGAGGTGGCGGAGGTGCGCGCGGGGCGCGCGGGGTGCGCGGGCGGAGGCGCGGCGGTGCACCCGGGCGGTCGGGTGGCCGTGCGGGTGGTAGCCGGCCGTGCGGGTAGTTACCGGAGTGCTCGGGCTAGCGTGCGTGCGGGTCGTGTGCACGTTTGCTCGAGTGTTAGGTATTTGTTGTGGGTTTTGGGGTATTTATTTGAGTATTTAATAATGCTTGTGGATTTATACTTACCAAGTAATACCCTGTCTTGCAGATCTAGACGGACGGTCGCGCGACAACCCCGATTCTGGTGAGTGGGACAATCCAACCCAGTAGAGAGGTGTTATACGCACTTGGGCGTATACCGACCTCTCCTGGGGCACCGTGGATTATATTAACCTGTAATAATATGTATTGCATGTGAGCATGATGAAAATGTAGAATGCATGCTACCCTAGGCTTTTATGTTAGGGACTTGCACCCATAGGATATGCGTATGAGCCATGCAGCATGTCCCCTGGTTTTCATGCTAGGAAACCCCGGCCTATGCATGCGTCCTACTAGTTTATTTATTAAATTAAATGCTGGTACCTGTTAAATCGCATGCCTTAGGTAATATTATCGGGAGGAGCCTTGCGAGGTCAACGCTGAGACCCGTTTTAGGGTACTCCGTGTTCCTTGTTTGGTTGTCGGGATGTCCTGTATCGGGACCTCGGGCTGCCCTCCCAAGGTTCTAGTCCCAATAATATTATATGTAATGATTGTATGATTGGTATAATTATTAGTATAGTTGGTAGATATTATAGGGGAGGGGCCTTGCAAGGACAGCGGTGAGACCCGGGTTAGGGTACTCCGTGTTCCTTGTTTGGTTGTCGGGGTATCCTATAACGGGAACTCACGCCGCCCTTCCGAGTTTCTTTCCCCCAATGATATTCCAGCCTTACTGATTTTTGTACATGTTCCCGCATCTTGATGATGCACCTGGTTGAATTCAGAGGAATTCATGACATTTGAGTTGTGATGATATGTAGTTGGCGGATCCGAGTGGATCATATGCGTATGGATAGGCTGTTCTGTTCCCTGCGTTGGATTCGGTAGAGGCTACCCCCAGCGTTAGACAGGGCCTTCCTGACAGAGGGCTCCCATTAGTAGGCACCTCCTGATTTGGTTTCGGACTGTGCTGAATGTGGGAGTAGACCAGGCGGCCTACGGAGTGGAGGGAGAGACTATCGGTGGACCAAGGGTGACCAACAGCCTAGTCAGTCCCAAAATCCTATGTCACCCATTGATGGGTGAGGGTGAGGGTGTAGTGGGTTGGCGATGAGCGACCTACTGGATTTGTGAATAGATGATTATCAGTCCCAATAGCCTATGTCACCCATGGATGGGTGAGGGTGAGGGTGTGGTGGTTCGGCGAAGTACGAACCACTGGATTATGTTGTTATGTATTGATGGCTGGATAAAATAATGGAATATTGGTAAATATTGTCCGTGATGCGTGGGTTGTGCTGTTCACTGAGCGTGTGGCTCACCCCTCGCACATGTTTTTCCCCAGTGGTCACTGAGCTTGAGCTAGAGCCGGAGCAGCAGTTGGAGCTTTCCGAGGGATTTCTTCAGTAGCGGAGCAGCGCCACGTTCCGCGAGTGCCAGAGGTTATCAGCATCCCTTCTTGACTGTATGTATTTGATTTCCGTGCTTGGCACGTGTTTGTATATGTTCAGTTGTATTTCCATGTATATTGGCTCTCACAGGACGTATGATTGTGTATCGAGTCTGTAATATGTTTTGGTTACAGACTCAGTTTTAGCTTCCACTACATTGTGTATATATTATGTCAGCCCTGTTTGATCTGTGTTGTCATTTTATTTGTGGTTTAGAGTATATATATTTGACCTCCTGTGTAGGTTTCTGATATGATATATACATTTGCCGCGTCCCGGGGTTGGCCGCCGTGGGGCGTGACACCGCGCGTCCACCGAGCCCAGCCGCGGCAGCCCGCACGCGCCCCGCACGCCGTGCGCTGGCCCGCGAGCACCCCGCACGCCCCCGCGCGCGGCGCCTCGCCCCCGCGCACACCACCTCGCGCCCGCGCACACCACCCCTGCCTTGCCGTGCCCCGCGCACGCCTCGCGCACACCTTCCTGCCCCGCCGCGCCGCACTCACCACTCCTGCCCCGCCGCGCCTCGCGCACTCGCCACTCCTGCCCGCCAGCACCTCGCGCGTCCAGACCAGCGCCCAGACCGGCTCGCCATCAGCCCCTCGCGCACAGCTGCACGAACAGACCCGCGCACAGCACCACCCGAGCAGCTTGCACGCCTCGCACCGCCGCGACCAGCTCCCCCGAGCGCACGCCCGCGCGCACGCTCGCGCGTACGCACGCGCGCACGCCCAGCCGGCTCCTGTGCTCGTTGCCTGTGCTGCCCGAGGCCCCCAGCCCACGAATCAGCGCTGCCAGCCCATCCAGCGCGCCCAGCACGACCATCACCACGCACCAGACCCGCGCACACCCACGCACACGCCGCGCGCACGCACACCCGCGCACGCACGCGCGCATGCCCGCGCGCGCCCGGCCTGCGCGCTGCCTGGCCGCTGCCGCTGCTGCCTGCTGCCCGGGACAGTGCCCCAGCCTGCCGAGCACCTCCAACCACCCCTCCCACTGCCGCCGACCACCTCCAACCACCTCCGATCACCCTCCGACGACCCCCACTGCCACCGACCACCTCCCAAACACAAAACCCCCCCCTAGCAATCATCTAGACAAGAAAAAAGAGGGAAAGGAGGCTTACCGAGGGGAGGAAGAGGCGTCCGGTGGATCTCCACGCGCCGAAACCCTTCCCAAAAGCCTTCTCACGCCCCGATCTAGCTTGGCCCTCGGAATGGGCCAAATCAGAGGACGAAAAGGGGAGGTCGGGGAGGCTAGGATCGTCGGAATTCGGATTTGAAGACACCGGAGCGTAGATCGGGACCCGATCTACACTTCCCGTGCTTTAGGTTTTTGGTTTTGAGGGGTGTAGGGGGCTCAAACGGAAGAAAAACGGAGGAGAGGAGAGAGAGAGAGCAAGTCGGGAAGATGATGAATAGTGTGAAGATATTTTTGATTCCTTTTAAATAGAGCGCGACTTAAAAACCCGGATACGCCCCGGAACTGTGAAATTTTTGCAAACGATGCCGGAATTCGATGAAATTTTCATGAGTGGCTTAAAACGGCACCAGGACACATAATATGCAGTTAGATTTCCAATCGGAGTCCTCTAGCTCAGACGATAGCTAACAGTCTGAAATTATGCGGTTCCGATCGAAAAACACTAAAAATTTTAAAACTGCTAAAAATGCTCCAATGGTTGCCAATAGGCCAAAAAGTGACACATATATAACATTTGTGCGGTTGACGCAGGGCTCTATGTCTGTCGCCGACTACTCCACGCGCTTCACGAGGCTATTTCGCTCCAGCTTTGGTGATGGACGAAGAGGCGAGGTGCCGCCGTTTCGAGCTTGGTCTCTGCAGCGCCATTCGGGTGCATGTCTCCGCCCACACATTCACGAGGTTCTCCGACTTAGTGTCTCGAGCGAAGACCGTCGAGAGAGACCTCGGGATCCAGGTGAGGGCTCCGACCCCTTCTGCAGATCAGAGTCCTTCCGGGAGTCAGGACCAGGGGCAGCGCAAGAGGAAGAGGCCCCGCTTCGAGCAGTCAGTGGCTGCCTCTCCTCCAGCTGATGCGGTGCCAGCGTGGGATCCAGCACCCATTGCAGCAGTGCCCATCCAGTCCATGCAGCCGGAGAGGCGGCGCTGTTTCCATTGTCAGCGCATCGGGCATATCAGATACAATTGCCCTGATGCTGGCCGACCCCGAGTGCTACCTCAGCAGTGGCAGCCGGCGGGGCGTGCTCCTGCTCCTCTGTCGCAGTTTGCTCAAGGCAGGGTTGCAGCGCTTTCGGCCGAGGAGGCGCAGGTTTCGGGCGTCATGGTTCGAGGTAATGTTCTGTTTCCCTAGCTCCCTGTGAATGAATATATGTGTGTTGGTTGCTGTTAAGCATGTGTGTATTATCTCGTTGAGCGGGTAATGAATGTGGTTGTTCGAGTTAAAGAGGTCGGGTTGTAGCCGTCCTGGCAGGAGGCTCTCATCCGTAGGTACCGCCGATGCAGTCGGAGGGGTACTGATCGTGGGAGTATGTCAGGTAGGGGCTAACCCGGAAATGGATTAATGGATGGTGCCGCGAGCGTGGAATCGCCCTCCCCTTCGTTGGATCCGCGTAGTACAGCCCCGGCGTTAGACAGGCTCCCGGTCAGAGGACCAGGCGAGCTACGGAGCGGGGAGAGGCTACCGGTGGACCAAAGGTAGAGAGCAGTCTAAGTCTCTCCCAAAGTCCCAATATGTCTCCTGATGGGAGTGAGGGTGTGGATGAGACAAAGACGCGTCACCGCGTGACCCAAATTGCTGTTCGACCATTCCCACGGAGGTTGGGTCCGGTCTTGAGATGGATGTTGAAGGACATCGTTGGGTGATCATCTAGATGTAGGTGATCCGGAAGGGGTTGGTTGTGTTATTTAAAATGATGTCTTCTTCTAGTGTTCCTTTCTGGATTAAGGGGCCTTGTGAGGTCGGCGTTGGAACCCGGGCTAGGGTACTTCGTGTTCCTTGTTTGGTTGTCGGGGTATCCTATATCGGGATTTCATGGTGCCCTCCCGAGGTTTCTTTTCCCAGACAAGGGATACCATGGAAGCATCAGATAGATGAGAGATCAAGTGCGAGTTTTGGTTAGAGGTTAAGGCCTTTTGGGCTGGGTGATTTCTGGTGAAGGCATATCTGTGGACCCGGGCAAGACGCTCGTCGCGTCAGATTGGCGCCGACCGTCGAACCCCGCAAGGATTCGGAGCTTCCCGAGTTGGAGGGTTATTGTAGGAAGCTTGACGAGGGACTCTCGAAGATAGCTGTTCCTCTTAACCGCCTTACTCGGAAGGATGCCCGGTTCGAGTGGTCCCCTTCTTGCGAGGAGAGCTTCCTGGAGTTTACTCGGAGGCTCACCTCAGCGCCAATTCTTACCTCTCCGTCTTGGAGTGGTGGGTTCGCAGTTGGGTAAAGGTGTGTCCGCGATCCTGCTCACGTCATCCCGTTCGAGCCGCTCGTCTCTGAGCCGGACAGTCATTCGTGGAGCAGTTGATTGAGATCATGGACCGCCGCGTGAGGAGGCTCTGCACCAAGACCGTCCAGTTGGTCGAGGTGCGATGGCAGCACCGTTCCGGTGTCGAGGACACTTGGGAGCTCAAGGATGCCAGGTGTGACGCGTATCCGCATCTTTTCCCCTCGTAGATGTTTTTGCATATTTTGAGGACAAAATTTCCTAAGGGGGGAAGAATGTTATATATGTGTCACTTTTAGCCTGCTGGTAACCGTTGGAGCATTCTGGCAGTTTTTCATTTTTTTTCGGTTTTCGGTCGGTACCGCTAATTTTTGGACTGTTAGCTATCGTCCTGAGTTAGAGGACTCCGATTGGAAATCTAACTGCATATTTGGTGTCCTGGTGCCATTTTAAGCCTCTCACGAAAATTTCGTTGAATTCCGGTAACGTTTCCAAAATTTCGCAGTTCCGGGGCGTATCTGGGTTTTTAAGTCGCCCGCTATATAAGTGAAAGCAAAAAATATCCTGGCACTATTCATCATCCCCTACCTTGAGCCCTCTCTCTCCTCTCCTCCGTTTTTCTTCCATTTGAGGCCCTTAGACCCCTCAAACCTTAAAAGTTAAAACCTAGGAAGTGTAGATCGGGTCCCGATCTACACCCCGGTGGTTTCAAATCCCAATTCCGGCGAGTTTTGGCCGTCCGTCCGCCCTCTCTTCTCCTCTGTTTTGGCCCATCTCGGTGGTGGAGGTAGATCCGGGCGTTGGAAACCTTTTGGGAGTGGTTTCGGTGCGCGGAGAGCAACCAGATTTCCTTTCCTCCCCTTGGTAAGCCTCTTTTCCCTCTCTTTCTCGCTTAGATGTATGCTAGGAGGGTGGAAATGGGGTTGGGTGGAGGTTGGCGGCGGTGGGTGGCCGTCGGAGGGCTGTGGGAGGCGGTCGGAGGCTGTGGTGGTGGTCGGAGGTGGGTGGAAGAGGAGCTTGGGCTGGCAGGCGTGCAGCTCGGGCTGGGCGGCTGCTGTCTCGGGCAGGGCAGCAGCGCAGGGTGGTGCAGGCGCAGTGGCTGGCGCTGGCGCAGGCGCGCGCGCGCGTGCGCGCGTGCGTGCGCTCGGGCGGTGCTGGGGGCCAGCAGGGCTGGGCGTTCGGGCGCTCGACTGGAGCTGGGGGCCAGCAGGGCTGGGCGTGCGCGCTGGGCCGGCTGGCAGGGCTAGCTCGGGTAGGCTGGGAGCTGGTGCACCAATTTGCTGGGCGCGCGAGGGCGTGCGCGCGGGTGCGCGCGCGGGCGTGCGCTCGGGGGGTGCAGGGAGAGGCATGCGGGTAGGCAGGCTGTGGGCTGTGCGCGCGGGCAGGCCGGGCTGGCAGGCTGGACGCGCAGGCGAGCAGGGCAGGAGGTGCTCGGGCATCAGGCGAGCAGTGCCGGGCGTGCAGGCGAACGGTGCTCGGGCCACCCGGCGACGCGTGCAGGCAGGCAACGCGGGCAGCAGCGTGGGCATGCTGGCAGGCGTGCTGGGCGCGTGCTGCCAGGCGCGCTGGGCGCGTGTTGCGCGTGCGTGCGCGTGGGCGCTGGGTGAGGGTCCCGGGTGCTGGGCGCTGAGCGTCGGGTGCTAGGCCGCGGATACCGGGCGCTGGGCTGAGGCGCAGGCGTGCGCGCGGTGCAGAGGGTGCGAGCGGGTGGTGCGCGCGTGGTGCGCGCGGGTAGAGGCTGGTAGGTGCGCGCGGAGTGCGCGCGGAGAGGGGGCTGGAGGTGCGCGCGGGGTGCGCGCGGGGCGAGGCACTGCGCGCGGGGCGTGCGGGGTGCTCGCGGGCCAGCGCGAGGCATGCGGGGTGTGCGCGGGCGGCTGCGCTGGGGCGCAGGGGGCGCGCGGTGCACCCGGGAGGTCTGGCTGAGGCGCGGCGGTGCACCCGGGCGGTCGGGCGGCCGTGCGGGTGGTTGCCGGCCGTGCGGGAGGTTGCCGGGAGTGTTCGGGCTAGCGCACGTGCGGGTCGTATGCACGTTTGCCCAAGTGTTGGGTGTTTAGTTGTGGGTTTTGTATGTTTGGGTGTTTTTAGAGTATTTATGTGTTGTTCTCACCATATTGAATGTCTGTCTTGCAGATCTGGACGGACGGTCGCGCGACGACCCAGATACTGGTGAGTGGGACAATCCAACCCAGTAGAGAGGTGTTATACACACTTGAGTGTATACCGACCTCTCCTGGGGCACCATGGATGAATATTGACATGTTGTAATGTGTATATCATGCGAGCATGATTTAAATTGTAGAATGCATGTTACCATAGACTTTGCATGTTAGGGACTTGCACCCTTAGGATATGTATATGAGCCGTGCACCATGTCCCCTGGTTTCATGTTAGGAAGCCCGACCGATGCATGTGCCCTACTAGTTTATTTATTAAATTAAATGCTAGTATTTGTTAAATTGAATATTATAGGGGAGGGGCCTTGCGAGGACAGCGGGGTGAGACCCGGGTTAGGGTACACCGTGTTCCTTGTTTGGTTGTCGGGGTGTCCTATAACGGGAACTCACGCTGCCCTCCCGAGTTTCTTTCCCCCAATGATATTCCACCCTTGTTATAACCTTATGCATGTTCCCCGCATCGTAGTTATGCGCCCTGGTGGGTTCTGAGGAATTCATAACAGTAGTGTTGTTATGATGTGTTGTCTGCGGATCCGAGTGGATCATATGCAATGGATAGGCTGTTCTGTTCCCTTCGTTGGATCCGTGTAGAGACTACCTCAGCGTTAGACAGGTTGTCCCGTGCAGGGGCTCCCAGTAGTAGGCGCCTCCTGATTTGGTAGAAGGACTGTGCTGAACGTGGGAGTGGCCAAACGACCTACGGAGTGGGGAGAGACTATCGGTGGACCAAGGGTGACCAACAGCCTAGTCAGTCCCAAGAGCCTATGTCACCCGTTGTAGGGTGAGGGTGAGGGTGTAGTGGGTTGGCGATGAGCGACCCGCTGGATTTGTCTTTGGATGTTTGTCAGTCCCAATATCCTATGTCACCCCTTGAGGGGTGAGGGTGAGGGTGTAGCGGGTTGGCGGAAGCGACCCGCTGGTTTTGTGTTGATAAGTCCCAATATCCTTGGTCACCCATTGAGGGTGAGGGTGAGGGTGTAGTGGGTTGGCGGTAGCGACCCACTAGGTTGCGGAATTGTTATCTTTTGTGGTTTTGGTAATGAGATTGTGGACGTTAAGGATTTCCTGGTTGCGGTCAATATTGTCTGTGATGCATGGGTTGTGCCGTTCACTGAGCGTGTGGCTCACCCCTCGCACAATATTTTTCTTCAGTGTCATCCGAGTCGGATCTGGAGGAGGAGCACCCCGAGGGACTTCATCAGTAGCGGAGTAGCACCACGTCCCGCGAGTATCAGAGGCTATCAGCATCCCTTGTACCAGTATGTATTATTTTCCGTGCTTGGGCACGTGTTTGTGTTGTATTTGGATGTCTTTGTATGTATATTGGCTCTCACAGGACATGTGATTATGTATGGAGTCTGTAGTGTGTTTTGATTACAGATTCAGTATTTAGCTTCCGCATTTGGTGTATATATCATGTCAGCCCTGCTTTTGTTGTCTGTGTGCCATTCTGGCTGCTTGTGTATGATATTATTGACCTCCTGTGTAGATTCTGATATTTTATATACACTTGCCGCGTCTCGGGGACGCCCGGGGCGTGACAGTGATTGTAGATTTGAGATGAAGCGGCAAGAAGGCTTCTTTCGTGGTGGTGAAAGCTCAGCTGTCAAGTCCCCTAGCTTTGTCTTCTACTCTGGTCACTTGCAACATACACAAGTGTGGTGTCAGCTAACGCCCCTCTGACGCTCAAGTCAATTTTTCAATTTAAAGAGGAATATTACTTGAGTCTTAGAGGATTTCGTGAAGAAGAAGTCTTTACCTGATTTGGAAGGGGATACCCTTCCTTTTATACTGGGAGAGGGTGTGTCGATCTTGTTCTAGAGGTGTGAGTCTATCATGAGATGGAATCTTCCACGTCGCTCTGGGATCGGTTGACATGTGTGACCTTGGGATCAAGCCATCATAATCGATTCCTGACTATTGGTTACTGTCATGTGTCAGAGAATATCCCTTTGGGCTTTTAGTTATCTTGAAGATGTGGATATACGAACGACCCATGCACCAAGTCGAGCATCGTAGTATAACTGATTCTAGTTAGTTCAGGCTTTGGTTTCTGGTCGTCCTAATCAGGTCAGGCGGAAGCTATGTCCTTTTGTCCTTCAGGCTTGGTCGGGAATCCAATTGAATCTTCTATTATTTTGACTTCCTGGATGACACCGGGCCAGTTGTAAAAGTGTGATGGTCCGGATGGTAGTGCTTCTCTTTTGGGGCCTTCTAATTGGATCATTCCTTTGGTCGTAACAACCTTATTTGAGAGGCTCATCCTATACCGCATACTTATCTTATTCCTTTGAACTCATTGTAGATACCGTAATTTTGACCGTCCAAAGAAAAGAAATTTACTTCAAGTAATATTGAAAAACAACCACATTTGGACATCTAATAGAAAACTCCCTCAAGAAACCGAAACCGAAACCGAAAACCCTAAGTCCAATATTAGAAAAATCTAAGAGCCTGGACAGGGGCGGCTACTTGAGAGTAGTCACCCCATATCAGGCGGCTAGTTTCAACTAGCCGCCCCCTGACCGACCCCAAACCGCCTTCCTGGATGGGACATAAAGCAAGCATGATTGCGGCGGATTGTCCCTTCTAGCTGCCCCATCTTAGCCGGTTCATCCTTAGTAACCGACCCAAGCCACCGCTTGTCAGAGATGGGACGTATGGCAGGTTATGATGGGGGCGGCCACCTGAGAGTAGCCGCCCCTCACTGGGCGGCTAAACACCATTAGCCGCCCCTCACCTGGACATTTGTCAGAGAACAAAGATCTAATGGGAGGTCAAATCAAGCACCTTATTACCCATTTTGATCTATTGTCTAGTGGACATTCCCATACCCTTTTTTACTATAAATAGGGGGGCAACTAATTCATATCCATCATCAATTCCATAATCAATACCCATCAATAACCCCCAACCACTCACATTCCCAACCATCAAGCCACACCACCACTTCAAACCCTTGAGAGAAAAGTGAGAGAGAAACCCATTTTTTTACACCAAACCACTCTCCAAATCCACTCTCCAAAACCCAGGCTAAACCCGGTTTAACCTCTGCCAAAACCGAACCCAAACCCTACCCAGGTTCTGCCCAATTGAACCAAACACCAGGCGGCTACCCATAACTACCTGCCCCCCACCAGGCGGCTAAACCCAACTAGCCGACCCTTCCCTAGCCCACCTCAGTCCCAATTCTCCTTTAGTCAGGTTCCCGAAGCAGAAGAGGATCCCTGTCTTCACCTCTGTGTACGGCATATCCGTGTCTCAGAGCAGAGACCCCACAAACTCCCCACGAAGGTGTCAAATCCGCCCCTACTTTTCCTGCTTTTTTAAAGAAAAGTAGGTGGCGATCACAACCACACCTGAATCCTCCTAAAGACCCGTCGACCGCCTCAGCCAGGAACGAAACTCTCCACCACTCCTTCTGAGAGACGATCCGACCGAGTCCTACCAAGGCGCAACTCTCCGGATCTGAGCCTCCGAAGAACCCCCACACACGCACAGACCACCGGAGGACCAGAGAGGAGGAAGAGAGGGCCCCTTTCATTCCTTTTTCCTTCCGAAATCCGATACCGACAGCCTGGCGATCACGGTGGGACCTCCCTCGTGAAAGACAACAAAAGGTAATCCTCTTCTGCTTCTTTCCCATAAACCTGACTAGAATGCCATCACCCCTCTAGGAAAGCTAAGATTTCTCACCCCTCAAGTCTGACCCTCCTCTACTTTGCATTACAACATCCTTTACTGCTTTAAGCCGCACACAGCTGCGCACCCCTTTTACTGCTTTAAGCCGCACACAGCTGTGCACCCCTTTACTGCTTTAAGCCGCACACAGCTGCGCACCCCTTTATCGCTTTATTTACTGCTTTAATCTGCATTCATCTACACCTAGGCTTTTCCATATTCACACAATGGAAGCCTACACCCAGGAGAAAATAGTAGAGGAGAAAGACAACCAGGGAGACCAAACCGCCCAATTCCTCAGCCACCTAGAGGAGAGGATGGCTACCCTAGGATACCAGTCGATCGAGGACATGTTCAATGACCTCACCGACTATCACCAGGCCAAGACCTTGAAGCAGGAAACTCCTGTTAAGAACCCCAAGGCTTGCCCCACCCCCAATACACTACCAACACCCGGCTTCTCAATAAATCCGAGTCCAAGCCTCTTTTCCTTTGCCCCACCTTCCCCCGCGAATCCAATATTCCCAACCGTTTCTGCCCCGAGCCCTTACCAGGCCACCTCCAACCCGGGACCACTAAACAGTCCTCCCAGGGGAGAGACGTTGGATGAAACTATCCAGAGAATCCTCTTTGAGACTGGCCTTTCTGCCCCCAAACACATGTCTCTACACAACCTGAGACAGATCCCGTCAGTCCACCTACCGGAGGGATTTAAAATCCTGAAATTTTGCCGGTACAACGGTCGTGGAGACCCAGACATTCATTTGACCGCTTTTTATCTAGACGCTCGACTGTTCCTAGATAACCAACCTCTGCTAGTATTCCTCTTCCAAAAATCATTGGAAGGAGAAGCACTACAATGGTTCTCCACCCTCCCTGTAGATCATTTGTCAAACTTCTCGGCTGTAAGCGAGAAGTTTCTGGGCCGCTACGGTTATCAGAGGATTAGGACCTCTCTGTTTCAGACCTGACTGTGGAAAGGATGAGGCCTAGGGAGGAATTTGAGCAGTACATGTCCAGGTGGCACACCCTCATCCACCAAACTGGACTGCAATTAACATAATGTCAAGAAATTGACATGATGTTGTAGAGCCTTAGTCCAGAGCTCCGTACGAGTCTTTCGTACGGAGACTGTACCACGTACCAGCTTCTCATTGACCACCACAATAGGATTTCCCGTTGTGCAGCCCCAGTAATCCAAACCCAGTCCCCACCTATCAGCCATAGGGTTGGACAACCGTCGAGAAAGGCGCAAACCCCCACGGTAGAGGGGATTACACCACAAGTCTCGGCACTCTACCCGAATGGAGCGCGAGTCCCTGATCGAGGACCAGCTCCGAGACAGTATACACCCGGTTCGTCCGGATATATGCCGCCTCGGCAAGCTACTTATCCAAACACCTTTTTTCCTCGATTGGTACCCGCTTCCGTGCCGTTACGACAAAGCCCGTTAACCCAGAATCCCATAGTCCAAAACCCTGTAAACCAGATCCCAGTACATGTAGATCCTGTAACAAATATTGAAAAACAAAAGCTAGAACCTACTATACAAGCCCTGATGGAAGAACCAGAAAACCTAAACTTTGAAAACACCTATGGAATAGGAGCCATGAATCATGAAGAATTACCTAGAATCATTCTAGGTGGTTTAATCCTTCCAGCACCTTCCCCAATGCACCCAAACCCTATCAAGCCCCTCACCCCATACACAGGACAAGTACTCGAGCCCATCACAATTTATCCCCTAAAGGGAGGTCCCATTCGACCATTGGACCATTTCCCCCAGGCACAACCTAGTCAGACCAATGACATTAGGGCCAAAGTTCTTCCTACCTATCCCTCTGCTCCATCGAGGACGCAAGCCTTTGTTCCCCAACAAGTACCACAAAGGAAATACACCGCTATTCCTCCCCCATCGACTTATGAGTCTCCAGCTCCTGAAATTATTGAATCTACAGAATGTCCCAAGCAGGACTCTGACGATGATGAAGAATTTATGGATGGAGAACTGTCGGAACTCTTTGACCCTACTCCAGTACAACCTGAATCCATCATCCAAACCTTACAACCAATTGAATCTAAATACCCATTATCCCTACCTGCTCAAGATCAAATCATATCGATGCCCGTCAAACCTGCCTTGGTGACCTCAGATGACTCAAATCTTGACTCATCAGATTCTGAGATGGATCAAGATCTGGTTCAACCAATTATGCATATTCTCAAATCAGAACCACTTATATTTAAAAATGCACAATTTGAGGGAGCAGCCAAACGATCCCAGTTGCCAGACTTGTCATCCCATTTGTCGAAGGAGCCCCCTCCTTTGGATTCCCCCGCCATATCCAAATCAATTATTCTAGATCTGGCCCACCAGCCCCTAATCGCACCAATTGATGAGTCTTTACCCCCATCATCATTAGGGCATCAACATTATGGTAAACTATGCTCCCTTGCACCTGTTCAGTCAGTAGTCACCTTTGCGACTTACTTTTCCATATCCACATCTTTATTGACTGACCCCCCTTTGAGGAAAAATTCTCTTCCTACTAGAGGTCTATGGCAGATAAAGCACCAATCGCATTTTCAACAACAATGGGGCTTTGACACTCTAATAGATGCAGTAAGAATAGATGCTGAACAGCAATGGTTAAGAAGGCATCAAATGCGCTTCAAGATAGAGGAGAATCAAAACACAACCAATGATACATCAGATAATTCAAGTATCATTCCCCTGAAGATCCTTCAGTTTGAGCCTCCTTAGAGGACTCACCTTGCACCATCACTTCCTGGAGGCCACTCTCCAGCACTATACATATACTATCTTTTACATACTTTCCTATTTCCAAACATTTGTTTACATGCTTTCTTAAACAAAAACAAAAATCCAAAAAAATGCTAATCAGCTTTCATTCCTCATTCTTGTATATATTTGTTTCCATGCTTTTCAAAAACAAAAAAAAAATCCAAAAAAAAATGCTAAACAGCTTTCATTCCTCATTCATGCACATACTTGTTTACATGCTTTCCTAAAAAAAAACCCACAAACCAAAAAAAAAAAGGAAAAGACGTTAAGAGCCACGGACCATGCCCAGGCCTACCAGAGGAGGGTGGCAAGGGCATTTGAAAAGAAAGTAATAGAGAGAAAATTTAAAATTGGGGAGCTTGTACTCAAGCAAATCATGCCATCAAGGCAGCCCCACCCCAAAGGCAAGCTGCAACCCACATGGGAGGGACCCTATGTGATCACCCATGCCTATTCCGGGAATGCCTACCGCTTGGTGGACGCCGAAGGAGTCGAAGTCTCAGGTTCGTGGAATGCACTTTATCTAAAGAAATTCCATGCATAAAAACTCTCGATACTTGAGAAATATTATTCTTCCTTCCTGTGATTTCCAGTGTTTAAACCTGATGATAGAATTGTAAGACTCTCAAAGATAACTTGTATTTTATTTGAACTCATATATTCACCACTCATGCCACCTCAATCACACCAGTATGACTTAAGAAACTGGTTTATCTGATAAAAGGAGAAATTGCCTACCCTGTAGACTGGGACAATTTTATAAATCCAAAGCATCCCCCCTATTTTTGCCCCCACTCGTATCAACCCAAAGACAAAATGAGAGATTACCCAGACCTGACATATGTCCCAAAACTGGCTCTGGCACTATATAAACACTTCTAGAGGGGAAGCAGAAAAGAACAGGGGTGAAAAACAGAAAAGCCCCCCCCCCCCTCAAAACAAAACAAAACAAAAGAAAGGCAATGAGAGGCCAAAGATCAAAACAACAGCCAGACAACGGGTTAAACTCTCTACTTTAGCAGGCATGAACGCCTTTACGCATAGTATATGCTGAACAAAAGGCTATACTAGTACACATCCAAGCAAACGGATTGTACTCTCCACTCGAAATACGGGTATACGCCCAGCGGGCTGTACTCTCCACCCAAATAAAGAAGTGGTAAAAAGAAGAAAGCCAGAGGGACCTAGGAAGTAAAGACATATGCCAGACTGGGACAATTCTAAAATATTGCCCCAAAGGAAGATATTACTCTTACCCCATTCACCCCCCACCCTTTTATTTCTTGCTATGGAGTTGGAATTGAACCATGTCTGCTCGGAAAGGCAAAATCTCAACCAAAGATAGACCTTTTCTATGTTTACAACAGCACACACTCACATGAGTTCACTTAAAACACTTGCCTATCTAAGGGAAGCTTGCTTAACTTAAATCTTGGTGCATTCATGGATTTCCCAGCATGTTTAGAATAATATGATCAAGCATTTGAGAACCATGAACTTGAGGAATTGACACCTGAAGCCAACACCTTTCAAATACAATCCTGGTTTGGACATGGGTGACCACAAGGACCCTTCTTCAGGGACTTGATGGCATCTTTTACTTTAGAAAGTTGGAAACACTGCCCTCTTACATGAAAAATCCTTTGAAGAACTAAAATGCTTCCTTATGTCACTCACACTTACGCATAAGGTTGTATTTTTCTTTTCCAAACATTTAGGAATTCAATTTTCTGAAATACCACAATTAAATTCCCATACCAAAAGAAAATTGCCCCTATTACTTTCATTTCATACCCTTCCACACACATTTGAGAAAGAAAAATTGCCCCACTCTCATACACACCTAAGAGTCTCTTTTATTCTCACAAAATCACACTCATAGTCATCTAGGCTCCTTCCCTTTTTATGCCAAGCATGGTTTCTCGCACTTTTTTCCTTACCTTAGATGGGTTGTAGCCCTTGACAATTCAAACAAGAAGGACTCGAAAGTCAGTGCAGGGGCACAATCCGGACAGATTTAACACTTGGTCCATGGAAAGAATGTTTTTATAGGTTTTGAAGGTTGAACAAACACTCAAAAGGACCTTCAGCAGCAGTAGATAAATGGCAGAATCAAAAAATTGTCCCAGGCCAAGGGCGGCTAATCTCGACTAGCCGCCTGCCACCAGACGGCTGACACTAAGTAGCCGTCGCCATACAAGTATATTTTACCAGTCCTGGGGCAGCTAAACACGACTAGCCACCCCTCAAGCTAGTCTGAACTAGCCACCCCTCACTTGCTGCCCAAACTTTCCAGTCAGTCCATTCTTAAATCAACTCTTTAGACCTTCGAGACCTATTAGGAATATTCCTTTCCAAAACCTGCATACACACATTTCATATACATATACATTCATAAAACCTGTATAAAAATGAATCAAACAGCAGCAGAATCCAAAATCACATACCAAACCATACATCCACCTTAAACCAAACAATTCACCACACACCATTCCACATATACCAAACCTAATCAAAACCAATAAATACCCCTTTTAAACCAGAACTAAAACACCCATGTCCACTTACATAAGATCATCAAAAAAGAAATTATGAATTGTTCATAAAAATAGAAAGGTAAACCTAAGTTCAACTAAAAGCAAATGATAAATAGGTAGAGATCCATCCAAAGCTTCAACTAAGATGTCTTGAGCTGTCCATCATCAAAACAATTACCTAAGCCAAAAGAAAAGAAGAAAAGCATGAATTCCTTGCATATATACATTTCTTCTACCAAAACCAAGACACAAAAGACTTTACCTCGGAGTGTCATCATCTCTGGGAGGTTGGGCCGAAGGAGGAGCATCCTGGCCTGAAGGAAGTCGTAGCTGAGGAGAAGATTGGACCTCTGGGGCGTCCAGAGCAGTAGGAGTCTCTCTGACCGAAGAAGCCGCCCTCGCATATATCTCACGACTCCGAGTCGCCGAAGGACGAGAAGCCCAACTGAAGGTAGCCCCACATAGCAAAGGAAGCAGAGACTGAGTGGTCAGGCTCAAGAGGAAGAAGGTCTAGGTCCGCCTCCCTCATAGACCCTCCACCAACCAGCTTTCCCCTCATGGTGGCCTCCCAGAGGTGGACTTGCTGCATGTCCCGATCTCTTCTCTCCAGCCTCTGGAGAAGACGACCCTCCATACTCCTGGATCGGTCCTCGGCCACCCTCAACCTCTCTTCCAACTCCCGTGCCCTCACCTCCGAAATCCTGAGAGCCTCTCGATCCCTGTCCCCGGCCGCCTGAAGGGAACGAACTAGGTCTCCCATCAATCCACCAGGCACGCCAGCCGACGCCTCCAACTCTGACACCCTAGCCCAGAGGGAGTCCCGCTCACAGCCCAAAATGGAAGACTCCTCCTCCCTCCGTATGATGCGGGACCGCAGCTGATCCATCTCTCCCTCTCTCAGAGTTCTCTCAGACTGCAACTGGTCCACCTCATCCTCGGCCCTCACGGCCCTCTCCCACACCTGATCGAACTCCATCCAAGTAGCCAGGAGCTCACTACGGACCATGCCCAGCTCGTTCATCAACTCAAACTCTGGATCAGAGGCACTGGACAGAGGAGGAGCAGAGGAGGAAGAAGCACCATCAGCTCTTGCTCTCGACAGAGCATCCACCTGGGCCTCAAGGACCCGAACCTGGCCCTACAAGCATCGCCTCTACGCCCGCAACCCTTCTACTTGCCCGGCCCGTGCTTGGAGGTGCTCATTGGCGGTCTCGAGCTTCTTCTCCAACTCATTCAGCTCAACCTACAAAAGAAGACATCATTTAGAACACAAAGAGAAGAAGCAAAGAGGAAAAAGAGAAAGGATGTTTTCTTACATAGGCGTCTGGAATCTCCTCCTCCATAGTCCGAAGGATGTCAACATACTCTTGGCAGAACCAGGCCATGTACTCCTCGCTGCTAACCACCTCGGGACGACCCTCAACCAAGGTCCCCCTCTAGACCCATCCCCACACGTACACTGCATAGTTCGTCGGGAGGTTCGTATCCCGAGGAATTCAAGCCACTGGGATCGGAGGACGCCTCGGTGGGAGATCCAACACCTACTGATGGTACCCAAGCTGGCGGATGACCCGGTTGATCGCGTGAAAGACCACCTCATTGAAGAAGATCAGCCAGATGTCCCGCGACAGCTCCTCGGGGACTGCCTCCTCAGTATAGGGCCTCCAGGTCATCTGCAACAAAGAATACCAAGAAATAAGAAGAGACCTTAGTCAAAAGAAAATAAAGTACAAGCTAGAAAATTCAGAAAATATACCTCTTCTTCCTTCAAAGCGCAGAAAGCCTCCCGGAACTGAGCGAGGCGACGCAGGCGAGAAACCCCCGGGGGCGCCCATCTCATGGCCCAAGGGAGGGCACGGTCGAAGACCAGCTGGGTCGGACGAGCAATGGTGAAGTGCTCATACCCAAAAATCTGCAGAAAGAGGGTCAAAATCCAAAGTCAGGTGAAGTTAATGAACTTAAATCGAATCATTTCTATCTTCACTAAATTATACCTGTAGAAACGCTGCGAAGCCGCCAAGATTCTTGCCCCCGACCCTCTTCACCTTCTTCGACAACTCCACGAAGAGGTGGGCCAGCATGGCCGCTCCCCAGGCAAAGCGTCCCATGGCCTCTAGGTCCCTCATCAGCAGCAGAGAGTGAGAGGAGACCTTGTCGGAGGCCGTCGAGAAGAGAACCCGACCAAAGAAATAGAGGAAGAACGCCCTCAACTCCCTCCGTGCCCTCTGTGGGCACGCGGCTGCCTCTCTCCTCAATCATCAGCCGTCTCCTCTCGAAGCTAGCTACAGCTTCACCCTCCTGACACCATGTAAAGAAGCCAAGGCCATAATGCCTCGAAAGCTGTCGGAGGGGGATCCGGTTCAACGTCCTCTCACGCTCCACATACTCCCAATCCCTTATCAACTCCCCGAAGAGCGCCCTGTAGTCTAGACTGGTAGCTACTATCACTGCCTCGCCTAAGACTAGGAGGACCGTGATCCGCTGAACGTCCTCCAACGTCGGCATCACCGCACCAGTAGGGAGGATAAATGTGCAGCTCTCCGGATCCCACCTCTCCGCCAATGCCTCTAGATATGGGCGGTGGAGATGGAACGGCTCAATCAGAAAGAAGGAGCTAAAGCCCGCTTCATCCATTAGGTTCCTCTCCTCTGGCCTCAGGGCATCATACCACCTCTTTGTCCCATGCCAAAGGGCTCGGATACGGTTCGGCAGCTGAAACAAACAGAAGAAGAGGGGTTAGTCCGAAGACATCCGAAAGGTGAGAATCCCAAAACAAAATTTTATTTTCTAAAACCATGCTTAGAGGATTAAAATATACATATGCAAAGCATGACACATGATTTTTCCTTAAACACTCCCACCGTGGTCTATCTGCAAATCAAAATTTACCCTGCTTAAAGCTACACAAACACATTTTTATAAACCTATAAAGCATGCTTATAAAACTCCCACCGTGATCATCAACACATGCTTACTTATGCCCTCATCACGTCAAAGCATATCTATTTCAAAAATTGACACTCCCCTAAAAAATACTCACATACTCATACATATGCAAACCCACCAGCTCTTGTACTAAAAAACAACACCATACCTATATAGGCAAACCCACTATGCAAGCAAGTTAAAACATTCTATAGACTATAGCATGCTCATAACACTCCCACCGTGATCATTTTTTCATACAAACATGCCTATTTAAAAGATGCATATATATATATATACTTACACACTTCATACATACCACCAAAACATATACATTTAGAACATAAATAGGCAAAAGGAAATAAAGGCATACCACAGCTTGTGCAACCCCAGGACTCTCCGCCTCAGTCCCGTCGGGATCGTCCATCCCGTCATTGTTATATATGTGTCACTTTTAGCCTTCTGGTCACCATTGGAGCATTCTGGCAGTTTTTCAACTTTTTCTTTTTTCGATCGGAACCGCTAAAATTTTAGACTTTTGGCTATCATCATGAGCTTGAGAACTCCGATTGAAAATCTAACTGTATATTATGTGTCCTGGTGCCATTTCAAGCCACTCACGAAAATTTCATCAAATTCCGGTAACGTTTCAGAATTTCACAGTTCTGAATCGTATCTGGGTTTTGACCAAGCGAAAAGTCATTGGGAGACTTGACCAAGTCAAAGATGACTTTGACCAAGTCAAGTTTGACCCTTGACTTGGTCAATTGGTTTTGTTTGTTAGTGTGGTTGGGTTGACTAGGGTCAAAGTTCACCTAAACCTAATTAATTCTAAGTGTAAGTGAGTGTGTGTGTGTGGGGTGTGAGTGGCTAAGTGTGTGTGTGTGTGAGCCAAATAAGTCCACGCCCACAATAGTTCTTCTTCTTCATTCTTCTCCATCTCTCTCAAGCTCTCACATCCCTCTCTTTAAACCCCCATTTGATCTAGTTAGAGTGGAAGAAAAGAAAAACCCTAGAAGGAGAAAAGCTTGGTAAGGACCCGATCTATCTTTCCATGGTGTTAGATTTGTGTTTCCCTTTGTTTGACCCCCTCTCATGGCACCTTTTCTCCTCTGTTTTCAGCCCCTTTTTGGCTGAGAAGAGGCTTGGTGGTAGTGGTCTTGGTGGTGGTGTTTCGGTGCGCGAAGAGCACCCGATTTTCCCTCCCTTCCTTCCTCTCTTTGGGTAAGCTTTCCTCCCCCCCTATTTCTTGTTTAGATGCTTGATTAGGATGTGTTTTTGGGTATGCATGGTTTCCATGGGTGTTAGGGGTGTGGGAGGGCTGAGGAAGGTGGTGGGTTTGGCTCGGGCGCGCGTGCGGGGTCATCCGCGCGCGTGCGCGCGAGTCTGCGTGCGCAGGCAGTGCAGGCGAGCGCAGTCGGGCGCGCTGGGAGTGTGCGCGCGTACGCGCGGACGCACGAGCGTGCGCGCGGAGTGCTGCGCAGGGGCGCAGTGCGCGGGGTGCTGCGCAGGGGCGCAATACGCACGGGTAGACGCAGGGCTGGACGCGCGGTGCGCACGGGCACGCTCGAGTGTGCGCGCGCGCGCGGCAGCATGTCTGGGTGTGCGGGCAGGGGCGCGGCAGTGCGCCTGGGCGCGCGTGTTGGGGCTCGGCAGTGCGCCCGGGGCACGGGCATGCGTGCGTGAGTGCGCACCCGTGCGTACGCGTGCGGGTGGCCGTGCGCATGGCTGCCGTGGGTGTGGGAGTGTGTCGGGGCACTCGGGCTCGCGTGCGTGCGGGCCGTATGCATGTTTGTTCGAGTGTAGGGTATTTCTAGCGTATTTCTTATGTATTTGTGTAGATTACTCACCATTTTGATTCCATGTCTTGCAGATCTTGACGGGCGATCACGCGACGACCCGGGTATTGGTGAGTGGGACAATCCAACCCAGTAGGGAGGCTTGCGATGCACGTAGGTGTGCATTGCCCTCCCCTGGGGCACCATAGTTGCATATTACCAAGTATTAAATGCAAATTGTGCTATGCATGATCATTATGATTGTATCCATGCCCCCCTTAGACTTTGTATGCTAGGGATATGCACCCTTATATTATGTATGAGACCCACGCATCCTGTGTTATATATGTGTCACTTTTTGGCCTGTTGGTAACCATTGGAGCATTTTGGCAGTTTTTGAGTTTTTTTCGTTTTTCGATCGGAACCGCAAAATTTTGGACTGTTATCTATCGTCCTGTGTTTGAGGACTCCGATTGAAAATCTAACTGCATATTATGTGTCCTGGTGCCATTTTAAGCCACTCACGAAAATTTCATCGAATTCCGATAGCGTTTCAGAAATTTTGCAGTTCCGGGGCGTATCCGGGTTTTGACCGAGTGAGAAGTCATTGGAGAGTTGACTCGGTCAAAGTGGGCCCATGACTTGGTCAACCCTTTTTGTTTTTTTGTGTGGTTGGGTTGACCCAAGTCAAAGCTCACTTAAATCACCCTAACCCTCTCTTAAACCTAATTAAACCTAGGTTAGCCCTAATTAAGATGAGTTGACTTATTTAAGTGGGTAGCAAATGTTGCCTTGCACTATTCATCATCTTCTCAAAATAGATTTCTCTCTCCCCCTCTCTCAAAAACCTTCATTTGAGCCACCTAGAATGCTTGAACCTTAAAACCCAAAACATAGAAAGGTTAGATCCGGTCCCGATCTATCTACCGGTAGTTTCAAATTCGAATTCCGAGGTGTTTGGCCCCCTCTTACCCCCTCTTTTCTCCTCAGATTTGGGCCCTTCTTTGGCTAGGAGGAGATCTTGGTGGTGGAAGGCTTTGGGGAGGCATTTCGGTGCAAGAGGAGCTTCCGGTTCCCTTCCTTTCCTCTCCTTCCTTTGGGTAAGCTCTCTTTCCTTCCTTTTCTTGCTTAGATGCTTGTTAGGAGGGTGGGTTTGGGTGTTGGTGGCTGTGGGGGGTGATTGGTGGCTGTTGGAGGCCATTGGTGGCCGGATAGAGGAGGTAGGGTGGCTCGGGCAGGGGGTTGGCTGTCTCGGGCAGGGTGGCTGGTGGTCTCGGGCAGGTTGGCAGCACAGGCAGCAGCACAGGCGTAGCAAGCAGCGCAGCTGGCAGGGCGCGCGCGTGCGTGCGCGCGGGCGTGCGCTCGGGTGGAGCTGGAGGGTGTGCTGGGCGCGCGTGCTGGGCGCTAGGCTGGGCGCGGGTGTGCTGGGCGCTGGGTGCTGGGCGCTGGGCACTGGGGCGCTGGGCGCTGGGCACCGTGCGGGAGCGTGCGCGCGGAGCGCTGCGCAGGGGCGCAGGAGCGCTGTGTGAGCGCGACGAGTCGGTGGAGTGCTGGGCGAGCCGGTGGTGCGAGCCGGGGTGCGCGCGGAGCGAGGCGAGGGCAGCGGAGGTGCGCGCGGGGTGCGCGCGGGGCGAGGCGCTGGGCGCGCGGGGCGTGTGGTGTGCGAGCGGGGTGCGCGCGGGGCGAGGCGCTGGGAGCGCGGGGCGTGTGGTGTGCGCGTGGGCCGGCGCGGGGCGTGCGGTGTGCGCCCGGGCCGGGCTGCTGCGATGGGGCGCAGTGGTCGCACGGTGCACCCGGGTGGCTCGGCAGCATGTCCAGGCGTGCGGGCAGGGGCCCGGCGGTGCGCCTGGGTGCGCGGGCTGAGGCGCGGCGGTGCATCCGGGGGCGGGTGGCCGTGCGGGTTGTTGCCGAGGGTTCGGGAGTGAGTCGGGGCGCTCGGGCTAGCGTGCGTACGGGCCGTATGTACGTTTGCCCGAGTGTTGGGTATTTATTTGTGTATTTTTGAGTATTTTGTAGTATTTGTGTATTTTACTCACCGGGTTGATTACCCTGTCTTGCAGATCTTGACGGACGGTCGCGCGACGACCCGGTTACCGGTGAGTGGGACAACCCAACCCAGTTGGGAGGCACCACATCCACTTGGGCGTGTACCGTCCTCCCCTGGGGCACATAGTTAATATTAACTTGTTATACGATATCCATGCAAGCATGATTAGTGTGTAAAATGCATGCCACCCTAGACTTGTATGTTAGGGACTTGCACCCTTAGGATATGTGTATGAGCCGTGCATCCTGTCACCTCGTTATCATGCTAGGAAAGCCTCGACCTATGCATGCGTCCTATTAGTTTGATTTATTAAATTAAATGCAGACTTAAGATATTTTTAGCATGCCTTGGGAAATATTAAGGGGGCCTTGCGAGGTCAACATTGAGACCCGGGCTAGGGTACTCCGTGTTCCTTGTTTGGTTGGCGGGATGTCCTATATCGGGACCTCAGGTTGCCCTCCCAAGGTCTCTTTTCCTCATTATTATCTTATGTATTCCCTGCATCTTGGTTATGCGCGCTGGACGAATTCTGAAGAATTCAAGACATTAGAGTTGTAGAGATGTGTTGTCAGCGGATCCGAGTGGATCATATGCGATGGATAGGCTGTTCTGTTCCCTTCGTTGGATCCGTGTAGAGACTACCTCAGCGTTAGAAAGGTCGTCCCGTGCAGGGGCTCCCAGTAGGCACCTCCTGATTTGGTAGACGGACTGTGCTGAATGTGGGAGTGGCCAAACGACCTACGGAGTGGGGAGAGACTATCGGTGGACCAAGGGTGACCAACAGCCTAGTCAGTCCCAAGAGCCTATGTCACCTATTGAGGGGTGAGGGTGAGGCTGTGGTGGGCCGGCGATGTGGCGACCCACTGGATTGTGTAAGGGTGATTATCAGCCTATTAAGTCCCAACATCCTTTGTCACCTATTGAGGGGTGAGGGTGAGGGTGAGGGTGAGGGTATGGTGGTTCGGCGATGTAACGAACCCCCGGATTTGTGTTGTTTATGCCATTTTGAGGCTAGTGACTTGATTAAATGTGGTTAATATAAACTGTGATGCATGGGTTGTGCTATTCACTGAGCGTGTGACTCACCCCTCGCATAATTATTTTCTCCAGTGATTACCGAGGCGGACTTGAAGGAGGAGCTTCCCGAGCGACTACACCAGTAGCGGAGTAGCGCCACGTCCCTCGAGTTTTGAGGCCATCAGCATCCTTCCTTCTCATTGTATGTATATATTTCTGTGCTTGGGCACCCAGTATGGATTGTATTTGGATGTATTGTGGATATATTGGCTCTCACAGGACATATGATTTTGTATCGAGTTTGTAAAGTGTTGTTGATTTATAGATTCAGTCTTTTTAGCTTCCGCATTCCTGCGTATACATCATGTCAGCCTCTTTGTTGTCTGTGTTGTCTTTTTAGCTGTTGTTTATGGTATATTATTGATCTCCTGTATTGACTGCTGATATCATGTATACCCTTGCCGCGTCCCGGGGATGGCCGCCCTGGGGCGTGACATCCTGATACCATGTTTTCATGCTAGGAAAGCCTCGACCTACGCATGTTTCTCATTTAGTTTAAATTATTTAAATCAAATGCGAGCTTATGGTTATTAGTATGCCTTAGAGAATGTTATAACCTCGTTGTTATAATATGTGTCTCCCCGCATCTTAGTTATGCGCCCTGGCGGAATTCTGAAGAATTCATGACATTTGTAGAGTTGCAATCGGTGTCGGCGGAACCAAGAGGATCGTATCTGTGTGGGTAGGCTGTTTCTCTTCCCTTCGTTGGATCCGTGTAGGGACTCCTCAGCGTTAGACAGGTTATCTTGACAGAGGGCTCCCATCTGTAGGTACCTCCGATGCGTCAGACTGTGCTGATCGTGGGAGTAGACCAGGCAAGCTACGGAGTGGAGGAGAGGCTATCGGTGGACCAAGGGTGATTAACAGCCTAGTCAGTCCCAAAAGACCATGTTACCCTTGAGGGTGAGGGTGAGGGTGTGGTGGGTCGGCGATGTAGCGACCCACTGGATTGTGTAGTTACTGCCACTTAGAGGCTGTAAATTGTTTAAGGTTAATATGAATTGTGATGCATGGGTTGTGCTATACACTGAGCGTGTGGCTCACCCCTCGCATATATTTTTCTCCAGTTATATCTGAGTCGGATCTGAAGGAGGAGCTCCCCGAGGCACATCAGCAGTAGCGGAGCAGCGTCACGTTCTACGTGTGAGAGGCCATCAGCATCCCCCTTTGATTGTATGTATTGTATTCCGTGCTTAGGCACACGTTTGTATTACATTTGGATGTCGTTGTATATATTGGCTCTCACAGGACAGTTGATTATGTATCGGGTCTGTAATATGTCTTTTGAATTACAGACTCAGTCTTTTAGCTTCCGCTATTTTTGTGTATATATTATGTCAGCCTCATTGTTGTCTGTATTGTCATTGTTGATGATTGTTTAGAGTATATTATTGACCTCCTGTTTAGACTGCTGATATCATATATACCATTGCCGCACCTTGGGGACGGCCGCCCTGGGGCGTGACAGTCATCGTCTCCCTCCTCATCATCCCCCTCCTCCTCAGCCATGGCCTCTTCAGCCTCGACCCCAACCCCAACTTCCTCACCTTTCTCCGTGCCCACCGCACCGGAAGCCAACACCTCGTAGTCCCCTAGGGCCCTCCTTTCCTCCTCCGCAGCCATGGCCTCTTCGGCCTCTCTTTCTAACATCCCTACGATGGCATCCAAAGACGCCCTCTCCTCTACACTAATCCCCTCGACCCCCACTTCTCCACCTACACCCATGGCCGACTCTTCGGCCTCCAAACCAACACTTCCGACCACCACCTGTCGATCACTGCCCCTCCTCTTGCGCGTATACCCGATCACCTCACCCCTAGGAACTGTAGAAACTCCCGGGACAGCCCCCGAAGGCACATCCCCAACCGAACCCGCGCCGGCGCCCACCAACGGCGTCTCCGCCGCACCTATCACCTCACCCACGACCTCCTCCTCCACCCTATCGCTCTCCCACGATAAGGAGCTCGAGCTGCGCACTCCATGAGCCACCCGTGACCGTTTCCCCCTCGAAGCAATCGTCTTCGACCTCGTCATCTTCTCGGGTTACAAAGAAAAAGGAGAACCCAAAGACTTAGGGTTTTGAAATCAAGAAGAGAAGATTGATTAGGTCGAAATGGAGGAAGAAAGGGTGAAGAAAATAAAGGTTTTACGTTTTGAAGTGAAGAAGAAGAAGTAATGGAGGGAGAGAAACAGTTTTGAAACATATGGAGAGAGAGAGAGAGGGTGACCTTTCAGTTATAATGGGCCCAATTGGCCGGCGGCTACCCACGAGTAGCCGCCCCAGGCCAGACGGATAAACACAACTAGCCGCCCCTCCCTGCTGGCTAAACATCACTAGCCGCCCCCTGTCAGCTTCCCAAACAAACTTATTTTCCAAGTTTTCTAAAAACAAACAGCCATGTATTGGTTTATTTCCAAGTTTTATTTGACCAAACACAACTTTTTTGAAGTTTTACCACAATTACCAGTACCATTCAGTTCAAATTTCTTCAGTTCTGGTTCTTTTCCAGAATCTTTGTCTTTTGAATGATCCAATTCACCAAATCAAACACACTTTTTCTTTCTTTCTGTCTGCGATATCCCCTTGATTTGCTGAGCTACCCAAGCACGGGTACGGTAGGCACAAGGAAACTGACGCTGGGCTTGTTAAATATGTGTCACTTTTTGGCCTGCTGGTAACCATTGGAGCATTTTGGCAGTTTTTGAATTTTTTTCGTTTTTCGATCGGAACCGCTAAAATTTTGGACTGTTAGCTATCATCCTGAGATAGAGTTTTATTATGTGTCCTGGTGCCATTCTAAGCCACTCACGAAAATTTCATCGAATTCCGGTAACGTTTTCAAAATTTCACAGTTCCGGGGCGTATCCGGGTTTTGACCGATCGAGAAGTCATTGGGAGAGTTGACTCGGTCAAAGTGGGCCCAAGGACTTGGTCAAACCATTTTGTCCTTTTGTGTGGTTGGGTTGACCCAAGTCAAAGCCTACTTAAACCTAATTAATCAAGCCTTAATCTTGCTTAGCCCTAAGTTAAACTAGGTTTGACTTATATAATGAGATCTAAAATTTGCTTGGCACTATTCATCATCTTCCTCATTTCATTTTCTCTCTCCCCTCTCTCTTTTTCAAGCATTTGAGCCCCCTAGAGTTCTCAAACCTTAAAACCTAAAGCATAGAAAGTGTAGATCGGGTCCCGATCTACACCCCGGTGCTTTCAAATCCGGATTCCGGCCAACCTAGCCCTTCCATCCGCCCTCTCTTCTCCTCAGATCCGAGCCATTTCGGAGGTGGGAGTGGGTCTTGGTGGTAGAGACCGTTGGGGGAGCGTTTCGGTGCGCGGAGAGCAACCGGACATCTCTTCCTCCCCTTGGTAAGCTCTTTTTCCTCTTCGTTTTGGCTTAGATGTATGTTAGGAAGGGGGTTTTGTGGTTGGATGGTGGTCGGCAGCTGTGGGAGGCTGTCGGAGGTGGTTGGGGGCGGTCGGAGGCCTTGGGTAGGGAGGGTTGCTGTCTCGGGCAGGGCAGCAGCACAGGCAGCAGCACAGGCGCAGCAGGCGGAGCAGCTGGCAGGGCGCGCGCGTGCGTGCGCGCGGGCGTGCGCTCGGGTGGAGCTGGAGGCCAGCGGGGCGCGCGTGCTGGGCGTGCGGGCGCTGGGCATGCGGGCTCTGGGCGTGCTGGGCGTGCGGGCGCTGGGCGTGCTGGGCGCTGGGCGATGCTGGGTGCTGGTCGAGTAGGCGCTGCGTGCAGGGCGTCGTGCGGGGTGCGCGCGGAGCGCTGCGCAGGGGCGCAGGCACGCTGTGCGCGCGCACGGCGAGTCGGTGGAGTGCTGGGCGAGCCGGTGGTGCGCGCGGGGATGCGCGCGGAGCGCGGCGAGGCATCGGAGGTGCGCGCGGGGCGAGGCGCTGGGCGCGTGGGGCGTGCGGTGTGCTCGCTGGCCAGCACGGGGCGTGCGGGTGCACGCGGGCTACTGCGATGGGGCATAGTGGGCGCGCGGTGCACCCGGGAGGCTCGACGGCGTGTCCAGGCGGCGGGCAGGGGCCCGGCGGTGCGCCTGGGTGCGCGGGCTGAGGCGCGGCGGTGCATCCGGGGGTCGGGTGGCCGTGCGGGTGGTTGCCGGGGGTGCGGGAGTGAGTCGGGGTGCTCGGGCTAGCGTGCATACGGGCCGTATGTACGTTTGCCCGAGTGTTGGGTACTTTTTAGAGTGTTTTGTGTATTTTTATGGTAATTGTGGATTATACTCACCAGTTGATACCCTGTCTTGCAGATCTCGACGGACGGTCGCGCGACGACCCGACTTCCGGTGAGTGGGACAACCAACCCAGTTTGGGAGGCGTTACATGCACTTGGGCGTGTACCGTCCTCCCCTGGGGCACATAGTTAATATTAACTGTTTTATTGTAATCCATGCAAGCATGATTTATGTGTAGAATGCATGCCACCCTAGACTTGTATGTTAGGGACTTGCACCCTTAGGATATGTGCATGAGCCGTGCATCCTGTCACCTCGTTATCATGCTAGGAAAGCCCCGACCTATGCATGCGTCCTATTAGTTTGATTTATTTAATTAAATGCAAACTCGTTATATTATTAGCATGCCTTGGGGAATATAAGGGGGCCTTGCGAGGTTAACATTGAGACCCGGGTTAGGGTACTCCGTGTTCCTTGTTTGGTTGGCGGGATGTCCTACATCGGGACCTCAGGTTGCCCTCCCAAGGTCTCTTTTCCTCATTTTCTGTCTTATATATTCCCCGCATCCTGGTTATGCGCGCTAGTGGAATTCTGAAGAATTCAAGACATTAGAGTAGTAGAGATGTGCTGTTAGCAGATCCGAGTGGATCATATGCGATGGATAGGCTGTTCTGTTCCCTTCGTTGGATCCGTGTAGAGACTACCTCAGCGTTAGAAAGGTTGTCCCGTGCAGGGGCTCCCATCAGTAGGCACCTCCTGATTTGGTAGATGGACTGTGCCGAATGTGGGAGTGGCCAAACGACCTACGGAGTGGGGAGAGACTATCGGTGGACCAAGGGTGACCAACAGCCTAGTCAGTCCCAATAGCCTATGTCACCTATTGAGAGGTGAGGGTGAGGGTATGGTGGGCCGGCGATGTGACGACCCACTGGATTGTGTAAGGATGATTATCAGCCTATTAAGTCCCAACATCCTTTGTCACCTATTGAGGGGTGAGGGTGAGGGTATGGTGGTTCGGCGATGTACGAACCCCCGGATTTGTGTTGTTTATGCCACTTTGAGGCTAGTGATCTGATTGAATGTGGTTAATATAAACTGTATGCATGGGTTGTGCTATTCACTGAGCGTGTGGCTCACCCCTCGCATAATTATTTTCTCCAGTGATTACCGAGGTGGACTTGAAGGAGGAGCTTCCCGAGCGACTACACCAGTAGCGGAGTAGCGCCACGTCCCTCCAGTTTTGAGGCCATCAGCATCCTTCTCTTTCATTGTATGTATATATTTCTGTGCTTGGGCACCTAGTATGGACTGTATTTGGATGGATGTATTGTGGATATATTGGCTCTCACAGGACATATGATTACGTGTCGAGTTTGTAGTATGTTTTGATTACAGATTCAGTCTTTTAGCTTCCGCATTTGGTGTATATATCATGTCAGCCCTGATTTTATCTGCGTTGTCATTTTAGCTGTTGTTTATGGTATATTATTGATCTCCTGTTTACTGTTATCATATATACACTTGCCGCGTCCCGGGGACGGCCGCCTTGGGGCGTGACAGGGCTGCTCCGTGAACGATGGCTAAGAACCGTCTGAGGGTTGGATCACTCGCTCCCTTTCTTTTTACTCACTCTCCCACCTGGATCAGTCCTTAGATAACCATTCTAGTCAAAACCCAGCCTCTGATGACCTAAATTACCTCCCTGAATGGCATTTGGTCATGTGTCCTAAACTTCTTGAAGGTTGGGCCTGCCAAAATAAGGGTCTCTTTCCTTATCATCGATCAAAGTCTTTCTGTTTCACACAAAAACTCTGTCCGATGAGGGACAATTGTAAATACCCTAATTTTGACCGACCAAAGAAAGAAAATTTACTTCAAGTAATATTGAAAAACAACCACTTTTGGACATCTAATAGAAATCTCCCTCAGAAACCGAAACCGAAAACCCTAAGTCCAAAACTTAGACAAATCTAAGAGCCTAGACAGGGGCGGCTACTTGAGAGTAGCCGCTCCCTTGACCGACCCCAAACTGTCTTCCTGGATGGGACATAAAGCAAGCATGATTGCGGCGGATTGTCCCTTCTAGCATCAAGCACCTTATTACCCATTTTGATCTATTGTCTAGTGGACATTCCCATACCCCTTTTTTTACTACAAATAGGGTGGCAACTAATTCATTACCATCATCAATTCCATAATCAAAACCCATCAATAACCCCCAACCACCCACATTCCCAACCATCAAGCCACACCACCACTTCAAACCCTTGATAGAAAAGTGAGAGAGAAACCCATTTTTCTACACCAAATCACTCTCCAAATCCACTCTCCAAAACCCAGTCTAAACCCGGTTTAACCTCTGCCAAAACTGAACCTAAACCCTACCTAGGTTCTGCCCAATTGAACCAGACACCAGGCGACTACCCATAATTAGCCGCCCCCCACCAGGCGGCTAAACCCAACTAGCCGACCCTTTCCTAGCCCACCTCAGTCCCTATTCTCCTTTAGTCAGGTTCCCGAAGCAGAAGAGGATCCCTGTCTTCAACTCTGTGTACGGCATATCCGTGTCTCAAAGCGGAGACCCCACAAACTCCCCACGAAGGCGATCAAATCCGCTTCAACTTTTCCTGCTTTTTTAGAAAAGCAGGTGGTGATCACAACCACACTTGAATCCGCCTGAGGACCCGTCGGCCGCCTCAGCCAGGAACGAAACCCCCCACCACCCCTTCCGAGAGACGATCCGACCGAGTCCTGCCAAGGCGCAGCTCTCCGGATCTGAGCCTCCGAAGAACCCCCACACATGCACAGACCACCGGAGGACCGGAGAGGAGGAAGAGAGGGCCCCTTTCATTCCTTTTTCCTTCCGAAATCCGATACCGACACTCATGTGCCTTTATTCCTTATTCAGTTACGTGCAGATTTGGCTTCTACAACCCCTAGAAACTTAACAAAAATGCAAAATCACCATTTTGTCTGTCTAGTTAACCTATGGGTTAGCTGAATTTACTCCTAGGTATAAAATTACATATACACCTTTCTCCTATCTTTATCTAAAAAACTTAAACCTTAACATTTCCCTTACATGCATAATAATGCGAACAATGGAAACAACGTATATGTTGAAAAAGAGGGCCCCCTAACTGTTAGATGGACAAGTATGAATGCGGCAACGGTCAAGAGGGCAACAATGGTCGACTCCCCAATGGTCAGGCGAGTGGAAATCAATGTTGAAGAAGAGAGCAAACAATGTGGAAAAAGATGAGTTCTAACACAGGAGGACAAAATTGTCTTTATCAGGGGGTTATTTGAATTTTTTAAAGTTTGTAGGGACTTATATATATGTGTATTTGGAGTTAGGCTGGGTTAACATAACAAAATATCATGAGAATATTTCATTTATGTCAGTTTATCTTAACTCAGGGGTTGTTATTGCATTTTTTGGGGGTTATATGCATTTTATTAAGTTTGTGTGTGTGTGGGGGGGGGGGGGTTGTTTTGGGTAAACTAGGACCTATTACATGAACCATTTGTTTTTCCAGTCAAATGCAAAACATCGTTTGATTTGATGTATGGTAAACAATGCACTTGATTGATAAACTTTGGTGGTAAAATCGATTTTCAGATTGATCGTTAATACAGACAAACGTATACAATTAAATCTCAATATATTTTGGATTACCATTCTCAAATTTCTGGATAACTACTACTGATTACATGTAATACCATACACAATGAGCATGTCATGGCGATTTTATATATATCCCTCTCTTATATATATATATATATATATATATATATATATATATATATATATATATATATATATATATATATATACAATTTGAATAAAAATTAAAAATTTCCATCTATATGTACACTCCAAATAATTTCTTATATATACACTCTTCACATTTAGGGTGTTAATTTTAACTTTATTATACCAGCACATTGAGAGTAGAAAGGGCTACCTGCAGGACTTATAAACCAACTCATCAACATAGAACCGATTTTTATTAACATAAAATTTTGTTTCAAAATCAAATAATTTTTTAGAAAAACTTTTGTTATCTTATACACACATAGATACATGTATATGTATGTATATATACACACACATATATGAGTGTGTTTATATATATGTGTGTGTGAGTGTACACATATATACACACATAGTTAAACACACAAATACATGCATATGTATATATGTATAAAATCAATAATGAATAAGTGCATATAGTTTTTCGGTGTGACCACACTAGCATTAATGCATCGGATCACATCAGAATTTGAAATTAGACATGTTTGGATGATAGTAGTACTAGAATGGATAATCTCTTGAGAAATCTATATGTCAGTCTAATTTTTTTTTTCAAGAAAAAAGAAAAATAAAAAAAAAAGGAAGAAAGAAAGAAAGGGAAAAGAAAGTCACTAATGAACCAGTACAATTTTTTATTTGTTGTGAATATGGTGGATAACCACCACTTCTCTAACCCATAATCTCCCCCACTCTTCTATTCCATAACACTCCCATTATTGCCCCACTATCTCCCCCTCACCTTTATAGACTTGTAACTCTCCACTTTTGGGATTCCTCTATGCACCCTATAAATAGAGAGGTTTCTTTTGTATTCCATCAACCAACAAATAGTGAATAAGAATCTCTCTCTACTTTTCTTCTCTATATACTTGTATGCTTTGTTTATAAGAATGTTCAATTATTCTATTTAGTTTACAACACGTTATCAGCACGAATAAGCTTTTGGTTTTCAAGCCCACACAAAATTGGAGAGAATGATTCGACTCAATGGTTTGTATTTTTTTGGTGATGTGTGCAGGGACTGGTTCAACATAAACGATATTATATGTGTCTCATATGGTATATGTTGATTTCTTTGTCAAACCGTGAGCTTTTACAAGTGTCACTCATGCATGCTAACTATTTTTCATTTTGATCTTATCTCATCACTATTTCTCTCTTTGTTCTCTTATCTGATGAGTATGATGTAATCATTTCATTGTATTTGTATATATTTGATATTTACACCATCATAGTCATTGTGAATATCCCATTATACAAGTCTATTGATTAATAAATAAATTGATGCAGCTCAAGAACATCAGTTACATGTTTTTTATTGATGTCAATTTATTTATCCTCTGAATACATATATTAGATTTAATTTAAAGACTTCATCTTGAAGATATTATTCAAATATGTTGTTGCAAACTTTTAACCAAGTCGGTTAGCAACACAAGTATAATGCAAGATGCACCGATTATTTAATTTATATATGCATTTGTTTTATATTATTTTTTGTATATAGTTTATCTATTGTGGAATAATATTTTCCACAATGATAAATCTATTCTTTGTATGTATATTATATATTATTATTAAAAGTATTGATCACACCAAAACAATATTTATATGGTGACTTTTGTACACATTTCTTTCTTATTTCTTCTAGCCCTATTTGTTGTTTACAAGGAGTTGAGGTAAATCTATGTATAAATGACACTAAATTTATATGTTGTAACAAGTTTATTTTTACATCTTAAATTCAAGGTTTATTTACTTATGAGTGATTTATTTTGATATTACAAAGTCTTGTGTCCCTCCAGGATCAGACAAAAAATGTTATTACATGGATCCCTGAAGAATCATGTAAAAGATATAATTAAAAATGTCCCTGAAGGACTATGATTATATTGTATCAATGAAAGATCATACAAATTTTATTTTATTTTATTCCTGAAGGACTGTACAAAAATTATGATTATATGAATCTTTGAAAGATCATGTAAAATTTTATTTTGTTCTATCCCTGAAGGACTATACAAAAATCATGATTGTTCGTGTCCCTATAGGACCAAACAAAAGTTATATGATATATTTTTTGGGTCCTTGAAGGACCAAATAATAAAAAAAAAATCCATGTATCCCAGCAGGAACATGTAAATTATGATTAGATTTCACCATCATCATCATAATGAAGAGGATTTAAAGATTAATACCTCATTGACAAAGGTCCACCGGCCATTATACCTCAAATATGCTCCAGTTGTAGCAATATTGAGAGCATTAATTTTATATATTCTCGTTGCTGAACAACGATTTTTTTAAAATATCATGTAACTCAACTCAATGGCATAGCATCATTACCCGAAGTAATGCATTTTATTTTATGTTCGCCATGGAAGTTGTGGTCATGAATGATGAGATCATGATTTATATAGTTGAGAAAGCACAACAATAATAAAGTTTGTAAAATATCTCAAATCACTAGAAGTGATTTGCTATTAAACTAAAGCAAGGCAAAAGTTGCATAACAAACCCCTAAAATGCAAAGGAAAATTATTGTCATCTATTTGATATTTCATAACATAATTTTGGTCACGTACCTGAAGTACGTCCAAATCTTTAAATTGATTGCATACCTGAAGTACGCTTAAACTCTTTATTGGTCATGTACTTGATATATGATTAGATATTTGTCAATTTTATATTTACGTCTTTATTTTTTTTTTTTTTTTATATGAAATGCACTTTCATATTTATCTTATTTTTTGAGTTTAACATTAATTAATGCAAATGATAATATTATTTTTGGTATTATAAACTTGGTCGAAGGCTCCAGAAGGGCAGATATCATGTTATCAAGAGATACAAAATTTTGTATCAACGATGCATTGTATTCATGTAGATCCAGAAGAAGTCTACTGAAGATACCTATCTCAACATATGCCATTTTAAAATTATGGAGTATCTATGCATTAATAATGTCTCATGCCAGAAGCATACATTAGAAAAGCTTTATGCTCTCTCCTAAGGGTTATTATAAATATCCATATTTACTCATATAAACTAGAAGTTCTATGATCTTTATGATTTGACATGACCGTCTCGGATATCCATGGTACACGATGATGCATTGAACTATTCATTTGGGCATATACTAAAGAACTAGAAGATTCTTTTGCTCGATGATAGTTTTTACCGCATGATTTGTGGATTTCCATTTTAATGAGACCATATTCCCGCTGTTAGGGGGAGGGAAGAACGTACCTGAAGTACGATCTGTTCCTAAAGAACAACGAGAATTATCGTGGAATACATCCACTCTGTCTTATCTAGACTCACGTACCGCTCAACGTGAAAATCAAATTCCTAATGCACGCCAGATGCGTGATAGACCTATAGGTTCAAAAAAAAAAATTCAGCTCCCCAGAAGTGGAGATCAAATGTAAAATCATGCTCTAATAATGCTCCAGAAGAAGTTATACATAATGTTCCAGAAGAGATTATGAACAATAGATCCACTTTCTCTAAAACTCTAGAAGAGTATAATGTCCATGAAGAGAAACGAGTTCCAGAAGTGACTACACAAACTCTTGAAGAGGAAAAGGTACCTAATAATATTAAGATCTCTATATTTTATATGCATATAAGAGAAATGTGGAATCGCAAATAAATGATCATCGATGACATATTTATCATACAAAGTAGATTCTCCTTCTATTATAAGATATCTTGAACCATTGACAGGGGATGTTTTTACCGCTCGATTTGCGGATTGTCATTTTGATGAGACAATATTCCCGTCGTTAGGGGGAGAAAATCCGTCGCCAGAAGAACGACGTGAACTTACATGGCAAACTCCATCTTTGTCTCATCTTGATCCTCGCACTAATCAATGTGAAACTGAAGTGCAAAGAATCACCCATCTTCAAAGAATTGCGCATCAATTGCCAGATGCATTCAATGATGCAGCAAAAGTGATGAAATCACATATTCCAGCTGCTAATACTCCAGCTCGAATTAATGTTCCAATAGGAAAAACTGTTAATATGCCGGCTAATGAATCAACAAAAACACGCCTGAAGCGTGGAAGACCTATAGGCTCAAAAGATTCAGCTCCCCGAAGGAGAAAAACAATGAAGAATAATTCTCTAGAAGAGTATGAAACACTTGAAAGACCCACAATAATAACTCCTACAGAGGAAGAAGCCCTGAAGTGACACAAGTCCCCGAAGAGACTGACGTCCCTGAAGTGACGCCCGTGCATGAAGAACAAGTACATGGAAATGAAGAAATTTCCATAAATTATGCAAATTCACAAATATTGTGGGATCGAAAGCAAGTGCTTGTTGATGATATATTCTCATTTGCAGTAGCTACAGAAATCATTTCAGATAATGATTTAGAACCACGTTCAGTGGATGAATGCAGACGAAAAAATTGTTGGCCACAATGGAAAGCTGCTATTCAAACAGAATTGGATTCACTTGCAAAACACCAAGTATTTGGACCAGTAGTCCTAACCCCTGAAGGTGTTAAACCAGTAGGATGTAAATGGGTGTTTGCGAGAAAACGAAATGAAAGAAACGAGATTGTTAGATACAAAGCTCGTCTTGTGGCACAGGGTTTCCTGCAGAGACCTGGGATAGATTTTGAAGAGACATATTCTCCTGTGATGGACACAATCACATTTCGGTATTTAATTAGTCTTGTAGTCTCAGAAGGACTTGACATGCAGCTAATGGATGTGGTTACTGCATATTTATATGGAAAATTAGATACCGACATTTATATGAAAGTTCCTGAAGGACTAAAATTGCCTGAAGCAAAACCACGAAACATGTACTCAATCAAGCTAAGACGATCCTTGTATGGATTAAAGCAATCTGGACGAATGTGGTATAACCGTCTTAGTGAGTACTTAATAAAAGAAGGATATGTCAATGATCCAATATGCCCCTGTGTATTTATTAAGAAAACGGAACTCGGATTTACCATTATTGCAGTATATGTTGATGATATTAATCTAATTGGGACTCCTGAAGAGCTCGAAAAGGCTTCCGAATATCTGAAAAAGGAGTTTGAAATGAAAGATCTTGGAAAAACAAGATACTGTCTCGGCTTGCAAATTGAGCAAAGTTCAAATGGGATACTTGTTCATCAAACAACATATGTTGAAAAAATCCTGAAGCGTTTTAATATGGACAAATGTCATCCATTAAGTACTCCAATGGTAGTAAGGTTACTTGACCCAAAGAAGGACCCTTTTCGTCCAAAAGAAGATACTGAAAATCTTCTTGGTCCTGAAGTACCATATCTTAGTGCAATTGGTGCCTTATTATATTTGGCCCAATGCACTAGACCTGACATTGCATTTTCAGTTAATTTATTGGCCAGATTTAGCTCTGCACCAACTCGAAGGCATTGGAATGGTGTGAAGCACATTTTTCGTTATCTTCGTGGAACGTCAGACATGGGTCTATTCTATGCAAAGGATTCCAATAATGGTGCACAACTAAAGGGTTATGCAGATTCAGGATATCTTTCAGATCCTCACAAGGCTCGCTCACAAACAGGCTATGTATTCACTTGCGGTGGCACAGCAATCTCTTGGCGATCTACGAAACAGACTTTGGTCGCCACGTCTTCTAACCACTCTGAGATTCTTGCACTCCACGAAGCAAGCCGGGAATGCGTGTGGATAAGGTCTTTGGTTCATCATATTCGTACTGCATGCGGACTATCTCTTCTTACAGATGTTCCAACAACTATATATGAAGACAATGCAGCATGCATTGCTCAAATCAAAGGGGGATATATCAAGGGTGATAGAACGAAGCATATTTCTCCAAAATTCTTTTACACTCATGAGCTCCAGCAGAGACATGAAATTGATGTTCAACAAATTCAGTCAAAGGACAATCTTGCAGATTTGTTTACTAAAGCTTTGTCGACATCAACATTCAAGAAGCTGGTGTATGAAATCGGGATGCGACGAGTTTGCGACCAAAATTCTTGAAATCTTGTACTTATGAGGGGAGTAATTTTTTATGACATTTTGCGAACTGTACTCTTTTTCCTTCGCCTAGGTTTTGTCCCATTGGGTTTTCCTGGCAAGGTTTTAATGAGGCAGTGTCAAACGCATACACTATTATACGATTAAGTTACATTGTACTCTTTTTCCTTCGCTTTGGTTTTTTCCATTGGGTTTTCCAAGCAAGGTTTTAATGAGGCAATTTTCTTAGCGTGGTGGTCATCCAAGGGGGAGTGTTGTGAATATGGTGGATAACCACCACTTCTCTAACCCATAACCTCCCCCACTCTTCAACTCTATAACCCCCTCATTCAACTCCATAACCTCCCTCACTCTTCTATTTCATAACACTCCCATTATTGCTCCACTATCTCTCCCTCACCTCTATAGATTTGTAACTCCCCATCTTTGGGATTCCTCTATGCACCCTATAAATAGAGGGGTTTCTCTTGTATTCCACCAACCAACAAATAGTGAATAAGAATCTCTCTCTACTTTTCTTCTCTATATACTTGTATGCTTTGTTTATAAGAATGTTCAATTATTCTATTTAGTTTACAACATTATTTTTATTTTTGTTCAATGTTTCTTTTGCATTTTTTGCCCTCAAACGTCAAACCCCTGGACGACTAATTCAAGGGCAGATTTGGTGAGGCAAACAACAGTCTCACCCCTGCCAACATCATTAATTGCAATGACCGCCATATCAAAAAATTTCTTCTTGAATTTCATCAGCTCCAAAAAGTCAGATTTGGTGTGCACTTCTTCCACGAACATAACCGAATATGCTCATATAATAGGAAAAAAAAAAAAAAAACAGAGACTTCAGACCTATGTAGTTTGATGAGGTCAATTTCTAGACACAAATCACTTGTCATAAAATTAATCAAATAAGATAGTCAGATTACGTCGTTATTAATTGAAGAACATTTCAATGGGTCCTGGTCACTCTTCCATATCTATAAATACCCCATCTGCAACACACAGGGAACTCACAACCTAATCTCCAAATTACATCCTTTATAGCTTAATATTTCCAAGTATTCAGTACCACAAATGGAGGCTTCTGCACTGTTCATGGTGGTTCTCCTCGCAATGGCTTCCTCAGGAGCCCTCGCTTCGGACCCAAGCCCTCTCCAGGACTTCTGCGTCGCAGACAAGACCTCCCCAGGTACTCTCATTAACCCATGCATTTTTCCTGTGCTTCATCAACTAGTATTGCTTGATGAAATGCTTGTTTTTGGTAATTACATGCATTTGATCACAAAATACAAGTAAATAAAAACAAGCACAAGACACTATCCATAGAGAGCTGATTATGGGTGATAACAAATTTTCCAGTGCTGGTGAACGGATTGGTCTGCAAGAACCCGAAGGACGTTGTCGCGGAGGACTTCTTCTTCCAAGGCCTGAACAAGGCAGGCAACACAAACAACAAACAAGGCTCAAGCGTGACGCCGGTGAACGTGATGCAGATACCAGGCCTGAACACGCTGGGCATCTCCCTCGCCCGCCTCGACTTCGCCCCTTCCGGGCTAGTCCCACCCCACACGCACCCGCGTGCGACGGAGATACTGACGGTGATCGAGGGGACCCTCCACGTGGGCTTCGTGACTTCGAACACGCAGAACCGTCTGATCTTCAAAGTCCTCAACGCGGGTGACGTTTTCGTGTTCCCGGAAGGGCTCATTCACTTCCAATTCAACCCCGACATGCACGCGGACGCTGTGGCGATCTCGGGACTTAGTAGCCAAAACCCAGGCTTGAACATTATCGCTGACCAAGTTTTCGGGTCAGATCCGAAGATCGATCTGGGTTTGCTCGCCAAGGCGTTTCAGGTGGATAAGGGCGTTATAGAATACCTTCAGAAGCAGTTCTAGATGAATAACAATAACTAGTGCTTGATATTTATGTACTATGGAAGACCATGGCTTTATTTAATTTGGTATACTTTGTTTCAATGAGCAGGGGATGCATGTGTATGCCTGTTCTGCATTTGTTTTGTTTTACATGATAAAAATAAAAAAGGGATTTATTTGTGTTAATTTTTTTTTCCAGTGATATTGGCCAGTATGATTCAAAAAGAAAAATGATCGGTATTGCTATAATCATATTTTAAATGGGGTCCATCCATAGTGATCCTTCAACCATGCATAGAGGATCAACCTTTTTTTTTAAAAAAATAACTTTTATTACATAATTCCAATGTGTACAAAGTATTACTGTTGGTAATATATTGTCGGGACATTTTAAATGTGATCAATATATTTAGTTTATAGTTAAAATATATAATTTTAAGATATAATTTATTAACATTTATATATTTTTTAAATTTATTTAGTGAAATGAAGGTTGATATATACATTGTTGCATAACTATGGATGGATTTCTCCCTTCCAAGGCGGACCATCAAACAACTTGAAAAGCTCTTCAAGAACTTCTTGTGGATGGTGAGGAGGGAGTTAGAAAACAACATGCAGTTCGATGGGAATTGATATGTAAACCTACTGAAGAAGGCGGGCTGGGCTTGAAAAGGCTTGGTGACTGGAATGATGGAGCAATGGGAGTACGATTTTGGGAGATTGCTACTAATCACCCTCTCTTTGGGCTCAATGGATCCAGAAGCGATATCTTCAAAAATTTTCATTATGGGAGGTTCGTCCAACCGGCTCATCTACCACTGTCTGGAGGAAGACACTCAAGGCTGGTGAATGGATTTGTCCAAAAACACAGTATGTGATCTTTGATGGTCATTCCATTAACCTATGGTTTGATCCTTGGCTTAGAGGATATGGTCTAGCCCACCACTTTCATGGACAGCCACTTCTAATCTAGGGGCCTCCTAAAGATACAACAGTAAGCAAGTTGATCATCGAAGGACAATGGAGGAAGCCTTCACGATGGCCCCTTGATCTTGACCCTCTTTGGGCAGAAATTTCTGAGTTGGAAGTCGTGGGAGTGGGCCCTGATGTCCTCATATGGAAGGGTGCGAAGACTGGCCGAATCACATATAACACTGCCTGGACATTCACCTGCTCCCATAGCAGTCTTGTTCCTTGGGCCAAAGAACTATGGCACCCAATTCAACCTCCAAGGCGTAGTTTCCTCTGTTGGCAAGCGGGGTTAAATAAACTACCAACTCTCCACAGACTCTTGGGTCTCCAGCTTGTTCATTCTAACCAGTGTCATCTGTGTGGGGCAGTAGCTGAAGATGTTAATCATCTTTTGCTTTGCGGTTACTCGGCCTATGTTTGGGCCTCTCTTCTCGAAGCTTACTCTCATTGAACACTATCTATGGTTTGTCTCTTTTGGCTCTGGAATCATAGAAAAAAAAAATTCTTCGCTTTCTTCTAGTCCAAGTAATATGGTCCATTTGGATGGAGCGAAATTGTCGAATTTTCCAGCACCAACGCACTTCAAAATCTTCATTGGTTCACCAAATTTTGGCTCAAACTAAGTCTTCCTTTAGGGGCTCCATCCTGGAAGCTAAGTCTCCTCTCTCTGAGGTGCTTTGTTCAGTGTTTCAAATGTCCATTGAAGAGACCCAAAGTTCTGTCACCGTGGTCACTTGGTCCCCCCTGCCACTTGCCTGGTTGAAGGTTAATTCAGATGGTTCAAAGGCTGATGATCGCTATGCATTCGGTGCGCTTGTGCGAGATCACAACGGGGACTGCCTCAAAGCTCTCACAACTCGTGTGTGTGCGGCCTCCATCATCCTTCTCGAGCTTAAAGGTCTTGTCACGAGACTGGAGATGTGCTTTAATCTTCAGACTAACAATATTTGGCTGGAAATGGATTCCACCACTGTTGTGGCTGTTAGAATCAGAATTTGAAGAGAATGAATCAAGAATCTTATTAGGGTTTGTATCCAATATTTATAGTACAAAAAGGGAAACAAAGAAAAGACTAATCTACCCTTAACCCTAACATATATATACATTTAACACCCCCCCCCTCAAACTCATGGTGGATCATACACCGAGAGTTTGCTCAACAAGAAACCATGCCGCTGAAGTGTATGAGACTTTGTGAAAAAGTCTGATAACTGAAGAGAAGAGGAAATATATGGGAGTGATATAGTGCCTGCAATAAAATGATGACGGACGAAGTGACAATCGATCTCTATGTGTTTCGTACGTTCATGAAATACTGGATTGCTAGCAATCTGAATGGCGCTCTTGTTGTCACAATATAGAGGAGTAGACGCAGATAGAATGAGAGGAGGCGCCGAAGCCAAACAACCTCAGCAGTAGCAGATGCCATAGCACGATATTCGGCCTTAGCACTCGAACGAGAAACAATGTCTTGTTTCTTGGCCTTCCAAGATATAAGAGAGTCCCCAAGAAAGACACATATACCAGTTGTGGATTTTCGATCTGTGACATCTCCTGCCCAATCAGCATCAGTATAAGCGCGAAGTTCAAGAGTAGAAGAAGACGGTAACAGCAGAGCATGAGATATAGTGCCACGTAGATAGCGTATAATCCGAAGAACTGCTGCATAATGTGTCACGCCCCGGGCGTCCCCGAGACGCGGCAAGTGTATATAAAATATCAGAATCTACACAGGAGGTCAATAATATATCATACACAAGCAACCAGAATGACACACAGACAACAAAAGCAGGGCTGACATGATATATACACCAAATGCGGAAGCTAAAGACTGAATCTATAATCGAAACACACTACAGACTCCATACATAATCACATGTCCTGTGAGAGCCAATATACATACCAAGACATCCAAATACAACACAAACGCGTGCCCAAGCACGGAAAATAATACATACAGGCACAAGGGATGCTGATAGCCTCTGAAACTCGCGGGACGTGGCGCTACTCCGCTACTGATGAAATCCCTCGGGGAGCTCCTCCTCCAGATCCGACTCAGATGACACTGAAGAAAAATATTATGCGAGGGGTGAGCCACACGCTCAGTGAACGGCACAACCCATGCATCACAGGCAATATTGACCACAACCAGATAATCTTTATAATCCACAATCATACTGCCCAAGCCATAAAATGATAAAAACTCCGCAATCTAGTGGGTCGCTTCCGCCAACCCACTACACCCTCACCCTCACCCTCAATGGGTGACATAGGATATTGGGACTAACTACACATAACCAGCGGGTCGCTTCCGCCAACCCGCTACACCCTCACCCTCACCCTCAAGGGGTGACCAAGGGTATTGGGACTTACAATCCAGTGGGTCGCCACATCGCCGGCCCACCATACCCTCACCCTCACCCTCAACAGGTGACCTAGGCTCTTGGGACTGACTAGGCTGTTGGTCACCCTTGGTCCACCGATAGTCTCTCCTCACTCCGTAGGTCGTTTGGCCACTCCCACGTTCAGCACAGTCCTTCTACCAAATCAGGAGGCGCCTACTACTGGGAGCCCCTGCACGGGACAACCTGTCTAACGCTGAGGTAGTCTCTACACGGATCCAACGAAGGGAACAGAACAGCCTATCCATCGCATATGATCCACTCAGATCCGCAGACAACACATCTCTACAACTCTAATGTCCTGAATTCCTCAGAACTCCACCAGGGCGCATAACTAAGATGCGGGGAACATGCATAACAGTTATAACATAGGGTGGAATATCATTGGGGGAAAGAAACTCGGGAGGGCAGCGTGAGTTCCCGTTATAGGGCACCCCGACAACCAAACAAAGAACACGGTGTACCCTAACCCGGGTCTCACCGTTGTCCTCGCAAGGCCTCTCCCCTATAATATTCACTATAACATGCAATTTAACATTTACTAGCATTTAATTTAATAAATAAACTAGTAGGGCACATGCATCGGTCGGGCTTCCTAGCATGGAAACAGGGGACATGGTGCACGGCTCATACACATATCCTAAGGGTGCAAGTCCCTAACATGCAAAGTCTAGGGTAACATGCATTCTACAATTAAATCATGCTCGCATGATATACACATTACAACATGTCAATATTCATCCATGGTGCCCCAGGAGAGGTCGGTATACGCCCAAATGCGTATAACACCTCTCTACTGGGTTGGATTGTCCCACTCACTGAACTCTGGGTCATCGCGCGACCGCCCGTCAAGATCTGCAAGACAGGCATTTATACGGTGAGTAAAATCCACAATTACCCCAAAATACCCAAAAATACATTAAACATACTCTAAAAATACCCCATACTCGAGCAAACGTACATACGGCACGTACGCACGCTAGCCCGAGCACTCCGGCTCACTCCCGCACCACCGGCAACCACCCGCACGGCCACCCGACCCCTCGGGTGCGCCGCCGCACCTCAGCCCGCGTGCCCAGGCGCCGCCGGGCCCCTGCCCGCCGCCCTGGACCCGCAGCCGAGCCACCCGGTGCACCGCGCCCACTGCCCCCCGCCGCAGCAGCCCGCGCGCACCCCGCGCACACCACGCGAGCACGCCGCACGCCCCGCGCGCACCCCGCGCGCACCGCCAGCTCCGCCCCGCGCGCACTCCGCGCGCACCACCAACATCACACCGCGCGCACGCCTGCCTCTGCCCAGCGCCCCAGCGCCCAGCACCCTCGGCCAGCACCCGGTACCCGCGACCCAGCGCCCAGCGCTCTGCGCCCAGCACCCGGGACCCTCACCCAGCGCCCACGCGCACGCCCGCGCAGCACGCGCCCAGCGCGCCTGCCAGCCTGCCCACGCTGCTGCCCGCGTTGCCTGCCTGCGCGCGTCACCGAGTGGCCCGAGCACCGCTCGCCTGCACGCCCGGGGCACTGCCCGCCTGATGCCCGAGCGCCCCTGCCCTGCTCGCCTGCGCGCCCAGCCTGCCCGCCCGGCCTGCCAGCGCGCACAGCCCAGCTAGCCTACCCGCACGCATCTCCCTGCACCCCTCGAGCGCACGCCCGCGCGCGCACCGCGCGCACGCGCTCGCGCGCCCGGCAAACTAGTGCACTTGCTCCCAGCCTACCCGAGCTAGCCTTGCCAGCCTGCCCAGCGCGCACGCCCAGCCCTGCTGGCCCCCAGCGCCAGCCGAGCGCCCGCACGCCCAGCCCTGCTGGCCCCCAGCACCGCCCGAGTGCACGCACGCGTGCACGCCCACGCGCACGCGCGCGCGCCCGCGCCAGCCACTGCGCCTGCGCTGCTGCCCTGCCCGTGACAGCAGCCTGCCAGCCCGAGCTGCAAGCCTGCCAGCCCGAGCTCCTCTTCCACCCACCTCCGACCACCACCACAGCCTCCGACCACCTCCCACAGCCCTCCGACGGCCACCCACCGCCGCCGACCGCCACCCAACCCCTTTTCCACCCTCCTAGCATACATCTAAGCAAGAAAGAGAGGAAAAAGAGGTTTACCAAGGGGAGGAAAGGAAATCCGGTTGCTCTTCGCGCACCGAAACCTTTCCCAAAGGGCTTCCAACGCCCGGACCTACTCCCACCTCCGAAATAGGCCAAAACAGAGGAGAAGAGAGGGTGGACGGAGGGGTGATACTCGCTGGAAAGGGGATTTGAAAGCACCGGAGTGTAGATCGGGACCCGATCTACACTTCCTAGGTTTTGGGTTTTAAGCTTTGAGGGGTTTAAGGGGCTCAAAAGCAAGAAAAATGGAGGAGGGGAGAGAGAGAGCTCAAGGAAGGAATGATGAATAGTGCCAAGATATTTTTAGATCACACTATATATATCAAGTGACTTAAAAACCCGGATACGCCCCGGAACTGCGAAATTTCAAAAACGTTACCAGAATTTGATGAAATTTTTGTGAGAGGCCTAAAATGGCACCAGGACACCAAATATGCAGTCGGATTTTCAATCGGAGTCCTCTAACTCAGGACGATAGCTAACAGTCCAAAAATTAGCGGTTCCGATCGAAAACCGAAAAAAAAACGAAAAACTACCAGAACACTCCAACGGTTACCAGCAGGCTAAAAGTGACACATATATAACATAATGAACAGTACGAGGAGCAGCGACAAACTGACTGACAATATGCACAGCATAGGCAATGTCAGGACGAGTGACAGTGAGATAGACGAGGCTTCCAACAAGTTGTCTATAACGAGTAACATCAGAAAGTGGTTCTCCATCGTCAGGCCGGAGCTTAGCATGAAGCTCAATAGGAGTGGGAGAAATGCGATCATCAGTCAGACAGGCACGGTCGATCAAGTCAGTAGTATACTTGCGTTGGGAGAGAAGATAACCACGCGGAGCAGAAGCAACTTCCAAGCCTAGAAAATAGCGAAGTTTGCCAAGATCTTTCATCTCAAATTGACGCTGAAGATGTTGCTTGACCAACTGTATATGAGACGAATCATCGCCGGTGATGATCATGTCATCAACATAAAGCAGCAGGATAGTACGATGAGGACCAGAGGTGTGAACAAATAAAGCTGGATCAGAGAAACTCAGAACAAACCCAGCAGCACAGATAGCATCAGTGAATCGAGCGAACCAAGCACGAGGAGCCTGCTTGAGACCATAGAGAGCGCGATGAAGATGGCATACATGACCAGATGAATGAGGAAGACCCGGAGGAGGAGTCATGTAAACCTCCTCTGATAAATCACCATGAAGAAAAGTGTTCTTGACATCAAGCTGATAAATGGGCCATTGACGAACAGAAGCAACAGAAATCAAAGTACGAACAGTCGTCATCTTTGCTACAGGAGCAAATGTCTCATCATAATCAATACCATGCTGCTGAGTGAAACCACGGGCAACCAACCGAGCCTTGTGACGCTCAATCGAACCATCAGAGTTGGTCTTGATCTTATAAACCCACTTACAGCTGATAGGAGTCTTCCCTGGAGGAAGTGGTACAATTTTTCACGTATGAGTGCGTTGTAATGCACTAAGCTCCTCTGCCATAGCACATTTCCATTCTGGAATGCCGACAGCCTTACGATATGATTGGGGCTCCCAGTGAGTGGAAACAGCTGAAAGAAAACACTGAAAACTAGGAGAAAAAGAATCAGAGGCAACCAAGCTAAGTCATTGAGGAGGTCGACGAGCGCGAGGCGGATTGCGACGAGGAGCAACTGGTGCGGGATCGACTACCGGTGCGGGGTCGACTGCTGGTGTATGGTCGACTACTGATGCGGGGTCAACTGCTGGGGCATGGTCGACTACTGGTCGAACAACATCAGGCGCAGGAGCAACAACAGGGGGACTCGGCTCACATGAATCATCCGAAGAAGGAGATATAGGGGATGGCAAGGTCGTAGATGGGACAGATGAAGGAATAGAAGCCGGTGGGATAGACGATGGGGATGACTCAGGAGTCGAGAAATCCAGAAAAATAAGGTCATCAACAGTAGACGGAGGAAGTGGAGCCGGAGGTGAGCGAAGAGCATAATAAGGATGATGCTCCCAAAATGTGACATGACAAGAAATGCGAAGACGTCGTGCAATAGGATCATAACACTTGTAACCCTTATGTTGAATACTGTATCCAAGAAAAACACACATAGCAGAACGAGGAGAAAGCTTGGTACGTTCAGTGGGAGGAAGAAGAACAAAACATGTGCAACCAAAAACACGAAGACGAGAATAATCAGGTGGCTGATTGTGAAGCCGCTCAGATGGTGAGATACCACCAGTAATAGATGACGGAGTGCGATTGATGAGATACACACTTGTGAGAACTGCCTCACCCCAAAACTCAACAGGGACGGATGCAGAAAGAAGTAAAGATCGAGTCATCTCAAGGATGTGACGGTGTTTACGCTCAGCAACGCCATTTTGTTGATGAGCATAAGGAGTGGAAAACTGAGGAAGGGTGCCTTGGGATGTCAAATATTCACTAAAAGCCTTAGAACAATATTCACCACCACAATCAGAGCGTAACACCTTAATACGAGAAAATTGAGTCTCAACCATGGTAGCAAAAGAAGTATAAATACGCAATAAATCTGAACGACTAGAGAGAAGGTAAATCCAAGTGAAACGAGAATAGTCGTCGATAAAAATGACATAATATCGATTTCCCCCTTTTGAAAAAATAGGAGACGGACCCCAAATATCAGAATGAACTAAATCAAAGGGAGAATCTGAAATATGCGAACTGGAAGGGAAAGGAAGAGCCACTGTCTTACCCAATTTACAGCCCACGCATGGTTGAAGATCCGTGCGAGAAAATGATCCTAATGCACCGGTGCTAACAAGATATCGGAGTCTAGGCTGAGACAAATGACCAAGACGACGATGCAAAAGATCGAAAGGGGAAGGGGAATTTGTATCTAACTGCACAGAAGCAGCGGAAGGCAGAGGAACATGAAGCTGATCCATGTAATAGAGTCCACATTGTCGTCGCCCAGTCCCAATCCGTCTCCAGTAAGTCGATCCTGAACAGAACAAGATGATGAATCAAATGTGATCGTATAACCAAGGTCAGCAAGTTGACTGACAGAAAACAAACTCATGGAAAGTTTAGGAACATGCAAAACATTTGGCACATTAAATCGATGAGAATGATCAGAAAGAATGCCAGAGCTCGAGACAGACATAGGAGAACCATCAGCAGTGCGAATAAGTGAAGGAGGTGGTGTACAATTAACAAGAATCGATGCATCCGATGTCATGTGATGGGAAGCCCCAGAATCAAGAACCCATGAGGTAATCGGTATACCTGGTATGGGAGTAGAAGCAGACTGAACAGAACCAGAAAGATCTATACCAATCAATGATCGTAACATAACATAAAGCTGTTGATATTGATCTTGTAGCCCCTTTAAATGTGCAATAAGGTGAGCTGTGGTAAACTGTGACTGAGCAGAAGCAACGCGAGGTGCAATTGATGTACATATCTGATCCTGACAAAGAGAAGATTGAGTAGACGACTGGATTGATAAAGAGAAAGTGGCATCTCGAGCACGTTTTCTAGCCAACTTGCGGCAATCGAGGGTCACATGACCAAAGGAGTGACAATATCTGCAATCCATAGTACTTGCACAACAATAGATCAAAATAAACAGTATCTGATAGATCCAAAACAGTCACAGATGCGTAGATCATGAAAAGCTGATCAAAATGAGTACCAATATGACTATATTTGGAGTCCGAATGAGCCCGTAGCGGCCGGATAAAGAAAATACCGAAAGATCGATGACGGAGCGACAAACGGGTCGGGCCGCGGATCCAGGTCGGGTCACGGAAACGGGTCGGACAAGTGGGAGCGGATGCTGGGCCGGGCGCGAGCGGGATCCGGGACGCGTTGGCGCGTCTGGACTCGGGACGAATCCCGGGAGATCCGGGATGCTGTCCGGGACAGGATCCCAGGAAATCCGAGCGGATCTGCGCTGATCACGCGACACGGAGACGACGCGGGCAGGGCGCGGACGGGGCGCAGACGGAGCGTGGACGGGCAGGGCGCGGAAGGGGCGCGGGCAGGGAGCCGGCAGGGCGCGGCAGGGCGCGGACTGTGCGCGCGTGGGGGACTGGGCGGGGCAGGGCGACGCTGGACGGCGCAGCAGGGTGGCAGGGCAGCACGAGGCGGCGTTGCAGGGCGGCGCAGCGGCGGCACAGCAGCGGTGATGCACGAGGCTGTGACAGGGGCAGCGGCGGGGCTGCGGCAGGGGCAGCGAATTTGCGACGAGGCAGCGGCGGGGCTGGGCGGGGCTGCAGCAGGGGCAGCGAATCTGTGACGAGGCAGCGGCAGGGCTGCGGTAGGGGCAGCGAATCTGCGCGGGGCAGCAACGGGACTGCGGCAGGGGCAGTGGATCTGCGCGGGGCTGCGGTAGGGGCAGCGGATCAACGCGGGGCAGCCGTGGGGCTACGCGGGGCTGCGGCAGGGGCAGCGGATAAGTGCGGGGCAGCCGCGGGGCTGCGCACGGGTGACACGAACAGGACGACGGACAGCGGAGCGTCGACGATCTCGCGAACGGAGAGTATCGCCAACAAAAAAATCAAAGAAAAAAAATTGGATTCAAGCTCTGATACCATGTTAGAATCAGAAATTGAAGAGAATGAATCAAGAATCTTATTAGGGTTTGTATCCAATATTTATAGTACAAAAAAGGAAATGAAGAAATAAATAATCTACCCTTAGCCCTAACATATATATACATTTAACAGTGGCGTGGGTTAAAGAAAGTTGTTTCATTCCATGGTCTGCTATTCGTGATCTGCGAATATTTTCTACACTCATTCAATCATATGAGAGTTGGAAAATTTCTCACGTCTACAGAGAAGGTAACCGTGCCTGCTGATAGGCCAGTAGGGAATCAAACCTATGATAGCAGCACACCAGTCCCCAATAGGGACTACAACCTATGAACCTTCCATGTTCTGGCCACAATTACTGCAAATCATTCAGGAGGACAAAGATGGGCTCATCCAACTGAGAATCAAACCTTAAATTCTACCCAACTTATGTACTGCAATGTGGCTGAAGTCATCCACATTTGTTGTTCATTTGTTGTTCAGTACATCGTTTATCTTTTCGTTCATTTGTTGTTTTTTTTATGGTTTGTACAACTATGTACTGGATTAGAAAGTAATAGAAATACACAACTTTATCAAGCAAAAAAAAAAAGAAAGAAAACAATGGATGGATTTGTAGTTGGATTGTGACCGGGCCAACAAAAACAACAGGAACGTTATATCTTGTTAGATTTTATTTTTTACACATTTTATAAATAATTCTTTACAATTCATTATAATATATACATCATCTTTTATAAAAATAAATATATTATTAATTAAGATGTATTATTTTATTTTTTTGTAATAAAATAATATTGAATCACCAATAATGAGACTAAATCTCATAAGTATAATACGATAGACAGAGTAATGATATGGTGTGGATTGGGGTGCTCGCGTATATGTATATACGATATATATGATAATGTGCGGCTCATGCAATTCGAATTCCACCGTGCGGGATTTGATTGTTATCGTTGGATCAGTGTTCCTTTGATCAAACAGTGGGATTTGGTTTTTAAAAAAAATTAAAAAATTGAATGGAATATGGATTACCCAGTCACTCGAAACTCCCTCCCCTGTTCACTCTCTCTCTCTTTTACATTTTCAACTTTTTTTCAGATTTGGAGCTGAAGCTCTTCCCTCGTCACCTCCCGCGACCAACTCCCCCTCCCGCGGCCTCACCCTCTTGGTCCTGGGCCTTTCGGCTCCCCCTCCCGCGGCCTCACCCTCTTGGTCCTGGGCCTTTCGGCTCCCCCTCCCACGACCTCTCCAACCCATGGCACTACCTCTCTCTCCCTTCCCCTGTTATAGAACCATCTGTCATCATCTCTTCTTTGCCTTTCGCAAGTATTCCTTTCTCTTTTTTCCGTCATTGAAAACAAATTTTCCATGTCTAGAGAGCATTGTTTATGTGATGAAGTCTTGGATCCTGTTTTAGTTTTTTTTTGCCTTTTCAATTTATTGTTTCTTTTAAGGGTTTCTTGGTGAGATTTAATCCATGTTTTGTTTATATGATGTGTTCTTGATCTTTGCATTGTTTGATTTTTTTTATGCATGACTAATGTTTAATGTGTATTTCTGGGATTTTTTTAGCTGTATTTTTTTCAAGAATATAATTATAGAGAGTTTGTTGCTTATTGATGTCGTGTTGATTTGGTAATACTACTTGCCTCTGTTAAATGATCAATGATTATCTTTCCTTTCTATGTTATGTGAAAAGTCTCTTCACCACTGTTTACCATATGGGTAATTTCTTTCAACTCCTTTTAATTCAAAGATAAACATTAAAATCCTAAACAATTTCTTGAATTTATTTATTTATCAATTGTTTTGATTTTATTGATAATTTTTTTTTTGTTTTTTTTTATTATTGGCATGTTGAATGTATGATGTTTTGTTAAGTTGAATGTTAATTTTTTTTTGTTTTTGGTTTATTGAAAAATTTTTATTTGTCAAAATAAACTTTTAAAACTTAAAAAAATATTTGAAAATTTTGATTGTCATATAAAAACTTTTTTAAAAAATTCAAAAGCCTCTTAGGAAACATTTTAACAAATTCAAAGGCCATTTAAGAAATATATATTTTGTATGTGTTGCATGAATGTTATAGTGTTTAATATACTTGTATGTGTTGGATGAATTTTTTTGTTATCAATTTAGAAATATATTTACTAAGTTGAATAATTTATGGTTTAGATGGTAAAGAAATCCGATGTCTCATTAATTTAATATTTTAACGAGAGGATTGTTCAACATAAAGATACTTCATTTTATGAAGGTGGTACCAGGAAAACCACCATCATACATAAGAGGATCTCCTATGTCGATTTACTCCAAATGATGTACCATTTGACGGGGACCGATCCAAGTCGTTACACATTGTCCATGAGTGTTGTGCATCCCACTCATGACGGAAAGAGTTTGGGTATCCCTATCGAAGATGATATGGGTGTGAAAGTGATGATAATGTTGTACCCAGAGCACATGCATATTATTCAATTATGGTTAGAGAATGAAGAGATCATACAAAGAGATCGTGGTGTGATGAATTATAATGGAGAAGATTCATATCCCTCCATTGTTTGTGATCCATATCAACCTTCATCGTCATCATTTGTTCCGTGTACCCAAGAAAATTTGATTGATGCAACACCGACCAATGCCCATGGGAGTGTCAATATACCACATTTGTAAGTATTGTGTATTTATAGGATGTTTTCGGTGGGTGTATTCATATGTGTAAATATAGTGTGTTTACATTTATAGGTCCCCATTTCATGACATGGGTTGGGACGATATTCGTGAGGGAATTGAAGTAAACAATGAAGAAGAAGAAGAAGATCAAGAAGGAGGAGAAGAAGAAGAAGAGGAAGTGGGAGGAGATATTGAAAAATAAGAAGAGGATTGTGAAGATCATTGGGTTGAAGGACCTGATACTGAGGAGGACTATGATGTGGAGAGAACTGCCATCCATAAATAGAGTGTTCCTCAAATGTATGCTACACATGAGCTTAGGGAGCAAGCGGTGGCAGAAAATGTCCATCCATGCATTTATGAAATCGGATCTTCTTCATGTAATGATCTTGAGGTTGGTCAGCTTTTCGCGAATAAGAAGTCACTCATTAATGCTGTCCAAACCTGGAGCATAAAGAAATGTGTACAGTGTCTGTTATATATGTGTAACTTTTAACCTGCTGGTAACCGTTGGAGCGTTCTGGCAGTTTTTCGTTTTTTTCGGTTTTCGATCGGAACCGCTAATTTTTGGACTGTTAGCTATCGTCCTGAGTTAGAGGACTCCGATTGGAAATCTAACTGCATATTTGGTGTCCTGGTGCCATTTTAAGCCACTCATGAAAATTTCGTCGAATTCTGGTAACGTTTCCGAAATTTCACAGTTTTGGGGCGTATCCGGGTTTTTAAGTGACTTGATATATATAGTGAGATCTAAAATTAGATTGGCACTATTCATCATCCCTACCAAATGAAATCTCTCTCTCCCCTCTCTCTTTTTCTTTGATTTGAGCCCCCTAGAGCCCTCAAACCCAAAAACCTAAAGCATAGAAAGTGTAGATCGGGTCCCGATCTACACCCCGGTGCTTTCAAATTCGGATTCCGAGGAGTTTGGCCCCTCCATCCCCCCTCTTTTCTTCCCTGATTTGGGCCATTTCGAAGGCCGAGAGAGATCCGGGCGTTGGAAGCCTTTTGGGAGAGGTTTCGGTGCGCGGAGAGCAACCGGACTTCCCTTCCTCCCCTTGGTAAGCCTCTTTTTCCTCTCTTTTCTTGTATAGATGTATGTTAGGAGGTTGGTTTGAGGTTGGGAGGCGGTCGGCGGCGGTGGGTGGCCGTCGGAGGGCTGTGGGGGTGGTCGGAGGCCATTGGTGGCCGGTGGTGGGAGCTAGGCGGTCCGGGCAGGTTGGGTGGCTGTCCCGGGAGGGTTGGCAGCGGGCGCAGCAGGCTGGGGCACCAAGTGGCCGGGCGCGCAAGTGCGTGCTCCCAGGCGTGCGCGCGGCGTGCGGCGTGCGCTCGGGTGGTGCTGCAGGCGTGCTGGGCGCGCTGGGTAGGGCTAGCTCGGGTAGGATGGCTGCGGGCTGTGCGAGCAGGGCAGGCCGGCTGGGCAGGCCATGCTCGGGCAGCTGGCAGGGGGCGCTCGGGCATCAGGCGGGCAGTGCCATGGCGTGCAGGCGAGCGGTGCTCGGGCCACTCGGCGATGCGCGCAGGCAGGCAGCTCGGGCAGGCTGGCAGGCGCGCTGGGCGCGTGTTGCCCGGGCGTGCGCGTGGGCGCTGGGTGAGGGTCCCGGGTGCTGGGCGCTGAACGTCAGGCGCTGGGTCGCGGATACCGGGTGCTGGGCGAGGGTGCTGAGCGCTGGGCGCTGGGCACTGCAAAGGAGCATGCGCGGGGGGCGCTGGGCAGAGGCACAGGCGTGCGCGCGGGTAGAGGCTGGTGGTGCGCGCGGAGTGCGCGCGGGACAGAGCTGGTGGTGCGCGCGGGGTGCGCGCGGGGCAGGGCGCTGGATGCGCGGGGAGTGTGGTGTGCTAACGGGTCAGCGCGGGGCGTGCGGGGTGCGCGCGGGCTGCTGCGGCGGGGCGCAGTGGGCGCGCGGCGCACCGGGTGGCTCGACTGCGGGTCCAGGCGTGCGGGCAGGGGCCCGGCGGTGCCCCTGGGTGCGCAGGCTGAGGCGCGGCGGCGCGTCCGGGGGCGAGTGGCCGTGCGGGTGGTTGCCGTGGGTTCGGGAGTGAGTCGGGGTGCTCGGGCTAGCGTGCGTACGGGTCGTATGTACGTTTGCCCGAGTGTTGGGTTCTTTCGGTGTATTTTGGGTATTTTGATGTATTTGTGTATTTTACTCACCGTATAAATGCCTGTCTTGCAGATCTTGATGGACGGTCGCGCGACGACCCGGATTCCGGTGAGTGGGACAATCCAACCCAGTAGGGAGGCATACTACTCACTTGGGAGTGTATTGCCCTCCCCTGGGGCACCATGGATGTATATTAGCCTGTTATAAATATTAATCCATGCTGCATGATTTATGTGTAGAATGCATGCTACCCTAGACTTGCATGTTAGGGACTTGCACCCTTAGGATAGGTGTAAGAGCCCTGTATCTTGTCCCCCTGTTCTCATGCTAGGAAGCCTTGGCCTATGCATGTGTCCTACTAGTTTATTTATTAAATTAAATGCTAGTATATGTTTAATTGCATGCCTTAGGTAATATTATAGGGAGGGGCCTTGCGAGGTCAACATTGAGACCCGGGTTAGGGTACTCCGTGTTCCTTGTTTGGTTGTCGGGATGTCCTGTATCGGGACCTCATGCTGCCCTCCCAAGGTTCTTGTCCCAATAATATTATATCTCTAGTTGATAATTAATGATTTACCCCTTGTATGATTATTAGCATCTTAGTGAATATTATAGGGGAGGGGCCTCGCGAGGACAGCGGTGAGACCCGGGCTAGGGTACTCCGTGTTCCTTGTTTGGTTGTCGGGGTGTCCTATATCAGGAACTCACGCTGCCCTCCCGAGCTTCTTTCCCCCAATGATATTCCACCCTTGCTTTTATTGTACATGTTTCCCCGCATCTTGGTTATGCGCCCTGGAGGAATTCTGAGGAATTCAGGACATTAGAGTCGTTGAGGTGTGTAGTCGGCGGATCCGAGTGGATCATGTGCGTATGGATAGGCTGTTCTGTCCCCTTCGTTGGATCCGGTAGAGGCTGCCCCAGCGTTAGAAAGGCCGTCCCTTCCAAGGGTTCCCATCAGTAGGCGCCTCCTGATTTTGGTTTCGGACTGTGCTGAAGTTGTGGGTGAGGGCTCCCATCAGTAGGCACCTCTTGATTTGGTTTCGGACTGTGCTGAATGTGGGAGTAGACCAAGCGGCCTACGGAGTGGAGGAGAGACTATCGGTGGACCAAGGGTGACCAACAGCCTAGTCAGTCCCAAAATCCTATGTCACCCGTGGTAGGGTGAGGGTGAGGGTGTAGTGGGTTGGCGATGAGCGACCCGCTGGTTTTGTGATTTGATGATTATCAGTCCCAATATCCTGCGTCACCTGTTGAGGGTGAGGGTGAGGGTGTGGTGGGTCGTCGATGGAGCGACCCAGTGGGTTATGTGTTATGCCACTTAGAGGCCGGATAAATAAATGAATTGTGGTCAATATTGTCTGTGATGCATGGGTTGTGCTGTTCACTGAGCGTGTGGCTCACCCCTCGCATATGTTTTTCCCCAGTTGCCACTGAGCCGGAGCCGGAGCCGGAGCAGCAGTTGGAGCCTTCCAAGGGATTCCTTCAGTAGCGGAGCAGCGCTACGTTCCACGAGTGCCAGAGGCTATCAGCATCCCTTCTTGACTGTATGTATTTTATTTCCGTGCTTGGCACACGTTTGTATATATTCAGTTGTATTTGTGTATATTGGCTCTCACAGGACAGATGATTGTGTATCGAGTCTGTAGTATGTTTATTTACAGATTCAGTCTTTTGCTTCCGCATTTGGTGTATATATCATGTCAGCCTTTGTTGTCTGTGTGTCATTCTGGTTGCTTGTGTATGATATATTATTGACCTCCTGTTTAGATTCTGATATTTTATATACACTTGCCGCGTCCCGGGGACGGCCGCCCTGGGGCGTGACAGTGTCATGTGGTGAAATCAAATGCAGAAAAATACTTCGTTCAGTGCATAAATGATGAATGTCATTGAAGACTATATGCGAGGAGGGTCGGTGGTTCAGAAATGTTCAAGATTTCCACTCTGAGAGTTCCTCATACATGCTTGGATCCTCTACTCAGTTCAAATCACAGACAATTTAGTTCTGATTATATCTCACAGCTAATTATACCAACGATTCGTCATAATTTCAGAATCAGTCGTACTGAGATAATGGACATGATACGTGCTGATCATCACTACACAATTTCATATTCAAAGGTACACCGTGCCAAATGGAAGGCTATGGAAAGGATATTTGAAAATTGGGAGGAGTTATATGCTGAGTTGCTTCTATATGTTGATGCCCTAAGGAGGTCTAATCTAGGAACAAATGTGCTCTTCGAATGCCCTGTCATACAAGAGAATAACATGGGTAGACCAATCCGACAATTTGAACGTGTTTATTGGGCATTCGGACCAGCCTTAGAGGCTTTCAAACATTGTTGTCCATTGGTTTGCATCGATGGAACACATCTATATGGAAAATATAAAGGAAATCTCTTGATAGCCACTGCTTGCGATGCAAAAAATGGTTTGCTTTCGATAGCCTCTGCTATAGTTGAATATGAGAACAAAAGCAGTTGGACCTTCTTCCTTTGGAACTTGTTCTTTTCTGTTGGTATTATAAACAACGTGTGTCTCATATCTGATCGGCATTTGGGCATCATAGCAGGCATGAAAGCTATTGAGGAAGCAAGCAATGTGACATGGCACTATCGTTTCTGTATGAGACACATGGTAGACAACTTAAAAAAAATGTTAAATCAAAGGAGTTGAGTGACCAAGTGTGGAGGGCTTCCACCTTGAAATGTCTAAATCAATTTGCTGACGAAATGCGAAAGATTCTTAGTGCCTCCCCGCAAGCTCGCACATGGCTTGATCAAGTCCCTCCACAGACATGGGCCCTTTGTTATGACGATGGTCGTCGTCATGGCACGATGACCACCAATAGAGCAGAAAGCATGAATAGTGTCTTGAAAGGTGTAAGAGGATTGTCAGTCACTGCCATATTACAACAGACATTCATATGGGTGTTAGAGTATTTTTATACGAGGCGTGAGTCAGCCGAGAGCATGTCAAGTGAACATGTGCCATCTATGCAGCAGCTTTTGGAGAGAACTGCACATGATGCAAGGGCGATACTAGTAAGAAGGCTTGATAGGTCAGAATTCAATGTCCAAGACAAGAATGCAGTTATGTACACTGTCTTCTTGTATTCTGACCATGCAGATTGTCAATGTCATGTTCTGAAGTTGTTTCACTATCCATGTGCACATGTCATAGCGGCTTGCGAGTATGCTCATATTAGTCCTGGCAGATATGTGTCACATTGGCTTTCCTCAAAGTCATACAGACACACTTATGAATCCCGATTCCACTCCGTTGATGTTAAAAGTAGTTAAAAACAATCAGACATATCACACCTCCACCACCCCCACAGTACCATCCAGGCTATGTCGCACCACATTCGGTAAGAATTTTAAACGCATGCTACATTTTTAGAAAGTGATAAATGATTTTATAACAACTTATCATATTGAAACTTTTGTTCACAGAGAGGAGTTATACAGAACATTAGTGAGGTGCTTGCAAGAGGGTTGGTGTTATACCCCAACTGCGATGAGTGGCGGCAGTTGTGGCACGTGACTATGCAGAGGCGATGATGGGAGACAGGGGACAACCTTCGAGTACCTCTAGTGCGTCTACAAATGCTGATGATTATGAGGATGTCATAAATGATAGTTTAACTCACACTGAATTCACAATTGATGAGTTCTTCAATGATGTACGACTCGAGGCAGAATTCGATGAGCAGCCACAACAACCAGTCCCAGTTTCAGATCAAGCTCTAGAGATGACACTCCAGACATATATTCGTGGACCACACAGGGTTTGGTGTACTTCTACTACTGCCAGTCCAGGATCGGGTGAATAATTTACCACTTCGCCACAATCAGGTGTGCCATCTTCTACAGCAATTGACGTACCTTCTTCATCAGCACCTCCTGCTCCGAGAAAAGCTAAAAAGAAAGGATTTATGAAAATATTTGGATGATTGTATTTATGGGACGTAAGACATGTTTATTATATTTATGCATTTTCATTTGTGTTCAGAAACACGAGTCAAGTGATTGTAATGGAACTTATATTTTATTTCCTGAATGTTGTTTTATTATATGTTCAAGCATGATTTTCCATACAGGTTAGAACCAATAATTTGTACAACAACAAAAACAAAAAAAACGGATGACCACTGAAGATGGTATATATATAATCCGTCTCCTAGAGACGGATTATACGTATACCGTCTCTTGGAGACGGATTATATAGTGTAAATCCCCATTACTGTGGTCAAAACACTGGAGACGGATTATATCCAGTACAAAGATTCACAAAAAATGACCAGCGGTGACGTGGCAGCGCTGACTGGGTCAACGAGGCTAGGTTTTGCAAATATTCATTTTAGGGGGCTAAAAGTGCTAATTACCCTTACCATATTTCCATCGGGTTTAAGATGAATCAACAGCTGCTTTGATACATCAAATTTAAAATTTTGTTATTCCATTGTCACCTGATTGTGATGGTTATCCTATGAATGTCCCCTATTTTCAATTAGTTGATATGCATCCATTCGTTGCCATCTACTTGTCAAAATGTTTACTGGAGTTGTTATATTTCATCTTCATACTATATTACATATTTGTTGTCATAGTTGATAACCATCTATTTGTTGTCATATATTTTCGGTTCTTTTTCTCAAGTATTGATTCTGTTGGAGTTGTTATAAACTTATTTAAAAGATTGGTGAGGATAAATAAAGGCCAAAGCAAATTATAATGAGATTTTAATCAAATATTACAGATGCAACTAAATGATTTCCCTATCATAATTTCAAACCCCATACCAACCATTACCTTTCATATGTTAGCTTAAATTTTCTATCATAGCTTAAGCTAAGAAAGAAAGAAAAAAAGATCGTTATGAAGGATGACACAAACAAATTTCATTTTCTCCTCCAAAACAATCTTCACCGTTCGGTCTAAAGAAATATGCCTAGTGTCAACCATTAATCTCACTGTAATTGAGTAACTGACTTCATGTCCAATTAGGCACAATTGCATTATGGAAGAAATTGGGTAGCTTCAGTTGCCTCTTTTGGCAGCCTCCACAGAAGTCCCTAAACCAAAAAATGAAATAATATGCTTTAATTTGTATAGATATAATATTTGAATAAAAACACTTTCAGTTTGTTTTTTAGCCATGTTTTTAAGTCATATGACTTTAATTGGTTGTTATACAATTGTGTTGAATCTCATTTTATTTATGTATACTGAGTTGTTCATATAGAAGCAAAGGGAACTCACCAATGAATATGGAAACATGGTATTGGCACCATATTAGTTCCACAAATGTTTTATTACATGATTTCTCACTTTTGAAAATTAACTCATTGCAGTATTGGACCAGGAATGCATCAGTTGCAGTCACCAACAACACCATGCATCAATTTGGACCTGGAACTCGGCAATTTCAAACATTTGGGAAGGGGATGGATGCTAGGGATCGGAGAATTTTTGTTATGCCTGTGTCATTTGGAGCCTTATTTTTTTCGATCAAAGTCTCTAAAATTTTGGTTTTTAGCCACTTGCGGGAGTTGGAGTGCTTTGATTGAAAATCTATCTGTTTATTATGGGTCGAGGTACCATTTAGTACTGCCCATAGAAATTTCATCGAATTCCGGTTACGCTTTAGAAAATTATGCAGTTTCGAATCGTATCCGGGTTTTGGTTGATGCTGGCTTGTCAGGGGGGGGGGGACTATGAAGTCAATTGGAGACTTTGACAAGTCAAAGAAGACCATTGACCAAGGTCAAATGGTTTTGTCCTTTAGCTTGGTTGGGTTGACTTGTCAAAGCTCCCACCAACTCACTTTTTCCCCATTTAAAGACTTATTTGTGAGTGACTTTTGCTCTCTCTCTCTCCCCTCTCTCCCTCAACGTGCCCTCCTCTTCACTCTCCTTTTTTTTGCTCCTTTTGTTGGTTTTAAGGAGAAGAAGAAGAAATAGAAGGAGAAGGTGAAGGTGAAAAAGAAAAAGAAGTGAAAGCCATGAAGGGCTTGAGGAGATGCGAATGAGGTGGTGGTAGTGGTGGTGGTGGTTGAGGTAGTCGTCGGTGTGTCGAGAACCCCGCATCTCCCCATTTCCCTCCCCCTATTTTGATTTTGTAGACCGGATGCGTGGCAATCCGGGTATCGATGAGTGGTTCGATCCAACCCTTCGGGAAGCGTTGGATGCACGTAGTCGTGCGTCGCGCATCCGTTGGGCACCCTGACTATACTACTTATTTAGATAAGTAGTATGGTCATGTCTAACCCATAATATGCTAGATATTTGCATGCTAGGTTAGTATAGCTCGTATATTGTGTAGAACCCCCTTATTCTACCATATACTTGCCTATGTATCATATTCATGTGTGAATTATTATGTTTGCATGCGCCCTTCATGTATGGGCATGTGTGATGTGTGTTTATAATGAATGTATAGAATATGCATGCCTTAGGTAGTCTCTATTTATAGTACTACCTCCCTATGTTAGTAATATCTAGCATGATTAAACCTGGGTTAATAACCGGGTGCATACTTAATATTCCCTAGTCATAAGACTGGAGGACGTGGTATCGCTGTTGCACCCATCTTGTTGGGGCAAAGCTATGACCAGCTTCTAAAGAGGATGAAACTTTTCCCTCTCTCTTGCCCTCCCTCTTTGCGTAAATTGAGTAAGTAGATATGGTTCCTACTTGACTCAGGTCCGCATGGGATTATCGGCATGCACCGGTTGTTGCGCGAGATCGCTCTTAACCCTTCCCTTTTAAGTTGGTGATATCCAACGCATGCTTAAGTTATACCTTGTGTGCTTATATGATTAATGTGCCTCATATGCATGTGTAGTTAGGCCATGCCTTGTATGTATGTTGCATGATTTATTGTCTATGATGTATATTCGTGTTAGGGAGTACCCTATAATTAATCATCTGTTATCGCGCATGTTAAAACTAATTAGGCCTATCTAAAATAGGTGTGAGTATGACTTGCTGTTGAGATGTACCTCATTAGTTAGAGCGCGAGCGATGTAATCGCCACCCTGCATCCGTGAGATGCACTTGAATGGAATTCAGGAGAATTCATTGTTGTATCGGTTTTGTTAAACCGGTGGCTATGGCATTAAGTTAGGCCTACCCGTGCTAGGCGCGTATATGAACCGCCTGTTGGGTTATATGCCTTGGGCTTATTTCTGCGTGAGAGCAGAGGTAACTCCTCGCGTCCGAGCGACGCACCTGTGTGGGAGTACAAGAGTATTCGATATCTTCGATATGTGATTATCGAGCTTAGTTGACTTTCCCCTAGGGTTCGCTTTGTGAACATGTGGTGCTTCTTTCCAACATCGTCGTGCGTTGAAACACCCCAGCGTCGAAGCTGTCCTGTTTGGGTGCCACCACTTGTAGGTGCTACCGATGCGCATCGCGGTACACATCTCGCTGATGTACCGATCGTGGAAGGCCGACAGGTAGAGGCTACGCGGGAGAGGGCTACCAGATGATATTATGAGCGTGGAATCGTTCTCCCCTTCTTCAGATCCACATTGAAGCTACCCGACGTTAAAGCTATCCTGACAGAGGGCTCCCACCTGTAGGTACTACCGATGCGTTCGGCAAATGTACTGATCATGGGAGTATACCAGGTAGAGGCTACTCGGGAGAGGGCTACCGGATGACGAAGGGTGTAGATGTCACGCCCCAGGGCGGCCGTCCCCGGGACGCGGCAAGTGTATATATAATATCAGAATCTACACAGGAGGTCAATAATATATCATACACAAACAACCAGAATGACACACAGACAACAAGTGGCTGACATGATATATACACCAAAAGCGGAAGCAAAAGACTGAATCTGTAAATAATCATACTACAGGCTCGATACTCAATCATCTGTCCTGTGAGAGCCAATATACACAAATACAACTAAATATATACAACCGCGTGCCAAGCACGGAAATAAAATACATACAGTCAAGAAGGGATGCTGATAGCCTCTGGCACTCGCGGAATGTAGCGCTGCTCCGCTACTGAAGGAATCCCTCGGAAAGCTCCTCCCGCTGCTCCGACTCCGGCTCAGTGGCAATTGGGGAAAAACATATGCGAGGGGTGAGCCACACGCTCAGTGAACAGCACAACCCATGCATCACAGACAATATTGACCACAATTCAGATCTTAATAATCCACAATCTCTCATTAACAACCACAAAATGGTAACAAATACTCAAACCAGTGGGTCGCTCAATCGCCAACCCGCTACACCCTCACCCTCACCCTTCAATGGGCGACTTAGGATTTTGGGACTGATAATCATCCAATCACAACTCCAGTGGGTCGCTCATCGCCAACCCACTACACCCTCACCCTCACCCTTCAATGGGTGACATAGGATTTTGGGACTGACTAGGCTGTTGGTCACCCTTGGTCCACCGATAGTCTCTCCTCCACTCCGTAGGCCGCTGGGCTATCACCCACAACTTCAGCACAGTCCGTCACAAATATCGGGAGGCGCCTACTGATGGGAGCCCTCACCCACAACTTCAGCACAGTCCGTCACAAATATCGGGAGGCGCCTACTGATGGGAACCCTTGGAAGGGACGGCCTTTCTAACGCTGGGGCAGCCTCTACCGGATCCAACGAAGGGGACAGAACAGCCTATCCATACGCATATGATCCACTCGGATCCGCCGACTACACACCTCAACGACTCTAATGTCATGAATTCTTCCGAATTCCTCCAGGGCGCATATCCAAGATGCGGGGAACACGTACAGTACTAGCAAGGGTGGAATATTACTGGGGGAAAGAAACTTGGGAGGGCAGCGTGAGTTCCCGGTATAGGTCACCCCGACAACCAAACAAGGAACACGGAGTACCCTAGCCCGGGTCTCACCGCTGTCCTCGCGAGGCCCCTCCCCTATAATATTCACTAATTATGCTAATAATCATACAAGGGGTAAATCATTAATTATCAACTAGAGATATAATATTATTGGGACAAGAACCTTGGGAGGGCAGCATGAGGTCCCGATACAGGACATCCCGACAACCAAACAAGGAACACGGAGTACCCTAACCCGGGTCTCAATGTTGACCTCGCAAGGCCCCTCCCTATAATATTACCTAAGGCATGCATTTAACATACACTAGCATTTAATTTAATAAATAAACTAGTAGGACACATGCATAGGCCAAGGCTTCCTAGCATGAGAACAAGGGGACATGATGCATGGCTCATACACATATCCTAAGGGTGCAAGTCCCTAACATACAAGTCTAGGGTAACATGCATTCTACATTTAAATCATGCTCGCATGAAATACACTTTACAACCGGTTAATATAAATCCATGGTGCCCCAGGAGAGGTCGGTATACGCCCAAATGCGTATAACGCCTCTCTACTAGGTTGGATTGTCCCACTCACCGGAATCCGGGTCGTCGCGCGACCGTCCGTCAAGATCTGCAAGACAGGCATTTATACGGTGAGTAAAATACATAAATACATCAAAAATACTCTAAAATACTCAACACTCGGACAAACGTACATACGGCCCAGGGCGGCCGTCCCCGGGTCGCGGCAAGTGTATACAAGATATCAGCAGCCTAAACAGGGAATCAATAAATCACTCTAAACAACAACTAAAATGACAACAACACAGATGAAAGCAAGGCTGACATAATATATACACAGATAGCGGAAGCTAAAAGACTGAGTCTGTAATCCAAAAACATACTACAGACTCGATACAAATCAAATGTCCTGTGAGAGCCAATATACACATACATCCAAATACAGTCCAAACTGGGTGCCCAAGCACGGAAATATATACATACAATGAAAAGGAAGGATGCTGATGGCCTCAGAAACTCGCGGGACGTAACGCTACTCCGCTACTGGTGCAGTCGCTCAGGGAGCTCCTCCTTCAAGTCCTCCTCTGTAATCACTGGAAAAATATTATGCGAGGGGTGAGCCACACGCTCAGTGAACAGCACAACCCATGCATCACAGATATATTAACCACAATTAATCAACAACCAGCCTCAAAGTGGCATAACAACATAAATCTAGTAGTTCGTACTTCGCCGAACCACCACACCCTCACCCTCACCCCTCAATAGGTGACATAGGATATTGGGACTTATAATCATCCATACACATCCATACACCCTCACCCTCACCCCTCAATAGGTGACATAGGATATTGGGACTGATAATCATCCAAACACATCCATACACATCCATACACCCTCACCCTCACCCCTCAACAGGTGACATAGGATATTGGGACTGACTAGGCTGTTAATCATCCTTGGTCCACCGATAGCCTCTCCTCCACACCGTAGCTTGCCTGGTCTACTCCCACATTCAACACAGTCCGAGTCCAAGATCAGGAGGTGCCTACTGATGGGAGCCCTCTGTCAGGATAGCCTGTCTAACGCTGAGGAGTTCCTACACGGATCCAACGAAGGGAAGAGAAACAGCCTACCCACACGCATATGATCCACTCGGATCCGCTGACAACACATCTCTACAACTCTAGTGTCTTGAATTCATCAGAATTCCTCCAGGGCGCATAACCAAGATGCGGGGAACATGCATTAATATAGACGGGAAAAGAAACCTTGGGAGGGCACCATGAGGTCCCGATATAGGACATCCCGACAACCAAACAAGGAACACGGAGCACCCTAGCCCGGGTCTCAATGTTGACCTCGCAAGGCCCCTTAATATTCCCTAAGGCATGCAATAATATTACCAGTTTCATTTTATTTAACAAATTAAACTAATAGGAGCATACAAAGGCCGAGGCTTTCCTAGCATGATAACAAGGTGACAAGATGCATGGCTCTTACACAACCTAAGGGTGCAAGTCCCTAACATACTCAGTCTAGGGTAGCATGCATACTACATATCAATCATGCTGCATGGATTACATATTAAACCGGTTAATATTAATCTATGGTGCCCCAGGGGAGGACGGTATACGCCCAAGTGCATATAACACCTCCCAACTGGGTTGGGTTGTCCCACTCACCGGAAGTTGGGTCGTCGCGTGACCGTCTGTCAAGATCTGCAAGACAGAGTATCAACTTGGTAAGTAAAATCCACAAATACCACAAAATACTCAAAATACACAAATAAATACCCAACACTCGGGCAAACGTGCATACGGCCCGTACGCACGCTAGCCCGAGCACCCCGACTCACTCCCGCACCCCCGGCAACCACCCGCACGGCCACCCGCCTCCGGACGCACCGCCGCGCTCCAGCCTGCGCACCCAGGCGCCCTGCCGAGCCCCTGCCCGCACGCCAGGACACGCCGCCGAGCTCCCCGGGTGCACCGCGCGCTCACTGCGCCCCAGCGCAGCAGCCCCCGCGCACACCGCACGCCCCTCGCCGCGCGCGCACACCCTGCGCGCACCACCGCTCGCCTCGCCGCGCACCCCGCGCGCACCACCGCTCGCATCACCCACTCGACCAGCACCCCCAGCACGCCCAGCGCCCAGCACGCCCAGCGCCCAGCACACCCAGCGCCCAACACGCCCAGCACGTCCAGCGCCCAGCACGCCCAGCACGCCAGCGCCCAACGCAGCGCCTGCGCCACCCGAGCGCACGCCCGCGCGCACGTCCGCGCGCGCCCTGCCACTGCACGCCTCTTGCGCCTGCCTGCTGCGCTGCCTGTGCTGCCTGCTGCCCGAGACAACCACCACCTGCCCGAGCACCTCTACCACCACCCACCGACCACCAACGGCCTCCGACCGCCCCCAACCACCACCGACAGCCACCAGCCGCCCTCCTCACTCAACCCCACCCTCCTAACATGCATCTAAACATGAAAAAGGAGGAAAAGAACCCTTACCCAAGGAAAGGAGAGGAAAGGAAGGGAACCGGAGGATCTTCGTGCACCGAAACGCCTCCCAACGGATCTCCACCACCAAGACCTCCTCCTACCTCAAAAGGGGCTGAAAACAGGGGAGAATAGAGGGGGTTAGAGGGGGCCAAACTTGTCGGAACTCGAATCCGAGAACACCGGGGGATAGATCGGGACCGGATCTAACCTTTCTATGTTTTGAGTTTTGAGTTTCAAGAACTCTAGGTGGCTCAAAAGCAAGAAAAGGAGAGAGGGGGAGAGAGAAAATGTGTTTGAGAAGATGATGAATAGTGTAGGGCAAACTTTTAGCTCTCACTTAAATAGTCAACACTTAGATTAGGGTTAAGAAGGATTAATTAGGGTTTAAGTGAAGTGGCTTTGACTTGGGTCAACCCAACCACACAAAAAAACAAAAAGGGTTGACCAAGTCATGGGCCCACTTTGACCGAGTCAACTCTCCCAATGACTTCTCGCTCGGTCAAAACCCGGATACGCCCCGAACTGTGAAATTCTGAAACGTTACCGGAATTCGATGAAATTTTCGTGAGTGGCTTGGAATGGCACCAGGACACATAATATGCAGTTAGATTTTCAATCGGAGTCCTCAAACACAGAACGATAGCTAACAGTCCAAAATTTTGCGGTTCCGATCGAAAAAAACAAAAAAACTCAAAAACTGCCAAAATGCTCCAATGGTTACCAGCAGGCAAAAAGTGACACATATATAACATTCTCCCCCCCTTAGGAAATTTTGTCCTCAAAATAAATACAAGAACATCTAAGAAGGGAAAAGATGCGGATACGCGTCACGCATGGCGTCCTCGAGCTCCCAGTTGGCCTCGGCACCGGAACGGTGCTGCCATCGCACCTTGACCAGCTGGACGGTCTTGGTGCGGAGCCTCTTCTCGCGGCGGTCCAGGATCTCAATCGGCTGCTCAACGAAAGACAAGTCCGGCTCGAAGACGAGCGGCTCGAACGGGATGACGTGAGCAGGATCGTGGACATATCGCCTCAGCTGCGAGACATGGAAGACGTCATGAGCCTGAGCCAACTGTGGGGGCAGAGCTATGCGATAGGCCACTTCCCCAACTCGCTCGAGGATGAGGAACGGCCCAATGAAACGCGGACTCAGCTTGCCCCGCACACCAAATCGGAAGATGCCCTTCATCGGGGACACCTTCAAGAACATATGGTCACCAACCTCGAAGGTGAGCTCACGGCGACGACGGTCGGCGTAGCACTTCTGACGACTCTGAGCGACTCGGATACGCTCGCGAATCGTCTTCACCATCTCTGAGGTCTGGTGAACTATCTCTGGTCCCTCCAACTGGCGCTCTCCGACCTCGTCCCAACACAGGGGGGACCTGCAGCTGCGGCCATAGAGTGCCTCGTAAGGAGCCATCCGGATGCTCGAGTGGTAGCTGTTGTTGTAGGCAAACTCCACCAACGGAAGGTGCCTCTCCCAACTGCCCCCAAAATCGAGAACACAGGCCCGCAGCATATCCTCAAGAGTCTGGATCGTCCTCTCCGACTGGCCGTCCGTCTGCGGATGAAACGCTGTACTGAAATGGAGGTTCGTACCAAGGGCGTGCTGGAGGCTACGCCAGAACCTCGAAGTAAAACGCGCGTCTCGATCGAAATGATGCTGACTGGAGTGCCATGGAGACGGACAATCTCGGAGACAAATAACTGCGCCAGGGTGTCCAGAGAATCGGTGAGTCGGATGGGGAGGAAATGAGCAGACTTCGTCAGCCGGTCGACGATCACCCAGATGGCATCGCGACCCGAACGTGACCTCGGCAAACCCGAGACGAAGTCCATGGTGATCTGCTCCCACTTCCACTGAGGGATCTCAATGGACTGCAGCTTCCCCGCAGGGCGCTGATGCTCCGACTTCACCTGCTGGCATACTAGGCATCGGGCAACGAAACGGGCAATATCCGTCTTCATCCCGCGCCACCAATAGCCACGACGAAGGCCCCTGTACATCTTCGTGCCACCAGGATGCACTGTGTACCTCGAACGATGGGCCTCGTCCAGAATCTTCCGCTTCAGCTCTGCGTCGTCGGGAATGCACACTCGGCCTCTGAATCGCAGGATCCCGTCCGCGCGAATCTGGTAGTCCGGACGCTCGCCCGGGCGACGCCTTCAGAGAGGACTATAAAATGCGGATCCTGAGCCTGAGCCGTGCGGATATCGTCGAGAAGGACTGGCTGCACCACTAGCCTGGCCAAAAAGCCACCCGCAGGAGTCTCTCGAACACTGATCCAGCAAGCGGCCTCCTCCAGAAGCCTCCAACGACGGACAGCCATATGGGCGGCCATGCCCAAGGGCTACCTACTGAGCGCATCTGCCACGACATTCGCCTTACCCGGATGGTAAGCGATGTCACAATCATAGTCCGTCAGGAACTCAACCCAACGTCTCTGACGCATGTTGAGCTCCGGCTGGGACTGCAGATATGTCAAGCTCTTATGATCAGTAAAGAGCTCGAACTCCTCTCCATAGAGGTAATGCCTCCACATCTTCAGCGCAAAGATGATCGCTGCCAACTTAGGTCGTGGGTGGGGTAATTCTGCTCATGGGGCTTCAACTGACGAGACGCGTAAGCCACAACCTTACCGTGCTGCATCAGGACGCAACCCACACCCAACTGCGATGCATCTGTGTAAACTGTGAACCCACCACTCCCAGATGGAAGGGTAAGAACTGGCGCTGAGGTGAGCCTTCGCTTCAGCTCCTGGAAGCTCTCCTCGCAAGCAGGGGACCACTCGAACCGAACATCCTTCCGAGTGAGGCGGGTAAGAGGAACGGCTATCTTCGAGAAACCCTCGACAAACCTCCTGTAATAACCCGCCAAGCCCAAGAAGCTCCGAATCTCTGTGGGGTTCGACGGTCGACGCCAATTCGACACGGCGAGCGTCTTCTCCGGGTCCACAGCTATGCCCTCACCGGAAATCACATGGCCCAGAAAGGCCATACGCTCCAACCAGAACTCGCACTTGCTGAACTTGGCGAACAACTGATGTCTGGCCAAAGTCTCCAAGACAGTGCGAAGATGGTGAGCGTGCTCCTCAAGACTCCTCGAGTACACCAATATGTCATCGATGAATACTACCACAAAGGAGTCGAGGAAGGGCCGAAATACCCGGTTCATCAGATCCATGAAGGCCGCCGGCGCGTTCGTCAACCCGAATGGCAGTACTCTGAACTCGTAGTGCCCATACCGGGTGCGAAAGGCCGTCTTCGGAATGTCTGACTCCCGGATCTTCAGCTGGTAGTACCCCGAGCGGAGATCGATCTTGGAAAAGACACGCGCTCCCTGGAGCTGGTCAAACAGATCGTCGATCCGCGGCAACGGGTACTTGTTCTTCACTGTCCGTTTATTCAGCTGCCTGTAATCAATACACAGCCGCAGCGAACCGTCCTTCTTCCGGACGAACAGGACAGGGGCTCCCCACGGAGAAACACTCGGACGTGCGAAGCCCTTCTCCAGCAACTCCTCCAACTGCTCCTTGAGCACCCTCAGCTCTGCAGGGGCCATCCGGTACGGAGCTCTCGAAATCGGCTCGGTCCCCGGAATCAGATTGATCTCAAACTCGATCGCGCGATCCGGCGGTAATCCCGGAAGATCATCGGGAAAAACCTGGGGATACTCTGCCACGACCGGAGTCTGACTGATATCTGCCTGCAGCGGTGCATCCTCCTGAGCAATGTACGCTAGAAAGCCCTCGCATCCTCCCTGAAGGAGTCTCCACGCCTGCATGGACGACACGAACCCCAAAGGGGCTACGTCACGATCGCCCACGAACTGGAAGGACCTCCGACCCGGAAGGTGGAAAGACACCGACTTGGCAAAACAGTCGATGCTGGCATGACTAGCTGCAAGCCAATCCATTCCCAGGATGGCATCAAAGTCCGTCATCGCGAGCTCCACCAACTCCACTGGAAACTCATGCTCCGCAACCTCTACCGTACACCCTCGGTACACTGAACTGAGGAGAATACGGTCTCCCACGGGCAATGATATCTCCAAGATAGCATCTAAAGGAGCGGACGCCACGCCCGTCCGTCTCGCAAAAGCAGGAGACACGAACGAGTGTGTGGCTCTGGAATCAAACAATACATAAGCAGGAAGCTGGGAGATCTGAACAACACCTCTGACCACGCTGCCTGATGCCTGAGCCTCCTCTGCCGAAAGCGCTGCCACTCGGCCCTGCACGAACTGCGGCTGAGGAGCAGGGGCACGCCTCGCCGGCTGCGCTGGCTGCCTCCTCTGGTCAACCTGGCCACCCCGTGGCTGCTGCTGACGCTGAGGCTGCTGCTGCGGCTGGCGCTGAGGCTGCTGCTGCTGCTGCGCTGAAACGGCTGCTGCTGCAACTGCTGCTGCTGTGGAGGCATCACTCTGGGTCGGCCAGCATCAGGGCAATTATACAAGATATGCCCGATGCGCTGACAGTGATAACAGCGCCGCGACTCTGGTCGCCTCGCCTGGACCGGCACTGCTGCGATGGGTGCGGGACCTCGCGCTGGCACCACATCTGCTGGAGGAGGGGCAGCCGCTGACCGATCAAAGCGGGCCCTCTTCTTCCTGCGCTGTCCCTGGTCCTGGCTCCTGGGTGGCCTCTGATCTGCCGAAGGGGTCGGAACCGTCACGAGGATCCCGAGGTCTCGCTCGACTGTCTTCGCTCGAGACACCAAGTCGGAGTACCTCGTGAATGCCTGGGAGGTAACATGCACCCGAATGGCGCTGCTGAGGCCAAGCTCGAATCGACGGCACCTTGTCTATCACCAGGGCTGGAGCAAATCTGGATAGCCTCGTGAAGCGCGTGGAGTAGTGTTATATATGTGTCACTTTTTGGCCTATTGGCAATCATTGGAGCATTTTGGCAGTTTTAAAATTTTTAGGGTTTTTCGATCGGAACCGCATAATTTCAGACTGTTAGCTATCGTCTGAGCTAGAGGACTCCGATTGAAAATCTAACTGCATATTATGTGTCCTGGTGCCATTTTAAGCCACTCATGAAAATTTCATCGAATTCTGGCATCGTTTGCAAAAATTTCGCAGTTCCGGGGCGTATCCGGGTTTTTAAGTCGCGCTCTACTTAAAAGGAATCAAAAATATCTCGGCACTATTCATCATCTTCCCGACCTGCTCTCTCTCTCTCCTCTCCTCCGATTTTCTTCCGTTCGAGCCCCTTACACCCCTCAAAACCAAAAACCTAAAGCACGGGAAGTGTAGATCGGGTCCCGATCTACGCTCCGGTGTCTTCAAATTCGAATTCCGACGATCCTAGCCTCCCCGACCTCCCCTCTCTCTCCTCTGTTTCGAGCCAAATCAAGGGCCGTGATAGATCGGGGCGTGAGAAGGCTTGTGGGAAGGGTTTCGGCGCGTGGAGATCCACCGGACGCCCCTTCCTCCCCCTCGGTAAGCTTCTTTCCCTCTCTTTTCTTGTCTAGATGATTGCTAGGGAGGGGTTTTGTGTGTGGGGGATGGTCGGTGGCAGTGGGGGTCGTCGGAGGGTGGTCGGAGGTGGTTGGAAGTGGTCGGGGCAGTGGGAGGGGTGGTTGGAGGTGCTCGGCAGGCGGGAGATGTCCTCGGGCGCAGGCAGCAGCAGCAGCGGCTCAGGCAGCGCACATGCTGGGCGCGCGCGGGCATGCGCGCGTGCGTGCGCGGGTGTGCGTGCGTGCGCGCGGGTGTGTGCCGGTCTGGTGCGGGGGGGGCTGGTCGTGCTGGGCGCGCGGGACGGGCTGGCAGGGCTGGCGTGCTCGAGCTGGGGGCCTCAGGCAGCACAGGCAACGAGCAGGGGCCGGCTGGGCGTGCGCGCGTGCGTACGCGCGAGCGTGCGCGCGGGCGTGCGCTCGGGGGAGCTGGCCGCGGCGGTGCGAGGCGTGCGAGCTGCTCGGGTGGTGCTGTGCGCGGGTCTGTTCGTGCAGTTGTGCGCGAGGGGCTGATGGCGAGCTGGCCTGGGCGCTGGTCTGGGCGCGCGCGGAGGTGCTGGCCGAGGTGCTGGACGCGCGAGGTGCTAGCGAGGTGCTGGCCGAGGTGCTGGGCGGAGCGCACGGGTGCTGGGGCGCGCGCGGAGGAGGCGCGGGGCGAGGAGCTGTGCGCGAGGCGTGCGCGGGGCGCGGCAAGGCAGGGATGGTGTGCGCGGGGGCGAGGCGCCGCGCGCGGGGGCGTGCGGGGTGCTCGCGGGCCAGCGCACGGCGTGCGGGCTGCCGCGGCTGGGCTCGGTGGACGCGCGGGGCCCCGGGCGGTGCGCGGAGTGCGCGGGCTGAGGTGCGGCGGCGCGCCCGGGCGGTCGGGTGGCCGTGCGGGTGGTGGCCGGCCGTGCGGGTGGTTGCCGGGGGGTGTTGGGTGTTTGTTTGTGTGTGTTATGTATTTTTGGGATAATTGTGGATTTATTCTAACCAGTTAATACCTTGTCTTGCAGATCTCGACGGACGGTCGCGCGTCGACCCGATTCCCGGTGAGTGGGACAACCCAACCCAGTGTGGGAGGCGCTACATGCTTTGGGCGTGTACCGTCCTCCCCTGGGGCTTATAGTTAATATTAACTGCTTGATGTAATCCATGTATGCATGATGTGTGTGTAGAATTGCATGCCACCCTAGATTGTGTGATAGGGACTTGCACCCTTAGGATTGTGCATGAGCCATGCATCCTGCCACCTCGTTATCATGCTAGGAAAGCCCGACCTGTGCATGCGTCCTATTAGTTTGGTTTATTTAATTAAATGCGAACTGTAATAATAGATAGCATGCTTAGGGAATATAAGGGGGGCCTTGCGAGGTTAACATTGAGACCCGGGTTAGGGTACTCCGTGTTCCTCGTTTGGTTGTCGGATGTCCTACATCGGGACCTCAGGTTACCCTCCCAAGGTCTCTATTTTCCCTTGTATTATGATTACTAAATGCATGTTCCCCGCATCCTGGTTATGCGCGCTGGTGGAATTCTGAGGAATTCGAGACATTAGAGTCGTAGAGATGTGCTGTCAGCGGATCCGAGTGGATCATATGCGATGGATAGGCTGTTCTGTTCCCCTCGTCGGATCCGTGTAGAGACTACCTCGGCGTTAGACAGGTTGTCCCGTGCAGGGGCTCCCACTAGTAGGCGCCTCCTGACTTGGAAGGACTGCGCTGAACATGGGAGTGGCCAAACAACCGCGGAGTGAGGAGAGACTATCGGTGGACCAAGGGTAACCAACAGCCTAGTCAGTCCCAAGAGCCTAGGTCACCTGTTGAGAGGTGAGGGTGAGGGTATGGTGGGCCGGCGATGCGACGACCCACAGGATTATGAATGGATGTTTATCAACCCGCTAAGTCCCAACATCCTAGGTCACCTGTTGAGGGTGAGGGTGAGGGTGAGGGTATGGGGTTCGGCGATGAACGAACCCCCGGATGGTGATATTATGCCACTTGTGGCTTATGAATTGATTAAATGTGGTTAATATGAACTGTATGCATGGGTTGTGCTATTCACTGAGCGTGTGGCTCACCCCTCGCATATTGTCTTTTCAGTGATCTCTGAGGGAGGAGCTTCCCGAGCGACTACACCGGCAGAGGGCAGCGCCGCGTCCCCCGAGTTTTGAGGCCATCAGCACCCTTCTTTCTGTTGTATGTATATGTTATGTGCTTGGGCACTTAGTTGGATTATATTTGGATTTTGTTGTGTATATTTATGACATGTTGGCTCTCACGGGACTTTTGATTATGTATCGAGTCTGTAGTGTGTTTTGACTACAGACTCAGTCTTTTAGCTTCCGCACTCGGTGTATATATTATGTCAGCCCTGCTTTTATCTGTGTGTCATTTTAGTGATTGTTTGTGATGTATTGTTGATTTCCTGTCACTGATATCATATATACACTTGCCGCGTCCCGGGGACGGCCGCCCTGGGGCGTGACAAGTAGTCAGCGACGGACATAGAGCCCTGCGTCAGCTGCTCAAACTCCCGCATCACGATCTGCCGCGTCCAGAACGGGAAGTACTCCTCCAAGAAATACCTCCGGAACCCCGCCCATAACAGCTGCTCCACTCCCTCCGGGATGTCCACTGATCTAGTTGTTATATATGTGTCACTTTTAGCCTGCGGGTAACCGTTGGTGCGTTCAGGCAGTTTTTTGTTTTTTTTTGTTTTTAATCGAAACCGCTAATTTTTGGACTGTTAGCTATCGTCCTGAGTTAGAGGACTCCGATTGAAAATCTAACTGCATATTTGGTGTCCTGGTGCCATTTTAGGCCTCTCACAAAAATTTCATCGAATTCCGGCAACGTTTCCAAAATTTCGCAGTTCCAGGGCGTATCCGGGTATTTTAAGTGACTCGTTATACAAATGAAATCTAAAAATATCTTGGCACTATTCATCATCCCTACCAAAAGCTTTCTCTCTCTCCCCTCTCTCCTTTTCTTCCATTTGAGCCCCTTAGACCCCTCAAACCCAAAAACCTAAAGCATAGAAAGTGTAGATCGGGTCCCGATCTACACCCTGGTGCTTTCAAATCCGGATTCCAAGAAGTTTGGCCCCTCCATCCCCTCTCTTTTCTCCTCTGATTTGGGCCATTTCGAAGGCCGAGAGAGATCCGGGCGTTGGAAGCCTTTTGGGAGAGGTTTCGGTGCGCGGAGAGCAACCGGACTTCCCTTCCTCCCCTTGGTAAGCCTCTTTTTCCTCTCTTTTCTTGTATAGATGTATGTTAGGAGGTTGGTTTGAGGTTGGGAGGCGGTCGGCGGCGGTGGGTGGCCGTCGGAGGGCTGTGGGGGTGGTCGGAGGCCATTGGTGGCCGGTGGTGGGAGCTAGGCAGTCCGGGCAGGTTGGGTGGCTGTCCCGGGAGGGTTGGCAGCGGGCGCAGCAGGCTGGGGCACCAGGTGGCCGGGCGAGCAAGTGCGTGCGCGCAGGCGTGCGCACGGCGTGCGCTCGGGTGGTGCTGCAGGCGTGCTGGGCGCGCTGAGTAGGGCTAGCTCGGGTAGGATGGCTGCGGGCTGTGCGAGCAGGGCAGGCCGGCTGGGCAGGCCATGCTCGGGAAGCTGGCAGGGGGCGCTCGGGCATCAAGCGGGCAGTGCCCAGGCGTGCAGGCGAGCGGTGCTCGGGCCACTCGGCGATGCGCGCAGGCAGGCAGCGCGGGCAGCAGCGCGGGCAGGCTGGCAGGCGCGCTGGGCGCGTGCTGCCAGGCGCGCTGGGCGCGTGTTGCGTGGGCGTGCGCGTGGACGCTGGGTGAGGGTCCCGGGTGCTGGGCGCTGAGCGTCGGACGCTAGGTCGCGGATACCGGGTGCTGGGCGAGGGCGCTGGGCGCTGGGGCGCTGGGCGCTGGGCACCGCCGAGGAGCATGCGCGCGGGGCGCTGGGTAGAGGCACAGGCGTGCGCGTGGGTAGAGGCTGGTGGTGCACGGGGAGTGCGCGCGGGACGGAGCTGGGGGTGCGCGCGGGGTGCGCGCGGGGCGAGGCGCTGGGCGCGCGGGGCGTGCGGGGTGCGTGTGGGGTGCGTGCGGGCTGTTGCGGCGGGGCGCAGTGGGCGCGTGGCACACCGGGTGGCTCGGCTGCGGGTCCAGCGTGCGGGCAGGGGCCCGGCGGTGCGCCTGGGTGCTCGGGCTGAAGCGCAGCGGCGCGTCCGGGGGCGGGTGGCCGTGCGGGTGGTTGCCGTGGGTTCGGGAGTGAGTCGGGGTGCTCAGGCTAACGTGCGTACGGGCCGTATGTACGTTTGCCCGAGTGTTGAGTTCTTTCGGTGTATTTTGAGTATTTTGATGTATTTGTGTATTTAACTCACCGTATAAATGCCTGTCTTGCAGATCTTGACGGACGGTCGCGCGACGACCCGGATTCCGGTGAGTGGGACAATCCAACCCAGTAGGGAGGCATACTACTCACTTGGGAGTGTATTGCCCTCCCCTGGGGCACCATGGATGTATATTAGCCTGTTATAAATATTAATCCATGCAGCATGATTTATGTGTAGAATGCATGCTACCCTAGACTTTGCATGTTAGGGACTTGCACCCTTAGGATATGTGTAAGAGCCATGCATCATGTCCCCCTGTTCTCATGCTAGGAAGCCTTGGCCTATGCATGTGTCCTACTAGTTTATTTATTAAATTAAATGCTAGTGTATGTTAAATGCATGCCTTAGGTAATATTATAGGGAGGGGCCTTGCGAGGTCAACATTGAGACCCGGGTTAGGGTACTCCGTGTTCCTTGTTTGGTTGTCGGGATGTCCTGTATCGGGACCTCATGCTGCCCTCCAAGGTTCTTGTCCCAATAATATTATATCTCTAATTGATAGATAATGATTTACCCCCTTGTACGATTATTAGCATCTTAGTGAATATTATAGGGGAGGGGCCTCGCGAGGACAGCGGTGAGACCCGGGCTAGGGTACACCGTGTTCCTTGTTTGGTTGTCGAGGTGTCCTATATCGGGAACTCACGCTGCCCTCCCAAGTTCCTTTCCCCCAATGATATTACAACCTTGCTATTATTGTATATGTTCCCCGCATCTTGGTTATGCGCCCTCGAGGAATTCTGAAGAATTCATGACATTAGAGTCGTTGAGATGTGTAGTTGGCGGATCCGAGTGGATCATATGCGTATGGATAGGCTGTTCTGTCCCCTTCGTTGGATCCGGTAGAGGCTGCCCCAGCGTTAGAAAGGCCGTCCCTTCCAAGGGTTCCCATCAGTAGGCGCCTCCCGATATTTGTGACTGACTGTGCTGAAGTTGTGGGTGAGGGCTCCCATCAGTAGGCACCTTCTGATTTGGTTTCGGACTGTGCTGAATGTGGGAGTAGACCAAGCGGCCTACGGAGTGGAGGAGAGACTATCGGTGGACCAAGGGTGACCAACAGCCTAGTCAGTCCCAAAATCCTATGTCACCCGTGGTAGGGTGAGGGTGAGGGAGTAGTGGGTTGGCGATGAGCGACCCGCTGGTTTTGTGATTGGATGATTATCAGTCCCAAAAATCCTATGTCACCCATTGAAGGGTGAGGGTGAGGGTGTAGTGGGTTGGCGATTGAGCGACCCACTGGTTTGACTATTTGTTACCATTTTGTGGTTGTTAATAAGAGATTGTGGGTTATAAAGATTGAATTGTGGTCAATATTGTCTGTGATGCATGGGTTGTGCTGTTCACTGAGCGTGTGGCTCACCCCTCGCATATGTTTTTCCCCAGTTGCCACTGAGTCTGAGCTGGAGCCGGAGCAGCAGGTGGAGCGTCCGAGGGATTCCTTCAGGGGCGCGTCTATCCCCACCAAGAGTTTTTCTTACCCCACCAATCAAAAAAAAAAAAAAAAAAAAACGGTGTTTGGCTGTTCCCACCAATCCAGATCGACCGAAATTGGTCGCCATTTCAGATTTTGGGGGACCGGACTTGGTCGTCATTTCAGGTTTTGGGCGACAGTAATTGGTCGCAATTTCAGGCTTTGGGCGACTGTAATTGGTCGAACAGGGTTTAAAACTATATCTACCTATTTTTTGTAAACAAATAAATTTTTGAGTTTATCCATCATATTCTACATTTATTCTTTTATCCAAACAACAGCTAAGGGGCCGAAAAAAATGTAAGTAGGTATACTTTCAATTAATTCAAATTTTTATAGAAAAATATCTTATTAGACAAATATATATCATTTTTAAGCTTCGTTTGAATTCGTAGTTAAGAGGATTCTTGGTTTGAAAACAAAAAAAACCTATCAGTTGATCCAAACACATTATATATTTGGCTTTTGAAAATTAGTCCGTCACTTATGTAAAAAAAATTGTTCTTATATTCTACATTTAAGAATAATAATTGATTCTCCTTACATTACAACTTAGACTTGGAGTGGTATGAAGGATTCAAGGAAGATATACGTCATGGGATTATGTTTCCAAGAAAAAAAATTATAAACTTTATTACAAATCCTGTTCGACCAAGTTCGGTCGTCCGAAACCTAAAATGACGACCAAGTCCGGTCGCCCAAAATCTGAAATGGCGACCAAGTCCGGTCGTCCAAAACCTGAAGTGGCGACCAAATCTGGTCGACCTGGCCGGATCGGTGGGAAAAGATAAAACACTGATTTTTTTTTCCCGATTGGTGGGGTAAGAAAAACCCTTGGTGGGGATAGCCGTGCCCTTCCTTCAGTAGCGGAGCAGCGCTACGTTCCGCGAGTGCCAGAGGCTATCAGCATCCCTTCTTGACTGTATGTATTTTATTTCCGTGCTTGGCACGCGTTTGTATATATTCAGTTGTATTTGTGTATATTGGCTCTCACAGGACAGATGATTGAGTATCGAGTCTATACTATGTTTATTTACAGATTCAGTCTTTTGCTTCCGCATTTGGTGTATATATCATGTCAGCCCCTTTGTTGTCAGTGTGTCATTCTGGTTGCTTGTGTATGATATATTATTGACTTCCTGTATAGATTCTGATATTTTATATACACTTGCCGCGTCCCGGGGACGGCCGCCCTGGGGCGTGACACTAGTAGCCCACCAGTCGACGGCGCTACCCTTCAGCATAAAAGTGGTCAGGGAGACTCGCTGGCGATCCGTGCAATGCATGGTTGAGAAGATCGCATCCACCTCCATCAACCATCGCTCTGGGGCAAGGGATCCGCTGTCTGACCATGGAACTCGGAGGGTGGAGCTTCAGAAAGGCTGCGAGGCCACTCTGCTGCACTCGTGCTGCAGCCTCTAGCCCCACCTCCCTCTCCTGGGGATCCTGAACTCTCGCCGCCAGAACAACCACAGGGACTGGGGGTACATCGGGTACCACAGGTGGATCCGCCACCAGGGGAACCTGCGGAACTGCCTCGCGGGCAGCTCGCAGCTCCCGAATATCCCGTGCCTGCTCCGCCAACATCCTCGTCTGGGCCTCTAATGCCCTGGTCTGCGTCTCCACCAAATCTGCTAACCGCGTAAACGCGCGCTCCCAGGCAGGAGGCTCCTCTGCCGATCCTGGCCTCACGGCTGAGGACTCTCCAATAGCATCCTCGCCTCTGGCAGGTCTGGAAACCTCCAAAGGTCGAGAGGGACCTCGTCCGCGCCGTCCTCCACGAGGAGCCATATCAGCAACCTAAGAAAACCAGACGCTAGGATCAGAATACTCATATAGGAATCCTAGGATTCATCTCTACCTAAAAGAAGACAATTGGCTCTGACAGGACCAGGCTCTGATATCAACTTTTGTCACGCCCCAGGGCGGCCGTCCCCGGGTCACGGCAAGTGTATACAACATATCAGCAGTCTAAACAGGGAATCAATAAATCACTCTAAACAACAACTAAAATGACAACAACACAGATGAAAGCAAGGCTGACATAATATATACACAGATAGCGGAAGCTAAAAGACTGAGTCTGTAATCCAAAAATATACTACAGACTCGATACAAATCAAATGTCCTGTGAGAGCCAATATATACACATACAACCATATACAATCCAAACTGGGTGCCCAAGCACAGAAATATATACATACAATAAAAAGGAAGGATGCTGATGGTCTCAGAAACTCGCGGGACGTAGCGCTACTCCGCTACTGGTGCAGTCGCTCAGGGAGCTCCTCCTTCAAGTCCTCCTCAGTAATCACTAGAAAAATATTATGCGAGGGGTGAGCCACACGCTCAGTGAACAGCACAACCCATGCATCACAGATATATTAACCACAATTAATCAACAACCAGCCTCTAAGTGGCATAACAACATAAATCCAGTAGTTCGTACTTTGCCGAACCACCACACCCTCACCCTCACCCCTCAATAGGTGACATAGGATATTGGGACTTATAATCATCCATACACATCCATACACCCTCACCCTCACCCCTCAATAGGTGACATAGGATATTGGGACTGATAATCATCCAAACACATCCATACACATCCATACACCCTCACCCTCACCCCTCAACAGGTGACATAGGATATTGGGACTGACTAGGCTGTTAATCATCCTTGGTCCACCGATAGCCTCTCCTCCACACCGTAGCTTGCCTGGTCTACTCCCACATTCAACACAGTCCGAGTCCAAGATCAGGAGGTGCCTACTGATGGGAGCCCTCTGTCAGGATAGCCTGTCTAACGCTGAGGAGTTCCTACACGGATCCAACGAAGGGAAGAGAAACAGCCTACCCACACGCATATGATCCACTCGGATCCGCTGACTACACATCTCTACAACTCTAGTGTCTTGAATTCATCAGAATTCCTCCAGGGCGCATAACCAAGATGCGGGGAACATGCATTAATATAGACGGGAAAAGAAACCTTGGGAGGGCACCATGAGGTCCCGATATAGGACATCCCGACAACCAAACAAGGAACACGGAGCACCCTAGCCCGGGTCTCAATGTTGACCTCGCAAGGCCCCTTAATATTCCCTAAGGCATGCAATAATATTACCAGTTGCATTTAATTTAACAAATTAAACTATTAGGACGCATACAAAGGCCGGGGCTTTCCTAGCATGATTACAAGGTGACAAGATGCATGGCTCTTACACAACCTAAGGGTGCAAGTCCCTAACATACTCAGTCTAGGGTAGCATGCATACTACATATCAATCATGCTGCATGGATTACATATTAAACAGGTTAATATTAATCTATGGTGCCCCAGGGGAGGACGGTATACGCCCAAGTGCATATAGCGCCTCCCAACTGGGTTGGATTGTCCCACTCACCGGAAGTCGGGTCGTCGCGCGACCGTCCGTCAAGATCTGCAAGACAGGGTATCAACTTGGTGAGCTAAAATCCACAAATACCACAAAATACACAAAATACACAAATAAATACCCAACACTCGGGCAAATGTGCATACGGCCCGTACGCACGCTAGCCCGAGCACCCCGACTCACTCCCACACCCCCGGCAACCACCCGCACGGCCACCCGCCTCCGGACGCACCGCCGCGCCCCAGCCTGCGCACCCAGGCGCCCTGCCGAGCCCCTGCCCGCACGCCAGGACACGCCGCCGAGCTCCCCGGGTGCACCGCGCGCTCGCTGCGCCCCAGCGCAGCAGCCCGCGCGCACACCGCACGCCCCGCGCCCAGCGCCTCGCCCCACGCGCACCCCGCGCGCACCATCCGCTCGCATCACCCGCTCGACCAGCACGCCTAGCACGCCCAGCGCCCAGCACGTCCAGTGCCCAGCACGCCCAACGCAGCGCCTGCGCCACCCGAGCGCACGTCCGCGCATACGCGCGCGTGCGCCCTGCCACTGCACGCCAGCTGCACCTGCCTGCTGCGCTGCCTGTGCTGCCTGCTGCCCGGGACAATTAACCACCCTGCCCGAGCACCTCTACCACCACCCACCGACCACCAACGGCCTCCGACCGCCCCCCAACCACCACCGACAGCCACCAGCCGCCCTCCTCACTCAACCCCACCCTCCTAACATGCATCTAAACATGAAAAAGGAGGAAAAGAACCCTTACCCAAGGAAAGGAGAGGAAAGGAAGGGAACCGGAGGATCTTCGTGCACCGAAACGCCTCCCAACGGATCTCCACCACCAAGACCTCCTCCTACCTCAAAAGGGGCTGAAAACAGGGGAGAATAGAGGGGGTTAGAGGGGGCCAAACTTGTCGGAACTCGAATCCGAGAACACCGGGGGATAGATCGGGACCGGATCTAACCTTTCTATGTTTTGAGTTTTGAGTTTCAAGAACTCTAGGTGGCTCAAAACTAAGAAAAGGAGAGAGGGGGAGAGAGAAAATGAGTTTGAGAAGATGATGAATAGTGTAGGGCAAGTTTTTGCTACTCACTTAAATAGTCAACTCACTTAGATTAGGGTTAAGCAAGCTTAATTAGGGTTAAGTGGGTTTTAAGTGGGATTTGACTTGGGTCAACCCAACCACACAAAAAAAACAAAAAGGGTTGACCAAGTCATGGGCCCACTTTGACCGAGTCAACTCTCCCAATGACTTCTCGCTCGGTCAAAACCCGGATACGCCCCGGAACTGTGAAATTCTGAAACGTACCGGAATTCGATGAAATTTTCGTGAGTGGCTTAGAATGGCACCAGGACACATAATATGCAGTTAGATTTTCAATCGGAGTCTTCAAACAGAGGACGATAGCTAACAGTCCAAAATTTTGCGGTTCCGATCGAAAAACGAAAAAAAACTCAAAAACTGCCAAAATGCTCCAATGGTTACCAGCAGGCCAAAAAGTGACACATATATAACACATCTGACTTGTTTTGAAGGCAATTATATGTTCTGTATCTTGTATGAGTTTTAATTTGTGGCATAATATCTTTATATACTAGCAAAATATTTATAATGAATTATGTCATTTGTTGATGTGCCTGTTCTTTTGTAGCAACATGTCACACATGGCTTCTTCGAGTTATTCTTCGAGAAACAATGTTAGTCAACTATCATTCAAAAATAAAGTTTGTATAAAGTGTAAAAATAGAGCAGTAGTTAAGGTATCTGAATCAGATAAAAGCCCTGGAAAACTATACTACTCATGTAATGCTAGAAATTGCAATTATTTTGAATGAATGTATCCAATTAATTATGGGGATCATAATGAAAAGTTTGAAGAAACATCCAATCCAACACCACAAAGAGTGGTCGGCACAAAAGAGATAGTTGAAGAACCATTGTTGGTTGGAGGTTTGGAACTAGCACCTTCAATCCAACAGAATCTGCCGCCTATCATAGTGGGGATCATGTTTGGGATCCTAGTTTTATTAGTTAATATTGTAATTCTCATCTCCCTCATCCTCTTTCGTATATAAGGATTATGTAATTTCTTTCTTTGAAGAATTTTATGAATTTTGAGATGAATGGTGGATTATATTTATGCAGTTTTTTCAATCTTTCAATTTGAATTTGAATAATGAATGATAAATTGGATAGGTTGTGAACAAATAAAAGGTCTCTCTTCCCAGGGAAATTGAATGACTACATGGGTGTTAATCCTTGTTTCTTTCACATCAAGAATTCTTTGCAGATTACTTTGCAGGGATAAATCGTTTCCAAAACCATTAAGTATTTGAATCATGCCGAACATCTCTTAATATGTATACGGCAATTAATACGTATAAATTCTTTTACATGTGCCAATAACCTATTAATACATATACGGCGACATTTCAGAGAATTCAAAATCTAAAATGAAAGCTAAAGATGTAAAGAGGCCCTGCATTATGTATAGTTACATTCTAAGCAAACATCTGTTACAAACTTGCAAGCATTTTTGCATCAAACCAGACTACGATTATGATTAGATAGTACAAGCATAACAAAGACACCCAAATTAAATAAAACCCAAAATAGTTCTTAAGATATGTTCTTCACTACAAGCATAACAAAGACACCCAAATTGTACTGGTTCATTAGTGACTTTCTTTTCTTTTTCTTTTTTTTTCTTTAAAAAAAAAATTAAGACTGGCATTCGGATTTCTCAAAAGATTATACATTCCAGTATTACTATCATCCAAACACATTTAATTTCAAATTCTGACGCGATCCGATACATTAATGCTAGTATGATCACATCGAAAAACTATATGTATGTATATTCAATTTCTTCAATGTTGAAGTTGTACTAAATGTAACTTTCTTTAAATTGTAACTAACTTTCGTTCAATGATCTTTTACTATTATCATTTTTGTATGTTTGTTTATCATGATATATTTTTCTGTTATCATTGTATGTTATTTGACGTTACTGTTGTACATAATGTAACTAATTTTTGTCCAATATGACTAACTTCTGTTAAATGTAAGCTGCTTTTAAATTATTAGTAGTTGTGTATTTCCAGAAAATGTAACTAACTATTAGTCAATGTAACTAAGTTCTTGTGTATAAAACTCTTGAACATGTGTATTTTATGATGTGTAATAAATCATTCAGTATTGGAATTATCACATGTTAGAGACATAAATTGAGCTGAAATAACCACTAATGTATTTCATTTATTTTATGAAATGCAGTATGGAATGTGAGACAGTGATCATTGAAATTATGAGACTGCATGTTCATCATAAAAAAGATACCAGCAACCATAACTAAGAGTAAATTGAAGTACATAAGATCACGCATCATCAAAGTATTACTCAACGACGAACCCAGAACATTCACAGGAGAGGACCACAGAGTTTCAACAAAGCATTTTGATAATTGACTTGCTGTGTTTTCTCAATTTTGTATGAAGATGTTTTGTTATGTGTGTTAATGAAAAACAAAAAACAAGTTCAAATGTATGATGATGTTTTTAAGTGCTCATTGTTTTTGTAATTTTGAGGTATGTGGAACTAAAAACATTGGTTGGTTATCTTAATATATTGTCTGTTGTTTAGCACTTACTCTCAATGTATGTTGTAACATATATTTTTTACTTTTTTGGTGGACTTAATTCATCAGATTGTACAATATCGAGGAAGACCAAGCATATTCATTCATTCAGATATATGTAACTCAGTTCAAGCAATAAAATGTAACCAGCATTCAAAAATATATAACTCAGTACAAGGAAAATGTAACTAAAAAAAATAAATGTAACTAAAAAAAATAAATGTAACTAAATATCACATTGCAAAGAAGTTCACGATTCAAATAAACATGCTTACAAGATCATGTCCATGGAAACGATAAACATAAAAACAGATAAATGATAAAACAAGAAATCAAGAGGTAGCATATCCAACATCTTCACCATCATTCTACATGTTACAACATCGAGAATTCTTCACTTGCTTTCACCTTGGCTTGAAAACCTTATGCGCCTTCCTTTTCGATGGATGATGCCTTTTACTTCAAATCTTGATAGGAGAGTGAACATTTAAATATGGCAGTGGTTCTTCGCCAATAATATCACAGCTAGAATTTTCATTAGGCAAATTAATGAGAGAAACATGCAAGGAATCAAGATAGTTTTTGCAAAACTCGAGCTTTTCATGAGAAACAACAGCAGCCTCGGCAACATTCATATAAACATAAGATATGACTCGTCTATCAACTCGAGTCATATGACTCGTATATCAACATTCATATAAATCATTCCAACACTTGGCACAATTGCTTCTGAACATTGCTGCTCAACATCAAACAATTAAATCCTTCTCCAGACTGCCTTCCAAGGAACATGTAACTGAGTCCCCTATATTTTCTACAAATTCAAAAAAATAGAAATGATAATTAATTGAAGTTACAAAGGTAGTAACATTGCAAATGTAACTTGGATTATAATACAAAATCCATATAATAAGTTAGTTACATTCACAAATCGATGAAGCTAGTTACGAAAAATAATACAAAACATCAATACAATAGTTAGTTACATTCTTTGTAACATGGTACGCATATGTCACTGAGATTCACATGCCAAACAACAAATATGCCGTATTAAAAATCACATTTGACAACATAAACAACCAAATTAACATTAAAAAAAGAGAAGAAAAAAATGAAATAATTGAAAAACATACAACATACAATATAAACAAACACCACACCTGAATCGGCAGACATTTCAATGATAGCCAAAATGTTCAATTTTTTTTTCAATAAGATTAAACACTTTAAAAGTCCTCCAAACAATTAAATCACACTGCAGTCTTGGAAAAATAAAAATTCTGCAAATTCACCACGAAAAATGAGTAAGAACAATTCAAATTCAATGAGCAATTCAAAAATGAAAAAGTCAAAAAAGGAAATAAAAAACACTATTTAATGCTCCACACGCGCGGTTCCAATGAAGGAAATAATAACCGACTGCATTAATTTCGTTTAAATGTTAGAAATCACAATTAAGGGTATAACCGGAAATTCAACCAATACCATGTCATGGGGTTTATTTGGGACCTACGAATTGGGGCTTGTCAATCATTTTCTAATCTGAATATAGATGGTTCCAGGATTTCCCTTTTCATATACTGAAGTTCAAGCCATATTACAAGGTATCGGTATCTCCTTGAGAATGGGATATTAAGAAGAAATGTGTTGTAACACACTCAAAATTATCTAATGTGGATTGTCACGCCCCAGGGCGGCCAACCCAGGGACGCGGCAAGTGTATATATAATATCAGAATCTACACAGGAGGTCAATAATATATCATACACAGACAACTAGAATGACACACATGCAACAAAAGGGGCTGACATGATATATACACCAAATGCGGAAGCAAAAGACTGAATCTGTGAATAAACATTCTACAGACTCGATACTCAATCATCTGTCCTGTGAGAGCCAATATACACAAATACAACTGAACATATACAAACACGTGCCAAGCACGGAAATCAAATACATACAGTCAAGAAGGGATGCTGATAACCTCTGGCACTCGCGGAACGTGGCGCTGCTCCGCTACTGAAGAAATCCCTCGGAAAGCTCCAACTGCTGCTCCGGCTCTAGCTCAGGCTCAGTGACCACTGGGGAAAAACATGTGCGAGGGGTGAGCCACACGCTCAGTGAACAGCACAACCCATGCATCACAGACAATATTTACCACAATTCCATTATTTATCCAGTCTCCAAGACATAACAACATAATCCAGTGGTTCGTACTACGCCGAACCACCACACCCTCACCCTCACCCATCAATGGGTGACATAGGCTATTGGGACTGATAATCATCTATTCACAAATCCAGTAGGTCGCTCATCGCCAACCCACTACACCCTCACCCTCACCCTACCACGGGTGACATAGGATTTTGGGACTGACTAGGCTGTTGGTCACCCTTGGTCCACCGATAGTCTCTCCCTCCACTCCGTAGGCCGCTTGGTCTCCACCCACAACTTCAGCACAGTCCGAAACCAAATCAGGAGGTGCCTACTGAGGTGGGTCCTCCGAAGGACGACCTTTCTAACGCTGGGGGTAGCCTCTACCGGATCCAACGCAGGGAACAGAACAGCCCATCCATACGCATATGATCCACTCGGATCCGCCGACTACATATCATTACAACTCAAATGTCATGAACTCCTCTGAGTTCAACCGGGTGCATCACCAAGATGCGGGGAACATGTACAAAAATCAGCAAGGCTGGAATATCATTGGGGAAAAGAAACTCGGAAGGGCGGCGTGAGTTCCCGTTATAGGATACCCCGACAACCAAACAAGGAACACGGAGTACCCTAACCCGGGTCTCACCGCTGTCCTTGCAAGGCCCCTCCCCTATAATATCCACCAACTATGCTAATAATTATACCAATCATACAATCATTACATATAATATTATTGGGACTAGAACCTTGGGAGGGCAGCCCGAGGTCCCGATACAGGACATCCCGACAACCAAACAAGGAACACGGAGTACCCTAACACGGGTCTCAGCGTTGACCTCGCAAGGCTCCTCCCTATAATATTATCCTAAGGCATGCGATCTAACAGATACCAGCATTTAATTTAATAAATAAACTAGTAGGACGCATGCATAGGCCGGGGTTTCCTAGCATGAAAACCAGGGGACATGCTGCATGGCTCATACGCATATCCTAAGGGTGCAAGTCCCTAACATGCAAGGACTAGGGTAGCATGCATTCTACACATAATTCACACAAGCATGGATTACATATTATTGTAGGTAATATTTATCCATGGCGCCCCAGGAGAGGTCGGTATACGCCCCAAGTGCGTACAACGCCTCTCTACTGGGTTGGATTGTCCCACTCACCAGAATCGGGGTCGTCGCGCGACCGTCCGTCTAGATCTGCAAGACAGACAATCAATATGGTGAGTTAAAATCCATACCTACCACAAGAGACAACCAAAAATACACCAAACCCATAACAAAACCCAACACTCTGGCAAACGTGCATACGACCCGCACGCACGCTAGCCCGAGCACTCCGACAACCACCCGCACGGCCGGCCACCACCCGCACGGCCACCCGACCGCCCAGACGCGCCACCGCGCCTCAGCCCGCGCACCCCGCACGCCTCGCGCCGCCCGCGAGCACCCCGCGCGCCCCCGCGCGCGGCGCCTCGCCTCGCGCGCACCACCACGACCTCGCCGCGCACCCCGCCTGCACTGCGCCCCAGCGCAGCGCCCAAGACTGCCTGCCGCACGCCCGAGTGCCCCGCGCCCCACGCGCAGCACCCGCGCGCGCCCTGCCCGCCTGGCGCCCAGCGCCCCGGGCCCTGACCCAGCACCCAGCACCCGCAGCCCAGCACCCCGGCTGTCACGCCCCAGGGCGGCCAACCCCGGGACGCGGCAAATGTATATATATCATATCAGAAACCTACACCGGAGGTCAAATGCATATACTCTAAACCATAAATAAAATGACAACACATATCAAATAGGGCTGACATAATATATATACAATATAGCGGAAGCAAAAGACTGAATCTGTGAATAAACATTCTACAGACTCGATACTCAATCATCTGTCCTGTGAGAGCCAATATACACAAATACAACTGAACATATACAAACACGTGCCAAGCACGGAAATCAATACATACAGCCAAGGAAAGGAATGCTGATAGCCTCTGGCACTCGCGGACGTAACGCTGCTCCGCTACTGAAGGAATCCCTCGGAAAGCTCCAACTGCTGCTCCGGCTCCAGCTCAGGCTCAGTGGCAACTGGGGAAAAACATATGCGAGGGGTGAGCCACACGCTCAGTGAACGGCACAACCCATGCATCACAGACAATATTGACCACAACATATTAATCCATTCAATCCACAATTTCCATAACCCAGATCATACCCTCACCTTTACCCCTCAACAGGGGACTCAGGATGTTGGGACTAACAATCATCCATAAACAAATCTAGCAGGTCGCTCATCGCCAACCCACTACACCCTCACCCTCACCCTCGACGGGTGACATAGGATTTTGGGACTGATAATCATCCATTCACTCCAGTAGGTCGCTCATCGCCAACCCACTACACCCTCACCCTCACCCTACCACGGGTGACATAGGATTTTGGGACTGACTAGGCTGTTGGTCACCCTTGGTCCACCGATAGTCTCTCCCTCCACTCCGTAGGCCGCCTGGTCTACTCCCACATTCAGCACAGTCCGTCACCAAATCAGGAGGTGCCTACTGATGGGAGCCCTCTGTCAGGAAGGCCCTGTCTAACGTTGGGGGTAGTCTCTACCGGATCCAACGCAGGGGGACAGAACAGCCTAATCCGTACGCATATGATCCACTCGGATCCGCCGACAACGCATCTCTCCAACTCAAATGTCATGAACTCTTCAGAGTTCCTCCAGCGCGCATAACCAAGATGCGGGGAAACAGTACAATCAAAAGCAGTGTTGGAATACCAGGGGGAAAGAAACTCGGGAGGGCGGCGTGAGTTCCCGATACAGGGTACCCCGACAACCAAACAAGGAACACGGAGTACCCTAACACGGGTCTCACCGCTGTCCTCGCAAGGTCCCTCCCCTATAATATTCACTACTCATGCTAATAATCATACCAAACATACAACTCTAACGTTCTGAATTCCTCAGAACCCACCAGGGCGCATAACTACGATGCGGGGAACATGCATAAGGTTATAACATGGTGAAATATTCTTGGGGGAAAGCAACTCGGGAGGGCAGCGTGAGTTCCCGTTATAGGACGCTCCGACAACCAAACAAGGAACACGGTGTACCCTAACCCGGGTCTCACCGCTGTCCTCGCAAGGCCCCTCCCCCTAAAATAATCACTATAACATGCAATTCAACAGATACTAGTATTTAATTTAATAAATAAACTAGTAGGGCACATGCATCGGTCGGGCTTCCTAACAAGGAACCAGGAGACATGCTGCATGGCTCATACGCATATCCTAAGGGGGCAAGTCCCTAACATGCAAAAACTAGGGAAGCATGCATTCTACACATGAATTATACAAGCATGGATTACATATTATCGCAGGTTAATATTTATCCATGGCGCCCCAGGAGAGGTCGGTATACGCCCAAGTGCGTATAACACCTCTCGACTGGGTTGGATTGTCCCACTCACCAGTATTTGGGTCGACGCGCGACCGTCCGTCTAGATCTGCAAGACAGACATTAACTGGGTAAGTATAAATCCACAATTATCATTAAATACATAACACACAACCAAACATCCAACACTTCCCCAACAACTACCCGCGGCCTCGGCAACCACCCGCACGATCGGCCACCGCCCGGACGCGCCACCGCGGGCCCCGCACGCCTCGCGCCGGTCCGCGAGCACCCCGCGCGCCCCGCACGCAGTGCCCCGCCTCGCGCGCACCCCGCGCGCACCTCCGCCACCTCGCCGCACCTCGCGCGCACCTCGCACGCACCTCGCACACCTTGCCGCACCTCGCGCGCACCTCGCACGCCTTGCCGCACCTCGCGCACGCCTCCTCGCCCCGCGCGCACCCCGCGCGCACCTCCGCCACCCCTCCGCGCGCACCTCGCGCGTGCAGCACCTCCGGCAGCACCTCCGCGCGCACCTCGCGCGTGCAGCACCTCCGCGCGCACCTCCGCGCGCACCTCGCGCGTCCAGCACCTCCGGCAGCACCTCCGCGCGCCTCCGCGCGCGCCTCGCGCGCGCCCAGCTCGCCCAGCACCGGCCACTGCTCGCCCAGCACCGGCCAGCACCTCCGCGCGCACCTGCTCCACGCGCGCCAGCCGCCCAGCACCCGCCTCTGCTCGCCCAGCACCGGCGCCCTGCACCAGGCCCGCGCGCCCTCGCGCGCACGCCGCGCACCCGCGCACGCACGCGCGCCTGCCCGCGCGCACCCGACCTGGCGCCGCCCGGGGGTGCTGCTGCTGCTGCTGCTTGGCCCGGACGACCTGCCGCAGCCCGAGCGCCACCACCACTGCCCGAGACCACCCAAACCATCCAACCACCCCCGACCGCCCTCCGACGACCCCCACAGCCTCCGACCACCCCCAAACACAAAAACCCCTCCCTACCATTCATCTAAGCAAGAAAAAGGAGGGAAAGAAGGCTTACCGAGGGGAGGGAGCGAAGTCCGGACGCTCTCCACGCGCCGAAACCCTTCCCAAAAGCTTTCTCACGGCCCGATCTAGCTCCACCACCAATATGGGCCAAAACAGAGGAGAGAGAGGGGAGGTCGGGGAGGCTAAAGTCGTCGGAATTCGGATTTGAAGACACCGGTGTGTAGATCGGGACCCGATCTACACTTCCCGTGCTTTGGGTTTTTGGTTTTGAAGGGTGGAAGGGGCTCGAACGGAAGAAAATCGGAGGAGGAGAGAGAGAGATCACGTCGGGGGAGATGATGAATAGTGACGAGGTGATTTTCGATTTCTTTTAAGTAGAGCGCGACTTAAAAACCCGGATACGCCCCGGAACTGGAAAATTTTTGCAAACGATGCCGGAATTCAATGAAATTTTCGTGGGAGGTCAGAAATGGCACCAGGACACCAAATATGCAGTTAGATTTCCAATCGGAGTCCTCTAACTCAGAAAATAGCTAACAGACTGAAATTAAGCGGTTCCGATCGAAAACCCTAAAAATTTTAAAAAAAAACCGCCAGGGCGCTCTAACGGTTACCAACAGGTCAAAAGTGACACATATATAACACCGGCGCTCAGCGCCCAGCACCCGGGACCGTCACCCAGCGTCCACGCGCACGCCCGCGCAGCACGCACCCAGCGCGCCTGGCAGCACGTGCTCAGCGCGCCTGCCACCTTGCGCGCGCTGCTGCCCGCGCTGCCTGCCTGCGCGCGTCGCCGAGTGGCCCGAGCCCTGTTCGCCTACCCACCCGAGTACCGTCCGCCTGGTGCCCGAGCACCCCCTGCCAGCTGCCCGAGCATGGCCTGCCCAGCCGGCCTGCCCTGCTCGCGCAGCCCGCGGCCTGCCTGCTCCGCACGCCTCCCCCTGCACCCCCCGAGCGCACGCCCGCGCGCGCACCCGCGCGCACGCGCTCGCGCGCCCAGCAAACTGGTGCACCTGCTCCTGACTACCCGGCCAGCCCCACCCAGCGCGCCCAGCATGCCTGCGCACAGCATGCCCAGCACTCGCGCCTGCTGGCCACCATCTCCCCCCGACTGCATGCCCGCGCGCACGTCCGCGCGCATGCCCGCGCGCACACACGCGCGCGCCTGCCAAACAGCCCTGCCAGCCGCGCCAGCTGCTGCTGCCCTGCCCGAGACAGCCACCACCACTGCCCAAGGCCACCTCCCACCCATTCCCGAGCACCTCTACCACCACCCACCGACCTCCGACCACCTCCACCGCCCTCCGACGGCCACCCACAGCCGCCGACCTCCACCCAACCCCAAAATCCACCTCCTAGCATACATCTATGCAGGAAAAGTGAAGAAAAAGGCCTTACCAAGGGGAGGAAGCGAAGCCCGGACGCTCTCCACGCGCCAAAACCCTTCCCTAAGGCTCTCTTACGCCCCGATCTATCACGGCCCTCGAAACGGCCCGAATCAGAGGACAAAGAGAGGGGGACGGAGTGGCTAGAGTCGTCGGAATCGGGATTTGAAGACACCGGTGTGTAGATCGGGACCCGATCTACACTTCCCGTGCTTTAGGTTTCAAGCTTTGAGGGGTCTAAGGGCCTCTAATGGAAGAAAAAGAGAGAGGGGAGAGAGAAAATGAAGTTGGGGAAGATGATGAACAGTAACTCGGGATTTTAGATCTCACATATATATAGTGCGCGACTTAAAAACCCGGATACGCCCCGGAACTACGAAATTTTTGTAAACGGTGCCGGAATTCGATGAAATTTTCGTGAGAGGTCTAAAATGGCACCAGGACACCAAATATGCAGTTAGATTTTCAATCGGAGTCCTCTAACTCAGGACGATAGCTAACAGTCCAAAAATTAGCGGTTCCGATCGAAAACCCTAAAAATTTTAAAAACTACCAGGACGCTCCAACGGTTACCAGCAGGCTAAAAGTGACACATATATAACATGGATAACATCAGAATCCATAATCGCTTAATCAGATCTGACAAATAGTGAAAGGAAAAATGTAATGGCCCAGCTGATTATAAGGCAGGATTCAAAGCTGATATGGGCGAGCATGCATATTTGAATATGGATGACATTCACCCAGATTTCAAAAATTTATTGAAGCAGATATGCAACAGGCTATTAAAAACAGAGTCCGAATCAAGTATTACTATTACAATTGTGATAGACTTTATTTTTTCATTTTGATATTTATAAAGATTCCTGGATAAGAGAATATAGGCTTTGTTTAAATTTATTTGTTTGGTGAATGTTTGTTCCGTGCTCAAGCGCCTGGGAAACTAATGAATGTTTGTTCCATGTCAATTTTTCATCCAGATGTTCTTGGGCTCGGAAAAAGTCAGTTGCCGATTCACCTAATCCACCAGGTGAACAAGTTCTCCATAATAAAATTCCACCAAACCATATCCTACTGTGCTCGGTAAACATTATTTACTCGCCGCTCTATAACAGGGGAAAAAAACAGGTAGATTTAAGACCAAAGTGGTTTGAACAGGTCAATTTCTTCACACAGATTACTTGTTAAAAAAATTTAATCAATTGAAATAAGAAGACCCTCGGTATTAACTGAAGAACATTTCAATGTCCCCCGATCACTCTCCCCTGTATATATACCCATCTGCAACACACAGAGAACTCACACCCACCCAAATCTCCAAAATCCTTCACATTCTAATATTTCTCTAAATAAATATTACAGTACAAATGGCTTCTACCATATCAATGGTGGTGGTCCTCCTAGCTTTAGCTTACTCAGGAGCCCTCGCATCAGACCCCAGCCCTCTCCAGGACTTCTGTGTGGCAGACAAAGCATCCCCAGGTACTCCCATTAATCCTTCATGATTTCTTTTGGTAGATACATGTAATCCTTATATAGAGAGCTGATTATATATATATATTATATATATATATATATATATATACATATTTTTCAGTGCTGGTGAACGGATTGGTCTGCAAGAACCCGATGAACGTGACCGCGGAGGACTTCTTCTTCTGTGGCCTGAACAAGCCAGGCAACACAAACAACAAACAAGGCTCAAACGTGACCGCCGTGAACGTGATGCAGATACCAGGCCTGAACACGCTGGGCGTCTCCCTCGCCCGCATTGACTTCGCCCCTTATGGGTTAAACCCACCCCACACGCACCCGCGTGCGACGGAGATACTGACGGTGATCGAGGGGACCCTCCACGTGGGTTTCGTGACTTCGAATCCGCAGATCCGTCTGATCTTCAAAGTCCTCAACGCGGGTGACGTATTTGTGTTCCCGGAAGGGCTCATTCACTTCCAGTTCAACCCCCGACATGCACGCGGACGCGGTGGCGATCACGGGACTTAGCAGCCAAAACCCGGGCTTGATCACGATCGGTAACGCGGTTTTCGGGTCGGATCCGAAGATTGATGGGGGTGTGCTCGCCAAGGCGTTTCAGGTGGATAAGGGCCTTATAGACTACCTTCAGAAGCAGTTCTGGATGGACAACAGTAACTAGTGCTTGATAGTTGATTTGCATGTACTATGGAAGACCATGGGTTTATATGGTTATACTATGCTTCAATAAGCAGGGGATTTGTTTTCCTGTTATGCATTTGTTTTGTTTTGTATGATTTGTTTGTGTTAAATTCTTTTCCCGGTGAGATTGGTCTGTATGAGAACATTTCTGATCATACTCTAATTATTTAAAATGGAGAATAATAGTGTACAATCATATTGATTGTAGATGGGATCTCTAAAATCCATTGCGATCATCCGAATATAGAGGATCAACATTTTTATATATTTTTTCTTTTTTAAAATAAAATAACTTTTGTTACCTAATTCCAATGTGTACAAATTATTACTGTTGGTAATATATTGTCGGGACATTTTGAATGAAACCAATATTGAATATATTTGTTTTGTTGTTAAAATATATAATTTTAAGAAATAATTTGTTAATCATTTAAATATGTTAATATTAATATTGATTTGATTCATTATTTATCTAGTGAAATCAATGTTGATATATGCATTGCTGCATAATGGATCGATTATGGCATTTTTTTCAAACTAATCACCATTAACTGCTTAATTATCAAAGTAATCATGGTTTGTAAAAATTTACCAAACTAGTCACCTATCCGAGTCAAACCAGCCACGTCAGCAATTTTTATTTTTTTAAATCGCCCCTACTGCATAAAATGCCAACGGAGGTGGCGTTGCACATACAGATTAGTTATAAAACGCCACTTGCACTAGTATATTACTAGAGAAAACATGTAATTACCTTAACACGCTAGTGTTATACGTTTTGACGTACACTTACAAACTAAAATGCTATCCTACTTGGCATTTTAATAGAAAAACATGTAAAACACCAATGTGGTTGGCGTCATCTTGTTTGGGTTCAACAAGACACTAACCACGTTGGCTGTTTATAAATAAAATCAGAAAAAATTTATTAAGTGCCAAAACACCACCTAGTAAATTTTTAAAAACCATAATTACTTTGGTAATTAAGCCTTTAAGAGTGATTAGTTTGAAAAATAGGCCTGGATTAATAATTGGATTGTGACCGTTCCAACAAAAACAACTAAAACATTATTATTATCAGCTCATTTTGCAACCACATTCTCATTTACTTCATTATCCACTGTAATCATTGTATCTACGTGTATATCTTGCTATAAAAAAAAATTTACACATTCTATATATGAGTTTATACAGTTCATTATAAGTTTATATATTTCTTCTTTTATAAAATTATATATTACTAAATGAGATGTATTATTTTTATAATAAAATAATATTGAACCGTTGATAATGAGACTGAATCTAATATTTATTTTTCATGACTTTATCTCAGCCCCATCAGGTGGACCGTAATCCTTAAAATTCAAAATGGTGGAAACTCAAGGATGAAATATGAGAAAGAATATGAGAGAAGAAAGAAGCAATGGTCTGCCAACTCCAGCGGTTGATAGTCTCCTCATCTACCTGTTAATAGTGATTTAACGTTTGCATGACCGTTTGAAAAAAATATGATTTTGTATAACGTCATATCATAAAACTCAATTATCAGAAAGTTCATTTTCTATGTTCATTTAAAAAATATTTATTTTGTTTTAAAAATTAAAACAAATTCTTTATTACACGTGCATTTTTGTAACCCTTTGAAATTCATTTTTTTTAATGCAAAAAACAACACCCAAATGAGTTTACGGTCACCCGAAGAGGCTTACAGGTTAGCTCGAATGAGCATAGTTCTGGCGGGCCTAGGGGTCAGGCGTGGGTCTCAGAATCAAGCCCAAACCCGACCCAATCTAAAATGGGTGCGGGCCAGATTCTAGTCGTACGGGCCTGGGCCACGGCCGGGTGGGCTGAGTTTTTGGACCTTGTGTCAAATGATAACTCTTAAATCAATGTGTCATTTGAAACTAATTTTAAAAAATAATTTTTTTTCATATATATCATTCAAATATATATTATGTTTTTATACCATTACAAATAACATATTTATTTATTTATTTTGATGTTGAGGAAATGGCTAGTATACACCAGCATCTCGGATGGATGATTTATCTCCCAAAAAATCTAACATGAGCTATACGGTCATGTAATGTTTGAACGACAGGCTTTACATATTTACGGACTACGGGGCATGCAAAACCCTGTGTAATCTGCTGTGGCTAAGTCTGCTAAGCATAGCGTGCGAGTTCCTCTGCTGCTTGTACGTTGAAGTATTTTGACATATTGGACATGGACATATTTAATTGTATACTATTTGAAATCTTATTTAATAGAAACATGTGTCATTTGATAACTTCTTATCACCAACTTTTAACTTAACCGGAGTAACTGTTAACTAATGAAATATAATGGCAAAAATATTTTTAGCCTAATGATTATACTATAATAGCTTAATCTTTGTCATATTATAAATAACTGAATAGTAATAATCTAATTGATTATTCTTAAACCTCTTTCAATATTAGTTCAAAATAGATAAATGTTTGAGTTTTTCTATCTCTTATATAATTGATATATATATGATTAGTGTATATGTAAAATAATTATGTTTCTCATATTACATTAATATAATCAATATATATATATATATGAAAAACTTACAAAAAGAACCAATGGTTACAATGAAATGCTAGTTTAATTAGGATTGAGGGAGAGGGGTGTGGCAAGGGAATAGACTCACTAAACTGAATTTGTGTATCCATCTCACCCCCTTTCAATCCACCCGATTATACAAAAAGAAAGAGAGAATAATTACAATAAGGGAAAAATTCATATAACCCCCTATAAAGTGATTAAAATCCATATAACCCCCTAACTTTTCTTAAAATCCATATAACCCCTTGAAAACATCTAGCAAATTCAAATAACCCTCTCCATAAAATTTACGTTTACAGATGATGAATATTTTGTGAATATTATGTTTAGTTAACCCTGATAGAAAATACAGTATACCAAAAAAATCATATAATGTGTGAAAAGTGTAAAAAATCTTTTATAAATGACGATTTTATACCTTTGGATAGGGTTTTATTATAATATATCCAGAGAGGGTAAAATCGTTATTTTCATATGATTTTTTACATTTTTAACAAATTAAAAACCCTTATCCACACCCTTGAAATTAAAGTTATTCTATGTCATTCCATTCAAAGAATATGTGGGACCAGTGTCAAATCAACTGTCATCACCTCTGATAAATCACCTATCAAATCAACTATCATTATTTTTTCACATTTTATAAATCCTTATCCACATTTTATTTACATTTTATCCAAACAACAAAATTTTTATTATTACGTTTCCTAACAAGAATAATTCAAAACACAAAATTACTTTATCCTTATTTATACTCACCTATGCCTAGGGGCGGAGCCAGGAATTTAAATGGGGGGGGGGGGGGGGAGGTTTAAAATAAAGAAAAAAGTATATATAAAATAAAATAAAAATATGATAATTTTAGACAATTAAAATTCTCAGATAATAATGTTGTTGAAATAATCGACAATTGACAGAGAAAGTTGGTTTTTATTTCCTTTTTCGTATTTAGAAATTTGAAAAAAATAATTTGAAGGTCTCAAATATTTTTTGAAATGTCATTATTTTTCATCACAAAAATGAAAAGAATGAATGTTAAAAAAAAAATTAAAAAGAAAAAATAAACAAAACAACTAATCATAAAAAAAGTACAAGGATACCTTTCTAAAATGAGATTTTAAAACCTGACTTTCAAAAAACTTAAGAGTTGAGACTAAAAAAAGGTAATCATGAAAAAATAAAAAATAACCAAAAAGAATACTAGAGATGTGAAATGATTGATTTTTTAAATTGTTATTAATTACTACAAGTGCATGGATCGTTAGAGCAGTATAGATCTAGCAAATACAAGTTGAACCTATAGATAATTGTTTAAATCAGATTATTAATCAATTTAACTAATCGAACTAGAAAGAAAGATTGATGAAGTTTTTATTATTATTATTATTATTATTATTATTATTATTATTATTATTATTATTTAAAGAGAATATTAATATCAAAAGATAACTAGGATTTTAGAATCCACCATGCAATACCAATTTAGGGATTATATTCAAATATGAAACTCAGTCAATATTGACATTAATCAAATACCAATCAGAAAATAAATATTTAAAATCATATTAATTATTTCATAAAATCATATTTGAAATCAAAACAATCATCTCAATATTCACATATTAGGAAGAGAATAAGATATCAAATAGTTAACCAAGCATACCCTATCAAACCCTAAACAAGAGATCCTTGAAGGTGATTCTAAGATATTAAATTCTTTCAGAAAAATCTTAATATAATGACATGGTGTGCTCGTGAAAATCTGGACAACACTCAAGAGGTTCAGACTCCTAAGTAAGAATTTTCCTTCTAATTGCTGTCGAATGGTCGGTTCTCCCTTAGACACTGAGTCAAAACCAAAATAGTCTACTAAGCCAATAAGAGATTTGGATTTTCACTTTATTACCTCATGGGCTTTATATGTGATATTCCAGCTTACTTACTATCTTTTACAGGGAGGCTTTCACTCTATCACTGTTGAATCGGTCTTTAAAATTCACATAATGATTCCTAAGCTCTTTGTTCAGAGCACCATAGATATTTTTCTTTTTTTTTTTTCTTTTCTTTTTCTTTCTTTTTTTTTTTTTTTTTTTTGGAGAAGTACTCTATCGATATTTGTTTTTTCAAGACCTAATGATAAGTAGCCCTTTTCCACTGTACTTGTGATTCAATGGTTGCTTTTCAATTGATGTAAACCCTAACTCCTTATCAAGCAAACCAATGAACTAGACTTTTAGGTTCAACAGGTTTTAGGAAGTTCTTAACATTCTAGGCAATTATTAAGTCGACTCCACAAATTCATCTTAACTCAAAAATGCATCCAGATGTGTAGTGAATTTTCCAAAATCAAGCACTCAAGACCTACTAAAATAGAAGTTAACATAAGAGCTCATGCTACCATCATAGGGATTTAGGCTTTTTTTTTTTTTTTTAATAGTCTATCAATACTGAGAATGATGAATCAAATGATAAATCAAATGTCAAAAATCCCCCCAAACCTAATCCATACATTGTCCTCAATGTTCATATCATTGGACACATGAAATATCAAGAAAGGAGAATGAAAAGGGAAGAATTTCACCATATCAAGTGATCACCATTGAACTGCTGCTATACGATGACATCAAAACAATTTCATTAGTTCATCATATTTCAAAATAAAGACTACATCCAATGACTCGATGATAGTGGATGCAAAAAAACACAAAACCTAGATTGAAAATGGAAAATTACCTAACACCCCCAAACCTAGTTTACAGCATGAACAAGAAATGATGATTCGGGAGGAAAGGCAACCCAGAAAAATATGGTACAAAACAATTATTAAGAGAGCTTAATCTTGATAGATAGAATCATGGCGGTGAATGACCTCCACTTTCTCCAACGGTAACTCCAAAAATGGTTGAAGTCTATGACCATTCACTTTAAAAACATTGCCATTCTTTGAATTCTCAACCTCAATGGCACCATGGGAATAGACCGTTCTCACTAAATATGGGCCAGTCCAACGGGATCTTAGCTTGCCCGGAAAAATATGCAATCTCGAATTGTAAAGGAGGACTTTCTGGCCCACGTCAAATGACTTCCGATGAATGGACTTGTCATGGAACACTTTCATTTTCTCCTTATATATCTTTCCATTCTCATAGGCCTCATTGCGGATCTCCTCTAATTCAGCAAGTTGGAGTTTCCTCTGGGCTCCAGCTTTGGGAAATTCAAAATTCAATTGCTTAATGGCCCAAAATGCACGATGTTCTATCACTTATAATGGCAGGCTTTTCCAAAGACAATCCTATAGGGAGAGATACCAAGATTGGTCTTATAAGCAGTTCTATATGCCCACAATGCATCATTTAATTTCAAGGACCAGTCTTTTCGAGTTGAATTTACTGTTTTCTCTAAAATTTGCTTAATTTGCCTATTGGACACCTCAACTTGACCACTAGTCTGGGGATGATAGGGTGTAGAAACTTTATGAGTGATAGAGTACCTCCTCATGAGACTCTCAAAAGAACGATTGCAGAAATGAGTTCCTCTATCACTTATAATGGCACGAGGGATTCCAAAACGAGAGAAAATATTTTCTTTAATAAATCTTATAACAACCTTGTTATCATTCGTTTTACATGGTATTGCTTCCACCCACTTAGAGACATAGTCAACTGCTAGAAGAATGTATAGATTTCCATATGAATTAGGAAAGGGTCCCATAAAATCAATGCCCCAAACATCAAAAATTTCAATGATTAGAATAGGATTGAGTGGCATCATGTTTCTTTTTGTAATCTTTCCCAATTGTTGGCATCTCTCACAACTTGCACAATATTCAGCTGCATCCTTAAAAATGGTGGGCCAATAAAAACCACACTGCAAAATCTTAGCAGCAGTCTTTCTAGCACTAAAATGGCCACCACATGCCTGGTCATGACAAAATGACAAGACACTTAGACACTTAGAATTTGGAATACATCTCCTAATGATCTGATCAGGACAGTGTTTGAACAAGTAAGGATCATCCCAATAAAAGTGCTTGACTTTGGATAAAAATCTAAATCTATCTTGTTTGGACCAATGAGAAGGCATTTCGCCAGTAACAAGGTAGTTCACAATATCAGCAAACCAAGGTAATGTAGACACTTCCATTAACTGCTCATCAGGAAAAATTTCATTCACAGGAAGGTCTTCAATAGGGTCTAGGGTCAACCGAGAGAGATGGTCAGCTACAACATTTTCAGAGCCTTTCTTATCATGGATTTCTAAATCAAATTCTTGTAGCAATAGAATCCAACGGAGGAGACGGGCCTTAGCATCTTTCTTGGATAGAAGGTACCTAAGAGCCGCATGATCAGAATAGACATTGACCTTAGAACCTATCAGATATGATCGAAATTTCTCGAAGGCAAAGACTATAGCTAGGAATTCTTTTTTAGTGGTGGAATAGATAAGTTGTGCATCATTTAATGTCCTACTGGCATAGGATATCACATGGGGGAGTTTATTAATTCGTTGACCCAAAACAGCACCTATAGCATAGTCAGAAGCATCACACATGAGTTCAAAGGGTTGGGTCCAATCTGGAGGTCTAATGATAGGGGCTGAGGTTAACTCCTTTTTTAAGCTTTCAAAGGCTTGCATACATTCATCATCAAACGCAAAGGGAATATCCTTAGTCAATAAATTGCTTAAGGGTCTAGCTTTTTACTAAAATTCTTAATAAATCTCCTATAAAAGCCTGCATGCCCTAAAAATGATCGAATTTCCTTAACAGTCCTTGGGGAAGGAAGATTAGTAATTAAATCAATCTTGCCCTTGTCTACCTCAATACCTTTATCAGAAACCACATGCCCCAAAACAATTTCCTTTTTCACCATAAAATTACATTTCTCACAATTCAGTACCAAAATTTTCACCTTACACCTGATTAGTACAAGAGAGAGGTGGTGTAAACAATCAGAAAATGTTGATCCGAATACTGAGAAATCATCCATGAATACCTCAAGGAAACGCTCTATCATATCAGAGAAAATGCTAATCATACACCTCTAAAAATTCGCCGGTGCATTGCATAACCCAAAGGGCATGTGACGGTAAGCGAATGCCCCAAAAGGACAGGTGAAGGTGGTCTTCTCCTGATCCTCTGGAGCTATGGGAATCTGATTATAACCAGAATAACCATCAAGGAAGCAGTAAAAAGCATGACCGGCCAACCTTTCTAACATCTGATCTATGAATGGGAGTGGAAAATGATCCTTCCTAGTGGCAGAATTTAATTTTCGGTAATCAATGCATACACGCCACTTAGTCTGTACTCTAGTGGGAATTAACTCATTTTCATCATTCTTTATCACTGTAATGCCAGATTTCTTAGGAACAACATGAATCGGGCTTACCCATTTACTATCAGAAATGGGATAAATGATCCCAACATCAAGAAGTTTTAAAACTTCAGCTCTTACAACCTCCTTCATGAGAGGATTCAAACGCCTTTGTGAGATTCCCTAGAAATACTTGTATTGTCATCAAGATGAATTCGGTGTTGAACCACAGATGGACTTATTCCTTTAATGTCTGCCATACTCCACCCAATGGCCTCTTTATGTTCCCTAAGGACATTGATTAGCTCACCTTCTTGTTCCTCATTAAGATCAGAAGCAATAATTACAGGAAGGGTTTCAGCTGGACCTAAGAAAACATATTTTAAATTGTGAGGATGAGGTTTAAGTTCTAGCTTGGGAGGCTCATCAATGGAAGGAAGGGGTGGTGATTGTGACAAAGGAAGGGGCTCAGGCTTTGGTTGCCACTTATTAAATGGGATGGTTGGTTCTGAATCTAGGAGAGCATTTACTTCCATGATCGATTTTTCCATATCAAAATTTTCTCCAAAGTGGGCAAGACAAAACTCCAAAGGATCTTTCGTGCTCATAGAATGATGTTTCAAATCTTCAATTATTTCCTCAATAGAATTCACATCCTCTAATTCATCATTATAATCTCCTGGTTGTTTTCCAATGTGGAAGATATTTAGGTCAACTGTCATATTTCCAAAAGATAATTTCATCAATCCATTTCGACAGTTAATCAAAGCATTAGATGTAGCCAGGAATGGTCTGCCTAAAATTACAGGAATTTGCCCTTTCGGGTTTAGAACAGGTTGGGTTTCTAAAACTATAAAGTCAACAGGAAAGATGAAATCCCCAACCTTAATCAGGACATCCTCAATGACACCTTTAGGAATTTTCACAGATCGATCTGCTAATTGTAAGGTCACTGGGGTAGGCCTCAATTCTCCTATGCCTAACTGTTTGTACACTGAATAGGGCAGTAGATTTACACTCGCACCTAAGTCTAGCAAAGCTCGATCAATACGAGTGTCTCCAATCACACATGAAATGGTGGGACAACCTGGGTCCTTATACTTGATTGGAGTTTCACATGAAAGAATGGAGCTTACATGGGATGCTAGGAAAGCTTTCTTGGGTACATTGTTGGTCCTCTTTTGGGTGCATAAGTCCTTCAAAAATTTAGCATAGGCTGGTACCTGTTGGATAGCATCTAGGAGCGGAATGTTCACGCGAACTTGCTTAAACACCTCTAAAATTTTATCTAGCTGGACAGATTTCTTAGTTAAACCTAATCGCTGAGGATATGGGGCCTTGGGAACATAAATTTTTGAGGAGAATCATTGGGCTTTGTTTTCTCTGGGATGGATGGGCTAGGAGGGATGGGTTCAGAATCTTGGTCCTCATGAATAAATTTGGGCTTGTCCTTATCATCTTCAACATCATTGCTAGGCATAATAACCTTGTTGTCCACTTGTCTACCAGACCTAAGAGTAGTGATTGCATTAACCTGGTTGGACTGGTTACTAGAAGAATCTTGGATTTGTCCTTGAAGAATGGGTCCTCTAGGGTTGGGCTCAGGTTGACTAGGAAACTTTCCTTTCTCTCTCTCACTCATGGTGGTGGCCAATTGACCAACTTGAATCTCGAGACGGGAGATCGCCTGGGTGGTGGATTGAAGGATTTGCCCTATAGATTCAAAGTGGCAGACATCTAGGAGGATGATTGAGTTAAATTTTGAGTGGACTTCATAAGAACATCTAACCCTTTCTCTAAGGAGGAGAACTTCTTCTCATTTTTTGTTTGAAAACCAGGTGGAGGAAATGGAGTAGGAGTGGGTCCTGTGTTAGGTCTAGGATTCATGAGAGCTTGAGGAGGTCCCTGTGGGCCTCCCTGATGTGGGCCTTGAGTCCATGACAGATTTGGATGATTTCTCCATCCAGGATTATAAGTTTGAGCATATGGGTCATTTTTCCTCCATTGTAAGCTAATGGCATGTTCGGCCCCAACTTTCCTTGTGGGATGACGTGTCACGCCCCATGGCGGCCATCCCCGGGACGCGGCAAGTGTATATATGATATCAGTGACAGGAAATCAATAATAAACTACAAACAATCACTAAAATGACACACAGATAAAAGCAGGGCTGACATAATATATACACCGAGTGCGGAAGCTAAAAGACTGAGTCTGTAGTCAAAACACACTACAGACTCGATACATAATCAAAAGTCCCGTGAGAGCCAACATGTCATAAATATACACAACAAAATCCAAATATAATCCAACTAAGTGCCCAAGCACAGAACATATACATACAACAGAAAGAAGGGTGCTGATGGCCTCAAAACTCGTGGGACGCGGCGCTGCCCTCTGCCGGTGTAGTCGCTCGGGAAGCTCCTCCCTCAGAGATCACTGAAAAGACAATATGCGAGGGGTGAGCCACACGCTCAGTGAATAGCACAACCCATGCATACAGTTCATATTAACCACAATTAATCAATTCATAAGCCACAAGTGGCATAATATCACCATCCGGGGGTTCGTTCATCGCCGAACCCCATACCCTCACCCTCACCCTCACCCTCAACAGGTGACCTAGGATATTGGGACTTAGCGGGTTAATAAACATCCATTCATAATCCTGTGGGTCGTCGCATCGCCGGCCCACCATACCCTCACCCTCACCTCTCAACAGGTGACCTAGGCTTTTGGGACTGACTAGGCTGTTGGTTACCCTTGGTCCACCGATAGTCTCTCCTCACTCCGCGGTTGTTTGGCCACTCCCATGTTCAGCGCAGTCCTTCCAAGTCAGGAGGCGCCTACTAGTGGGAGCCCCTGCACGGGACAACCTGTCTAACGCCGAGGTAGTCTCTACACGGATCCGACGAGGGGAACAGAACAGCCTATCCATCGCATATGATCCACTCGGATCCGCTGACAGCACATCCCTACGACTCTAATGTCTCGAATTCCTCAGAATTCCACCAGCGCGCATAACCAGGATGCGGGGAACATGCATTTATTAATCATAATACAAGGGAAAATAGAGACCTTGGGAGGGTAACCTGAGGTCCCGATGTAGGACATCCGACAACCAAACGAGGAACACGGAGTACCCTAACCCGGGTCTCAATGTTAACCTCGCAAGGCCCCCCTTATATTCCCTAAGCATGCTATCTATTATTACAGTTCGCATTTAATTAAATAAACCAAACTAATAGGACGCATGCACAGGTCGGGCTTTCCTAGCCTGATAGCGAGGTGGCAGATGCATGGCTCATGCACAATCCTAAGGGTGCAAGTCCCTATCACACAATCTAGGGTGGCATGCAATTCTACACATACATCATGCATACATGGATTACATCAAAGCAGTTAATATTAACTATAAGCCCCAGGGGAGGACGGTACACGCCCAAAGCATGTAGCGCCTCCCACACTGGGTTGGGTTGTCCCACTCACCGGGAATCGGGTCGACACGCGACCGTCCGTCGAGATCTGCAAGACAAGGTATTAACTGGTTAGAATAAATCCACAATTATCCCCAAAAATACATAACACACACAAACAAACACCCGACACCCTCCGGCAACCACCCGCACGGCCGGCCACCACCCGCACGGCCACCCGACCGCCCGGGCGCGCCGCCGCGCCTCAGCCCGCGCACTCCGCGCACCGACCGGGGCCCCGCGCGTCCACCGAGCCCAGCCGCGGCAGCCCGCACGCGCCCCGCACGCCGTGCGCTGGCCCGCGAGCACCCCACACGCCCCCGCGCGCTGCGCCTCGCCCCCGCGCACACCATCCCTGCCTTGCCGCGCCCCGCGCACGCCTCGCGCACAGCTCCTCGCCCCGCGCCTCCTCCGCGCGCGCCCCAGCACCCGTGCGCTCCGCCCAGCACCTCGGCCAGCACCTCGCGCGTCCAGCACCTCCGCCAGCACCTCGGCCAGCACCTCGCGCGTCCAGCACCTCCGCCAGCACCTCGGCCGGCACCTCGCGCGTCCAGCACCTCGGCCAGCACCTCCGCGCGCGCCCAGACCAGCTCGCCATCAGCCCCTCGCGCACAGCACCACCCGAGCAGCTCGCACGCCCGCGCGCACGCTCGAGCGTACGCACGCGCGCACGCCCAGCCGGCTCCTGTTCGTTGCCTGTGCTGCCTGAGGCCCCCAGCCCATCCAGCGCTGCCAGCCCGTCCAGCGCGCCCAGCACGACCAGCCCCACGCACCAGACCCGCGCACACCCACGCACACGCCGCGCGCACGCACACCCGCGCACGCACGCGCGCATGCCCGCGCGCGCCCGGCCTGCGCGCTGCCTGGCCGCTGCCGCTGCTCCCTGCTGCCCGGGACAGTCCCCCAGCCTGCCGAGCGCCTCCAACCACCCCTCCCACTGCCCCGACCACCTCCAAAGACCACCTCCGACCACCCTCCGACGACCCCCACCGCCACCAACCACCTCCCAAGCACAAAACCCTCCCCTAGCAATCATCTAGACGAGAAATAAGAGGGAAAGGAGGCTTACCGAGGGGAGGAGGAGGCGTCCGATGGATCTCCACGCGCCGAAACCCTTCCCACAAGCCTTCTCACGACCCGATCTATCACGGCCCTCGGTTTGGCTCGAAACAGAGGAGAGAGAGGGGAGGTCGGGGAGGCTAGGATCGTCGGAATTCGGATTTGAAGACACCGGAGCGTAGATCGGGACCCGATCTACACTTCCCGTGCTTTAGGTTTTTGGTTTTGAGGGGTGTAGGGGGCTCGAACGGAAGAAAATCGGAGGAGAGGAGAGAGAGAGAGCAAGTCGGGAAGATGATGAATAGTGATTAGATATTTTTTGATTCCTTTTAAGTAGAGCGCGACTTAAAAACCCGGATACGCCCCGGAACTACGAAATTTTTGCAAACGATGCCAGAATTCGATGAAATTTTATGAGTGGCTTAAAATGGCACCAGGACACATAATATGCAGTTAGATTTTCAATCGGGGTCCTCTAGCTCCGACGATAGCTAACAGTCCAAAATTATGCGGTTCCGATCGAAAAACCCTAAAAATTTTAAAACTGCCAAAAATGCTCCAATGATTGCCAATAGGCCAAAAAGTGACACATATATAACATGACAAGGAAGGACAGTCTTCCACTAGGTGATTTGAAGATTTACATAAAATGCAGACAGTAGTAGGGGTGGAGGTGGAGAGTTGATTAACAGAATCTTGATTTGGTTTCATCTCTAGGGCCTCTACTCTACGAATGAGAGATGCAAACTTGGCTTCAGACTCAAAGCTACTATTAATGGAATGAATACCTCCCTTAGAAGGTATGGGATTCTCAGGCTCTCTAATTGTCTCCCATTGCATAGATTTTTCAGTTACATACCTCAGTTTCATTTTTATTAGTAAATTCACCACTACACATTGATTCAACCATAGTCCTTGTGGTGTAATTCAAACCTTCATATATAATTTGCACTAACCTCCAAATCTCAAATCCATGATGAGGACATTGCAACAACAAGTCCTTGAATCTCTCTAAATATCTCCATAAAGATTCTCCATCCTTTTGAATGAATTGATTTATATTCATGCGAATCTTAGCAGTTTTATGATTAGGAAAGAACTTCTTCAAAAATATCATAACTAATTGATCCCAAGTGTTGATAGAATTTGCAGGTAGGGCATACAACCACTTTTTAGCATTATCTTTGAGGGAGAAGTTGATTAACCTCAACCGGATGGAATCATCAGTTAGCTGTTGAAGTTTTAGTGTGGAACAAACTTCCTCAAATTCCCTAATAAAAAGATATGGATCTTCAGATCCATCAAATTTTGGGAGCATATTAATTATCCCAGGCTTGATCTCAAAGTTGTTAGCATTGGTTGTTGGTAACACAATGCATGATGGCTGTGTAGTTCTAGATGGATACATGTAATCCTTCAAGGTCTTTGGAATCACAACTATTGTGTTATCCATAGTGATGGTTGGTTCAGATGAAATCACGGGATAATCAAGTGTATCAATACGAATCAATCGGTTTTTAGAATCCCTAGACCAAATGCTCATAAATCAAAATACCCCAAATCATAGACATTTCAACAATCAACAAATTAGGATTTATCTTGTTAAGTGAGGGAAGATGATTTTTAAGAGATCTAGTTCTTGAGGATGTTCCTCCCTAAATGGACAGCTCCTAACTGTTCCAAGATAAACCTCAAGTTTACCAGTTTACGATCAACCACCCAACAACCAGGAAAGTGTAAAGGATTAGTGGGGGGTCTTCCACGCTTTCGCGTGTTCCTCAATTAAGTAACCACGTCCTTTAAGGTAGAAACCTTATGAAATCACTTTCCTAGACATCATTAAATGGTTAATTGCTCACTGGAGTATCTCTTGGCGTCTCTTGTCTTATTGAGCTCGAAAACCTAGGGCCAAGTCTAATTCATTTTAATTTAATTAGGCTCATGGGTTTGACAAATGCTCAAGATGATGATTTGTGGGCCAAGGAAGGGTGATGAAATCCCCACCTTATGTTATGGAACAACCCTTAGATGGATTAGTTAATGTATGCTAATTGAAAAATGCACACACGAAAATCCCGATCAACCCCAAAAATAACCCACTTGCAGAAGATTCGTGGGTGAATGAAATACTCACAACTCACACACAGTGAGGGAAGAATTAAATCCACTTTTAGCCATGATGAAATGGTTCACCTTATGGGATTGCCTTTGAACACTTTGGAATGCTCGTTTAAAGAGAGAATGGTCTAAGCCATACACCATTCCTTGTTGTGTTCTTGTAGGTTCTAGATATCCTACAAAACATAAAGAGAAAAAAAAAATCAGCAAAAACAAAGAAAAAAAAAAAACTAATCCGAAAGATAAATCAATATCAAATTTAATCTGAAACAGATCCCCTGCAACTTGATTGAATTTTTAAGTTGTTATTAATTACCGCAAGTGCACGGATCGTTACAGAAGTATAGATCTAGCAAATACGGGTCGAACCCATAGAGAATTGTTCAAATCAGATTATTAATCAATTTAACTAATTGAACTAGAAAGAAAGATTGATGAACCTTTCATTATTATTATTATTATTATTATTATTATTATTATTATTATTATTATTATTATTATTATTGTTATTTAAAGAGAATATTAATATGGAAAGATAACTAGGGTTTTAGAATCCACCATGCAATACCAATTTAGGGATTATATTCAAATATGAAACTTTACTATATAACTCAATCAATATTGACGTTAATCAAATACTAATCAAAAAATAAATATTTAAAATCATATTAATTATTTCATAAAATCATATTTGAAATCAAAACAATAATCTTCAATTCACATATTAGGAAGAGAATAAGATATCAAATAGTTAACCAAGTATACCCTATCAAACCCTAAACATGAGATCCTTGAAGATGATTCTACGATTAAAAATCTTGATTTATGAAAACCCAATAGAATGATCTATCTCCCTTCCCTTTATAAAATCTACCAACTCAATATTCAACATGTTAAGAAGAGCATAAAATATCATAGAACTCAATCAAAACATATTTTATCAAATCAAATACAAGAGATTTTTGAAGAAGGTAATAAGAAATTCACATAAAAGGTTTCAAAAGAGAATTGAAGGAGAGATTGATACTCAATAAAGCTAACAATATGGAGAATTCAGATCTAAATATAAAATCATAAAGTAGCATTGCATGGTTTCATCTTCAACCCTAGTTGAAGATTTAGCTACTAAAAGACATGATCAAATGAAAGAAAAGAAAAATAAAAGACATCATATTATTGAAAAATTCTTGAAAATAAAAACACAAAATTAATATTAAAATTATGATATAACAGAATACAAGAATCAAAATATATGAGACGGAAAGAAAAAAAAAGAAAAACAAAGGAAAACTCTTGAATTCTTCTTCTCCTTTGATTGTCTTTGTGCGTCCCTCTTTTATAATTCCTCCTCATATGAAGTTTAGATTTAATTCCCGTCATTGATTTTCTGCAGAATCTTCAGATGGATTTTTGACCCGTACTAAGATGAAATTGCGAAATCTTCATGAAATAGTGATTTGTACATCTGCCAATTATCTTTCCAACGCCATATCATTAGCATAAATCCGATACTTGAGGCAAAAGTTATGATCAAAACAGTGGTACGGGATTTTGAAGAACATATTTGATTGGATTGATTTTTACTCAATCTTAACCAAATCTTTTTCCATAAGGACCTTTTAGAAACTCTTGATTCTCATTCATATTTTTAACTGATTTGTAGCATATCTTGTATTGATAATCATCATTTAATTCAATTACCTGCAATAATACATGAATTCTCAATATTAGTTATTATTATAAATAAAATAAGGATATGAAAAATTTGATTAAAGGATTTAAATGTAAAATTTATATGCTCATCATGAAACCCTTTAAAAATGAAGTTTTTCTTAAATTTTTTAAAAAATTACGGACTCATGACTTCAAATTTGAAACATTTCAATTGACATTAATACAGCCCTTCAAAGTTTTACAATCCTATTTACAACCATGTCAATAACACAATAGAGATAAAATTAGTTAAACCAATATATACTTACAGTATTGCAATATATTTTTGGGTTTTTTTGCATATATACCCCTGTTGGAATCCATTTTTACGGAAGTACCCTTCCTGCATTCTAGATTGCAAAAATACCCCCACTGCAGCCATAAATAGTGCATCCATGCCTCTATTGTTAGTGACCATGAGGTTTGGTTAAAATTTCTCTATTAGTCGTGTGAAGTGCTGGGAAAAGTAAAAAAAACCTCACATATCACTTTATATTGGCTGAAGTCCTCTTTCTCTTCTTCTTTGGTCGATTTTGAGTTTCTTCAACCTCACAACTCCTTCTCTTCCCCTATCAATATAATAAAAAAGTTAGTAAGGAACAAAACATAATTAAGAAACTGAGATTAATTTATAATTTATTTTATACCCAACGATCCAGCACTAATGGATGAACCCATGTTCCTACTTGCTCTCGATAGTGGACATCTCTGTAATGATCCACCTCACTATGCTCCTCTCCAGTCTCACGATTTTTCTAGGTCATTTAAAGCATAACAAAATTAGTCTCACGGTTTTTCTAGGTCATTTAAAGCATAACAAAGTTATTACAGTTAATTTGAGAGAATTTATTCTGAAAATTATTAGCACATATCTTACCATCTCATGTCGATGCCTAATAAATGACTTGGAGTCGGATACATGGTTTATGACCAAATTTGCTCTATTTTCAGAATTTATTTTACTTCTTTTTTACATGCAAAAATTAAATAATGCCATTAGTACCAAGGTATGTGAAAAAAAATTCTGCAACAGAATATGTACAGATGACCTGAAAGCTCTCTGAACCAAATCGTTCACATAGACTCTGCCACTCTTCCACTGTGACACCTTTGGTACATGTTGGACTGCTTCCCCATGTGTACTAAACTGTTTGTAGGGTCGATGTAACTCCGCACGATACTCTTGTTGTCTCTCTTTCATCATATCATTGACAGCATAAATGATGTGAGGCTCACTTAGGTCTATTGTACATTTATCCTATAAAATAGCAAATGACAAGTTAAGCAATTAAAGATATCAACATACATGAAAGAATCAAAATAAAATTGAAGAAAACAATTCAGATGTTTATAATAATATGAATTTTGAGCAGTTTGTGAGTTTCATTTTTCATAATGCTACTTATTTGATTATACTGTGTTCATTGTGGTTTTTTATGGTTGCTGCTTCTGTGTTCTCTGCATACTACATTCATGATCAGAAATAACTCAAAAAGGTGCTTTTAGTTTCAGATTTATTGACTTAATACTCTAGTCTGTGTCTAGTTTAAACTCAGTTCACAAGATCAGAAATAACTCAAAAAGGTGCTTTCAGTTTCAGAATTATTGTACTTCTAGAAAAAATAAAATTTAAAGTAATGCATATAAATTACCTCTAGACATTGATAGACATGGTGCTTATAATCATTTGTCACATCAAATGACAAGTCAAGCAATTAAATATATCAATATATATATGAAAGAATCAAAATAAACTGGAAGAAAACAATTCAGATGTTTATAATAATCTGAATTTTGAGCAGTTTGTAAGTTTCATTTTTCATAATGCTACTTATGATTATACTGTGTTCATTGGGGTTTTTTTATGGTTGCTGCTTATGTGTTCTCTGCATACTACATTCATGATTAGAAATAACTCAAAAAAGTGCTTTCAGTTTCAGATTTATTGACTTAATACTCTAGCCTGTGTTTTTTGACTTAATACAAATCTAAATATTTTCACAATCAGACTGTGATTCAATTCCTTGTATAAATTAACACCACCACCACATCCAAGCAAGCATCCAAGCCATCACCGACCATTCAAACATAAGAAGAAAAAAAAAGCTCCACTAATAGCTTAACTCAAACATTGTAAAAAGAAATAGATCTCCCACTCCATTTAACTTCTTCATCCACCATTAATGCAATAAAACATGCTAAAACATCAAATCTAATGCATGAACACATTTCAATCCAAAAATAGAACTCTGCATTGGCCGAATTACTCAACAACATGAACGACCAAGTTTTTTTTAATGAGATTCAGTGCTATTTAGTGACAATTTGCATACTTTGTTAGGATTTCAAAGTTTTTAGGAATCTGACCATTGTTTAACGATTGACACAATGAGTGACTGTGATAGGTTGGTGCTAGACCTAGCTCTAGGTTGGCATGTTTATTCCAAGCGTTCAGCTCATGCGGGGCGTTCAGAAGGTGCGGGACGTGGACGTGCAAGGCTGGTAGTCAGATCTCAAGGAGATTGACATGCTGAATAAGAAGAGGAATCAATTATTTAGCTTTAATTAGTTTCCTTATTCGTACTAATTAGTTTCTTTATTCTATGCTTAATTAGTTTTCTTATTCGTATGCTTAATTAGTTTCTTTATTTGGATTATTGATTGAGGGAGAATCTCTAATTTGTAGGAAGTTGTTAGGTGTTTCGCTATATAAGCCTTGTGAATGGATAAAGAATGCATGAGAGATTATTCCAAAGTCCTTCTTGTTCTTCTTTCTCTTTCTCTTTCTCCTCTAAAATCTCTCTGCCCTCTTCTAATTTTCTTGTAATTTGGGTCACAACTGTTTGATAGGGCTCTTCCTATCAATTGGTATCAGAGCGTTATGTCTACCAACACCCGCTCCACCTCCAATGAAGATCGAGTGTCGAAACTCGAAGTTGATGTGCACGTCTTGCAAATGACGCTATGCAAGCACACCGACCAGCTTGAGGTCATCTCTAGCCATCTCGACATGATTGCTACCAACATGTCCGCCCTCATGAAGGAGAGAATGTTGGAGTCGCCGGGTAGCTTGGACCGTGACAATCGACCAAACCGCTTCTAGCCATCGGAAAACGGGAGCGTTCAATTTCGTTATGCTCGGATTGATTTTCCCTGTTTGTCAAGGGAAGATCTGACTGGACGGATCTACATGGCAGAACAGTTCTTCACTTATCAGAGGACCTCAGAGGATCAAAAAGTTCTCTTAGCATCATTCCACCTACAGGATGAAGCCCTACAGTGGTTCCAGTGGTATTCATCATGCCATCCACGCGCAACCTGGTAGGAGTTTACCAAAGAACTAAGTGTTCCATTTGGGCCCTTTGAATATGAAAACTTTGATGAAGCATTGGCCAAGCTCCAATAAACCAGGACCGTCCGTGAGTACCAAACCCAGTTCAAGCACCTAGCATTTCGGGTTCGAAATTGACCGGAAGAGGCGCTCCTCGGCAGTTTCATTGGCAGGTTAAGGGAAGACATTTAGATGGAGGTGAAACTATTTCAACCAATGACAATGGCACACAACATTGGTCTTGCATGACTGCACAAGGATAAGATCTTGTGTGTCCGAAGGTCCAACCCACGAATGGGGCTCCTACCTACACCTCATCAGCAACAAGCATTGCTGCAGTCCCCCGTGAAAACCGTGACAAGTCATGCACCACCGGTTTCCACAACACCAACCCGATTTTCCCAAACACCAGGTCCTCCACGACCGCAAGCAGGGGTGGGGTTCAAAAAGTTGACATGGGAACAGATGCAAGCGCGACGCGAGAAGAATCTCTGTTATAATTGCGACGAACGATTCGTACTGTGCCATGTTTGCAAGACTCAACAGTTATTCCTATTGGATGGATCCATAAAGACGAGCGAAGAAACTACTGTTGAGGAGGAGAATTGGAATCAAGAGCCCCAGGAGAAAGATGGCACATTATTGAGACCCGATTTGTCGGAGATCTTGATACATGCATTGTTAGGTTGCATGTCCCCACAAACAATGCACGTGTCAGGAGTCGTGGAAGGTCGACTGGTCTCCATTCTAATTGATAGCGGTAGTATGCATAACTTTGTCAATGATCGGTTAATCAAGTAGCTCAGTTACGTTACGTCACCCGCAATACCATTTTTGGTAATGGTGGTCGACGGTAACAAGTTGGTGTGCAAGGAGATATGTAGAGTGGTGGGAATTCAAATACAAGGATATCGTTTATTTACTAACATATATCCTTTGAAACTCCAAGGCTCAGATATTATAGTAGGCATCCAATGGATGAGGAGATTGGGCCCCATGATTTGTGACTGGGAGAAGCTCACCATAGAATTCACGATGAATGGGGATCGATACCGGTTTGTGGGAGATACTAGTAAGCCGGTGCTACCAGGAACGGTGCACTCCTATTCTTCTCCTATCTTGTTGGTCAAGAAAAAATATGGGTCCAGGCGATTTTGTGTCGATTATCGCTCCCTTAATAAGATTACCATAAAGGAGCGATACCCAATTCTGATGATCGATGAGCTGCTGGATGAACTGCATGTGTTATATATGTGTCACTTTTTAGCCTGCTGGTAACCGTTAGAGCGTTCTGGCAGTTTTTCGATTTTTTTCGGTTTTCGATCGGAACCGCTAATTTTTGAACTGTTAGCTATCGTCCTGAGTTAGAGGACTCCGATTGAAAATCTAACTGCATATTTGGTGTCCTGGTGCCATTTTAGGCCTCTCCCGAAAATTTCATCGAATTCCGGTAACGTTCCCGAAATTTCGCAGTTCCGGGGCGTATCCGGGTTTTTAAGTCGCACGCTATATATAAGTGGGATCTAAAAATCCCGAGTTACTGTTCATCATCCCTACCAAATCCCTCTCTCTCCTCCCTCTCTCTTTTTCTTCCATTAGAGGCCCTTAGACCCCTCAAACCCAAAAACCTAAAGCATAGGAAGTGTAGATCGGGTCCCGATCTACACTCCGGTGTTTTCAAATCCCAATTCCAGCGAGTTTTGTCCGTCCGTCCGCCCTCTCTTCTCCGCTGTTTTGAGCCATCTCGGTGGTGGAGGTAGATCGGGGCGTTGGAAACCCTTTGGGAAAGGTTTCGGCGCGCGGAGAGCGTCCGGACTTCCCCTCCTCCCCTTGGTAAGCCCCTTTTTCCCCTCTTTTTCTTGCGTAGATGTATGCTAGGGGGGTGGTTTTGTGGTTGGGAGGCGGTTGGCGGCGGTGGGTGGCCGTCGGAGGGCTGTGGGAGGCAGTCGGAGGCTGTGGTGGTGGTCGGAGGGGGTGGTAGAGGAGCACGGGCTCGGGCAGGATGGCAGGGCAGCAGCAGCAGGCGCAGCAGCCGCAGGCGCAGCAGGCAGGGCCGCTGGCAGGGCGCGCGCGGGCGTGCGCGCGGGCGTGCGCTCGGGCTGGCGCTGGGCGTGCCTGGTGCTGGGCGTGCAGGGCTAGTCGGGTGCTAGGCTGGCAGGGCTAGCTGGGTACGCTGGGAGCAGGGCACCAGTTTGCTGGGCGCGCGAGCGCGTGCGCGCGGGTGCGTGCGCGGGCGTGCGCTCGGGGGGTGCAGGGAGAGGCGTGCGAGCAGGCTGCTGGGCTGGGCGCGCTGGCAGGCCGGGCGAGCTGGCTGGGCGCGCAGGCGAGCAGGGCAGGGGCGCTCGGGCATCAGGCGGGCAGTGCCCCGGGCGTGCAGGCGAGCGGTGCTCGGGCCACTCGGCGACGCGCGCAGGCAGGCAACGCGGGCAGCAGCGCGGGCAGGCTGGCAGGCGCGCTGGGCGCGTGTTGCGCAGGCGTGCGCGTGGAAGCTGGGTGAGGGTCCCGGGTGCTGGGCGCTGAGCGCTGGGCGCGGGTCGCGGGTACCGGGTGCTGGCCGAGGGTGCTGGGCGTCTGGGCGCTAGCGGGCGCAGTCGCGCGCGGGTGCGTGCGCGCGGGTGCGCGGGTTCGCGCGGAGCGGGCGCGCGGGTGCGCGCGGGTTCTGGCGCGAGCGGGGGTGTGCGCGGTAGTGCGCGCGGGTACGCGCGGGCGCGCGCGGGGGCGCGCGGGCGTGGGCGCGCGCGGGCAGTGCGCCTGGGCGCTGGGCAGGGAACCAGTGCGCGCGCGCGCGTGCATGCGCGTGCGTGCGCGTGCTGGGGCGTGCTGGGGCATGCTGGGGCGTGCTGGGGCGTGTTGGGGCAGTGCGCGGGGTGCTGCGCGAGGGGCGCGGGCTGGACGCGCGGTGCACGTGGGCGCGCGCGAGCGTGCGCATGCGTGCGGGTGCTCGTCTGGGCTCGCGGGCAGGCGCGTGGCAGTGCGCCAATGGTGCCGGGGTGTGTGCGTGCGTGCGCATTCGTGCGTGCGCATGCGGGGGGCCATGCGTATGGCTGCCCGAGGGTTCGGGTAGGTGTCGGGGCACTCGGACTCGCGTGCGTACGCGCGTGCGCATGCGTGCGAGCCCGTATGCATGCTTATCCGAGTTTTGGGTATTTCTATGCATTTCTATGTATAAATTGTGTGGTTTCTCACCATATTGAATGTCTGTCTTGCAGATCTAGACGGACGGTCGCGCGACGACCCCGATCTCTGGTGAGTGGGACAATCCAACCCAGTAGAGAGGTCTCTTACGCACTTGGGCGTATACCGACCTCTCCTGGGGCACCATGGATAAATATTGACATATTGTAATGTGTATATCATGCGAGCATGATTAAATTGTAGAATGCATGTTACCCTAGACTTTGCATGTTAGGGACTTGCACCCTTAGGGTTTGTGTATGAGCCATGCAGCATGTCCCCTGGTTCCATGTTAGGAAGCCCGGCCGATGCATGTGCCCTACTAGTTTATTTATTAAATTAAATGCTAGTAAATGTTAAAATGCATGTTATAGTGAATATTATAGGGGAGGGGCCTTGCGAGGACACCGGTGAGACCCGGGTTAGGGTACACCGTGTTCCTTGTTTGGTTGTCGGGGTGTCCTATAACGGGAACTCACGCTGCCCTCCCGAGTTTCTTTCCCCAACGATATTCCACCTTGTTATAACCTTATGCATGTTCCCCGCATCGTAGTTATGCGCCCTGGTGGGTTCTGAGGAATTCAGAACATTAGTGTTGTTATAATGTGCTGTCTGCGGATCCAAGTGGATCATATGCGATGGATAGGCTGTTCTGTTCCCTTCGTTGGATCCGGTAGAGACTACCCCAGGTTAGACAGGGCCTTCCTGACAGAGGGCTCCCATTAGTAGGCACCTCCTGATTTTGGACGGACTGTGCTGAATATGGGAGTAGACCAGGCGGCCTACGGAGTGGAGGAGAGACTATCGGTGGACCAAGGGTGACCAACAGCCTAGTCAGTCCCAAAACCCTATGTCACCCATTGAAGGGTGAGGGTGAGGGTGTAGTGGGTTGGCGATGAACGACCCACTGGAGTTGTGATTGGATGCTTATCAGTCCCAAAATCCTATGTCACCCATTGAAGGGTGAGGGTGAGGGTATGGTGGGCCGGCGATGTGGCGACCCACTGGATTGTAAGTCCCAAAATCCTATGTCACCCCTTGAGGGGTGAGGGTGAGGGTGTAGCGGGTTGGCGGAAGCGACCCGCTGGTTTTGTGATTGGATTTTGATTAGTCCCAATATCCTTGGTCACCCATTGAGGGTGAGGGTGAGGGTGTAGTGGGTTGGCGGTAGCGACCCACTAGGTTGAGGAATTGTTGTTATTTGTGGCTTTGGTAATGATATTGTGGATGATAAGGATTATCTGGTTGTGGTCAATATTGTCTGTGATGCATGGGTTGTGCCGTTCACTGAGCGTGTGGCTCACCCCTCGCATAATATTTTTCTTCAGTGCCATCTGAGTCGGATCCAGAGGAGGAGCTCCCCGAGGGACTTCATCAGTAGCGGAGTAGCGCCACGTCCCGCGAGTTGCAGAGACTATCAGCATCCCTTGTACCAGTATGTATTTTCCGTGCTTGGGCACGCATTTGTGTTGTATTTGGACGTCTTTGTATGTATATTGGCTCTCACAGGACATGTGATTATGTATGGAGTCTGTAGTGTGTTTTGATTACAGATTCAGTCTTTAGTTATCCGCATTTGGTGTATATATCATGTCAGCCCTGCTTTTGTTGTCTGTGTGTCATTTGTATGATATTATTGACCTCATGTGTAGATTCTGATATTTTATATACACTTGCCGCGTCCGGGGACGCCCGGGGCGTGACAGCATGCGGTAGTGTACTATACTACACTGGATCTGAAATCTAGCTATCACCAGGTACGGGTTGTGGCTGAAGATGTGCAAATGACCGTTTTTCATATTCATGATGGACATTATGAGTTCGTGGTGATGTCGTTTGGCCTTACCAATGCTCCAGCCACATTTCAAGCCTTGATGAACGACACATTCAGGCTCGTGGTGAACCAGAAGAAGTGTACCTTCGACCAAAGAACGGTCAACTACTCGGGGTTACCGTTGGAGAATGCTACTTGGGAACCTTACGAGAGATTGAAGCTTCAATTTTCTCATCTAAACCTTGAGGACAAGGTTCGTTTGGAAGGGGAATGGAGTGATAGGTTGGTGCTAGACCTAGCTACGGGTTGGCATGTTTATTCCAAGCGTTTGGCTCATGCGGGGCGTTCAGAAGGTGTGGGATGTGAACGTACTGTTATATATGTGTCACTTTTAACCTGCTGGTAACCGTTGGAGCGTTCTGGCAGTTTTTCGTTTTTTTTTCGGTTTTCGATCGGAACCGCTAATTTTTGGACTATTAGCTATCGTCCTGAGTTAGAGGACTCCGATTGAAAATCTAACTGCATATTTGGTGTCCTGGTGCCATTTTAGGCCTCTCACAAAAATTTCTTTGAATTCCGGTAACGTTTCTGAAATTTCACAGTTTCGGGGCGTATCCGGGTATTTTAAGTGACTCGTTATATAAATGAAATCTAAAAATATCTTAACACTATTCATCATCCCTACCAAAAAGCTTTCTCTCTCCCCTTCTCCATTTTTCAAGCTTTTGAGCCCCATAGAGTCCTCAAAGCTTAAAACCTAAAGCATAGGAAGTGTAGATCGGGTCCCAATCTAAACCCCGGTGCTTCCAAATCCGGATTCTGGTGAGTTTTGCCCCTCCATCCCCCCTCTCTTCTTCCCTGATTTGGACCATTTCGGAGGCGGGAGTAGATCCGGGCATTGGAAGCCTTTTGGGAGAGGTTTCGGTGCGCGGAGAGCAACCGGACTTCCCTTCCTCCCCTTGGTAAGCCCTCTTTCTTCTCTTTTTATGCTTAGATGTATGTTAGGAGGGTGGAAATGAGGTTGGGTGGTGGTCGGCGGCGGTGGGTGGCCGTCGGAGGGCTGTGGGGTGGTGGTCGGAGGCCATTGGTGGCCGGAGGAGTGGTGGTGGAGGTGCTCGGGCTGGGGGGTTGCTGTCTCGAGCAGGGCAGCAGCACAGGCAGCACAGGCGCAGCAGCTGGCAGGGGCGCGCGCGCGTGCACGCGGGCGTGCACGCGGGTGGCGCTGGGCGCTGGGCGGAGGCGTGCGGGGTGTGCGCCGGCGGCTGCGCTGGGGCGCAGGGGGCGCGCGGTGCACCCGGGAGGTCCGGCGGTGCGCGGGGTGCGTTCGCTGAGGCGCGGCGGTGCACCCGGGCAGTCGAGTGGCCGTGCGGGTGGTTGCCGGCCGTGCGGGTGGTAGCCGGAGTGCTCAGGCTAGCGTGCGTGCGGGTCGTATGCACGTTTGCCCGAGTGTTAGGTGTTTAGTTGTGGGTTTTGTATGTTTGGGTGTTTTAGAGTATTTATGTATTGTTCCACCATATTGAATGTCTGTCTTGCAGATCTGGACGGACGGTTGCGCGACGACCCAGATACCGGTGAGTGGGACAATCCAACCTAGTAGAGAGGCGTCATATGCATTTGGGCGTATACCCACCTCTCCTGGGGCACCATGGATGTATATTAACCTGTTAATATGTAATCCATGCTTGTATGATTTAAATGTAGAATGCATGCTACCCTAGTCTCTGCATGTTAGGGACTTGCACCCATAGGATAGGTGTAAGAGACATGCACCATTCCCCCTGTTTTCATGATAGGAAACCTCGGCCTATGCATGCGTCCTACTAGTTTATTTATTAAATTAAATGCTAGTGTATGTTAATTCGCATGCCTTAGATAATATTATAGGGAGGAGCCTTGCGAGGTCAACATTGAGACCCGTGTTAGGGTACTCCGTGTTCCTTGTTTGGTTGTCGGGATGTCCTGTATCGAGACCTCATGCTACCCTCCCAAGGTTTCTAGTCCCAATAATATTATATGTAATGTTGTATGATTAGTATGATTATTAGCATGTTACTGAATATTATAGGGGAGGGGCCTTGCGAGGACAGCGGTGAGACCTGGGTTAGGGTACTCCGTGTTCCTTGTTTGGTTGTCGGGGTATCCTATATCGGGAACTCACGCCGCCCTCCCGAGTTCTTTCCCCCAATGATATTACAACCTTGCATTTATTGTACATGTTCCCCGCATCTTGGTTATGCGCCCTGGAGGAACTCTGAAGAGTTCATGACATTAGAGTTGTAGAGATGTGTTGTCGGCGGATCCGAGTGGATCATATGCGTATGGATAGGCTGTTCTGTTACCTTCGTTGGATCCGGTAGAGACTACCCCAGCGTTAGAAAGGCCGTCCCTTCCAAGGGTTCCCATCAATAGGCACTTCCTGATTTGGTTTCGGACTGCGCTGAAGTTGTGGGTGAAAGCCAAGCGGCCTACGGAGTGGACGAGAGACTATCGGTGGACCAAGGGTGACCAACAGCCTAGTCAGTCCCAGAATCCTATGTCACCCGTGGTAGGGTGAGGGTGAGGGTGTAGTGGGTTGGCGATGAGCGACCTACTGGATTTGTGAATGGATGATTATCAGTCCCAATAGCCTATGTCACCCATTGATGGGTGAGGGTGAGGGTGTGGTGGTTCGGCGAGGTACGAACCACTGGTTTATGTTGTTATGTATTAAAGGCTGGATAAATAATGGAATTGTGGTAAATATTGTCTGTGATGCATGGGTTGTGCTGTTCACTGAGCGTGTGGCTCACCCCTCGCATATGTTTTTCCCCAGTGGTCACTGAGCCTAAGCTAGAGCCGGAGCAGCAGTTGGAGCTTTCCGAGGGATTCCTTCAGTAGCGGAGCAGCGCCACGTTCCGCGAGTGCCAGAGGTTATCAGCATCCCTTCTTGACTGTATGTACTTGATTTCCGTGCTTGGCACGTGTTTGTATATGTTCAGTTGTATTTGTGTATATTGGCCCTCACAGGACAGATGATTGAGTATCGAGTCTGTAGAATGTTTATTTACAGATTCAGTCTTTTGCTTCCACATTTGGTGTATATATCATGTCAGCCCTCTGTTGTCTGTGTGTCATTCTGGTTGTTTGTGTATGATATATTGTTGACCTCCTGTGTAGATTCTGATATTATATATACACTTGCCGCGTCCCGGGGTTGGCCGCCCTGGGGCGTGACATGAGCGACCCACTGGAGTTGTGATTGGATGATTATCAGTCCCAAAATCCTATGTCACCCATTGAAGGGTGAGGGTGAGGGTGTAGTGGGTTGGCGATTGAGCGACCCACTAGTTTGAGTATTTGTTACCATTTTGTGGTTGTTAATAAGAGATTGTGGATTATTAAGATCTGGATAGTGGTCAATATTGTCTGTGATGCATGGGTTGTGCTGTTCACTGAGCGTGTGGCTCACCCCTCGCATATGTTTTTCCCCAGTTGCCACTGAGCCTGAGCTGGAGCCGGAGCAGCTGTTGGAGCTTTCCGAGGGATTCATTCAGTAGCGGAGCAGCGCCACGTTCCACGAGTGCTAGAGACTATCAGCATCCCTTCTTGACTGTATGTATTTTATTTACGTGCTTGGCACGCGTTTGTATATATTCAGTTGTATTGGTGTATATTGGCTCTCACAGGACAGATGATTGAGTATCGAGTCTGTAGTATGTTTATTTACAGATTCAGTCTTTTGCTTCCGCATTTGGTGTATATATTATGTCAGCCTCTTTGTTGTCTGTGTGTCATTCTGGTTGTTTGTGTATGATATATTATTGACCTCCTGTGTAGATTCTGATATTTTATATACACTTGCCGCGTGTCACGACCCAGGGCGGCCGTCCCCGGGACGCGGCAAGTGTATATATGATATCAGTATACAGGAGTTCAATAACATACTCAAACAACAGCAAATATGACAACACAGATAAAGCAGTGCTGACATAATATATACACCAAATGCGGAAGCTAAAAAGACTGAATCTGTAATCAACAACATACTACAGACTCGATACATAATCGTATGTCCTGTGAGAGCCAACATGTCCATATATACACAAATAAAATCCATACAACATCCACTAGGTGCCCAAGCACAGAGATATATACATACAACTGAGAGAAGGGTGCTGATGGCCTCAAAACTCGTGGGACGCGGCGCTACTCCTCTACTGGTGTAGTCGCTCGGGAAGCTCCTCCCTCAGAGATCACTGAAAAAGACAATATGCAAGGGGTGAGCCACACGCTCAGTGAATAGCACAACCCATGCATACAGTTCATATTAACCACATTTAAATCAAGCCAATAGCCCAAAATGGCATAAACATCACAAATCCGGGGGTTCGTCACATCGCCGAACCGCCATACCCTTACCCTCACCCTCACCCTCAATAGGTGACCTAGGATGTTGGGACTTAATGGGTGGATAATCATCCATACATAATCCTGTGGGTCGTCGCATCGCCGGCCCACCATACCCTCACCCTCACCTCTCAACAGGTGACCTAGGCTCTTGGGACTGACTAGGCTGTTAGTCACCCTCGGTCCACCGATAGTCTCTCCCCACTCCGTAGGTCGTTTGGCCACTTCCACGTTCGGCGCAGTCCTTATATCAAATCAGGAGGCGCCTACTGATGGAAGCCCCTGCACGGGACGACCTTTCTAACGCCGGGGTAGTCTCTACACGGATCCAACGGAGGAAAACAGAACAGCCTATCCATCGCATATGATCCACTCGGATCCGCTGACAACACATCTCTACAACTCTAATGTCTTGAATTCCTCTGAATTCCACCAGCGCGCATAACCAGGATGCGGGGAAAACAAATAATACATAAAGGGGAAAAGAGACCTTGGGAGGGTAACCTGAGGTCCCGATGTAGGACATCCGACAACCAAACAAGGAACACGGAGTACCCTAACCCGGGTCTCAATGTTAACCTCGCAAGGCCCCCTATATTCCCAAGGCATGCTAATATATATATCGCAGTTTCCATTTAAATAAATAAATCAAACTAATAGGACGCATGCTCAGGTCAGGGCTTTCCTAGCATGATAACGGGGTGACATGATACACGGCTCATGCACAACATCCTAAGGGTGCAAGTCCCTAACATACAAGTCTAGGGGTGGCATGCATTCTACACACACACATCATGCTTACATGGATTTCAAACAACAGTTAATACTAACTATGTGCCCCAGGGGAGGGCGGTACACGCTCCAAGGCATGTAGCGCCTCCCAAACTGGGTTGGGTTGTCCCACTCACCGGAAATCGGGTCGACGCGCGACCGTCCGTCGAGATCTGCAAGACAAGGTATTAACTGGTGAGTATAAATCCACAATTACCCAAAACACACAAATAAATAATTAAAACCCACAACAAACACCCCACACTCGGGCAAACGTGCACACGACCCGTACGCACGCTAACCCGAGCACTCCGGCAACCACCCGCACCCCCGGCAACCACCCGCACGGCCACCCGACCACCCGGGTGCACCGCCACGCTTCAGCCCGCGCACCCCGCGCACCGCCGGCACCTCGCCGCGCCTCGCATGCACCACAGCCGCCTCACTGCGCCCCATGCACCGCACTGCCTCGCCGCGCCCCCCGCGCGCACACCACTACTCGCCCGCGCGAACTCTCGCGCACGCACCACCCCTGCCTCGATCATCACCTCGTGCACACACCACCCCTGCCTCGGCCATCACCTCGCGCACGCACCACTGCACGCCGCACCCCCGCGCGCACCCTGCACAACCTCCCTGCACACACCGCCCTCGGCCATCATCCCCAGCACCCGCACGCCGCGCGCGCCGCCGCTCGCACACCTCTCCCCGCACCAGCCGCTCGACCAGCCCTTGCACCAGACCCGCGCGCAGCTGTTCGACCAGTCCCTCGCACCGAGCGCACGCCCGCGCGCACGCGCTCAGTCTGTCGCTCCGCCTGCCGCGCCAGCACTGCCCCTGCACGGTGCTCTGCGCCATGTGCCCCAGCGCCCTTGCCCAGCACACCCAGCACCCAGCACAGCCAGCAAGCCCACGCCCAGCGCCACCCGAGCGCGTGCCCGCGCGTACGCCCGAGCGCACGCGCGCACGCGCCCCGCCAGCAGCTCTGCCTGCTGCGCCGGTGCTGCCTGCACTGCTGCCCTGCCCGAGACAGTGGCCCTGCCTGCCGAGCACCTCCACCACCACCCAAAGGCCTCCGACGGCCTCCTACCGCCTGCCACAGCCCCCCGACGGTCACCCACCGCCGCCGACCACCACCCAACCCTAGATCCATCCCCCTAGCATACATCTATGCAAGAAAAGAGAAGAAAAAGACCTTACCAAGGGGAGGAAGCGAACTCCGGTTGCTCTCCGCGCACCGAAACCTTTCTCAAAGGCTCTCCTACGCCCCGATCTATCACGGCCCTCGAAACGGCCCGAAACAGAGGAGAAAGAGGGGAGGTCGGGGAGGCTAGGATCGCCGGAATCGGGATTTGAAGGCACCGGGGTGTAGATCGGGACCCGATCTACACTTCCTAGGTTTTGGGTTTTTGGTTTTGAGGGGTCTAGGGGCCTCAAAAGTGAGAAAAATGAGAGAGAGGAGAGAGGGGAAGCTTGGTAGGGATGATGAATAGTGATTTCAAAAATTAGATCTCACATATATATAGTGAGCGACTTAAAAACCCGGATACGCCCCGGAACTACGAAATTTCGGAAACGTTGCCGAAATTCGATAAAATTTTCATGAGTGGCTTAAAATGGTACTAGGACACATAATATGCAGTTAGATTTTCAATCGGAGTCCTCTAACTCAGGACGATAGCTAACAGTCCAAAATTATGCGGTTCCGATCGAAAAATGCAAAAATTTTAAAAACTGCTAAAATGCTCCAATGGTTACCAGCAGGCCAAAAAGTGACACATATATAACATCCCGGGGACGGCCTCCCTGGGGCGTGACAAAAGTTGGTATCAGAGCCTGGTCCTGTCAGAGCCAATAGTCTTCCTTTCGTAGAGATGAGTCCTAGGATTTCTATATGAGTATTCTGATCCTAGTGTCTGGTTTTCTTAGGGTGCTGATATGCCTCCTCGCAGAGGACGGCGCGGACGAGGTCCCTCTCGGTCTTTGGAGGTTTCCGGACCTACCAGAGACGAGGATGCTACCGGAGAGCCCTTGACGCAGGAGCCTCCTGCTTGGGAGCGTGCTTTCGCTCGGTTGGCTGATTTGGTGGAGACCCAGACCAGAGCATTGGCAGAGCAAGCTAGAGAGATTCAGGAGCTGAGGGCGACTCACGAGGCAGTTCCGCAGGTCCCCTTGGCGGCAGATCCGCCTGTGATACCCGATGTACCCCCAGTTCCCGTGGCGATTCCGGCAGTAGGAGTTGAGGGTCCCCTGCAGAGGGAGGAGGAGCTAGAGGCGGCGGCGCGAGTGCAGCAGAGTGGCCTCACAGCCTTTCTGAAGCTCCACCCTCCCGAGTTCCATGGTCAGTCGGCAGATCCTCTTGCGCCAGAGCGTTGGTTGAGGGAGGTGGATACAATCTTCGCGGCCATGCTTTGCACTGATCGCCAGTGAGTCCCCCTGGCCACCTTTATGTTGAAGGGTAACGCCGCCGACTGGTGGGCTACCCGAGTGGTGGACATCCCAGAGGGAGTGGAGCAGCTTTCTTGGGCAGGATTCCGGAGGTATTTCTTGGAGGAGTACTTCCCGTTCTCGACGCGCCAGATCGTGATGCGGGAGTTTGAGCAATTGACGCAGGGCTCCATGTCGGTTGCTGACTACTCTACGCGCTTTACGAGGCTGTCCAGATTCGCTCCAGCGTTGGTGATGGACGAGGAGACGAGGTGCCGTCGTTTCGAGCTTGGTCTCTGCAGCGCCATTCGGGTGCATGTCTCCTCCCAGGCATTCTCGAGGTTCTCGGACTTGGTGTCTCGAGCGAAGACAGTCGAGCGAGACCTCGGGATCATCGTGGGGGTTCCGACCCCTTCTGCAGATCAGGGTCCTTCCGGGAGTCGGGACCAGGGGCAGCGCAAGAGGAAGAGGCCCCGCTTCGATCAGTCAGCGGCTGCCTCTCCTCCAGCAGATGCGGTGCCAGGGTGGGATCCAGCACCCATTGCAGCAGTGCCCATCCAGTCCATGCAGCTGGAGAGGCGGCGCTGCTTCCATTGTCAGCGCATCGGGCATATCAGGTACAATTGCCCTGATGCTGGCCGACCCCGAGTGCTACCTCAGCAGCCGCAGTTCTTGCAGCAGCACCCTCAGCGTTAGTAGCAGCCACAGGGTGGTCGAGTTGACCAGTGGAGGCAACCAAAGCAGCCGGCGAGGCGTGCCCCTGCTCCTCAGCCGCGGTTGGTCCAGGGCAGAGTTGCAGCACTTACGGCCGAGGAGGCGCAGTCTTCGGGTATCATGGTTCGAGGTATTATCTTGTGTTCCCAGTTCTCTAGAAATAGGATATATATGTGGGTGTGTGTTTGGTTGCTGTTATGCAAGTGTGTGTGGTATTTGGTGAGCGAGTATCAAGAGCGATTGATTGAGTTAAGGAAGCCGGGTTGTAGCCGTCCTGGTAGAGAGTTCCCATCAGTAGGTACCACCGATGCAGTTGGAGGGGTACTGAACCTGGGAGTATACCAGGTAGGGGCTACCCGGGAAGAGATTATTGAATGGTGCAACGAGCGTAGAATCGCTCTCCCCTTCGTCGGATCCGCGTAGTACAGCCCCGACGTTAGACAGGCTCCCGGTCAGAGGACCAGGTGAGCTACGGAGCGGGGAGAGGCTACCGGTGGACCAGGGGTAGAGAGCAGTCTAAGTCTCTCCCAAAGTCCCAAAATGTCTCCTTTCGGGAGTGAGGGTGTGGGTGAGGCGAAGGCGGGTCGCTCGTGACCCAATTTATGTTGGACCGTTCCCAATGATGTTGGGTCCGGTCTTGCAAAGGATGTTGAATGACATCATTAGGTGATCATCTAGAGGTAGATGATCCGGAGGGGTTGGTAGTGTTCTTTAAAATGATGTCTTCTTCTAGGGGCCTTGTGAGGTCGGCGTTGAAACCCGGGCTAGGGTACTTCGTGTTCCTTGTTTGGTTGTCGGGGTATCCTATATCGGGATTTCATGGTGCCCTCCCGAGGTTTCTTTTCCCAGACAAGGGATACCATGGAAGCATCAAATGGATGGAAGATCAAGTGCGAGTTTTGGTTAGAGGTTAAGGCCTTTTGGGCTGTGTGATTTTTGGTGAAGGCATATCTGTGGACCCGGGCAAGACGCTCGTCGCGTCAAATTGGCGTCGACCGTCGAACCCCACAGGGATTCGGAGCTTCCCAAGTTTGGCGGGTTATTGCAGGAAGCTTGACGAGGGATTCTCGAAGATAGCTGTTCCTCTTAACCGCCTTACTCGGAAGGATGTCCGGTTCGAGTGGTCCCCTTCTTGCGAGGAGAGCTTCTTGGAGTTTTATCGGAGGCTCACCTCAGCGCCAATTCTTACCTCTCCGTCTTGGAGTGGTGGGTTCGCAGTTGGGTAAAGGTGTGTCCGCGATCCTGCTCCCGTCATCCCGTTCGAGCCGCTCGTCTCTGAGCCGGACAGTCATTCGTGGAGCAGTCGATTGAGATCATGGACCGCCGCGTGAGGAGGCTCTGCACCAAGACCGTCCAGTTGGTCGAGGTGCGATGGCAGCACCGTTCCGGTGTCGAGGACACTTGGGAGCTCAAGGATGCCAGGTGTGACGCGTATCCGCATCTTTTCCCCTCCTAGATGTTTTTGCATATTTTGAGGACAAAATTTCCTAAGGGGGGAAGAATGTTATATATGTGTCACTTTTAACCTGCTGGTAACCGTTGGAGCGTTCTGGCAGTTTTTCATTTTTTTTTTTCGGTTTTCGATCGGAACCGCTAATTTTTGGACTGTTAGCTATCGTCCTAAGTTAGAGGACTCCGATTGGAAATCTAACTGCATATTTGGTGTCCTGGTGCCATTTTAGGCCTCTCACGAAAATTTCATCGAATTCCGGTAACGTTTCTGAAATTTCACAGTTTCAGGGCGTATCCGGGTATTTTAAGTGACTCGCTATATAAATGGAATCTAAAATTTGAAAAGTACTATTCATCATCCCTACCAAAAAGCTTTTTCTCTCCCCTTCTCCATTTTTCAAGCTTTTGAGCCCCATAGAGTCCTCAAAGCTTAAAACCTAAAGCATAGGAAGTGTAGATCGGGTCCCGATCTACACCCCGGTGCTTTCAAATCCGGATTCTGGTGAGATTTGCCCCTCCGTCCCCCCTCTCTTCTTCCCTGATTTGGACCATTTCGGAGGTGGGAGTAGATCCGGGCGTTGGAAGCCTTTTGGGAGAGGTTTCGGTGCGCGGAGAGCAACCGGACTTCGCTTCCTCCCCTTGGTAAGCCCTCTTTCTTCTCTTTTTATGCTTAGATGTATGTTAGGAGGGTGGAAATGAGGTTGGGTGGTGGTCGGCGGCGGTGGGTGGCCGTCGGAGGGCTGTGGGGTGGTGGTCGGAGGCCATTGGTGGCCGGAGGAGTGGTGGTGGAGGTGCTCGGGCATGGGGGTTGCTGCCTCGGGCAGGGCAGCAGCACAGGCAGCAGGCGCAGCAGCTGGCAGGGGCGCGTGCGCGTGCACGCGGGCGTGCGCGCGGGTGGCGCTGGGCGCGGGCGCTGGGCGCTGGGCGCGGGTGCTGGGCGCTGGCGGGGGCAGTCGGGCGCGCAGTCGCGCGCGGGTACGCGGGTGTGCGTGGAGTGGTCGCGCGGGTGCGCGAGCGAGCGGGGGTGTGCGCGGGAGTGCGCGCGGGCGAGCGCGGGCGCGCGGGGGAGTGCGCGCGAGTAGGGCGCCTGGCCACTGTGCCTGGGTGCTGGGCAGGGCGCCTGGGCATGCGCCTGGGCGTGGTGCTGGGGACCAGTGCGCGCGGTGCTGGGGACCAGTGCGTGCACGTGCTGGGGCGTGCGTGCAGTGCGCGCGGGGGCGCGCTGGGCTGGACGCGCGGTGCGCGCGGGCCCGCGCGAGCGTGCGCGTGCGTGCGGCAGTGCGTCGGGGCGCGCGAGCAGGCGCGCGATAGTGCGCCGGTGGTGTCCGGGTGTGCGGGCTGGGCTCGGCAGTGCGCCTTGGCGCGCGGGCCGGGGCTCGGCTGTGCGCCCGAGGCGGGTGGCCGTGCGTGCGGTTGCCCGGTGGGTTCGGGAGTGAGTCGGGATGCTCGGATACGCGTGCGTACGGGCCGTATGTACGTTTGTCCGAGTGTTGGGTATTTTAGAGTATTTTGATGTATTTATGTATTTTACTCACTGTATAAATGCCTGTCTTGCAGATCTTGACGGACGGTCGCGCGACGACCCGGATTCCGGTGAGTGGGATAATCCAACCCAGTAGTGAGGCGTTATACGCATTTGGGCGTATACCGACCTCTCCTGGGGCACCATGGATTATATTAACCTGTTGTAATGTATATTTCATGCGAGCATGATTTAAATGTAGAATGCATGCTACCCTAGACTTTGCATGTTAGGGACTTGCACCCTTAGGATATGTGTATGAGCCATGCACCATGTCCCCTGTTCTCATGCTAGGAAGCCTTGGCCTATGCATGTGTCCTACTAGTTTATTTATTAAATTAAATGCTAGTAAATGTTTAATTGCATGCCTTAGGTAATATTATAGGGAGGGGCCTTGTGAGGTTGACATTGAGACCCGGGTTAGGGTACTCCGTGTTCCTTGTTTGGTTGTCGGGATGTCCTGTATCGGGACCTCATGCTGCCCTCCCAAGGTTCTCGTCCCAATAATATTACATCTCTACTTGATAATTAAGGATTTACCCATGGTATGATTATTAGCATATTAGTGAATATTATAGGGGAGGGGCCTTGCGAGGACAGCGGTGAGACCCGGGTTAGGGTACTCCGTGTTCCTTGTTTGGTTGTCGAGGTGTCCTATATCGGGAACTCACGCTGCCCTCCCGAGTTTCTTTCCCCCAATGATATTCCACCCTTGCTAACTATTGTGTATGTTCCCCGCATCGTGGTTATGCGCCCTGGAGGAATTCTGAGGAATTCATGACATTAGAATTGTAGAGATGTGTAGTCGGCGGATCCGAGTGGATCATATGCGTATGGATAGGCTGTTCTATCCCCCTCGTTGGATCCGGTAGAGACTGCCCCAGCGTTAGAAAGGTCGTCCCTTCCAAGGGTTCCCATCAGTAGGCGCCTCCTGATTTGGTTTCGGACTGGGCCGAAGTTGTGGGTGAAAGCCAAGCGGCCTACGGAGTGGAGGAGAGACTATCGGTGGACCAAGGGTGACCAAAGCCTAGTCAGTCCCAAAATCCTATGTCACCCATTGAAGGGTGAGGGTGAGGGTGTAGTGGGATGGCGATGAGCGACCCACTGGAGTTGTGATTGGATGATTATCAGTCCCAAAATCCTATGTCACCCATTGAAGGGTGAGGGTGAGGTGTAGTGGGTTGGCGATTGAGCGACCCACTAGTTTGAGTATTTGTTACCATTTTGTGGTTGTTAATAAGAGATTGTGGATTATTAAGATCTGGATAGTGGTCAATATTGTCTGTGATGCATGGGTTGTGCTGTTCACTGAGCGTGTGGCTCACCCCTCGCATATGTTTTTCCCCAGTTGCCACTGAGCCTGAGCTGGAGCCGGAGCAGCAGTTGGAGCTTTCCGAGGGATTCCTTCAGTAGTGGAGCAGCGCCACGTTCCGCGAGTGCTAGAGGCTATCAGCATCCCTTCTTGACTGTATGTATTTTATTTCCATGCTTGGCACGCATCTGTGTATATTCAGTTGTATTTGGTGTATATTGGCTCTCACAGGACAGATGATTGAGTATCGAGTCTGTAGTATGTTTATTTACAGATTCAGTCTTTTGCTTCCGCATTTGGTGTATATATCATGTCAGCCTCTTTGTTGTCTGTGTGTCATTCTGGTTGTTTGTGTATGATATATTATTGACCTCCTGTGTAGATTCTGATATTTTATATACACATGCCGCGTCCCGGGGATGGCCGCCCTGGGGCGTGACACGTGCAAGGCTGGTAGTCAGATCTCAAGGAGATTGACATGCTGAATCAGAGGAGGAATCAATTATTTAGCTTTAATTAGTTTCCTTATTCGTATGCTTAATTAGTTTCTTTATTCTATGCTTAATTAGTTTCTTTATTCGTATGCTTAATTAGTTTCTTTATTTGGAATTATTGATTGAGGGAGAATCTATAAATTGTAGGAAGTTTTTAGATATTTGGTTATATAAGCCTTATGAATGAATAAAGAATGGAGAAGAGATTATTCCAAAGTCCTTATTCTTCTTTCTCTCTCTTTCTCCTCTAAAATCTCTCTGACCTCTTCTAATTTTCTTGTAATTTGGATCACAACTGTTTGATAGGGCTCTTCCTATCACATTGAAGGGCGACCAACTATTGCTATCTCTACAACGGAGAGATGATCCGTCAAGGAGAAATAGTCGCCGCCGACGGAGAGAGGACCCGTGAAAAAAAGACAATCGCAGAGGATCAAAATTGCCGATGGAGATGGACGGCAAAGGAGAAATAGTCAGATTGTGTTTATGATCCTCAGCGATGGAGAGATGACCCGTGAAAGAGAGAAACGCTGATTTCGATCCTCTCCAACTGAGAGACCGACGGCGAAGGAGAGATATGGTGATTTCGATCCTCTATGACAGAGATATGAATGATGAAGGACCGAGTGTCGATTTCGATCCTCTGCAACCGATAGTGATGGAGAGAGTGATTTTGATCATCTGCGGCGGATGTTAGGCTTTCAAATTGCAAATGGTGAATGTTAGGTTGCTTTTTTTTTTTTTTTTTGGAACTTTACTGGGCCGGATCATCAGAAGGTAAATGTGTTTTGGACACTTAAATGGGCCGGAGATGAAATATCTTCGTTGGTAAAATGTCTTTTATTTTTTTAAAAGCTGAAAACCTTTTACCAAGGAATATATATTCCTTGGTAAATGTCCATTACATAAACTCCACCGGCGATAATTCTAATTACCAATGAAATGGAAAATTGATTGGAAAATGTACAGTTTACCAACAAAATTTTATTTTCTTGGTAAAACTTTCGTAGCTAAAAGAGATTTCTTGTAGTGTCTATTGGTACTATTAAAGGAAAAGTCATCTAAAACTGTACGTGTTAGTAATATAATGCCTCTCCTCTTGATCAACGACAACCCATTTCTAAATGAGGCCATTGCTAAAAACAAGCTTTGTATCATTAAATAAGAAGTAGAAGAAAAAGTTTATTCGATGATGGAGTCTATGACTTATCCACATATGAAAAGATTTCATGCTGGCAACTACAACAAGAACTATTACCCACATCAAGTCATGAAAAAAGAAGGGTAGGTCTATCCCCACCTGCCCAGTTGCTGATCCCCCCACCCCAAAAATTCAAAAACACATTTTTTGTTTTTTTATCTTTAAATCGTTAATCCCACCAACCCACCAATCTAGTTTTTTAAATATTGTTTATTCGACACACATTTGAGTCGAACATCCTAGGTCGCTGTGACAAAGTTCTTGTCGACCAGGAGGTGCTAGATCGACTTTTGCTCCGTCGAGGTAATTGGCCCAAATCTGTTACTGAATAACACCTAATCAACCAACTGTTTGTTGGCCTACACTAGATATTTCGACCTTCTCTTTGCCGATCTGTGTTTTCATGTAGACGACACTGAATGTGTCGATTGATAGTTCACGGGTGTTGGTGGTTTTGTTTATTGGGGAACATGCGTAGTGGCATAGAAAGGGCAGATGATTCAATTGTTGCAACCAACCTCAAAAGAGCACTTAGAAGATTCACCATCATTCTATTTTTTTTTTATAAAAATTTAGTTTATTTTTTTTTATAAAAAACCAATAAATTTTCTTAGTGTAGGCCTTTTTTGGGTCCAAATTAAGAAGAAAAAAATTTCATATATATCTTTCCATATGAGCATATATAGTTTTTCTTTTATTTCCTTATTTTAAAGGGTCTTTAGATTTGATTTTCTTGTTTTGAAGGTCTCTCTTTTAATATCACATTGAAAAACTCATTCACAGTTTTATCTCATTTACTCATCAAATTAAAATACTTAGAAAAATCAAAATTTTCTATCCAAAGAGAGGGACACATCATAAATAAATTAAGAAAACCCCAATTTTGATATTCACAGGGTGATATTGTCACGCCCCAGGGCGGCCGTCCCCGGGACGCGGCAAGTGTATATAAAATATCAGAATCTACACAGGGGTCAATAATATATCATACACAAGCAACCAGAATGACACACAGACAACAAAGAGGCTGACATGATATATACACCAAATGCGGAAGCAAAAGACTGAATCTGTAAATAAACATACTACAGACTCGATACTCAATCATCTGTCCTGTGAGAGCCAATATACACAAATACAACTGAATATATACAAACGCGTGCCAAGCACGGAAATAAAATACATACAGTCAAGAAGGGATGCTGATAGCCTCTGGCACTCGCGGAACGTGGCGCTGCTCCGCTACTGAAGGAATCCCTCGGAAAGCTCCAACTGCTGCTCCGGCTCCAGCTCAGGCTCAGTGGCAACTGGGGAAAAACATATGCGAGGGGTGAGCCACACGCTCAGTGAACAGCACAACCCATGCATCACAGACAATATTGACCACAATTCAAATCTTAATAATCCACAATCTCTCATTAACAACCACTAAATGGTAACAAATACACAAACCAGTGGGTCGCTCAACGCCAACCCACTACACCCTCACCCTTCAATGGGTGACATAGGATTTTGGGACTGATAATCATCCAATCACAACTCCAGTGGGTCGCTCATCGCCAACCCACTACACCCTCACCCTCACCCTACCACGGGTGACATAGGATTTTGGGACTGATTAGGCTGTTGGTCACCCTTGGTCCACCGATAGTCTCTCCTCCACTCCGTAGGCCGCTTGGCTTTCACCCACAACTTCAGCACAGTCCGTCACAAATATCGGGAGGCGCCTACTGATGGGAGCCCTCACCCACAACTTCAGCACAGTCCATCACAAATATCGGGAGGCGCCTACTGATGGGAACCCTTGGAAGGGACGGCCTTTCTAACGCTGGGGCAGCCTCTACCGGATCCAACGAAGGGGACAGAACAGCCTATCCATACGCATATGATCCACTCGGATCCGCCGACAACACATCTCTACAACTCTAATGTCCTGAATTCATCAGAATTCCTCCAAGGCGCATAACCAATATGCCGGGAACATACACAATAATAGCAAGGGTGGAATATCATTGGGGGAAAGAAACTTGGGAGGGCAGCGTGAGTTCCCGATATAGGACACCCCGACAACCAAACAAGGAACACGGAGTACTCTAGCCCGGGTCTCACCGCTGTCCTCACGAGGCCCCTCCCCTATAATATTCACTAAATATGCTAATAATCATATAATCTGGTATAACATTTCTTATAATATTATTGGGACACGAAACCTTGGGAGGGCAGCATGAGTTCCCGAAACAGGACACCCCGACAACCAAACAAGGAACACGGAGTACCCTAACCCGGGTCTCAGTGTTGACCTCGCAAGGCTCCTCCCTATAATATCATCTAAGGCATGTAGTTTATCATACACTAGCATTTAATTAAATAAATAAACTAGTAGGACACATGCATAGGCCAAGGCTTCCTAGCATGAGAACAGGGGGACATGATGCATGGCTCATACACACATCCTAAGGGTGCAAGTCCCTAACATGCAAAGTCTAGGGTAGCATACATTCTACATTTAAATCATGCTCGCATGAAATATACATTACAACAGGTTAATATAATCCATGGTGCCCCAGGAGAGGTCGGTATACGCCCAAATGCGTATAACGCCTCTCTACTGGGTTGGATTGTCCCACTCACCGGAGATCGGGTCGTCGCGCGACCGCCCGTCAAGATCTGCAAGACAGACATTTATACGATGATTTAAATACACAAATACATCAAAATACTCACAAAATACTCCAAAAGAACCCAACACTCGGGCAAACGTACATACGGCCCGTACGCACGTTAGCCCGAGCACCCCGACACACTCCCGAACCCACGGCAACCACCCGCACGGCCATCCGCCCCCGGACGCGCCGCCGCGCCTCAGCCCGCGCACCCAGGCGCACCACCGGGCCCCTGCCCGCACGCCTGGACCCGCAGCCGAGACACCCGGTGCGCCGCGCGCCCACTGCGCCCCGCCGCAGCAGCCCGCGCGCACCCCGCACGTCCCCGCGCGCACCACGCGAGCACACCGCACGCCCCGCGCGCCCAGCGCCTCGCCCCTCGCGCACCCCGCGCGCACCACCAGCCCCGCTCCGCGCGCACTCCGCGCGCGCCACCAGCCTCGCACCCACTGCTCTCCTCACCACGCGCACGCCAGTGCCTCTGCCCAGCGCCCCGCGCGCATGCACCTCTGCGGTGCCCAGCGCCCCTGCGCCCAGCGCTCAGCACCCTCGCCCAGCACACCCGGCATCCGCGACCAGCTCCCAGCGCTCAGCGCCCAACACCCGGGACCCTCACCCAGCGCCCACGCGCACGCCCGCGCAACACGCGCTCAGCGCGCCTGCCAGCCTGCCCGCGGTTGTTGCCCGCGTTGCCTGCCTGCGCGCATCGCCGAGTGGCCCGAGCACCGCTCGCCTGCACGCCCGGCCACTGCCCGCCTGATGCCCGAGTACCGCCTGCCCTGCACGCCTGCGCCCCCAGCCTACCAGCCCGGCCTGCCAGCGCGCACAGCCCAGCCATCCTACCCGAGCTAGCCCCGTACGCCCAGCACCCAGCACACCCAGCGCCAACCCGAGCGCACGCCCGCGCGCACGTCCGCGCGCACCCGCGCGCGCGCGCCCTGCCGTTGCTCGCCTGCTGCGCCTGCCTGAGCGCCGCCTGTGCTGCCTGCTGCCCGGGACTGCAAGCCTCCCTGCTCGAGCTCCTCTACCACCCACCACCGGCCACCCCAAGGCCTCCGACCACCACCCACAGCCCTCCGACGGCCACCCACCGCCGCCGACCGCCTCCCAACCTCATACCCACCTCCTAACATACATCTATACAAGAAAAGAGAGGAAAAAGAGGCTTACCAAGAGGAGGAAGGGAAGTCCAGTTGCTCTCCGCGCACCGAAACCTCTCCCAAAAGGCTTCCAACGCCCGGATCTCTCTCGGCCTTCGAAATGGCCCAAATCAAGGAAGAAGAGAGGGGGGATGGAGGGGCAAAACTCGCCGGAATGCGAATTTGAAACCACCGGGGTGTAGATCGGGACCCGATCTACACTTCCTATGCTTTGGGTTTTAAGTTCTAAGCCCTCCAAGGGGCTCAAAACTAAGAAAAATGGAGAAGGGGAGAGAGAGAGCTCAAAGAGGAAGAAGATGAATAGTGGGCAACCTTTTTAGATTTCATTTATATAAAGTCAACTCACTTAAAACCCGGATACGCCCCGAAACTGTGAAATTCTGGAAACGTTGCCGGAATTCGATGAAAATTTCGTGAGAGGCCTAAAATGGCACCAGGACACCAAATATGCAGTTAGATTTCCAATCGGAGTCCTCTAACTCAGGACGATAGCTAACAGTCCAAAAATTAGCGGTTCCGATCGAAAAACCGAAAAAAACGAAAAACTGCCAGAACGCTCCAACGGTTACCAGCATGCTAAAAGTGAGACATATATAACAGATATTCATCAGATCGGTCTCTCCAAAATTTAGGGTTTTTTTATTCCTCCCAAAGAGAGATTTTGGACCGTTTGATGTGGACATCGAACGATGGGCAAGGAAGATGGCTGCCTCCCCAGCAAGAACGCATGCCTGCCGTCATCTCCGACCTCCTCCCGCCCCCTCCTCCTCCTCCTCCTCGGAAATCCTACCCACCGTTGTGGAATCAGCAGCCTCGTCGGCAACGGCGATGAAGCTAAAGAAGGGGGACGAGTTCCTGTTCGGGTTTTCAACGAAGTAGATGAGATAGATGGACGACGAGCAACACCCAAAGATGTGGGAGAGAAAAGGGAAGAGAGAAACTTGTGTGAGAGTTTTTGTGTGAGAGACATGGTGGGTCTAGTATTTCAGTGTGGATGTATTTATCTGATGGTGGTTTTAGTGAAATACTGATTGACAGGTGGTGAATAAAGTAAAGTGGCGGTTTAAGAAAAACGAAGGGTGGGGATAACGTGCCCAAAAAATAATAGTGAAAAATTCATTTAACTCCTTAAAATGTTAACTAAATCTTAACTAAATCGGTTTTAATCTCTGTAAAATAAATAAAATTATCACAGGTCCCTAGAAAATATGTATGGTTAAAGAATTTATTTGTTGAATGAAATTGCTTCAATAAATACATTCAAGTAAGTCCTTATAATATATGAAAAATCTGATTTAGTCATTTTGATAACAAAAATGTCCTTTCCTTTTCATGAAAATTCTTCTGCCATTCTATACTCATCAACGATAAAATAAAAGGGAAAATTGATATAACACCTTGGAAACTTATGAAAATCAAAAAAGGTTCATGCAGAGTAAATCCTCTTAAAGTCAACTACAAATCTGATTAGTGTATTACAGTAATTTATCAAGTAAAATTTAAAACGGTATTACAGTAACATATCGTGTATAGTTAGAATTAACCACATATCTTGCTTCAGTTATAGTAGGGATTAAAATAAATATAGTCTAATAAGATAAAAACCTGATGGGATTTATAGTTTTTGTATGAATCTTTTTTTATTTTCATAAGTTTCTAGAGAGTTATCTCAATTTTTCAAAATTAAGGGGTCAAGGCATTCTAGTAACTTTTAATTTGTAGTTAGGGTTAATCATGTACCTGGTTAGTTCGGGTGACGGTAGGGGCTGAGACAATAATTTTCTAATAAAATAGGGACCTGTGGCGATTTTTCAATTTTAGATGATTAAAATTGATTTAGCTAACTTTACATAGAGTCAGGGGCAGATCCAGGACTTTATTATGGGATGGGCTAAGTTTTATTCTTATGTTTCAATAAATAAATGTTTTTAACTTTTTATTAAACTAAATAAACTAATGTTTAAAATAGATGAAAAATTCATTCAATGTAAAATCAAAATGACAATGATATATACAAAAAATATAATAAAATATTATTTGAGTTTATTTTATTTTATTTTATTTTATATAACTCCAAACTATATAGCTAGATCCAACATATACAGCCCCTTAATTATTTTATAATGAAATGTTATTTGAGTTCGTTGAGTATATATGATGTTTGCATCATTATTTTCAATAAATTCTCTTTTATAATTTATGATAATATTTGAAATTGTTAGAATTTATCTATATTTTCAAAAATCTAAATTCTTCCGATAAACTTTGGTGTGTTGAGATTTGATTTATTAAAGAGAGTTGATTTATTAATTAAAATGAGATTTAGTTTTTTTATTATTTGTTTACAGCAAAGCAACATATCATCAATTATAAATTATTTAAGGTCATTACTAAGATTTATGGTCTACGAGCTTAGTGAATCCATTTAAATTCATTCTATTCTACATGACAAGTGAGTTATATTTTATGTTTTTTTTTTACATTAAATCAGATTAATATAATAGATTTAAGATTTTTATGAATAAAATAAAATCATATTTATTATAAAATACAACATATATAAATTAAAAAAATTTAAAAGATAGCCCGGCCTAGCCAACTAATATATCCGCCCCTGCATAGAGTTATATCGATTTTTCCCAAAATAATAATGACTAATGATTATGCTGTTGATCTTTTCAAAGACAAGTTAATCAATGTAGCATTCAATATATATTTGAAGACACTACTACAATTTTTGACATTGATCACTGTTTAAAACCGTGATTAATTAAAACAGTTATTAAAAACTTTTAACCATAGTTTTAAAACATGATTTCTAAGGGTGTGATCGTTTATATCATATTTTTAATGATGGTTTTGAAACATGATCATAGGTGGGAAATGATTATAGTTTTAGATATCAAATATTTATATGTTGATGAATCAAACTCTATCAATCTTAACACAAGAATGAATTCTTTTTCAACCCCGGCCGGGAGACTTTGTAGAACAACTCGTAGAGGGATTGCTCGACCTAGATATCAAATTTCTTTCAATTAGTTCTACAAAAGACGCTTTTTAAAAAATTTACCATTTGAAGTAAATTATTATTACTTTGTTAATTTCATCATTATATTGACTACAATAATCACATTTTTGTTGTGAATATGGTGGATAACCACCACTTTTCAAACTATAACCTCCCCCACTATTCAACTCTATAACCCCCTCATTCAACTCCATAAGCCTCTATCTTAATCACCCCACTAACTACCCCATCACCTCTTTGGCTTGTAACTCCCCATCTTTAAGATTCCTTCATGTTCCCTATAAATAGAATGGTTTGTTGAACAAAACTCCCAAAATATTATGAAAGCTATTGTTGTTGATGTGATGGTTACATACCTGAAGTATGCTCATACCTTAGATGGATACGTACTTGAAGTACGCTTACACCTTTGCTTACGTGCCCAAAGTACGCTTAGACATTTAATTGCTTATGTACCTGATGTACACTTAGACCTTCAGGTGGTGAAGAGCATGGTCACGTACCTGATGTACAATCTAACCTCTGTCAATTTTATATTTACATCTTTATTTTTATTTATTATATGAAATGCACTTTCATATTTATCTTATTTTTTGAGTTTAACATTAGTTAGTGCAAATGATAATATTATTTTTGATTGATGACTCCAAAAGGGCAGATATCATGTTATCAAGAGATACAGAATTTTGTATCAATGATGCATTGTATTCATGTAGATCCAAAAGAAATCTACTGAATTTTAAAGATGCCTATCTTAACATATGTCATTTTATTCTTCAAAAAAACAAAAAATAAACATATGTCATTTTAAAATCATGAGGTATTTATGCATTAATAATGTCTCATACCAAAAGTATACATTAGAAAAGCTTTATGCTTTCTCCTATGGGGTTATAATAAATATTCATAATTACTCATATGAACTAGAAGTTCTATAATTTTTATGATTTGGCATGATCATATCGGATATCCATGGTACACGATGATGCGTCAAACTATTCATCTTGACATATACTAAAGAACCAGAAGATTCTTTTCCTCGATGATAATTTTTATCGCATAATTTGCGGATTGCCATTCTAATGAGACAATAATCCCGCCGTGAGGGGGAAGAAATCCGTTAACCGAAGAACGACAGAAAATTTTGTGGAAAACTCCATCTTTGTCTCATTTTAACCCTCACACATCTCAATGTGATATTGAAGTGCAAAAGATCATCCATAATAAGAAAAATGCACATCAGCTGCTAGATGCATTTTCTGGTGCAGCAAAAGTGGCAAAGTCATATATTCCAGCTATAATACTCTAGCTTGGATTGATGTTCCAATTGAAAAAAAACTATAAGTATGCCTGCTAATGAATCAATGAAGGCACGCCTGAAGCGTGGAAGACCTATGAGTTCAAAAGATTCAGTTCTCTCAAAGAGAAAATAATGAATAATAATTCTTTAGAGGAAAATGAACAATTGAAGGATCCCTATTAATAATTTCTGCAGAAGATAAAGTCCCTGAAGAGACTCAAGTCCCGGAAGAGATATGTCCCCGTAGGAAAATACATGGAAATGATAAAATTTTCATAAATTTACATATAAAAAGATATTGTGGGATCGTAAACAAGTGATCATCGATGATATATTTTCATTTACAGTAGCTACAGAAATCATTTCAAATGATGATTCAGAACCACGTTCAGTGAATGAATGCAGACGAAAAAAATTGTTGGCCACAATGGAAAGCTGCTATTCAAACATAATTGGATTCACTTTCAAAACATCAAGTATTTGGACCAATAGTCCTAACCCCTGAAGGTGTTAAACTAGTAGGATGTAAATGGGTGAAATAAATGAGATTGTTAGGTATAAAGCTCATCTTGTGGCATAGGGTTTCCTGCATAGAGGCTTGGGATTGATTTTGAAGAGACATATTCCCCTGTGATGGATACATTACATTTCGGTATTTAATTAGTCTTGTAATCTCAGAAGGACATGACATGCATCTAATGGATGTGGTTATTGTATATTTATATGAAAAATTAGATACCGATATTTATATGAAAGTTCTTGAATGACTAAAATTGCTTGAAGCAAAAACATGAAATATGTACTCAATCAAGCTTACATGATCCTTATAAGGAATCTGGACGAATGTGGTACAACCATCTCAGTGAGTACTTAATAAAACAAGGATATGTCAATGATTCAATATGCCCCTATGTATTTATTAAGAAAATGGAACTCGGATTTGCCATTATTGCAATATATGTTGATGATAAATCTAATTGGGACTCCTAAAGAGTACTTAATAAAACAAGGATATGTCAATGATCCAATATAACTGTCTTAATGAGTACTTAATAAAACAAGGATATGTCAATGATTCAATATGCCCCTATGTATTTATTAAGAAAATGGAACTCGGATTTGCCATTATTGCAATATATGTTGATGATATAAATCTAATTGGGACTCGTAAAGAGCTCAAAAAGGCTTCCGAATATCTAAAAAAGGACTTTGAAATGAAAGATCTTGAAAAAATAAGATATTGTCTTGGCCTGTAGATTGAGCAAAATTAAAGCGGGATACTTGTACATCAAACAACATATATTGGAAAAGTCCTGAAACGCTTTAAGATGGACAAATGTCATCCATTAAGTACTCTTATGATTATCAGGTCACTTGACCCAAACTTTCTGGTCCTGAAGTACCATATATTTTTACAATTGATGAATTATTATATTTAACACAATGTACTAGCTATAACATTGCATTTTTAGTTTATTCTATTGGCCAGATTTAGTTTTACTCCAACTTGAAGGCACGGGAATTGCTTGTAGCACATTCTTCATTTTTTTCATGGAACGATATGGCCTCTGCCCAAGGATGACAACACAATTCGAGATATAAGTAATGGAATTGGGACACGATGGATTTGAAACCAAGTTTTTCTATTCTCATCGTTATGAGGGGGAGTATTATGAGATGACATTTGCGTGCTGTACTCTTTTTCCTTCGCTTAGGTTTTGTCCCATTGGGTATTCCTGACATGGTTTTAACGAGGCAGTCTTAAAGCGCATACACCAATCTAAGATAAAGTATATTATACTTTTTTCCTTAACTTTGGTTTTTTCCCACTGGATTTTCCAAGCAAGGTTTTAATGATGCAATTATCTTAGCATGGTGGTCATCCAAGGGGGAGTGTTGTGAATATGATGGAAAACCACCACTTTTCAACTCCATAACCTCCTCATTGAACTCCATAACCCTCTATCTTAATCACCCCACTAACTACCCCATCACCTCTTTAGCTTATAACTCTCAACTTTTGGGATTCCTTCATGTACCCTATAAATATAAGGACATTGCCTTGTATTTCATAACCAACAAATAGTGAATAAAATATCCCTCTCTACTTCTCTTCTCTATATACTTGTGTGCTTTGTTTATGTATTCTTATATTCATGTATTTCACTGAACTTGGTTGTCATGTTGATTAACAATCTTCTTCTCTTTCTTTTTGTCGCAAAGAATTATCTTTCATAGATAATTGATGTAATATCCAAAGTCATGTGTCCCTGTAGGACCAGACAAAATCTGTTATTACAAGGATCCCTAAAGGATCATAAGTGGATGACTGGTTGCTGAAAATTCTGTGTATTTTGGCTAAAAGAGGAAAATTTTTAATGCTTATTTGTATGTGAACCAAACATGCTGATCCCAAATAAGTACTGATTTTCAGCTTTCAACCCAATAAGCTCTTAAGGCTGATCCAACCAAACGGCCCCTAAGTGTTAAGTTATTGGACCCAGGGATCTAGTTGCGAATCTAACATATCTTTTATTAGCCTTCGGGGACCTGTCTATAAATCAGATAGGGACCTAATTATAAACTCAAAAAACTTATGGGGTTGTTTTGTAATTCTGGCAAAACAGAACCATCCATATTTCTCATAACATGTGAGATGGTGGTAGTGACCCTTTCGAATACCATAAAAGATGAAGATGGTAGGTGTTGTGACCGGATCTAAAGTGAGAAATCTATCTCCATTGGTTTTATAATTTTTAGGGTTTTTTGTGTTTTATTTATTTATTTATTTTTATGGGGTCATTCATGACTATTTATGATGGGGGAGATTCATGTCTTATGTCGAGAGAGATCAATAAATAATAGAGAGATATACGGGGGAGGAGAATTATCTAGCTAGGGAGGACGAGGAAGAAAGATATGTAGCTAGGGTTTTGAGGTTTGATCATCAAGAAGATTATGGTTAGTTTATTATTTTTTTATTTGAATTATTGGATCTAAATATATTTTCAAGATTTAATTAGATTTTATTGATTTGGTGATTAAATGGTGATTTTCGGATGAGATGAATACCTGGATGTTAAGTCATGTTCTTCACCATGAAGTGGTCATTTATGGGAAACAGGTATTTCACAAATAGAAATCTACTTCAAAAAGAGCTTTCCAATGAATCAAGAATCGGCCTATTCTGAATTACGGTTAGAAAGTTATGATTTTTCAAATATTTATGTGTAGTTTCCTATAATGCAAATATTTAACTTGTTGACCCAAGTTGATGTTTAATGGGTATTTGATGAGTTATTTGAGTTATTTGATGAGTTTTAGAGGTTATAGGAATCTCAAATGAATGTTTAATGGGTATTAATGGATTTATGGGTTTTGGTGTTCTTATTGATTTTGGTGACCCAAATTGGATAACTCAAATCGAATAATTTGGTTTAGTGGTGATCAATGAATAATAATTACATTGAATAATTATTATATTTTATTTGGATGTAAATCAATTAAGTTTAAGTTAATTGGATTATTTAATTTGTAGTTGAGCCTTATTGGATTTGTTTAAGTATTTATTCAATGATTGATCGATTATGTGGGTCTTATGGAATAAATGTATCTTGATTATCCGATTGCTATGAGTATATATGGATATTTTAATATGATTTGTGTTTAGGCTTTTCGTTTGGCCTTTGAGTGAGTAAAATTGCGGATTGTGGATCCATTAGGTAGAGGGCTCTTGGGATTATTGGGCCATGTGTTGATGGATGTAAGTTTTGAGTTGTGTGAGTCATAATTGAATGAGTTTTTGAATTATTGTTGCATAGTTGTTATGCTAGATTATCAACGTGTGAATGTGTGGTGTTCATGCACATGCATCGGTTTATATTGTGTGCACCGGAGGTGAGTAGATGTCTCTATTTGTTTTGAAACCATAACATATGTATACTTGTTGGCATCATGATATTTTCTGATATTGAAATCTATCTTGTCTGAGACATATGAGCATGTCATTATCATACAGGTTGATATTTTTATTATGTATCGTATGTATTGAAATTATGAGATTTATGAAACCGTCGTATGTATGTATACTAGAAAGAATAAGTAGTTTTGATCATGCATACGTCATACCACCTAGGTGGTGCAACTAGGTGTCTCAGTCTAGGAGACTGTGGTCCAAAATGTACCAAAGTTTAAGTGACTATGTCTAGATGACACAATTTCTAAAGTGAAATCCTTGTAGCTAGGTGTCGTTGGAAGCAGGCATGCGTGCCCATTGCATTCATATACATCATATTGTTTTGAATTTGTGAGAAGATTTTTTATGACGTTATGCATTCTTCAAGGATAATTTGTTATTATTCTATTGTAAATTTTGAATAACATCTTATCATAAGATTTTAGTATTGTAAAATTTGTCCTGCGAGACTTTTGTATAAACTCATTATTTTTAAGTATATTATATTATCGGGACACCAATGTCCATTCACTGAACGTGTGATAGCTCACCTCATATTAGTTTCCAGTTTTCATATTAAAGACTTAGATTAGTGAATCTTGTGTAGCTGCAGATGAGATCGTGGGTGCGAGAACGTCAAATTTGCTTGGTAGAAGGACTTGGTCAATTTTATTTTGTATGTAGTTGACCCATCCTCCTAGTAACCATGTTTATGTCAAGTTGTATATTTTTATTTGTATAAATCATATCCAGATTAATTCGGAGTATTGTGGAATTTTAGATTTTCTATTATTCTTAAAGAATGGAGTTTATTTTAATATTATTTCATTATATATCTGGATAAAGGAAAAAATATCAGAACTCTGAGATTTGAAAAATTAAGGTAACATAACAGAATTCTATGCTTCAAAATGGAGTAGTGGATTCGGGGGCATTACAAAGTAGTGTACATAAGTGAGACTCGTGCTGCGGAGGTCCCCAAAACCTGCTTTATTATAGGAGAGTGATCATCAAAAGTTCTTTTCACCCACCAGGATCAGGAGGAATCAACTTACCATCTTTATCTGGACAGCCTTGGGGAAGTTTGTGGAGAAGACAATTGCACGTAGCTCAAGAGCTGTCCTATGCCATAGAAGCTAAGTTGGAAAGAACTTTGAGATCAGCCATGACGAGAGCTAGAACAAAATATTTATGCTTGCGAAGTTGCAAATCAAAAGTGGAGAATCTCATTCTCACATATATCAAGAAAGGAATGTTAAAATAATGAAGAAATAATTTATTTGATATTGAATGGAAATCATCAATAATTAGGAGAACATATTCACATTAATTTCTTCATATATGTGAATCTATTATGAGTAGTTATAGTAATAAATGATTCTCCATTGTTGTATATATTTGTGTTTCCGGATGAAGAGGCACTCTAGGAGATGTGGCTTATGAGGGTTATCTCCAGAAAGAAAATTCTCGCCTTTTCCTTTACTAAGGCAATGATGGCTGCAAATCGAACACTTGATGTCGACTTCATCGTCGTAGATTCTCCTTCAGCATATAAAATTGTTATAAGTTGAGAGTAAATTCATCGCATGGAGGGAATTTTGAGTACATTAATGTAATAGAAGAAAATTAATTTAATTCGACCAAGATCATTAAAAATATGTAATAGGAGAAAATATGTGATTCAACAAAGATCATTAAGTTCTCTAACACCATAGGGATGGCAATTGTCCGGTGATTTGCTTGCCAGCACGCAAAGACATATGGGGGTAACTCAGTTCAACCCATCTCAATTTCGGCTAGCACTGAAAGCTCTACTTGATAGAAATAGAAGTGGGATTCCAAATTTAAGGGAAAAGCTTAAGTAGCTCCACTTTATATTACTATTGTTTTATTGTAAGGGAAAAATCCTTACAACCCCCCTTAAATCTGATTGAAATCTATATAACTCCATGTCTTTCCTTAAAATCCATATAACCCCCTGGAATCCATATACCAGTTTATTCTGACATAGTTTATCCCTAGGTATTCCGTACATCCAAACAACAAAAAAAACACATATTTTGCTTTATTCTCACTTATTTCCAAGACTATTTCATAATGAATAAGAAAGCAACTCTTATAATTTCACTACTCTAATCTCCTCCTTAAGATCATAAAAGAGTTGCATCGCCCATATGTCTCCCTCCCTCTTGTCCTCGATAGCTTCTGCCCTTACAGGTTTACTGCACCTTTTTCGGACAATGATTTGAGCTATGACATGGTTATGTGCATGATCTATAGCACTTGTGGGGGTTCGGATCCTCTGTGGAGAAGATACCGGGATTTCCTGTGTTACACAATACACAAGCAACGCCTATGTTTTCTTTTTCCATACAACGTCACGTGCACCAATGGAGTTTCTTCTGTCATATTTGTGCAATTCCTAGTAAGAACCCTGTTAATATTATTATTTCATTTTAACTCCTCTTTATCGAACCCACAAATTGGAAAAACCCTGTGTGTGTTTTTCCTAAACGTTTTAAGTTCCCCAAATTAAATTGATTTGATGGACTCGTGTTTTTGCTGTTTCATTGGAGTAACTTTAGAATAAATTGTTTTTTTTTTGTTGTTAATGATAATGTTATCTTATAAATGAATTTAGGAAACATATTTTATCAATTAATTTTAGTTTTATAAATAACAATTAGACTACCAGTTATATGAGTGCAACTTTGATCGGTTAAATAATGTGAACCGATCCAAATCAATTTTTTTTATTTAGGTTAATAGTTTTTAAATTTTGATTTGGGTATGAATTGAAAAATTAATAAATTGATCTATTTTGGTTTTAATTTGGTTTTACTTCAAAAAAACACGAATTAACTGAACGGAACTGAATTAAATTTAAACACATGATTATTCAAGTTCAATCAACATTTAGATCATTCTTTTTATATTAAGAACTATATTATTGTTAAACCATTAATATTCATAAAAAATGAATACATTAATTTATACTATCAATCATATATATACATACAGACATACATACATACATATATATATATATATATATATAGAGAGAGAGAGAGAGAGAGAGAGAGTGACACAGATTACTAGTAATCTTTGGTTCTTTTATTGACAAAAAAATGAATAATCCATTTTTCAACGAAAAGGGACTTTGTTTTTTTTTTTTTACTTCTTTGCATAAACTCCTCGTACTTACATACTAGATGTGGCAAAACCAGTATTTTTACAAAAGGGCGATCTAAAATGGCTTATATAAATATTTTCTAAAATTATATCATTATGCTTTTTTTAAAATTTCAATAGCATAGATTAAAAATATGTTTAAAATGAATAAAGAAATTCATATAAAACATATCACTGAATAATTATATAAAAATAATTATCATATTTTAAAATGATATATCATATTTCATGCATATTGATAATTCACAAAAAAAATGTCAAAACAAAAATCTAATAAACAATACATACATTTAAATTTGACCTCGATGAGGTTTTATATTGTGAAAATGTTGAATGATTTGATTATTTTCGGTACTTACACAAATATATATATATCTAAAGTTCTAAACCAATCCGGCCCAAAATAAAACTCTAACAACTCAAATTTGTACGAAGAAAACAATTTGTATATATATGTTTATCTTTAACTGTTCGGTTTGGTTTTTGATTTTCCGTTCGATTTTTTATTCGGTTTGGTTTTCAGGTTATATGTAAATATAATTAACTTCAATTTGGGTTTACAAAAAACTAAACCAAACTAACTAAATTACAAGCCTAACCAGTTATAATTAATTAGATGAGCAATGGGTCGGAGGATGACAATAATATATATTTTATTTGTTATAAGAAAATACAATTTTTTTTTATCAAATTTATAATTTAGAATAAATTAAAACCCCACACAGAGTAATAAAAATAATACTTAAAACCCCCATGAAACCCTGTTTTGAATATGAGAATGTGTGAAAGAGAGAGAGATGGAGAGAGGGATATCAATAAGTCAAAAAAGAAAAAGAGAGAGAATCAAATTATTGGGTTAAACAAAGGGCTCAAATGAAAAAGGAAACTTAACAAGGTTCATTTTAAAAAATCATACAACATATCACCGAAGGATCTCTCGTTAATGAAATCTGACATCAAAAAAAAAAAAAAAAAAAAAAAGACAGGTGTCGCTTGTGCATTGGGTAACACAGAAAATCCCTATATCTTCTCCACGGAGGATCCGAACCCCACTTGTGGGGTTGTTAGAGCATCGTCAATCATCCTCTTCATACATTCTCGGTACCAAAGAGAAGAAAAAGTTTATTTTTCTCAATTTTTTTCCTTTGCGATCCTCCCCCCCCCCCCCCCCCCCCTCTATCTTTTTTCTACTCAATACAAAATGACAAAAACATTAAAAATGATACTCAATTTTTTTAATTTTTTTTATTAAGGACAAACTTATAATATGTTGCACAAAAGATAAATGGAGCCGACGCTTAAAGAAACATTTTGACTCCCTCGGTGTGGGGAGTCAAAATCAATTTTTTTATTTAAAAAAAAAAATCTATATAACCCCTTTAAACTTTCCGAAATCCAATAATCCTCTTAAAACACCTATATAAATTCAAATAACTCTTTGAATTAAATTTTCGTTGACATATGAGGAACATTCTGTTTAGTTAACTCTAATTGAAAATATAGTATTTCAAAAACCTTTTACAATGTGTTAAAAATATAGAAAATCATTTATAAATGACGACTTTATTCCTCTAGATAAGATTTTATGATCTATTCTGATGGATAAAATTATCATTTATAAAGAATTTTCTGTATTTTAAATACATTGTAAGGGTTTTTAGCCTACTGTGTTTTCAGACAGGGTTAAACAAACAAAATATTTATAGATATATATATTACTTATCTATCAACAAAAATTTAATTCGAGGGACTATTTAAATTTATATAAATATTTTTAATAGGTTATATAAAATTAAAGAAAAGTCAAGGGGTTATGGATTTCATGCATTATTGGGGTTTTCCTTTTAAAAAAATAAATATTAAGGGAGTAGGTTAAAGATGCTGTTAATCAATCAATAGGAACAGTTTTAATTAAAATTTATTATTGTTAAATCACAACTCGTTTTGACGAAAATGAGTGGGGGGCAGCTGCAATCTCGGGGACTGAAACGTGAGCAATAAATATAAAAATATAATATTAATATTACTTCAATGCATTTCAGCATCAGCATCATGGAGCCTGTGACAGACACCACACAGGTGTCAATACCTATATAGATCTTCTTGATCTTTTACAAAACCCTGGAGTACTTGTTCGGATCACCTTCTCATAATATAATCTTAGATATAAACGTGAATTTTTTTTTTTTGTAAATGTATTTAACCATTCGTCACTTTTTAAAAATATATAAATTTTTAATCAAATATAAATGTACGTTTATAGAAAGAGTATTGTTACACAAGAAGTCTACGGAACCGTCCGAGATAATTCATGTACCTAGGATATAAACCTCTGTGGGTGAGATACATGATTTGTTAGTAATTTTTTATATTTTTTATCCAATTTATCCATATATGCATCATAAAGATATATTCATTTCTTATAAAAGTATATAACTCAAAGGTTTAATATTTTAAATTTTTAAGATGTTCATTAATTGATTGCATGTAGAATTGTCTGGCAACCTATCTTTGACATTTTTTTTTACAGAAAACAAAATATATCAGTGAATAAATTGAATATACATATTTTTATATTTTTTATAATAAATTACAATATATATATTTATTAGAGATGCAGTAATTAGTCAAGGGGTCCGCACTTTTTACCTTTTTTCTTTTAGATATATAGATCTTATGTTGTCAAAATTAAGATTGCAACTCAAGCGGTTGGGGTCGGGTTGGATCTTAATTAGGACCCAACCTGAAAATAGAGGAAGTCAACTCAAATCCAACACAACCCATCTTCAAACTCGAGAAGTTCAACCCAAACCCAACCCGTCGAGTTTGATTCAAGTTCGGGTTTGACTCAGGTTTTGCTCTCGGGTTCACGTTTGACCTTTAAAATATGAGTCCTGCTACACATGCCCCACTATATAGGCCCCATTCACAAGCTCCATGATGTGTCATTCCCTCATTGGTTACTTATTTAACTTTTTAAAAAGATTAAAAATATAAAATACAATATTATCCACACTTAAATCCCACATTTTCCTCCCTCATCAAACCCATCCCCACTTTTTTGGAAAAGCAAATCAATCAATTCCATTCTAAGAAACCATTTTTTCAAAACCAATTCAAAATAAAAAGAAGAAAACCATGGAAAACAAGATCAAAATTAGAATCATCTAAGGTTTCTTTAAAAAAAACTAAAAAAATAAAATCATTCAAAAAACCAATTTATTCAAAAACACCAAAAAAGATGGAATTTTTATTTGTAACCTCTCATTCAACCATAAAACGAACGTTTTTAATTTTTTTTTTGAAACGTTGTTGTTAATTTGATAATTATTTAATTACAATAATTAGACAAAGTATTTGCGATGGATGCAGAGTTTTTTCAAATGAATGCGTAAATAAAACACAAATCACGGTATAAAATAAGTGTTCAGAATAAAAGTCAATTACATTTATAAAATGAAACTTAATTTCAACAAAAAATTGCATTAACAGTCAGTTACATTTGTAAATGTAACTGATTTTTGTTAAATATAACAATTAAAAGTTAGTTACATTTCAGATATAATGCATGTTTATATTAGATTAACATGTCACTCACTTTTGAAAAATAATGTATATAAGTCTAAAATAATAGTTTGAAATATATAACTAACTTTTGAATGTTTCAGAACCTAAGCCGATGCAAAATAATTTAAGATCAAACGCCATATCTAAGAAAAGATTGTAATAAAGGCTGGACCAAAGGTTGCTTCTTTAGTTTTTTTTTTGTGTGACAAACAAGTAATAAATCATTGAAATAATGTAAATTGAATGAATTCAAAAATGGATTTAACATCTAGCACCAAATTCAAAAACAAAAAATTGTGACAAATACATAATAAAGAATGTGACCCAATATTACATGCTGCAAAAACGATGTTTTTCAGTAGTTCAAACAATTATAAAATTTAGAACATCAAGAGAATTCTAACCTCCATGAACTGCATGATGAAATTGATAAGTTTATGCTTGTGCATATCCTCGCAATGGTAGTTTGTAATAAAAAAGCTAATATCATAACCCTAAAAAAGAAAAAGAAAAAGAGACAAAAATAGAATTTCAAGTTACTAGAGATGGTTTGGGTCGATATGATTTTGATTAATTCATTGATAAAGATGGATATTAATTGAAAAAGATTTCATCTTATAAAGTAAAAAGAGAAGACTATTAATTGTTAAAAATTATGGGATTTGATCATCCACAAAATTTAAAAAATCATGCCACATTATCAAACTCATTGATTAAAGGGAATAATTATAAAAAAATGCAGAAAGGATAAAATAGGTATTAACACTTCTGCCATCTTGTAGGGCCTATGAATTGGGGCTTACCAATCATTTTCCTTAAAATATATCATTCTAAACAATTAAAACTTTGTAAAACTATTTGCTCCAAACAAAAAAAATGAATAAAATGATATTAAGGAATTTTTTTTATTTAAAAAATAAAAATGAAAATATAGAAGTAATAGATTTAAAGTAAAAACAAATTGAACAATTTAAATTTTATTTCATATAAATTAAAATTTTTAAATATGACTTGGAATTTTTAAATATATCACTCCTTACTTCGAGATCTGGATTGGAATTAGGGGAATATCACTTCTTAAGTGAGATTCTCAATCCCCATAAACATGGATTCTAAACACTACTCTCTTAATCTCAATTCTTCTTTTAAAATTTATCTTAACAAATTATTGACATGGTTCATAATCCTAATACATACACTCAATCCCAAACAGGGCCTTTAGTTGGATTCTGTCTGTTTGACTTTGTTTTTAAGTCTGTCAATCAGACGGATACGGATCAGATAGGCCCGTATCTATATCCTATTCAAAATATATATCTGAAAAAATATGCGTATCCGATATCTGACGGATATTGAAAGTAAATATCCGTATCCGATCCGAAAATCCGAATTCAGATACGGATAATTATCCGAAATATCCAAAAATTCAAAATAAATTTGAAATGACTAAAATATCCAAAGACCCAATATCCAAAAATAAAAACCATATATTTAATGTTTGAAATATGTAAAAAAATATAATAGTTACATAGTATAAAGTAATAAAACACAAAATTATAAGTATATACATAGAACATTACATACTTTGATGTAAAAATAAAACTAAAATCTCATACTAGTTCTAAAATTATAAATATATAATTAAATAAATAATAATATAATAATATTTTCAGATACGGATATTTTTCGGATCCGATCTAAAGGTTTTCGGATACGAATAATTTTTTTGGATACGGATACGAATTTTCGGATATAGATTTGGATACAGATATTTTTTTGAATAATTGACAGGCTTACTTAGTTTGAAACGAAAGTAGCTTAAGTTGTACCCTAAAATTAATCAACAGCTCAAAACTAAATAAAACTCAAAAACAATATCCGTTGTTTTCCGTGAATGTCAAGAGATACATTACTATAAAAAAAAAAAAATGGTTTTGGTAAGGAGTTGTCCTTGGGACATAGTTAAGACTTATTTATTATTCATCATAAGACTTATTTATTATTCATATTTTTAGAAACTATTACTAAATTGTTAATTTTACATTAAGTACAATCACACTATAACTTAAAATAAATTATTACTTTTTACAAATTCAAACTTACCGACCTCAAACATGTATAAAACAAAATTATTTTTAGGTTCTTAGAATATTTGAATTTGTTTTTAGGTCCTCAGACCCCATTGTTCATTATTTTGATGTCCTTTTGAGTAATAACCCTTTTTGAGTAATAACAGTTAATTTCATTATTTCATCTTTAACATTTGCATTTTTATGCTTCCCTTCATTGATCGTGTCAACTATTAACATATTTGGGTACATTACTAACAAGTTTAGGTACATTGTAAAGATCACAAGAATAAAGTGGAATGAGGGAGAGTCTCCATAAGAAGGGGGTGATAGGTGAAAGGGATGATGGGAGGCTGCGTGCAGAGGGAAGGGGCTTCCGTTTGTGTGGATGAGAGAGAGAGAGAGGGGGAAGGGTAAGGGCAAAAGTTAACCCCATTGAATGAACCTAGAAATAATTATCCAATTAACTTGGAGACATAAAAATAAGTCAAAATAATCCAAGGATCTAAACATAATTCAGTGGCGTCCCCGAGGACCCAAAATTAAGTTTTCCAAAAAAAAAAAATTATAATTTATAATAAATATTTTTTATCATATTTTAATATGAAGTGTAGTTTTGGATTTATAAATATTAATTCACTTTAAATGGATGGTCTTTTATTTAAAATTTAAGTATTTGTGAATGTTTTCTAAAAATAAAAATATTTAATGAATCTTAAAAAGTGTCCTAAGAACATTAATTAAAAATAAAATAAAAAATAAAAAAAAGATGAAAGTAGTGACTTCGACTGTGCGTGATGGAGCACGGAACGAAGAAGGGAAAGTTGCGGACGTGAACACGACGGCAACGGGAGGGGTCGCGACGGCAAAGGAGGGAGCTGGGAACGGCTCTGGTGACAGGAATGAAGAATGGACGGTGGTGCGCAGGCATGGGGAGGCTCGCCGTTCGAGAGAGGAAGCGGATGACTCGAGAATGCATGGCAAAAGACAGAGAGGCGCTGGAGGCTTCGGTTTCCCCTCGCAACACATTGTCTACTTCCGATGCCTTGGGAGCGGTCACTTTGCAAGGGCCTGCCGGGAGCCGCCGAGATGTTGGGCTTGTCGTGGCTTGGGTCATAGGCGGTCGGCCTGCACCGCCTCAATAAGTCGCACCCCAGCACACCTTGCCAAGACTCTGACTCCCCCATCTTCTAGGGCCTGTCGAGTTGAGGTAGATTGGTGCCCCGAGGTGATTGAAAGGGCGAAGATGTAACATCTCTGTATTTTTAGTCTTATATATTTATTTAAAATATATAATAGAATTTTTAAATTTAAATTTAATTATTTCATTTTTAGATTTGGCGGTGGGCCCAAATGAGTCCAGTTAGATTTATAATTATAATAATTATAAATTGATGTTGAAATATTTATTTTATATTTTTCTGGAGATCTTTATAGTCTCAAGATACTTTGGTTGAAAATTGGTGAGATTCGGAGTTTGGGGAATTAGTTTTTTAGGATTTTGTGTCAAGTTATTGGGCCTAGGGATCTGATTGCAAATCCAGAATATCTTTTAATAGCCTACAGGGACTTGTCTGTAAATCGTACAGGGATCTTTTTATAAATCGGATAAATACCTCGTTGTAAATCCATAATACTTGAGGGGTCGTTTTGTAATTTGGTAAAAACCCATTTTATATAACACATTTTGGGTTAGGGTTTGCATCAGATTTCTCATAAGGCATGAAGGGTGATGATGACCTAACTCTACCCGTCGAGTACCAAGATGAGAAATCATTCTCTGTTGATTTTGTTGTTTAGTGTTTTAATTTATTTTGGTTAGGAGATGATTGTGTCAATTGATTGTTTGGGGAGGAAGGTTGATTGATTAGGTTTAGAGTTTGATTGATTTTAAATAGATGATTATTTGATTAGATTTCAATGGATCTTGAAGGATTTCTTAAGATCAAACTAGATTTATTGGTTTTGGGATTTAAGGGTTATTTTCAGGTTGATTGTATACCTGCTCATTAAATTGTGTTTTTGACCTTGAAGATATTGTTTCTGGGAAACATGTATTTCACAAACAGAAATAGGTTTCGAAAAGATCTTTCCAACGAATCATGAATCGTCCAATTCGGAGTTACGGGTAGAAAGTTATGATTTTTCAAATATTTCTGTGCAGTTTCTTAGAATTCAAATATTTTGCTTCGTGACCAAGTTTGATGAATTTTAGAGATTAAAGATATCCCAAATGGATGTCTAATGAGTATAATTTGATTTATGGGTTTTGATGATATTATTGATCTTGGTGACTTAAATTGGATCTTAAATCGATAATTTGGTTTAGTGGGATCAATGAATATTAATCGGATATTATTATTATTTGGATGTAAACTAGTTGAATTGAGTTATTTTGATCATTGGAATTATAGTTGAGCCTTATTAAATTTGTTTTAAATACTTATTCGAGGATTGATCGATTTTGTGGGTCTTATGAAATAAATAGATATTGATTATCAGATCATTGTGGGATATGAACACTTTATTATTTATTTGGAGTTGGAATTTTTGTTAGGCCTTTAAACTGAGTTGCGGATTGTAAGTCTATTTGGTATGGGCTCTTGGGATTATTGGGCTGAGTGTTGTTGGAAGTTGTTTGTCAGTTGTTTGTCATGATTGAATGATTTTCTTCTTTATTGATTGCATAATTGTTATGCTAGGTTATCCACGTGCGAGTGTGTAGCGTTCATGCACGTGCATCAGTTTGTATTGCGTATACTAGAGGTGAGTGAATGTCTCTATATTATTTGAAAATCATAATATATGTATACATTTCGGTATCATGTTATTTTTATGATTTTGAAATCTATTCTATATGAAGCATATGAGCATGTTATCATCATATAGGTTGATATTTTGGATATATCGTATGATTGAAAATTATGGGATTTATGGAAATTGTCTCATGCTGTATACTTGAAAGAATAAGTAGTTTTGATTGTGCATGCATTAAATCGTCTAGGTGGCTGCAGTCTAAAATTTGACCCAAGTCTAGGTAGCTATGTCTACGTGGCCCGATTTCCAAAGCAAAATCTCTGCGGCTAGGTGTCGTGGAAAGCGGGCATGCGTGTCCGTTGCATTCATACTCATCATATAGTTTTGAAAAGAGTGTTTTATGACATCATGTATTCCTTAAATGAGAAGTTTTATACCTGTCATGTTTTGAATAACATTTTTATCATAAGATTTATGTATTATATAATTGTTTAGCGAGACACTTTTATAAAGTCATTATTTTTTAAGCATATTATATTATTGGGACACTTGTGTCCAATCACTGAGCGCGTGGTAGCTCATCCCTCTCTTTTCCCAAACTTTCAGATTAGCTATTGGTGGTTGTGGATCTCGTTAAGGCATTGGAGGTTGAAGCTCGTATTTTATTTTTGGAGCACTAAACTTGTGTAAAAGGTGTTGATCATTTCTTTGACATGTAGAGGACCCATATGTATGATAGTGTGAATATATAAATTTATTTATTCCCGATGTATATTGAATTTGTGTTGAATTTTAGCCTTGACAATATATGTATAATTTTGATGATGTATTCTTATGTTCTCTGGATGAATATATATATATATATATATATATATATATATATATATATATATATAGAGAGAGAGAGAGAGAGAGAGAGAGAGAGAGAGAGAACTTTGAGATTTGAGGAATTAAATTAACGCAACGGGATTTCACGCTTCAAAATGGAGTTGTGAATCTGGGGGCGTTACAGATGAAGTTTAGCCGGAGCGTCGTCGTCACCCGGATCGGGAATGAAGTACTCACGTAAGAGGAAATCTTGTGCTTGCTAAGGTACAGATGGAAGGGCATCGACATCCTCCCCTTCTGGCAAGTTGGGGTTGGGAGGCTCATTGTGACGGTTCCCTCTTGGGCAGTTTGTGAGCTGTTGCTTGCAGAGAGTTCTCTGGGAGTGGAAGGAGGTGTTCTGAGCTTCCAGGCGTGCAACTTCACTACTGGTGCTATGGGGATCCAGGGATTTCAACTAGATGTCATTCTGAGAGGGATTCCACTGGTCTGGAGGGTGGAAGGGGCGATACGAAAGTTAGTCAAACCTTTTGGCTTTCTCATGAATTTCGTGGAGGTCCTCGATTGCAATGAGGAGTTTCCCCGAGTGAGAGCTCGCATTTGGGCGATCCCAGGTAAACTTCCCCCACCGTCTCTCCAAGTTATTCTGGGGGCCTGGGAGGTTAAGGTGTCGATAGAGGTGAAGAGTAAAGGAGGACGTCAGATATATGCAGATACGGTGAAGTATGGACCCCTACCTGTCGAAGGTGTCGGTCAACGGAGTGTGCCAATGTCGGGGCCAGAAGGGGTGGATACGCTGGCAAAGGCAGAGGCTACCAGTGCTCCAATCTCTTGATACTCTATGCCGGTGGGACATGTGTCGATCAGTCTCTCGAAGGGAGGTAGTGTGTCCAGTACGGTGTCAGCCCAAACGTTGATCCTTTGATGGGAGGCAAGTGTACGTCCGGAGTGGCCCTCTGCAGGTGCCGAAGATGGCAGGGAAAGGACTGGCCAGGCGTAGATCGTTGTGTCCCCTTTGGCGTTGGCAGGGTCTCCCTCTCTCGCGATTGGTTCTGGACAGAAGGCATGCTCAAAAGGTCGATTGACTGGACAACTGTCTGCTTCCTTAAGGACAGCTGGTCTCCACGTTAATCGGGCAAGGCCCATTATGTTCTCAAACTCAGTTTGGTCCAGACTTGACTGGACTTCAGTTACTCGGGTCGGCCAAGTATCTGAACAAGAGTTGGACTCTGGTTCCAATGGGCGTTGGTCGTCCTTGGGTGAGCCCCCTCTTGTGGACTTACCCGACCCGGCCCACCTCTCACCAGTTAGGCAATTAGCCCATGCGAAGGATGGCTCAACTCTGCCTTCTATTTCGTCGACCAGGCCCAAACTGAGGTCGATTATCATGGGGAGTCTGGAATTGATTGCCTCCTCTGATGATTCGTGTGGAGAGGAGGGTCACGAGGAGGCTGGGGACTACCCATTGGAGGACGGGGTTTCATCTTTCTGCGGTGACTTCGAGTATGAAGAAGCAGACCTTTCCCTGGTGGTTTCGCGGCCTCGGGAGGTTCGGCTGGAGGGGCCTCTAATGGCGTATGCGGAAGATTGTTTTGACCTCGTGCCAGAGGGTCTAGTTCGATCACCTTCAGGTGGTGCATCTAGTGCATCTCCTCGGAACCCCGCCGAGGCTGAAGGGGTGGACTCAGACTTGGAACTGGACGTCCATGGATCTCCACGCTGCGCTTTAGCTAACAAGGTGGGCTTCTGGCTGCACTCCGGGGTCATCAAAGGCCAGTTCAAGTCCTTCTCTGAGGAGTCTTTCGCCGCTCAGTCATGGGCCTCACCACCGGCTGACCGGGGGTTGGAGAAGTGCTAGTGGTGTGTCTACACGGTGCTCCCAAGGGTTTCCAGCCTCTCCATGTTTAAAAGCCTCTGTTGGAACGTTAGAGGTCTCAATGACCCTTTCAAAAAAGTAACTGTGAAAGAGACCGTTATTTCTCAGGGGGTCCAGTTGGTTTGCCTCCAGGAATCTAAGATGGAGCTCTTCTCCAATAGTGATCTCAGATTGATTGGAGATAATAGATTGTCTAACTTCAAGTTCAAACCTTCGGTGGGTGCCTCTGGGGGATCGTTCTAGCATAGAACAACTGTCGATGGATGGTGAAGGATAGGAGGGTTGGTCAATTCTCCATATCTGTGGTTTTGGAGGACGTAATCACCAAATGGAATTGGGTGTGGACAGGGGTGTATGGGCCAAACACTAATAGCGAAAGAGAAGCTCTCTGGGAGGATCTTAGTGAAGTGTCTGTCAGGTGGAACCTCCCTTGGTGTTTAATGGGTGATTTCAATTGCACCCGTTTCATTGAAGATCGCAATCAAGTTGGGCCTTTATCATCTTCCATGTCAAGATTCTTTGAATGGATTTCGGAGGAGCACCTCTCGGACATCCCTCTAGCCAACCAATGCTTCACGTGGTGTAACTTGAGGGGGAACCCCTCCTGTGCAAAGCTTGACCGTGTTCTGGTCAGCCACGAGTGGGAGGAGGAGTTCCCTCTATGTCACCTAAAGGCACTACCTTGGGTATGCTCAGACCACTGTCCATTGTTGTTGGTTGGTGGCTATGTGAACCGCTCATACTACTTTAAGTTTGAAAATTGGTGGCTGCTATGTCAAGGGTTCCAAGAAGTTGTCTCTTTATCTTGGAGGGAACTTGTTCCCCTATTTTCAGGGGCCAAGAAAGTGACCTCCAAGCTTAAGAGACTGAAATGGGTCCTCAAGAGTTGGCATAGGGAACAGAAAATAGCCAGGAGGAGGAAGGGAGAGCTGGAGCTGGAGGTGTCCTCCCTTGACATTAAGGAGGAATATGTTGTCTTATCGGTAGATGAACGTGCCTGCCGCAGTGAATGCAAAGACTTGTGGTCTAGGTTGATCAGCATGGAAGAAGTGGAATGGAGGCAACGATCAAGAGAGTTGTGGCTTAAAGAGGGCGACAACAACACCAAGTTCTTCCATAAGGCGGCTAACCATAGAAAGCGAATTAACAAGATTTGCCAAATACGGTCCGAAGGGGTGCTCGTAGAGGATCCAGCGGAGATCGAAGAGTTGCTGATCAACCATTTCACTTGTGCTCTTATCAAGCATCGTGGGTGGATCCCTGACTGGGTGGATGAGGACCTGCGCAAGGTTCCGGATGAGCTGTGGGCAGATCTGGAGGCACCATTCACCATCAACGAGATAAAAAAGGTAGTGTTTGGGACTGATCCGGACAAGGACCCTGGTCCCAATGGATTTGGCCTACGGTTTTTCCAGACTTTCTGGTCGATAGTGCAGGATGACCTCTTTGAAATGTTCCATGAGTTCTTCTCGGGACACAAGGTCTGGGAGGTCTCAATGCCCCCACATTCTTTGCTCTAATTCCGAAGAAGGAGGAGGCAATGGATGTTGGTGACTTCCGTCCCATTAGTCTTGTCAACGGAGCTTACAAAATGGTGGCGAAGGTCCTTGCCAATAGACTGAAGGTTGCGATAAGTTCTATGGTGGAAGAGAACCAAACAGCATTCATTCCGGGTAGGCTCCTTCAAGACAGATTCATGGCAGTGCAAGAATGTATAACAGCAGTTCACAAAGATAAGAGGAAAGGGGTGCTCATCAAACTTGATTTCTCAAAAGCCTTTGACAACGTGTGATGGGAATTCCTCCTCCACCTTCTCCAATGCCATGGCTTCGAGCAAAACTGGTTGCGAATGGTGAAAGAGTGTATCTCCACAACCAAGGCACTCGTGCTTGTGAGCTACAAACCTTGCGGATTCTTTCATCTCAATCGAGGGTTGTGCCAAGGGGACCCCTTCTCTCCTCTCCTCTTCACGGTGGTTACAAATGCATTCAGTCGTATGATGAAGATGGCTGAGGTAGACGAGTGGGTACAGGCTTAAGTGGGGTACCAGGAGGGCCTATGCTATCACATATCCAGTACGCGGATGATACCATCATCCTTTGCCCCGCACGTGCTTCCTGCTTGAGAGGTATAAAATTTGTATGCAAATGCTTTGAACTTCTTTCAGGACTCAAGATTAACTTCCACAAAAGTGCCATGCTTGGGATCCATTTGGAGGAGGAAGAGCTTGTTGTTTTGGCGCGTCGGTTTGGCTGTCAGACCCAGTCCTTCCAATGAAGGCATCTTGGCCTCCCCCTCCATTTGGGGAAGCTTCCAAAGGCATAATGGAATCCGGTTATTTCCAAATTTGAACAAAAGTTGGAAGGCTGGAAGGGCAAGTCTCTCAACTCCAAAGGACGCTTAACTCTTCTCTAAGCAGCCCTATCTAACCTGCCAATCTTCTTCCTTTCCATCTTCAAAGGCCCAGTCAGGGTTTTAAAGAAGATTGATGGTATTCGTCGTCGTTTCTTCTAGAAAGGGACGGAAGCAGCCTCCAAGAAGCCCCATCTGGTGAAGTGGGAACATGTGTGTAGTAGAAAGATCAAAGGAGGGGTAGGTGTTCTTAATCTAGCATACCTTAATAAAGCGCTGCTAAGCAAACGGAGATGGAGATGGCTGACACTGAGGCCCAACGCATGATGCCAATTGGTGGAAGCAAGATATAGGTGCGGTGGTGAGCTCCCCAACAGATTCCCGCCTGCCTGCCCTCAACTATCCAGAATTTGGGCTGACATTTTGAACCTAATGGAGCCAATTCTATCGGCTCTAGGCTGGTCAGTGGGCGATTGTTCATTGGTGCGATTCTGGCACAATGCATGGCTCGGCGACGATGCTCTAAAGGATCACTATGCGTGTATCTACGAGCTCTCCACCTGCAAATGGGGTAGGGTTAAAGAGTTCTGGTCAGCATCTACAGCGGGGGGTGTGTGGGATGTCAGCCTTCACCGAAACCTGCGTGAAGAGGAGGTGGTAGCATTGGCATATCTGCTAGGTGCACTATAGGGCATATCCATTTGGGAGAGAGTCCAAGACGCTGTGATTTGGCTTCCCCAACCAAGGCAAGGGTTCTCTGTGAAGAATGGGTACGACTGGTGGAGAAGAGATTGCCCTGGACTACAACTAGTCAGAAAGCTAGCCAGATTTGGAAAGTCAAATTCCCACTGAAGGTCAAAGTCTTCAACTGGCTGATGTACCAAAACAGAATTTTGACAAAAGCATACAAAGCTAGATGGGCGGGCAGGTGGATACTAGATGCCCGTTGTGTGACGGATCCGAAGAAACCACAGAACATCTCGTCGTTACGTGCCATATTGCTGCCCAGATTTGGAGGGTGCTTTAGGTGGCCACAGGCATGGTAGCGTCATTCACGTCTATTCAGGGTATGTGGGAGGTTGGCAAGGCGTTGGTCACTCGGGATGACCGCAACCACAAAGCGAAAGCGACACACGTTTGTTCCCGCGGTAGTTTGGGCCTTGTGGTTGGCTAGGAATCAAGCAGTCTTCCGTGGTTCGAGGATTTACTTAGAAAATGTTTGGGACATGATTATTTTTTTCATTAAGTCGTGGAGCACAAGCCTAGCGGGGGCTTCGCATGTCATGTATGTAAGGGGGGAAATCCTTATTGAGGATTAACCGTTATGTCTTGGTCCTCACCGGCTAACAGATAGAGCCCTCTTCTACCGTGGCTTGGTGTAGCCTTTTAGGGTCGGAGTCTTGTATTTTTTCTTCCAGACACTTGCTATGATTTTAATACAATCTAGGCACATGCCTATCAAATTTAAAAAAAAAAAAAAAAAAAAAAAAAAACCTACTCCACCTCCTATAAATGGTAGAAACCAAACGAATTTCCCAACCAAATCTTCACAAATTCAGTGCTTTTGTTTTGGTCTTCCGTAATGAAACGCAAAAACCCACGCATTGAAACACCCAAACCACCGTTTTTTTAGTACCCAAAAATATCACATTTTTTCCCAAAAAAAAAACCCAAATTTTTCCCCCTCACAGAGGCCGGAGAAGGATTCGATGATCGGACGGTGACAAGGAGGGGGGGCTCGACGATGCCCGTGCCATGGAAGACGGCGAAGATCAGCGCCGTCACCCGATTCGTCTCCGGCCTCCGCTCGCGGCGGCGCGGGTCGTCCCTCGTCGTCGAGACCGGCTTCCCGACCTCCCTCGCCGACCTCGTCGTGAAGAACCGCGACCGCCTCAAGAAATCGGCGAAGCGGAGGGCCTCCCCATCCCCTCCCGCCGCCGATCCCCACGGTGGCGTCTCCGACGACCCCCCTCCGGCGGTGACGGCGGCGCAGGTGGAGGAGGAATCTGACCCACCGAACCCGCCCGTGATTGAAATCGAGGAGGAACGATTGGATCCGACGGTGGTGGTCGCGGAGGAGAGAGAGAGGAGGTTCGGCTGGGCTCCGAAGGTGATGCTTCTCGTGGCGATGGCGATCGGGACGAAGAAGCTCACATTGGGGATCACCGTATCGGCGTTTGTGCTTCTCTTCTTCGAATTGTGGGGGATCCGGTTGTGTCAGGCTCTGAAACCGCCGGTCAACGCGAAGAAGCGATTCTATGATCGGACGGTAGTGGACGAGGCCCAGGTCTCAATTGGGTATGTTCAAATTGCGGAATCTGATTCGAATTCGATGAATAACAAGAAAAGATTGGATTTTGCAGTGTGTGATCAGGTGAGGGGAGGAGGAGAAAAAGAAGAGGCCTTTATTGGGATTCAGAAAAATAAGGACTTTAGAGCAGGCACGGCCAAATTCAATGCGAAATCGTTGAAGAAGTTTGTTTGTAAGAGATTCCAACTTAAGAAGAAGAATAGTTGCTGTGAAGATTCAATGAATTTTGAAGTAGAAGAAGAAGGAGATGACTTGATTTTGGAAGAATCGAATGAAGAAGAAGAGGAAGAAATAGTTGCTATATGTGAAGAATCTAATGTGCTTCATAATATTGGCATGATTGAAGACAATGTGGTTGGAAATAATGAGAGTCTTTATAAGAAGGTGAAGGCCGTGCACCTTATCTTTCTCGTTGTTGTGCTTTTCGGTCTCGTGGGTGGTCGAATCATCGCTCTCGCATTGACACTAATGTTGTATGTATCTATCAAATTCACTGAGGTCTTTCGGAGTCACTTGAAGTTGAAAGGCGATGGCTCGATCGTCTTAGACTACTGAACCTTGTATGGGTGGTCTCTGAATTATGTATTATTGTATGCATTATGGGTGAGATGGTTCAACCTTGAGTTGGGGATCTGGAGCTCGATAAGTTTATAGTGTTTGTACACATAACAGAATGAAAAGAAAGAAAATTGTTATCACTTTATTGACAATCTTTTGTTTTCCAAGGTCCTATGGAGATGTTATACATCTGTTGTAATGAAAACAGCAGAGCTACTCACATAATACTTGAAGCAGTGATTTATATTTTCCATGATTCTTCTTGTCCAATGTTGTAAATGGATCCATTTGTTCCAGTGCTACCGAAGATCTCTCCATTTTCTATAATTGTATTCAAGTCTTCCTTGATTAATACAATTCACCTAACCAAATACTAATTCATCTTCCATTTTTTTTTTATATCTGCAACAACATTATTCTCCAGCGTCATATTTAGAAAGGAGAATTTGCATTTGTTTTCAGCAGTTTTGTTCCTCTTGCCCTGCAAAAGGAATATTGGGTTAAGTGAACATCTAATTCATATTAGCTTCTGAACCATTATTTGGGTTATTATAGAGCAAATTAGAGTCAAAACCTTTTTATTTTGCCTGGAAGCACTGCCTTTTGTTCAGGGAATTCAGTACTGTCTGAGGCAATACAATGCATTCGCAGTCTAATCAAATCAAGTTTCAGCTTTGAAGAAAACTTACCTCTACTACATCTTCTATAGCTTATAAGAATTTCCTCTGCTTCGAATGATGGATTTTCAATGCACTGTCTTTGCTTGTGCTTCAATGATGGAAGCAGAAGTGGCTTTCAACAGCTAGGCATTCATGGCTTCAGATCAACAATGCATTTAGTCCTATCGATGGAACAATATTGTTGAATGCCTATACAAAACCACTGCATTTGAAATGCAAACCATGAGCCAATAAATGGGCTGAATGAAATGAACGAATTGGGGCTCACCAAAGTCACTGAGATGGTATGTTGAATGCTTGGTCATGGATCTTACTGTGTGAGGCTTGGTACTGTACATGTATTGAAAATGCTATGCTATGATCTGCAGGGAAAAAATATAGAGTTTTTGCAAGTGAGGGACTTCAGGAAGGTGTGGAATGTCAGGATAGACAGAAGGGAATGGTTATATGTTTGGGTGGTTTTGGTGAGTGGTGGGGGCTCTTGAACAAGGTGTTGTATGCTTTCCATGTGAGCATTGAGACATTTTAGGCCCAAGGATTTTATATATTCTCATACTATGAGTGAAGTATATTTCAGATTGTGAGTTCTATGGTTTGTCATTAGACCAAGATGAAATTGGAGAAACAATGACAATGATGCTATCAATGTGACTTTAATAAAGTTAAAGTTGAACTTTATCTAAATTTTTTATCTTATTCCCAAACTAGTCCTTTGATTTTACCATTGATAAAATGCCCATTTATTTGAGTTACAATATGGTGACATTGATCAGGTAATTACGCAGTTGTTAGTACTGTCATCAAGTTTCTTAAAAATTTATTTTCATCTTAATCAGTTTTTATGTTGTTTATGCTCATAATGAAAAGTGACAAAAAAAGATTTATCACTTTCAATCACATTCACTCTAACCATGTTTTAAAAATATTCCTTTCTAATAAGATAAAAAATTTATGTTATTTATGCTCATAAGGGAGAAGGAAAAACATATTCCTTTCTAATAAGATAAAATTTTAAAAATTGACTCCATCTTTTTGTCTTCTATCTAGATACGAATTTTTGGATTGGTCAAAGAATAAACATTACTTATACCTAGAGGTGTCAAACGGGCGGGCCGACCCGGCACGGCCCGTGGCACGGCCCATTAAGGGCCCGTGCCGGCACGGCACGGCACTGGCCGTGCCGTGGGCTGGCCCGTTTGGGTGGCAACGCGGGCTGGGCCTGACCCCCGGCGCGTGTGCCGTTTCTGGCACGGCCCGCTAGGCCCGCCGTGCGGGCACGGTTTGTGCCGTGGGCCCCACCTCCACTAACGGCTAGTCCAACTAGCCGTTTGGCCCGTTGGCCCGTCCCAACGGCTAGTTGGACTAGCCGTTGGTGGGCCAACGGGCCGGGCCAGCCCGGTGGCACGGCCCGTTGGCCCGCCCGAACTCAAAAATCTTCACCTATAAATACCCCACCCCATCCACCCATTTCTTCATCAATTCAATCACAAATCTCTCTACTCCTCCACTACTACACTCTCTTCTTCCTCTAAAATTTTCTAGTTTTGTGTTGGAATTCCAAGTGTTCTAGTGTTCAAGTGCTCTCTTTCTTTCCAAGTGAAAACTTCAATCAAATTGAAGTGGTGGTGAAAGCTCTCTCTGTCTCCAATCTCCATTTCTTCAAGGCTCTTTCCAAGGGAAGTTCTCTCCAAAGGGTGGGAAGGTTCAAGGCTCCAACTCTCCAAGCCTAAGGAGATTAGGGGAAGCTCTCTCTCTCTCTCTAGTCTCTAATCTCTACTAGTCTCACACTCTTCATCTCTAGTCTCTACTCTCTACACATTTGAAATTTCAAGTTTTACAAAGTGTATTTCAAGTTTTAAATTCAAATTAATTCCATATTTCAAAACCAAAGTGTATTTTAAATTTCAAATTTTTAATATTTTAAATTTTAACTATTCAAATAGAAGAATTTTAAATTCAAATTTTAAATTTTAAATTCAAATTTCAAATTTTTACTTTTTAAATTTCAAATGGCCAACCCAAACATAGAATATTCACACACTGATGATGAATTTGACAATATAGATAGCCTACCACATGATTTACCCCAAGACCAATCCCAAACCCCCCATGAATCAGTTGGAGGTGATGTTGGTGCATCATCTAGTCACCCCCCAACTGGAAAACAAAAAAAACCCTCTAAAAGAAGTAGGAAGTCTGAAGTTTGGGAGCACTACACAATACAGAATATTAAATACCAAGGTAGAATGGAAGATAGAGCTGTTTGTAAATATTGTAACAAAAATTTTAGTTGTGCAAGCGCGGGTGGTACCGGATATCTCAAGAGACATGCTGAATCATGTCTGAAAAGGCATCAACAACAACTGAATCCCGGTACGCAGTCTCAGATTGGGAGTTTCGGTCAAACAGGTAGTACTGAAGGTACAATGTCTACATTCTCTTATAATCAATCTAGTATGAGAGAAGGTTTATCTGTATATATAGCATCTGATGAACAACCATTTACATTTGCTGAAAGTAGAAGATTTGAACGTTTTCAAAAAAGGTACGTTAATCCACAATATAGAGCTGTTTCTAGAAATACTATTAGATCAGATATAATTAGAGTTTACAATGAAATGAAAAATCATTTAATTCAATCATTCATGAACATTCAAAAAATTTCATGCACATCTGATTTATGGGCCGGTAAGAATGATTTAGCCTATATTTGTGTTACTTCACATTATATTGATTCTCATTGGATGTTAAATAAAAGAATGTTAGCTTTTCGTCCACTTACATTTCCACACACCGGCACAGTAATTTATCAAGCAATAATGGATATTTTTAGAGAATATAATATAACTGAAAAAATTTTATCCATAACTTTTGATAATGCTAGTAATAATGTTAGTGCTATTTTAAAATTTAAATCTTCTTTGGGTTTACCTTATGATTTTGAATTTTATGATTGTAAATGTGTATGTCATATTATTAATTTAATTGTGCAAGATGGATTAACTCATATTGAAGAATCATTAGTAAATATTAGATTAGCATTAAAATTTATTACTTGTACACCTTCTAGAGTACAAGCATTTGGTGATTTTTGTGCGACACGCAATATTCCCCCTAGAAAATTTCCTCTTGATATGCATATTCGTTGGAATTCTACATATATAATGTTGCAAAGTTGTGAGGGTTATGAAAATTTGATTATTGAATTTAATGAAATGTTTAACAATCGTGTTGATATTTCTCCTATTGATTGGCAAATTTCAAAAGTTTTTGTGCAATTTTTAAGTATTTTTTATGATGCTTCTATTGCTTGTTCAGGTGTTTATTATCCTACATCAAATCTTATACTTAGACAATTATTTAATATTTCTTGTGCATTTAAAGAATATAGAGATTATAGTATACTTCAACAATCTATTATCTTGATGGAACAAAAATTTAAAAAATATTTTGAAGATATTCCTATGCTTTTTTGTTTAGCTGTTGTAATGGATATTACTATTAAATTAGATACTGTTAAAACTATAATTTCAAGAATAAGTGATAATGTTAGATTTCCAATGGTTATAAGTGGTGAAGATGTAGAATTTGCTTTAACTGAAATGTATAAAAAATATGAAAATAAATATGCAAATAGAACTAGAGCATCATCCTCCACTTCATCTATTAGTTTATTAGGCAAAGGTAAGAAAAAAGATTATTTCTTTGATTTTGTTTCACAAAGTTCACACACTTCACATGATTCTAGTAGTGGTAGTTCTCATCTTAATGAACTGTTTAAATATTTAGAAAATGATTGGAAGTCTCTTTTAACTGAAAAGGAGATGGAAAATTTTGATCTCTTGCAATGGTGGAAAGCACATGAAGTGACATTTCCTGTGCTTTCTATAATGGCAAGAGATTTACTAACTCCTCCAGTGTCTACAGTGGCTTCAGAATCTTCTTTTAGTACAAGTGGGAGAATATTATCTGAGAGGAGGACCAGGTTGACAGCAAGTTCACTGGAAGCTCTTATTTGTCTGAAGGATTGGAGTGATGCTGATGAAAGAAATCAAGAATTTGTAGATAGTCTTGAGGTGGATTTTACAAAATTCAACATAGATGATGATCAATGAAGATTTCACATATAAATCTTCTCCTTGTTGTATTTTTTTAATTTTTTGAAAGGTGAGTTGCAAGTGATTGATAGTTTTAATAGGTGCCAACCTAGTTGGGATGTATTAAAAACTATAGTGATGCAATTATTACTCACTCTTTATGTTATATTAATTTTTTGTATTTGTCAATGTATTTTTTAAGAATTGTATAATTTATTTTTATTCATCAATGTACTATTTGTGTATTTTTTATTCATTTTATCATTTATTTAATTATTGTTCATGTACTCAAGAAATTCAATATTCAATAAAATAAATATTTGTATTCTTAATTCTTTTTAGTTTTCAATTTTTATAAATGACTTATGTATATTTTTTAAATTTTTTTAATTTAAAGGAACTAGTAAATTAAACATGGAATTAAATATTAAACTTCAAATTTTTTTAAAAAATGGACATTTTAATGGGCCGGCCCGTTGGCCCGTCAATGGGCCCGACCCGTTGGCCTGTCAATGGGCCCGGCCCGTTTGGCCCGCCGGGCTAGCACGGCACGGCACGGTGGCCCGCCGGGCTGGCACGGAGGGCCGTGCTGGGCCGACCCCCTGCGGACCGTGCCGTGCCGGCACGGCACGGTTACATGAAACGGGCCGGGCCCGCCCGAGCCGTTAGCCCGTTAGCCCGGTTGTTTAGCGAGCCGGGCCGGCACGGCACGGCCCGTTTTACACCTCTATATACCTCATTTTTCAGTTTATTTTCTTGCATGCACAAACACAATCTAATAGCAATCGTTTAGTTTCTCATGACGTAAGATAAATCTTTTCTTACGTACAATCAAATTAAACCGTTATGACTTTTTTGGTACTTAATAAACTAATCATGTTTATCCAAATTGGTTTTGATACTAATCATATATTTAATAGTTGATACCTAACTTATTGTTTGTTACCTTTTGCTTTCTTGAGCCCCCCTAAAGTGCTCACTGGGGCAATTATTAATGTGTTTAAATGAACTGATGAAACAAAAGCATCTACATTAAAGGCCTTTTCCACCAGCCACTTGGAGCAAAAATATCTCCATCTCTATGAGGTACTGCCATGATAATTGTGTTGATGGTCCCTTTCTGTGGTGGATCAGTCATATTATCCTATTTGAGCTGTCCATGCATCCATGGAGTGACAATGAGACGGGTAAAAGGGATTTTTTTTAAAGGCTTCGTGGGTTTTGTTTAGTTCAGGCAAAAGATCAAAAGCTTGAAAGTTTTTTTTTTAAAAAAAATAAAATAAAATGAAGCCCGGTGGGTTTACCACTTCTTTATATTAGATAGAAAAGAAGTACATTCCCTAATAATAAAGACCAATACAACAATAAGGTAAAGATAAGATGGGAATGAAAAAGTGACAGGGCTGGGAAGCATGAGACCGGATCCAGTCCGGTTAGTACCGAACTGAACGACGTGAAAATCAAACTGCGGCACTTATAAATCGAACTGCACAACCAATTGTTGGGTGTATATTTCACTCTCTTATTGGATCCAATCAACTATTGGAGAAAATATGAATTCCTAAGTATCATTGGTATCTAATAGGAGAGTGGAATATACACCCAACAATTGGTTGTACAGTTTGATTTATAAGTGGTACAGTTCGATTTTCACGTCGTCCAGTTCGGTACTGACCGACTGACGAATTCAGTCCTGACTGGATCCGGTCCCGGGAATCATTTAAGCCCACGTAAAAGATTTGCCTAGGCTTCCATAGCTCTCAAATTGAACCCATCAACTAAGGAGCGATACAAAGTGATCCCCTTTCCACCCTTACCGAACCCGCCCCGATGTAGAAGCAACCCCCAGGCTGAGATGAATCTACATGCACCGTCCCAAATACTGTCCGCTGAAACCAGTGTGCCACCAACAATTCTATCGTTTCACCCCAACCAAATAGCCCACATTGTGGCCGGCACCATTAACTGCATGGCTTTGCTATGGGTGCTTCTGTCATCCTGTCTGGATGGACGTCTCCCCAGGACCCAAATCTAATCCGGAGATTGAAGATACCAACTCCCATTCACAACAGCGCCAAGCCTTCTCCGTACTTCTAGAGCTATCGAACACTCACAAAATAGATGCCGTGTAGTTTCCACCCCATCCTCACATAAAGCGTAGACAGTGGACTCTCCTAGCCTTCAGACAAGGCGATATGCTCGAGTCAACAATCACTCGTTATAGGCCAACCACATGAAGACCCGGACCTTAAGAGGAGCCTTACAGGTCCAAATCTATCAAGTTTTTCAAGCAACACAGTCATTATAAGGTCTGTCCTTTGCTCCACCAATGATACATTGACTTGACTGTGAAGCCTACAGACAGAAGCTCGGACCAGAACGGCCTGTCCTCGACCTCTAAATTGAGGGAAAAGTTGGCCGACACGCAAAAGGTAGTGTGTACTGAAGAAACTCCTCCTTTGATAGGTGCCTTTTTAGCTAGATCACCCCCTGCATGACTCGAAGACGCCCAGAATTCCTAAACCAAACCATCCATAAAGCGAGACACTGCATAACGTTGTGGATATACCTCCTTCAACGCACCTGACCCGCACCAGTGGAAGGTTCAAAAATGTATATGATCGTTCTTGCCCAGATGCCAACGAATTCCGGATGCGAATGGCCTTCCTTCCCTATCTATGTTCTTCCAGACCGACGAGGAGCACCAACTCAGTTTGGGGAACGGCATACTTCGTTGACCCCGACCTTGAAGGCTCCTAGCCACTACTTTCCTCTAGAGTGCCATGCGGTTCTCCGAGAATTTCCAAGCTCGTTTGGAAAGAAGAGCTTTGTCAAAGTCTCCCAGATGTATAACACCGAGCCCTCCCTTATTTTTGGTTGTGCAGATGGTTTCCTAGTTTATCAGATGCACACGTCGTATTCTCGGATTCGAACCACTCCAGAAATATCTTCGACGGAGCACGTCCAACTGAGAAAGTACAGCTCGTGGAATTTTGAAAAGTGACAGGAGGAACACAGGAGATTGGAAAGTACGGCTTAAAGCATAATTAGTCGACCTCCCATGCTAAGGAGTCTCCCCGCCCAGCCTTCAAGTCGATGTTCGACCCGGTGAATCAGCAAGGTCCAATCACTTCGATATAGAGCTTGAAGACTGAGAGGAAGCCCTAAGTATCTTGTGGGGAAGCTTTGAACTAGGCAAGGGAATCGCGTCGCCAATGCGTTCATCTCGTCCTCCTCCATGTGAATAGCTAAAAACGCCCTTTTACTTATGAGGAGGATATTGTCCCCTTCGGTTAAACTTTTTGGTTTTTTTTTTCTGGGGTTAAAACTCTAGAAGAACTATTTGTTAAAAAGAAGGAAGTTTGGTAACTTGGAATTGACTGAACCTGAGATCCCTCTCTAGGCTGCCTACGTACCCTTTTTTATAGGGATCAAGTCATACATAGTTCCTCGGCTAGATTGCCGTTCCCACTCCTCTGGCTGTTGTAACCGTCTCCCCATTCAAACACTTAGTGGGCGATTTTGGTGGAAACTCCCACGTGTTAATGAGGCACGTCGTGCCCACGTCACACAATTAGTGGATCTTGACTGTCCACCTGGCAGTTTACAGGCGTTTATGGTCCTTTGACTGTTTCCTTGGTCTACTCGTGGCCCTTTGGCCTACTCGTTCATCTGTTACGTCTTTCGAGTACATTTGCGAGATGAAAGATCGCCCGACCAGACCTCTTGTCTTGTCATGTCTTCCATGCTCATTCGTGAGGAGTAAGGCCCTCCAACCAGACCTCTAGTTTGATCGTGCCTTAGCAACTCGAGGTGACATTCTTTCATTAGGTGCCTGACTATCTGACTAGACCCTGGATCTAACCGTGCTAGCGCATTCGGAAGTGTCATCATGACGTCATGGATTCAGATATGGATTTGTGGGCCCCAAGTATATTATTGCCCATATCCGTTCTGGCGTGACACATGTCACAGTGCGAATTTTTACCTCCACAACTTCTATTTGTTGTGAGACCCGAGAGCCAGCCAAATATTGAGATAACGAGCATGAGTCCTTCAACAAACCGTTGTTCTCCTTGGCAAAGTAACAAAGTGTCATCAACATAGAGCACGTGAGAAAGGGTATGCTCCGATCTCCCGCATTGTAAGCCTTGGACCCAGCCATCTTCCTCCATTCGTGCATGCATACAACTCAATGCGTTGGACACCACTATGAAGAGAAACAGTGACATCGGATCTCCTTGTCGGAGACCTCGTCTAATGGGGAAGAAGCCACATGAAACTACATTAACTAGGACAGAAGCAGAAGCCATTGATAGACAATCAAAGACCATGTGAATCCATCGATGCCTGAAACTGTGACAGGCCAGTAGATGACGCAGGAAGGACCAGTCCACCTGGTCGTAGGCTCGCTAAAAGTCAAGCTTGATTATAATATCCTTCCGATGCAGCGACTAAATTCCCGAGATGGCTTCCTGTACAATTAAGAAGCCTTCTTGAAGTGAGCTGCCGGGTACGAAAGCGGTTTGGTTTTCTTCAATCAAGGATCCGATCACACCATTCATCCTGTTGGCCAAGACTTTGGCCACGATCTTATAACATGCGTTAATTACGCTGATAGGACGATAATATGATACCTCCTCTGCACCCACCTTCTTAGGATTAAGAGCCAAAAAGGTAGCATCCATGCAACCCACCCCCTGCGTTCCTGAGTGAAATTCGATAAACATGGCAGAGATATCTTCCTTTACCTTGTGCCAAAATGTCTGAAAGAAGCGAGTATTGAAACCATCAGAACCTGGCGCTTTATCCCCTTCCGACTCGAACACCGCCCTTCTAATTTCTGCCTCGGTGAAAGGAGCATCTAGCGACACTCGCTCCTCCTCGGATAGGGTAGAAACCCCTTCATCGATCCACTCCACTGTATTATGACGAGCTACCTTGGCCATTTCCTGGAAATGGGAAACAAACGCTTCTTGGACTGCGGCCAGATTGGTTGTTTGAGATCCTTCAATGATTAGGGAGTCAATGCAATTGGCACGACGCCTTGTGGAAGAAGGCGGTATTGTCGTCTCCTTCCTTAAGTCACGTATCCCTTGAGCGAAGTCGCCACTCGGCTTCCTCCAGTCCAAGAATCTGGAGCATATCGATTTTTAAGGAGTTCCGGGTCTCCCTCTCTTCTTCCCCTAGGAGGCCGCATTCTTCTGAAACATCTGTAGACAGATAAAAATTATTTAAAAAGAAATGGCAGTTCTGCCCTGCCCGGGCAAGGCCCAGTCCGGCCCTGCCAAGTTGGCAGGGCCAGTCCGGCCTTCCCGGGACGGCCCTGCCAAGTTTGCAAGACCCAGTTCGGCCCTGCCAAGTTTGCAAGACCCAGTTCGGCCCTGCTTAGGCAGGACCCAGTTCGGCCCTACCAAGGCAGGGCCAAGTCAAAAAAAAAAATTCAAAAATCCTAACTACCCCACTCCCCCTAAAACTACCTACTACTTCTTATAACCACCCCTCCCTTACTCTATAAATAGGAGGGAGGGGAGAGACAAAAAAAAAATTGGCAAGTGGCAAGAGGCAAGAACAAAAAAAAAAAGGTCAAGGGAGAGAAGAAGGAAGACCAAGGAGAAGAAGAGGAAGAAGAAGAAGAAGTGTAAGAAAAAATCCAAGAGAGAGATATACAAACCCTCCCTCGATTCCACTTTCTTCTTGAAGAACCCACCAAAAGAAGGAGAAGCCAAGAAAAATTAAAGAAGAAGAAGAAGAAGAGAAGTGTGGGGAAAATCCAAGGAAGAGAAATATAAACTCTCCCTCGGTTCCACCTTCTTCTTGAAGATTATCTTCACTATGTTTACAAAGGAAAAAGTCCAAAGAAGGAAAGATCAAGAAAAAGCGGCTTCAAATCAAATCTCAAGTCCAGAAATTCAAGAAGGGTGAAGAACAAAGCACCGTTAGTTCTAAACAACAAGGCTAAAACTCAAAAGACCCGAACGATCATACACCACAAGCCTCTTCATCTTCCTTTTAATTTTTCATAAACTTGTAAAAATCCCTGAAGTTGTAATTCTCGAGACACTCTTCAAAGGAGACCAAGGATCAGAGGATTAAAAGATCGAGTTGTAACCACATCACCTTTTTTATGTACTGATTTGCTCATCCAAACATATCATATCATGTTTAAAATTTGTAAGGGACATTTTTGTTCGCTACAACATCATAGTGGGAGATCTCAATTGCAACGTCATTTTTCCTTTATATTATTCTTCATTGTTTGGCCTCGCGACTCCATAACTTGAGTGTATGTTTGAGCCATTTCAATTTAAAAGCTTGAAAGTTGTGGGTAGGAAATGAAAAAAGTGTACTTGTGACAGAGACTGTGAAAAAGCACTCTCAAAACTAATTTTTTTTTTGGATAATATGGCTTCTTTAAAGTGATAAACGCATATGTGTAGATATTTTCTTTTCAGTTTATTAGCCAATGCAAGGTGTTGGGTCAGGATTTCATGCAGATTGAGTGTAACTCCATGACCTGATTAGCACTCTATTTGATTCAGCCAATGGAACCCCGATACTGCACATGATTTTTTTATATCAAAACGATAGATGTGAGTCTCAATTATATTAATTGAAACAATATGCCCAGATATAAAACCCAACACCCCAAAAAACATGGTAGAGGAATGGTCTACCAACACCCCAAAAAACTTACAAACACACTCCTCGATGACATTTTCCCCCCCAAATATAAAACCCGACGGGTCCTCCTGCAAATGAAACCCTAAACATTAATGTTTAAGACACCAGACTTTAGGTACATGATTAAAAGGAGAAGGCTGTGAATAGGATGTTTTAAGACACCAACTTTAGGTATTAGCAAATTTACATCCACAGTCTTATTAAGGCACCGTTCGTATCCATGATGGGGTGGATTTTATGTTTGAAACTGATTTGTTGTCATAGTGAGATAGATGATGGATATATATAAATCCTGAATATACTTTGGTTACATTTTTTTTTTTATCAACCCTAAAAAGTGAGGAATTAGAGAGATAAAAGACTGGTTAAATGTATTCGGCCATCTCCCTTTTAAATCTCTATCCGAGGGATATTCGGAGTTCCCTGGGATTATGGATAACCACTATTCAATTAGATTTTGACGAACCAAACAAATAATTTTTTTGTTTTCTAGTATTGGTATTCGTATTCAAGACTTTATTTAATTATTGTGAGTTAGGAATATGCATATCAATCTCTAAAATAATCATCCTATAAAGTAAAATAAAAAGTAACAAACTCAACAACAAAAGTTTAGAAAAATGATATGTATTGGAATATCTTAAAAAGCACAAAAAACAAAAAAACAAAAAATCTAAAATGTATGATTGAACATAAGATGTCTAAAATGTGAAAAATGTGATGCGTCGAACTTATGTTTCATGTGATCTAAACTCTTTTGTTGATTATGTTAGGCCTTTTTTTTTTGAAAAAGTGGTATGCATTCAACTTTAATTTTATTTTTAAAAGAAAGGGAATGTCTAAAGCACATAAAAGTGAAACAAATGAAAAACACAATGGCTATCCTGACTGGTTCTAAATGGCTTGGTGGAAGATGTGTTTACCAAGCAAACTACCTTAAGCCTCAATACAAATCTTCCCCCTCATATTGGAACACTCTGCTTGCCCCCCATAAGTCCATGCCCTAGTCCATAATGAGGGCTCCTAGTCATATCCCAAAAAATTTTAAAACACACTTTATTATTCCTAAAAATAGATGGTTTTGAGGGATCCAAAGAACCCACGAGACAGCATGGACAAAAGATTGTAAAACCTTAGACCTTAATACTTCGATCTCCTACCCTAGAGAGCTTTCGACCGACCTCCCACATATTGTACAGAGAGCCAATACGGGCATCAAAGTCAGAGGCCATTCCAATACTTTTTATTTTTTCTTTGATATTTTTTGGTTGAGTTGTTTAAGAATTCTGTTTTATTAGGATATATGTTTATGTCAAATCTCAATTTTTTAATAGAAAATTAATAATTCCATGTCCTCACTCAATTTAAGGGGATTTATAAAGAATAGAAATCTTTACAACTCAACAACAAAAAAAATTCTAACCTCAATCACTAAAAAAAGCTTCAAAAACATGTTCTGCCTCACTGCAATAATTTAACTATGCCCTATGCCCAGACAAAATGTCTTGCCTAACCAGTCAAACCAATCTTCTTTCTTCTTCTTCTTTGTAGTGGTAGTCACCAATAATCAATAATAATGAACTACAAATCTTTACTGTTGTGTGAAGTGATGGTGGACATGTTACGTGAGTTTGGTCTAATAATACTGGTGTTAAAAATGAAAACAACATTAAAATCGTTATTATTTTAAAATTTTATATTATATAAAGCAATGCATGTTTTTAAGCTGTCACAATTACAATACTTTGATCAATAGATTTAATTTAATTTCTCAACGAGACTCAAAAAATATTATCAGCTTTGTTTTTATCTTAAATAAAAAATCATTGTGCCAAGAACATGGAATTGTAGGAATCCATGGGTGGATTATCTTCACTGTTTTATTTATAAAAATTTAACTTTTAGAATAAACAGCTTTGTTGAAGATAAAATAAATAAATAAAAAGTTATACTTTGACTTTTTTATAGTTTCAAATGCAGTCATATATATCTTATTAGTCTTTTCCCATGTCTCGTTGAAAATTTTTTATATTACTATAAATGATATTATATATTCAATTTGTTAAAATATACTTCACTTTTTATAAAAATAAATATCTCATTAGATATGTTTAATAATTTTTAAAAAAATAAAAAAATATGTGAAATCTAGATTTTATAATGTAACATAGAATAGATGTAACATTTTATTAAAAAAAAAACCACGTCTTTATTGATTTTTTTTATAAAAAATAATTTGTTAATTAATATCACGTGAAATTTCAAAAGCATATCATTTCGAGTCTGGATCCAGTCAGATTTGGTATCATCAATATCAAACTGTACAGAAAGCAACACTGTGTTTAACAATTGATTGTGCAGTGCTATATAGTTCTATGCGGTTTGATTTTGATGAAACTGATAGTAGCAATCATGCCTAACAGAATCTGGATCCTTTTGTGGCGTCACTACATGAGCCCCCATCCCCATGAAAGATCACCGTCCAGCACATCGTCCAAAGAACTACCATCATTTAAACGGTGCACAGTAATAGATCTCGACCTGATGAGCTTGAAACTCTGCACAATCATAGCCGTCAGATCACGACCAAACGGACGTGATGGACTTTCACGGAGACTGGCAGCACTGAAGAGATAAACGGTCGGGATTTCTCCTCAGCAAGTCTACATAAACCCATGGGCAAAGATATTCTCACTACTTAACTTAATTTTTCTATAACCCCATATTTAACAAAAAATCAGTTTTTCATTTTTTTATTTTAGTCCATTAATCTCACTACCAAATTTGATAGAGGCTCAATAAAAATCTTTTGCTCACGACAGAAAGTCTGTTGACTTGGGTGAAAAAGAGTAGATAGAGCCACAGACGAAGACGAGGTCTGCTTCACTGAGATGACAAGAGATCTGTCCATCTGTTTGAGCAAATGTTGACACGAATCTTGTTGAATGAGTAATATGGAATTCGACACCGAACGTGTGGAACCTTTCAGAACATCAGCCTTTTCTAAAAAATCAATTACTTGTACGATCATTTAAGTCTTTATAAAAAATAAAAATTTCATTTAAGTCATTTAAGTCCTTTCGGAAATCATTCACTTGTATAGTCATTTAAGTACAAGAACAAAAACTGAAAAAAAGTGCCAAACAAATAGTCATTTAAGCCAAATAAACAGTAAGCATTCGATATACATAAAAACATTATTTTATTTCTAAACACGCGGAGTCCCATTTAAAATGAAATGGCTCACACTTAGAGGGTTGTTTAACATTTTATTTTGAATGAGACTCCGACATGTTTAGAAAACAAAACAATATTTTTTTTGTATATGGAATGTTTACTGTTTATTTGGCTTAAGTGATTATTTGCTTGACATTTTTATTCCTTGTACTCCTTGTCACCACTATGGGATTGGGGAATAATATGGCAGGGGCAATAATTCTCAGCATGGTAAAGTTAAGAAAAAAAATCAAGAAAGAGATGGAAAAAATTCGAAACATCAAAAAATAATTTAAAATAAAAAATTAACAATCCTTTAATGTTAAGACTTGAAACATAATACTTTATACTAAACAAATTAACTAAAATATAACATCAACATCTACTGGTTTATAGTTCAAACTTCAAATGCATCAAATTTTTATAAAAGTCAAAATGCATGACCTTCTGTTATCTCAGTGAAGTAGACTTCAACTCTGACCCTGCCAACTCTTACTTAGCCAGGTCAACCTATCGTTTCAGTGAAAAAGATTTTGATCAGGTCCATAGTGGGTTAAAAAAAACTGGGTTTTTTTAAAAAATTATGGAGTCGTGGGTAGCGGTAATATCTTTGCCCTAAACCCGTTTTCGTAAAGATCTCGTCACGACCGCTCATTCTCTCTCGTCGCACGTTCCCTCTCAATTTTTGAGAGAGAGAGAGGGTCTCCGAAAAGCTGAGCTGATTCTAGGGTTTCAAGGCTCCGGATCCGACGGCATTGTCTCAGGTTCGTGATTATGAGCCTATATTTCGATGATTTGTGGAATCCGAGTGTAGGATTTGTAGATCTGTGATTTGGGCGGTTTTTTTTCGTGGTTTTGATGGAGATTCGTGTTTCGGGCGGTTTATTGGAACTGCATTGTGTGATTTGTTGGTGTAGATGTAGATTTGAATTAGTTTGGATGATGATGTGTTGGGTTTTGTGGTGTTACTGCTTTGAATGAAGAGTTGTTCTTCATATATTAGAATTGGTAATACATTTTGAATTTCGTAACTGGGGTCAGTGGAAAATTGAGTCACTAATAATAATCCCAACATAGCAGTCCATCCAAAACACGATAGACAACATTGGCAGAAGGAAATAGAAGAATATGTTTTTCAGGAAGTCTAACCTCATAGCTAACAAGTAGGCTATGGAATTCAGGATATGTAACAGGTTGAGGTCTAGCAGAAAAAAACAGTGATCACGTCGCTAAAATTGCCACCTAGGTTGCGAAAAATATGATGACATTAAATTCATTTGTATCAAGCAATTTGTTGATTTGTTCACAGCAGCAAGTTGATCAGCAATAAGTTGGCTTTTTGGAAATAAGTAGCCTCAGGAGGAAGATCACCTTTGGTGAGTGTTTGAAGTAAAGTATATAATTGAATGATCCGCGTACGAGTAGGGGTTCCAAAAGCTTGTGCAAGACATACCCAAGCTTGATTTGATGTAGTAGAACCAACCACGTGAGGAAGAACATCTTTAGATAAAGATGCAATAATCCCACTGAGAAGCATTTGATTCCCTCTATGCCAAAAAATAAATTCTGGACTGGGCTGAGAAGAATCACCAACTGTTATTGTGGGTAATGGGGGAATGTTAGTACCATTTATGAGGCCTTATAAGTCATGAGAGATAAAGGATTGGTAGAAATTGGGTTTTCCATAATAAATAATTATTGGGAGTCAATATGGAGAAAGAAATTGAGTTGGGTTAGGCATGGGAATTGTTTGAGTTGATGGATTGATGATTGTTTCTTGATAAGTATTGGAATTTTGTTTTTGAAATAAGATATGAAGTCTTATTGTAAAGAAACCCCCGAAAAGAAGGAGACGAGGGATCTCCTTATACAAGAAAAGGAGGAGAGAGGTAGAAAAGATAAAAAAAAAAAAGGAAAATGCAAAAAGATCTCGAAGAAAATCCACGATCAACTTCTCCTGAACCAATTAACCCCCATGATTGAAGAGAGTGTTCATTCTTTCAAAATGAATGTGACCCAATCACAAAGAAGAGAGGAATGGATGCCCATGAATTTTCAAAATACACTCTCTTATGTTGAAAACCACACTCATTTTGCATAAGCCAAATACGCCAACAAACCGCATGAGGAACCAATAATTGAAACTTGTCTATGTTTGCTTTGATCACCTTGCTTTCGTCTTTTTGGAAACCACCTCCACATTCCTTCAAGGTCAGTGAAGGAACAATGAGAGCCAAGGGTCTCTCCTACCTTCTCCCAAATCTTCACACTAAATGAACATTTGAAGAAGTGCTCTCTTGTTTCAACCTGCGAACCACAAAATTCACAACTTATATTTCCATTCCTTAGCCCATTTTGCTCGGTTAATCTTGGTGTGGATTTTGTCGAAGGAGAGAAGCCACATAAAACACCTAATCTTCAAAAGGGCTAGAGAACACCATATAAGGCGCTTGAAATGGGCTGATAAGAGATCCGGGTTGGAAACTTTGTCGAGTCTTCTATAAAAGGAACACACTGAAAACCGAATGGGGTCCAACTTCCAAATCACTGAATCCTCATCCTCTAAATTCAAATCCACCTCTTGAAGAGCCACAAGAAGAGAGACGGCTTATAAGTATTGGAAATTGATTGAGATGTGGCCAATGGGATAAAGATCTAAGTTTGTTCTGATACCATATTACAACATAAATCTCCTATCCACACTCAGTGGGGTTGAGGATCTCAATTTGTAAAGATGAATAGTAGGAGTTACAAGGAGTTATAAGTAGTTATTACTAGTTACAAGTAGATATAGTTTATTACATCTAATATACATAATTCTTCTAGGCCTGTTTCTTTCGGGACGCAAAGAACAGCAAAGACGAGATTGAAATAATGATTTTGTGCTATTTTATTATTCAGACTTATTGTTCTACTATGAAGGTCTGGGAGAGACAAGAAAGAGATAAATTACATTTTATTTTGAGTGTTATGTTTAAAAAAATATTCATGGGACATCATTAGTTTAATATATTATTTTTGTCAACGGGGAATTTATTTTTTTGAAATGGCAAATCTTGCAAATTTGTTTTCTTAATTTGCAACTTGTTTTTTGTTTCAATTATGGAAGTAGTATTTGGGATAGTTCTCTTTGCAGCTTTATATGTCTTTATAGAAGATGTGTTTGGGTATTATAATTGATCCCACAACATAGTACATCTATATTGAGCCTTCTATTTGAACATCTGTCTGCTGATGCTTGGATCAGTTTGTGACTGTTGCACAAATTTTTATTTGACTTACCATTTGTTCATCTTTCACTGGGTAAGATCGTATGATAGCAAACATTGACTTGTTCATCATTTGTTTATTCTTGTACTTTCAGAAATTACGGTAAATTGTTTCCAGGTTTTTCCACTTGTGTTTGTGTGTCCCCTAAACATGTTTTTGAGCTTATTCCCCCCATTTCATCCAATTCTCCCTCTATTCCTCTACCCAAACTTGGTATTAAAGAAGCAACAATGAATCTTGTACAAGACAATAAAATTTTAGCATGATTATTATAGTAATTAACAACAAAGGTTATAAGTACAAAAGCCAGAAGGAAAAAAGTTCATAAAATTACAAAGAAAGGAGAAAAAACACAAACAGGACATTACCAATTGGGTTCTTAAAATGATAGAAACTCAATCTTTCTCACTTGTCTGATCACTTGATTGTGGTGGTGATAGGTTATTTATGAAATCTGATGTGCTTTTCGTGTAGGAGAAACATTCATCACCCTTTTTATGTTGAAGGAGATCAAATGATACCTTGGCTTGGACATGGGGAAAGCGTTTGATGATGGGCCCATATAGAGTGTTCTCCTTTGGAAAACATTTCATGAGAAACTCAATAGGCCCTACAATGTGCAAACTGGTTTGATCAGTGACACTCACATCCCTCAAGGCCTCCATGTTGTTGCCTTCATTATCAATAATGAAATATATTCGAGTGAGGGAAGCAGAGTTGAGGTTGTTCATGTTGTTCAATGCATCACAACATATGACTTTCAAGCTTTGCAGTGCCGGGAGATCACTTAGACTTTGAAGATCATCACACATGCACAGAAATAGTTCCCTGACATGGACAAGGCCCCCGATGTCTTGCACACGGACTTGATAGAGATCTAGCTGGGTGAGGTTGGTGGCGTGTCAAAGAAGGCCCATAGGAAGCGACCTCAATCTTGTACATCTATCAATTTTTAACTTATTGAGTCGAGGAAGGATGTCTAAACTTCTTTTTCCACTTCCTCCAGCAGCATCGCATATTTTTGTTTTTCTACACTTCTCCTCTTCCTCCATTTCATCTCTCCATTCTTCCCATTTTTCCAGATTTACGAAAGACAGGAGTTCCAGCTTGGGGAATTTGCTTTCTCCTCCTTCAAACAGGAATTCTGAACCGATGTTCACGATGCCATCATTATCCTCTATATGAAACTCTTTCAACAGGGGCAAGTGTCCCAGTGATGGAAGTTGTTGGATGAAATTCAAATGTACTAGCTTTAAACATACCAGATTTTGGAGAGAATGATAACTTGTGGACATCATCATCCAGCTTGGGAGTTCCCGTCCACCAAAGCCCCAGACCTGAAGCACCTGGAAAGAGGGAGGTGGAGAGAGCTCTTCAAAAACCTCTTCCATCTCTTCTTCTCTCCCTCATCTACTCCTCCACCTACTTTACTCCATGACAAGGCAAGAATTCTGAGATGGGTCTTGTCTTGCATTGCAGCTTTCTTTGCCTCTGCTCTACTCCACACTTTATCTAATCCTTGTATTGTCAAACATCTGAGTTGGGAGAGAGATTCCAATTCATGGATATTGCTTCCAACTTCTTCTTCATCATCATCTTGTGACCTCCACCTCCATTGTTTTGATCATCGCTGTGAATTGTGAATACATCTAGAGTTTGTAGATGTGCTAGTTTTCCTATGCCTGCAAGCATCATCACATTGTCAACCGTAAGATGTCGTAGCCCCTGTAGACGTCGAAGTTCCTTGGGTAGCTTTTCAAGACTTGTACAATCCCTGAGGAGCAGGGTTTGTAGATACTGTAGGTTGCACAATGAGTCTGGTAATTTTTCTATTGGAGTATTTGAAAGGTTGAGGTACCTCAACTGGATGAGCTTTTCTGTGGAATCTGGTAAGTGTTTGATGGAAGTCTTATAGAGATTTAAAACTCTGAGGTACCTGAGTTTGTCAAAAACACCTTGTGGAATCTCTGTCATAATCTTGTCCAATACTTGCAAGGGCCTCAAGGGTAACTCCTTGAGTTCACTAACATCCTCAGCAACTGAGGTTGTTGATAAGCGTCGATGCTTCAAAAAGTCTGGTCAGTGATTCATAAACATCGCCATGTCTCGCACAACATCATGCACCTTGCACCACACATCAGCAACAAAAAAAGAACCGATCCTCTGAGTGTCCACAACTTGAAAGAGGTTCCTTGCAACGAGTTCATCATGATATGTGCCTCTGCCAAATATTCCATTGATTTCCCCCCCTCTTCTTTTATGAAACCCTCTGCTATCCACATTCGTGTGAGATCGGTTCGAGAGGTTTGGTGGTCCTCAGGGAATAATGAGCAATAGAGAAAGCATGATTTCAGGTAGGGGGGCAAGTCCATGTAGCTGATTTGAATAGCTGGTAAGACATCATGAGAGTTAGACCATAGGTTGCTTAAAAGGATATCATCCCATGTTGTCTTTTTCATTGCTCTCATACGCAGGACACCTTTGATGACCTTAATTGATAAGGGGAGACCATAGCATTTCTCAACTATTTGCATACCGACATGCTTCATTCTTTCATCATTCACCACCAAATCTACTCCATGGATGTCCTTGTTACAATTTACATATTGAACATTAGTGTTATCATGACTTCATAAATTTAAAAATATATATAAGTTAATTGCAAACCAGGAATCATCAAAAGGGAAGCATGAAATTGTTATAGATGATTACCTTCATTTGAAATAGGCAATTTGTTCATTTGTTTGGGGACATTCACAAAAATTTCAAGGAAATGTGAGCTACACACAATGCACTGATATCATCATTCAATGAATCGACTAGAATTAAAGTTATTCCAGATTATTCCATCAAAAAATATGCGGGTTCACTGTTAAATCAACTGTCATTATTACTAATAAATCACATGTCAAATCAATTATCATTACTTTTTCAACTTTTATAAATTCTTATCTACATTTTATTTACATTTTACTCAAACAACAAAAAATTTATTATTACGTTTCCTGACGAGAATAATTCAAAACATAACCAAACACAAAATTACTTTATCTTTGTGTATACTCAATTATGTCAGAATAACTTTATACTCAAGAATAAGTCATATTCTGTATCCAAACGGGGGTTAAGAGATTGACAAATCCAAAGAATCTCACTTCACTCACCAGTGGCTATAGCACAACTGTCAAGTTAGGTAAGACCTGCGTTAAGGGTAGGTCTTTTCATTGAGTCTTGATGGTTTGATGTTGATTTAACCCTTGTATATTTATGTAAAATTAGGGTACACATGTGAATGTAGCTTATTCAGTTCAATTGTAAAGTCAGTCATAATAGGTCCCTCCGTTATCCAAAACAAAATAAAAAAAAAAAAAACAATAATAATAATAATAATAATCTCACTTCTGTCTTGCGTGTCTTCCACTGCTCTCTTTAACCAACTTCAGGTGTAAAACAAGCCAAACTGACATGGGTTACGACACACGGCCAATCCTGTGACACATTGGATCAATTTGAATTGACACGATAAGACACGATAGGCATGGACCGTACGTAGTGTCAACCAATATATAATATATATAGATAGATTAGTTATAATATCTCATTCTGTGTGAACATCGTGAATCGCAAAAAAAAAAAAAAAAAAGAAAAAGAAAAATTTAATATATTTAAAATACTAAATGTATTAATAATTTATATACATAAGAGATGAATGTTATAATTTATAAATAGTCAAAACTAAGTATAGGGCAATTTATAAAAATAGCCCCCCTTATAATGAATATTAACAAAAATAACCCTGTCTTTTGAATAAGAGCAAAAAATAACCCCATAACCCGACTAGTGCGGTAGGGTTTTTCTCTTATATTTTTTTAAGTATATTTATTATTATCAAATTAAAATAAAAACAAATACGATCGAACTTTTAAAATTTTAATTATATGAGATATTAGATTTTAAATAAAATCTTAATAGAAATGAATGAGATAAAATTTAAATTTTGATTATATTTAATTTAATAGATAAAATTGAGATAAATTAATTTAATAAAATCTTAATAGAAATTAAAATAGATTAATCCAATATCTTTTTGTTATCTCAACCCCCCACCCCCCCCCCCCCCCCCCCCCCCCCCCCCCCCCCCCAACACACACACACACACACTTTCCTTTGTTAAAAAAAAACAATAAATAATTTTGATGGAAGTTGATGTGCCAATGTTAATCGAGTCATGAGACTTTATTTTAGAGCGGGACTATTTTTGTTAATATTTATTTTAAAATGGCTATTTTTACAAATTGCTCTTTTAAGTATATTAAGATATAAAGTGTGTGTCTACTGATATGTGATATGAATGCATGTCACATTTTCAGAGGATCCACATCTGGTCCGGTTCATCAAAGTGACACGGAAAGCGATGCAACGGGCCAGGCTGGCGCATGAAAGTGGGGTCTGGGGCAGACCCAATTTCTACCGGACTCTCTCAAACATCGCGCTCTATGACCTTATGTATCTGAGGCACCGTTTAGAAATATGTTGGGAAGCTTTTGGGTTAGTAAAAAGTTAAGTTTTTTAAATTTGTTTTTAACAGAAAAAAAAAAAAACTGCGGCTTAATTAAAAGTTACAGATATGTTTTTCTAAAAAAAAATTTTCTAAAGCTAATTTTTTTATAATAAGTGAAAAGACAGTTTATGCACGTGCAAACTCAGTTTTAAACTCATTTTTTGAAAAAAAAAGATAAACTCTCATTCCCGTTTTTATACTGGCCTAATTTGAAAATGTGTTGCTAGAGTGTTTAGTCATGTCACTCTCATGCAACACAGGTGAAGGTAAATCTCATATAGTAATATAATCCTTCGTTTTCAGGGTCTGTTACACCTAAAAAAAAAAGAGTAATTTTTTTTTAATAGTATCAAACACCACCAAATAATGTTGCTAGAATGATCGTTTTATGTTATAATCACATTCTCAGTTCTAAAATTCTGTTGTAATGCTACTCAAATGGAATTGAGAACAGTGATTTTTTTTCAATGAATATGCACTTTGCCAGTTTAATTCTTTGTACGGAACTATTAATGTGCGACAAAATAAGTGATTAACAAGATACAACCTAATTTTTTTTTTTCAAGTTTACTCATAAACACAACCTTATCATAATAAAAAATAGGGCAATTTGTAGGTCCCGTGATTTAATGGTTGATAAAAGTGTTTGCAACCAAGAGATCATAAGAGTGTTCAGGTCACAACATTTATATAGGAAAAAAAAAAGTAGAGTAAGAATACCTCGCAAAGAATATACGACGCATCGTGAACCGATAACAGCATCATGTGATGGGTGTATACAGCTCCCATATCTTTTACCATTTCTTCATCTCTGGTGGTGATGAGTACCCGACCATCCGCCGTGAAAGCATTGACTAGATTTTTTAGGCTACCAGATGAAATGTCATCAATAACATGGAGGATACGCCTTCCTCCCAGGACTTCATTCGCAATAGAATAAAGTTCTTGCTCGGTTTGAGCCTCCCCACAAAACCCACCAGAAGACCTTATGATTTGTTTCAACAGATCTTCTTCTTCATAATCCCAGTTGCTTGACACGCACACCCATATCTTTTCCTCAAAGTAAGATTCCATACGATCATCGTTAAAAACTTTCCGAGCAAGTGTGGTTTTGCCAATCCCTACCCTCCCAACTATGGCGAATACGCAGGCTCTTTGACTTCCTGTTGTTGGCCCAGTTAACAACTGGACCAAGCACTCCACGTCCTCATCGATCCCAATTATATCTGAATCAATATCATATGAAGTTGTCATCTCCTGGTGCTGGACACATTGGACTATTTTGACATTTGACCTGACTTAATGACGGTTAACTGTCCTTTCGCCTTTCTTAGAAAAGGCGGCGGACATTGTTTTTTAAATGATTCTTTTGACTCTCTTAAAAGTGGGGCACAACCGGCTCGTCGTCGGTGAAGATGAGGAAGTGGTGCTGTTGATGTGGATGTTAAGGGAGCAGTAGGAGCAGTCATCGACGATGTCCTCGACATCGTACATTATATCTTTCAGCTCATTTAACCAGCACTGGACCACGGGTTCTTGGAGCTCTTTGTTCTCGGCGTCCTGGAGGACATCTTTGATAGTCCCCAGCTTTTTCATGAGCTCAGCTCATTGAAGTCATCCTTGACATCCCACAGCATGACCAACTCATGTTCGACCAGCTCGCTCAACCTCTTCACCATCTCATCCATGATCAATGATGGGACCTCCATCGTCACCTATTCTCTCAATTTCTTTTTTTTTTTTTTTTTTTTGAGTGGAAGAGAAACTGAGTATGGGATGGACTGTTGGAACTTCTCTTCGAAATTGGGATGCATAAACTTTGAGTGTAAACAGGGGAAAAAGCAAGGTATAGATGCATGTAAGTAACTTTTACGGAGGGAAATTTTATGAAATTTGATGCAAAGAAAGGTAGGAATGCATATATATAACTTTGTTATAGAAACATCTCCAGTTGTCTATTCTTTGCTGCTTTTGGCAAAGAATAGTAGAGCTTCCTATTTAAATATGTTATGTTAAAGAGTCATTATTAAGAGAATATTATATCTTTATTGTCATTATTGTGATATTATTAGTTTCCTAGTTTTCCTAGTTTTCTTTTCTGGTATTTTAGGTTTTCCTCTATGTATTTATAAATAGAGCATTTGACTCCTCTAATACAATAACAATTTCCTTTTCTTTATTCTAACATGGTATCAGAGCCACCTCTAAAATCTTAGATCTATAAAAAAAAAAGTTTTATTTCTGCTTCCCCGCTCCGATTAAAGAGTCTTCAATCGGGGTAGGGGAGGACTTTTGATACCCATAATTTTTCTTTTCGTTGTTCTACGCTTCCACACTGCCAGCCCTGCCGTCGTGCCCTGTCGATGTGCCCTGCTCGCTCTGCCGTGGTGCCCTGCTGACGGACCTGCCAACTCTGCCGTCGCGGCCTGCCGTGCCCTGCCAGCCCTGCCATTGTGACCTGGTGTGGTGCCCTGCCGTGCCCTGTCGACGGACCTGCCAACCCTGCCGTCACGCCCTGCCATGCCCTGCCGACGTGCCCTGCCAGCCCTGCCATTGTGCCCTGCCGTCACACCCTGCGTGCCCTGCCATTGTGCCCTGCTCGCCCTGCCGTGGTGCCCTGCCAGCCCAGACATCCCTCGCGCATCTCCCTACGGCATCGACCGCCCTATCGCGCTCTCATGCAATCTCACGACTCCTCTTGCACACCTCTGTGCAACTCTCTATCGTCAGCCTCCGCCACCTTCTCATTTTTCTGCAAACTCTAAGGGTTCTACCATTCAGAGTTTGAAAGGGGGTGTTAAAGAGTCATTATTAGGAGAATATTATATCTTTATTGTCATTATTGTGATATTATTAGTTTTCCAGTTTTCTTAGTTTCCTTTTCTGGTATTTTAGGTTTTCCTCTATGTATTTATAAATAGAGTATTTGACTTCTCTAGTACAAAAATAACAATTTCCTTTTCTTTATTCTAACAATGCTAAAGCAACATCTCCGGTTGTCCGTTCTTTTCTGCATGCAGCAATGTACTCTGTGTTTGTGTTAGTGTTATACATCAGGGAAACAGATTAGTCATATAGAGACCTGGTCTTGAATCTTGGATAAAAATAACCATCTCTTTCTCGACTCACCCACTTTAATCATATTTAAATCTAATATTAACCATATGTTTCATATACCAAGTAATTACATAACATAATATCCACATTATTATCTCTTTTTTAATATTCAGGAATAGTAACCAATTTCAAAAATCTATAGAGTTCTCGAGGTAATTGACTTATCTTATTATTAATTAACGATTTCTTATATAGCTAGAACGACCCTCGCAAATTGCGAATACTAATTTGTTAAGAATCAATCGGGCCAAATCGTAATCTTTTTTATTAAGTACTAGAATTTCAAAATAGAATAAATAATGAATTTTTCAATAACAAAAAGTCGAATCAAAGAATTCTATTGTTTTTAGGAGTAAGTTCGGATTGGTATAGGCCCAAGGTCTCTAATTTAGGTATAGGATTTTTCTTAGGTGCAATTTGTTGGAAATTTTTTTTTTAAATCAGATTAAACTAGCATACAGTGGATCAAAAATAAATCAAAAGACAATGAGTTTCAGAGATGGCCTGGATGGAGACACGTTGTACGTTGTCTTAAGAATAGAATCGCCCCCTCAATCGCACAAGGTACTCGACGATCTGCTCCCCGGATACAACCAACCAGCTTTACTGATCATCTCCTCTGGTGCAGCAGGAAAACCGGTTGCTGACTTGAACAATTGCCAAAAGAAAAAAATTTCTTGAACAAGAGAGTATTGAGATTGCATATTTGAAATGCAGTCCTTTAGTCTCTTTTTATAGAGCCAAAGGAAGAGAGCTGTTTCAAAACAAAACGCTCCACTAAGCGTCCGTTTCACAATCCTCCGTCCCTATTCACGTGGCGGTGCTCCACCAAGCATCTGTTTCACAATCCTCCGCCCCTATTCACGTAGTGATTGTTACTGATTGTGTTACTGATTGAGTGCAGAGATTCTCTCGATCAAATACAAAATGCAATATGCAAAATGCAAATGTATCCACAAGCCCTTGCTCTCCTTGGGACCCTATGTCACGCCCCGGGCGTCCCCGAGACGCGGCAAGTGTATATAAAATATCAGAATCTACACAGGAGGTCAATAATATCATACAAATGGCACACAGACAACAAAAGCAGGGCTGACATGATATATATACACCAAATGCGGATAACTAAAAACTGAATCTGTAATCAAAACGCACTACAGACTCCATACATAATCACATGTCCTGTGAGAGCCAATATACATACAAGGACATCCAAATACATCCAAACGCGTGCCCAAGCACGGAAAATAATACATACAAACACAAGGGATGCTGATAGCCTCTGCAACTCGCGGGACGTGGCGCTACTCCGCTACTGATGAAGTCCCTCGGGGAGCTCCTCCTCCAGATCCGACTCAGATGACACTGTAGAAAAAGATTATGCGAGGGGTGAGCCACACGCTCAGTGAACGGCACAACCCATGCATCACAGACAATATTGACTTCAACCAGAAAATCCTTATCCTCCACAACACATTATCAAGCCACAACAATGATATCAACGACTCAAAGCCGTGGGTCGCTCGATCGCTAACCCACTACACCCTCACCCTCACCCTTCAATGGGCGACAAAGGATATTGGGACTGGCTATACCAAACCAGCGGGTCGCTTCCGCCAACCCGCTACACCCTCACCCTCACCCTTCAACGGGTGACATAGGATTTTGGGACTTACAATCCAGTGGGTCGCCACATCGCCGGCCCACCATACCCTCACCCTCACCTTTCAACAGGTGACATAGGCTCTTGGGACTGACTAGGCTGTTGGTCACCCTTGGTCCACCGATAGTCTCTCCTCACTCCGCGGTTGTTTGGCCACTCCCATGTTCAGCACAGTCCTTCATCAAACCAGGAGGCGCCTACTAGTGGGAGCCCCTGCACGGGACAACCTGTCTAACGCCGAGGTAGTCTCTAACGGATCCAACGCAGGGCAACAGAACAGCCTATCCATCGCATATGATCCACTCGGATCCGCAGACAACACGTCATAACAACTCTAACGTTCTGAATTCCTCAGAACCCACCAGGGCGCATAACTACGATGCGGGGAACATGCATAAGGTTATAACAGGGTGGAATATCATTGGGGGAAAGAAACTCAGGAGGGCAGCGTGAGTTCCCGTTATAGGACACCCCGACAACCAAACAAGGAACACGGTGTACCCTAACCCGGGTCTCACCGCTGTCCTCGCAAGGCCCCTCCCCTATAATATTCACTATAACATGCATTGTAAACAAATACTAGCATTTAGTTTAATAAATAAACTAGTAGGGCACATGCATCGGCCGGGCTTCCTAACATGGAACCAGGGAACATGCTGCATGGCTCATATACATATCCTAAGGGTGCAAGTCCCTAACATGCAAGGTCTAGGGTAACATGCATTCTACAAGTAAATCACGCTCGCATGATATACATATTACACATGGTCAATATTTATCCATAGCGCCCCAGGAGAGGTCGGTATACGCCCAAGTGCGTATAACACCTCTCGACTGGGTTGGATTGTCCCACTCACCAGTGATCGGGGTCGACGCGCGACCATCTGTCGAGATCTGCAAGACAGGTATTATTTGGTAAGTATTAATCCTCAATTATCATTAAATACATAATTAAACACCCCAAAACCCACAACAAGCATCCAACACTTCCCCAACAACTACTCGCGGCCTCGGCAACCACCCGCACGGCCCCCGGCAACCACCCGCACGGTCGGCCACCGCCCGGACGCGCCACCGCGGGCCCCGCACGCCTCGCGCCGGTCCGCGAGCACCCCGCGCGCCCCCGCACGCAGTGCCCCGCCTCGCGCGCACCCCGCGCGCACCTCCGCCACCTTGCCGCACCTCGCGCGCACCTCGCACGCACCTCGCGCACTGCCCCGCACCTCGCGCGCACCTCGCACGCACCTCGCGCACTGCCCCGCGCCCCGCGCGCACCTCGCACCCGCGCGACCTGCTCCACGCGCACTAGTCCGCCCAGCACCGGCCAGCACCTCCTCGCGCGCCTAGCACCTCGGCCAGCACCTCCTCGCGCGCCTGAGGCCACCAGCCCACACTCCCGCCCTGCCAGCACACCAGCACGAGCAAGGCAGCCAGCCCCCGACCCGCGCACGCCCGCGCGCAGGCCGCGCGCACGCACGCCCGCGCGCGCACGCGCATCCTTGCACGCGCCCAGCCCACGCGCGGCCCGGGGCTGCTGCCGCCGCTGCTTGCTGCCCGAGACGGCGTCCCCGCCTGCCGAGCACCTCCAACCACCTCTCCCACTGCCGCCGACCCCTCCAACCACCTCCGACCCTCCTCCGACGACCCCCACAGCCACCGACCACCCCCAATCACAAAACCCACCCCCCAAGCACACATTCATGCAAGAAAAGAGGGAAGGGAAGCTTACCGAGGGGAGGGGAAGACGTTCGGTAGCTCCTCGCGCGCCGAAACCTTCCTCAAAGGCTTTCCCACACCCCGATCTATCACGGCCCTCGATTTGGGTCGAAACAGAGGAGAGAGAGAGGAGGTCGGGGAGGCTAGGATCGTCGGAATTCGGATTTGAAGACACCGGAGTGTAGATCGGGACCCGATCTACACTTCCCGTGCTTTGGGTTTTCGATTTTGAGGGGTCTAGGGGGCTTGAAAGGAAGAAAAACGGAGAGGGGAGAGAGAGATCTCGACGAGGAAGACGATGAACAGTGCTCCTCGAAATTAGCTCACCCCAATTTATAGTGCGCGACTTAAAAACCCAGATACGCCCCGGAACTGCGAAATTTTTGCAAACGATGCCAGAATTCGATGAAATTTTCCTGGGAGGTCTAAAATGGCACCAGGACACCAAATATGCAGTTAGATGTTCAATCGGAGTCCTCTAGCTCAGACGATAGCTAACAGTCTGAAATTATGCGGTTCCGATCGAAAAACCCTAAAAATTTTAAAACTGCCAGAAATGCTCCAACGGTTACCAGCAGGCTAAAAAGTGACACATATATAACATCACTAGTCCTAAACAACAATGCTCAAACTCAAAAGGCCCGAAGGATCACGCACCGTAAGCCTCTTCATCTTCCTTTTAAATTTTTATAAACTTGTAAAAATCCCTGAAGTTGTAATTCTCGAGACACTCTTCAAAGGAGACCAAGGATCAGAGGATTAAAAGATCGAGTTGTACCCACATCACCTTTTTTATATACTGATTTGCTCATCCAAACATATCATATCATGTTTAAAATTTGTAAGGGACATTTTTGTTCGCTACAACATCATAGTGGGAGATCTCAATTGCAACGTCATTTTTCCTTTATATTATTCTTCATTGTTTGGCCTCGCGACTCCATAACTTGAGTGTATGTTTGAGCCATTTCAATTTAAAAGCTTGAAAGTTGTGGGTAGGAAATGAAAAAAGTGTACTTGTGACAGAGACTGTGAAAAAGCATTCTCAAAACTAATTTTTTTTTGGATAATATGGCTTCTTTAAAGTGATAAACGCATATGTGTAGATATTTTCTTTTCAGTTTATTAGCCAATGCAAGGTGTTGGGTCAGGATTTCATGCAGATTGAGTGTAACTCCATGACCTGATTAGCACTCTATTTGATTCAGCCAATGGAACCCCGATACTGCACATGATTTTTTTATATCAAAACGATAGATGTGAGTCTCAATTATATTAATTGAAACAATATGCCCAGATATAAAACCCAACACCCCAAAAAACATGGTAGAGGAATGGTCTACCAACACCCCAAAAAACTTACAAACACACTCCTCGATGACATTTTCCCCCCCAAATATAAAACCCGACGGGTCCTCCTGCAAATGAAACCCTAAACATTAATGTTTAAGACACCAGACTTTAGGTACATGATTAAAAGGAGAAGGCTGTGAATAGGATGTTTTAAGACACCAACTTTAGGTATTAGCAAATTTACATCCACAGTCTTATTAAGGCACCGTTCGTATCCATGATGGGGTGGATTTTATGTTTGAAACTGATTTGTTGTCATAGTGAGATAGATGATGGATATATATAAATCCTGAATTTACTTTGGTTACATTTTTTTTTATCAACCCTAAAAAGTGAGGAATTAGAGAGATAAAAGACTGGTTAAATGTATTCGGCCATCTCCCTTTTAAATCTCTATCCGAGGGATATTCGGAGTTCCCTGGGATTATGGATAACCACTATTCAATTAGATTTTGACGAACCAAACAAATAATTTTTTTGTTTTCTAGTATTGGTATTCGTATTCAAGACTTTATTTAATTATTGTGAGTTAGGAATATGCATATCAATCTCTAAAATAATCATCCTATAAAGTAAAATAAAAAGTAACAAACTCAACAACAAAAGTTTAGAAAAATGATATGTATTGGAATATCTTAAAAAGCACAAAAAACAAAAAACAAAAAAAAAAATCTAAAATGTATGATTGAACATAAGATGTCTAAAATGTGAAAAATGTGATGTGTTGAACTTATGTTTCATGTAATCTAAACTCTTTTGTTGATTATGTTAGGCTTTTTTTTTTGAAAAAGTGGTAGGCATTCAGTTTTAATTTTATTTTTAAAAGAAAGGGAATGTCTAAAGCACATAAAAGTGAAACAAATGAAAAACACAATGGCTATCCTGACTGGTTCTAAATGGCTTGGTGGAAGATGTGTTTACCAAGCAAACTACCTTAAGCCTCAATACAAATCTTCCCCCTCATATTGGAACACTCTGCTTGCCCCCCATAAGTCCATGCCCTAGTCCATAATGAGGGCTCCTAGTCATATCCCAAAAAATTTTAAAACACACTTTATTATTCCTAAAAATAGATGGTTTTGAGGGATCCAAAGAACCCACGAGACAGCATGGACAAAAGATTGTAAAACCTTAGACCTTAATACTTCGATCTCCTACCCTAGAGAGCTTTCGACCGACCTCCCACATATTGTACAGAGAGCCAATACGGGCATCAAAGTCAGAGGCTATTCCAATACTTTTTATTTTTTCTTTGATATTTTTTGGTTGAGTTGTTTAAGAATTCTGTTTTATTAGGATATATGTTTATGTCAAATCTCAATTTTTTAATAGAAAATTAATAATTCCATGTCCTCACTCAATTTAAGGGGATTTATAAAGAATAGAAATCTTTACAACTCAACAACAAAAAAAATTCTAACCTCAATCACTAAAAAAAGCTTCAAAAACATGTTCTGCCTCACTGCAATAATTTAACTATGCCCTATGCCCAGACAAAATGTCTTGCCTAACCAGTCAAACCAATCTTCTTTCTTCTTCTTCTTCTTTTTTGTAGTGGTAGTCACCAATAATCAATAATAATGAACTACAAATCTTTACTGTTGTGTGAAGTGATGGTGGACATGTTACGTGAGTTTGGTCTAATAATACTGGTGTTAAAAATGAAAACAACATTAAAATCGTTATTATTTTAAAATTTTATATTATATAAAGCAATGCATGTTTTTAAGCTGTCACAATTACAATACTTTGATCAATAGATTTAATTTAATTTCTCAACGAGACTCAAAAAATATTATCAGCTTTGTTTTTATCTTAAATAAAAAATCATTGTGCCAAGAACATGGAATTGTAGGAATCCATGGGTGGATTATCTTCACTGTTTTATTTATAAAAATTTAACTTTTAGAATATACAGCTTTGTAATAAATAAATAAAAAGTTACACTTTGATTTTTTTATAGTTTCAAATGCAGTCATATATACCTTATTAGTCTTTTCCCATGTCTCGTTGAAAATTTTTTATATTACTATAAATGATATTATATATTCAATTTGTTAAAATATACTTCACTTTTTATAAAAATAAATATCTCATTAGATATGTTTAATAATTTTTAAAAAAATAAAAAAATATGTGAAATCTACATTTTGTAATGTAACATAGAATAGATGTAACATTTTATTAAAAAAAAAAACCACGTCTAGCATATCATTTTGAGTCTGGATCCAGTCAGATTTGATACCATCAGTATCGAACTGCACAGAAAACAACACTGTGTTTAACAATTGATTGTGCAGTGCTATATAGTTCTATGCGGTTTGATTTTGATGGAACTGATAGTAGCAATCAGGCCTAACACGATCTGGATCCTTTTGTGGCGTCACTACATGAGCCCCCATCCCCATGAAAGATCACCGTCCAGCACATCGTCCAAAGAACTACCATCATTTAAACGGTGCACAGTAATAGATCTCGACCTGATGAGCTTGAAACTCTGCACAATCATAGCCGTCAGATCACGACCAAACGGACGTGATGGACTTTCACGGAGACTGGCAGCACTGAAGAGATAAACGGTCGGGATTTCTCCTCAGCAAGTCTACATAAACCCATGGGCAAAGATATTCTCACTACTTAACTTAATTTTTCTATAACCCCATATTTAACAAAAAATCAGTTTTTCGTTTTTTTATTTTAGTCCATTAATCTCACTACCAAGTTTGATAGGGACTCAATGAAAATCTTTTTCAATGAGACGACAGAAAGTCCGTCGACTTGGGTGAGAAAGAGTAGATAGAGCCACAGACGAAGATGAGTTCTGCTTCACTGAGATGACAGGAGATCTGTTGATCTGTTTGAGCAAATGTTGACACGAAGCTGGTTGAATGAGTAATATGGAATTTGACACCGAACGTGTGGAACCTTTCAGAACATCAGCCTTTTCTAAAAAATCAATTACTTGTACGATCATTTAAGTCTTTATAAAAAATAAAAATTTCATTTAAGTCATTTAAGTCCTTTCGGAAATCATTTACTTGTATAGTCATTTAAGTACAAGAACAAAAACTGAAAAAAAGTGCCAAACAAATAGTCATTTAAGCCAAATAAACAGTAAGCATTTGATATACATAAAAACATTATTTTATTTTCTAAACATGCGGGTCTCATTTAAAATGAAATGGCTCACGCTTATAAGGTTGTTTAACATTTTATTTTGAATGAGACTTCGCATGTTTGGAAAACAAAACAATATTTCTTGTGTATATGAAATGTTTACTATTTATTTGGCTTAAATGACTATTTGCTTGGCATTTTTATTTGCTTGTACTACTTGTCTCCACTATGGAATTCAGGAATACTATGGCAGGGGCAATAATTCTCAGCATGGTAAAGTTAAGAAAAAAAAAATCAAGAAAGAGATGGAAAAAATTCGAAACATCAAAAAATAATTTAAAATAAAAAATTAACAATCCTTTAATGTTAAGACTTGAAACATAATACTTTATACTAAACAAATTAACTAAAATATAACATCAACATCTACTGGTTTATAGTTCAAACTTCAAATGCATCAAATTTTTACAAAAGTCAAAATGCATAGATTCGACGGACCTTCTGTTATCTCTGTGAAGTAGACTTCAACTTTGGCTCTGTCAACTCTTGCTTATCCAGGTCAACCTGTCGTTTCAGTGAAAAAGATTTCGACTAGGTCAACCCGACTCGTGGGCGGGTTTGGGTTGAGGTTTTTTTCAATCAAGTTCAATCCAACTTGAACCTGAGATAATGCGAACCCAGTTCGAGTCAGATTCGGGTTGAACATGAAACCGAAGAGAAACTTCAACTTTCAATGGGCTTGCACAGTGCACAAGTATTCCTCTCATTTGACTAATCTTGACCATCCAATAATAAACATAAAATCTCAGCCATTCATTACACCTAACCCTGGGACTCTCACTTCACTTGTCTCTCCTCTCCATTCTTCACCGTCACTCACAAAAACACACCAAAAAAAAAGAAAAAAGAACCTCTCTCTCCTGATCTCCTCAGAACACAACACAAATCACACAATCCCACCCTTGCTGATTCTCAACCATCGCCGCCCCTCAGCCCTCGCCGCCTAACCATTATCGTCGATGCCTCTGGGAGGAGAGGTGCTCATCGCAGAAAGATAGATCCATCCATTTGTTTTTGTTAATATGTGGTTTGATTGTTGTTGGGTATCTGTTGTTTTGTTGAGTTATTGATTTGGGATTTGTTAAATGTATATATATGCTAGGGTTAAGGGTAGATTAGTCTTTTCCTTGTTTCCCTTTTGTACTATAAGTATTGGCTACAAACCCTAATAATACGATTGATTCATTCTTTTCATATTCTAACATGGTATCAGAGCTTGAATCAAATTTTTTTCTTTGATCGTCGACGTCCCGTCGCCCCGCGCCGCCGCTCTCTATGGTCTCAAGCAGGCTTTCTTTTATGTTTTTCACAAAAGTCTAGATTTCTTTTTCTTTTTACAAAAGTGATAAATATGTTTACTTAAATTAGAATTTGGAATATGTATTCAAAGTTAAACTATTTAGATTTTGTAATTTTTTTTTTACTGGTGATTGTAAGTTCAAGTAATTATAGTTTGTTGTATTGTTTATCAAAAATATGTTTTATGATTTTTCAGGGGTCCAACCCGAGCCCGATTTGAACCCGCGGGTTGAGGTCAGGTTCGGGCTCAAGTTGCCCCTTTGGGGCTCAGGTTTGGGTTAAACTCTGTGCATTGCGGGTTGAGTCTAGACAGACTTTTAACCCGACCCAACCCTCCCGAGTTGCACCCTAATTTCTTTAAAGGGTTAAAAACATCTACATCCCTATAAACATAAACATAGTAAATCTCATATAAGTCTCTGTCAAAATTGGGATATACATACAAAGTCCATGTAAACACAAAATTATGCACATACATCCCTGCTGTTAATCAACCATACTTAATCATAATTGAACATATGAATTGTCTTAACTTACCCTGGCCCATTCTCACTCTTAACCCCCGCTTTTTTGGGTTGGTCGATGCATCCCAAACAACGCTGCGGGGATCTGCCGTCTCCGTCGACAATGCCGCAACCGTGCATCACCATCGACCACGCTGTGACCGTCCATCGTCTCTGCTGACTATGCCGTGATCGTCATTGCTGCATCAAAAGATTTTTTTTTGCTCGATGAGTCTTCACTTTTCTATTAGGGTTCGTTTCGGTTCTATGGAGGGTTTAGGCATTTGCATTGATTGATGGGGCATTATTTTGAAGTGGGTTTAATTTGGGCAATTTTTTTGAAATGGATTTTTGTTTTATGGCATATTTAATAAAATATTTCATTACTTTCTTAATGTGGTATCACTTTTGTCATTTTTTTAATTTTAATTGTTTAGGCAATGTTTTGAAATGATTTGACCTGGGTGTGCTTTTGAAGTGGGTTTATAACGCAGCGTGAAACTGATAAAAAGATCCAACCAGCGTTGAGATCTCATAAACTCCTTGAATCCACAAGGAAGAAAGCCCCAAAAGAGAGGAAATTCGAAATATTATTGATAATAAACTATCAACCCTAGATTACAAGTTTGCTATTTATACTAATAACATAAAATTAAAAAATTACTAAAAATAGTAAAATTCGAAAATTAATTTTTCTGATTCTATGAGATCCTCAATGATAGAAATCAATTCCGATCTGTTATGATTGAGATATCACAAATCTAAAACTTACTAAAAATAGTAAAATCGCTAATTTAAAGGCCTAAATGAATTAATTTTAAAAAAATAAGAATTGTTAGTTGTATAACAACTAATCTAGAAGATCTCCTCGATATATTTCACCATGTAAAATTTCGTGCGATTCCGAGATCGTGACCATTGATTTGTAATTTATCTGATGGACTTTTTTTGCTCCCATCTGCATAATCTGTCCTACATCAGACTCCTCTTCTTCAAAAGAACTCGTCCTCGAGTTCTTCCGCTCTTCAATTGATGTTTCTTTGTATTTCACCTTCGGCAAGAGAAGAGATATTTTCTTGACTTCAAATTTCTTCTCAATAAAACTGATCATGTAGAAAATTGAATGCCCCTCGATTTGTAGCCCAAATTTCTTCACCATAGTAGTAGCCGCAAAGTCTTCATTGTTATCAATGTTGATGATGGCATCCAAAACACTTTTGTTGATGGTGCATATATTTTGCAACACGAGCTTCTATAGGGGCTCTTCCATCTTGGGGGTCACCGCTATGGACTGTGGAAACAACTCCTCTTGTTCTCCTCCAATGACATCTTCAGAATCACCAGAGAAAACATCTTCTGCTTCTTTATTGCTCATGTCCTCATCGATCTTTGATTCAACGATGAAGTTGACCCGCTCTCCTTCTTCTGCGAACTCTGCGCCATCATATATATCATCAACTTCTTGTTCAACTAAAACTTCGCTCTCTTGTTGATTTTGATTTGAGCAAAGTTCTGGTTCATTGGAACCTCCGTACTTCTCTGATGATGGTAGATCATAAGGGTTGGCCCTCGAATCATCCCCATCTTTTGGAGGACTTGCTCTTATCACCTCTTGCGCCTTTGATATCTCCGGTCGTGATTTCACCCTTACGGTTTGACAACAATTCCGATACAATTGGGGTAAATATCGTTCATAATTTCGTGGTAGAAATTGATCCATGAGGAGCTCTTTCATCCTCCTCCACGTACGAACAAGTGATCTTCCTTGCCGTTGTCGGGTTTTCTGAAATTGGTCCCACCAAGCGGCGGCACCACTTTTTAATCGAAACACCACCAATTTGACCATCTTCTCCTCTGGAACCTCCATCATCTCAAAGAATCTCTCGACCTCTAAGATCCAATCAAGGAAGTCTTCGATCTGCATATTACCATTGAAATATGGAATATCCGCCTTCAATCGGTAATCATTGTATTTCATGCGCTGCCTCCTCGGCTGATATCCATGAAGTCCATCACCTTCATCCTCCGAGTCTTCCTCATCATCAGGTTGATAACGAGTGGGTCGTCGAATGATGTTCTGAGCAATAGGTCGGCCTTGGGCAACTCCCTCGGCGCGTCTCCTATCACCTTCAGGATGCCTATTATTGGCGTTGAGATTCAGGCCAGCGATCATCGTGCGAATCTCTCGCATCTGATCGCGCTGTTCCTCGATCGCCTTCCGCACATCCTCCAATCCACGACTAGCGTCATTAGATTGGTTGTCTCCCCCTCCATTATTTGCCATCACAACAAGGAAAATCCTCGCTTTGATACCACCTAACGCAGCGTGAAACTGATAAAAAGATCCAACCAGCGTTGAGATCTCATAAGCTCCTTGAATCCACAAGGAAGAAAGCCCCAAAATAGAGGAAATTCGAAATATTATTGATAAAAACTGTCAACCCTAGATTACAAGTCTGCTATTTATACTAATAACATAAAATTAAAAAATTACTAAAAATAGTAAAATTCAAAAACTAATTTTTCTGATTCTATGAGATCCTCAATGATCATAGGAATTGATAGAAATCAATTCCGATCTGTTATGATTGAGATATCACAAATCTAAAACTTACTAAAAATAGTAAAATCGCTAATTTAAAGGCCTAAATGAATTAATTTTAAAAAATAAGAATTGTTAGTTGTATAACAACTAATCTAGAAGATCTCCTCGATATATTTCACCATGTAAAATTTCGTGTGATTCCGAGATCGTGACCATTGATTTGTAATTTATCTGATGGACTTTTTTTGGTGCTCCCATCTGCATAATCTGTCCTACATCAGTTTAATTTGGGTATCACTTTCAAGCACCGTTGTTTAGGAAGTGTTTTTAATCTGGACATTCTTTTACAAGGCTGATGTGATGATATCCTATATATTCATGTTCTATAAACATAAAAATGCTGGTGGGGCAACGAAGTGGTCGGGGGAGGTGAAGATGTGGAGGTGGTGAACGCCGGTGGCGGGTGGAGGTCTTCACGTGAGGGGGACAATGAGTGTGAAATTAATGGAAGAAGAAATATAAAGAAGGGTAATTTATCTTTTACAAGAACTTATATGTCCTTTTGATTGTTTATAAGAACTCATATGGCTACACAATTTTATAGAGATATAATATTATGTTAGTTTGGATTAAAATATAACTCATGAATTATTTTTGGGTTTTTATTATGTTTAGAGGGATTTGTATGTCAGCTCTAACTTTGATAGAGACTTATATGAGATTTACAATATTTATAAGAACGTATATATTTTTTACCCTTCAAATTGATAAGCGCATGTGTAGATTTTCTTTTCATGGTTCGTTTGGATTCGCTTTCTGTGGTTCAACCATTAAACATGGATCTAAAGATTTTTTTCAAACGGCCTGTTTGCTCCATTTTCTATGATTACTATTATATTTTCTTTGTTTTTGAAAAGTTGTGAAAACAATGTTTTTGAAAAAAAATGGTCAGATTTTCAAAATCCATCCCTCCCACTGCACTTTCTAACGGCCCCTCAGTGTATTAATGGTGTTGGGACAGTTTTTTTTTTTTTTATCGGGATTGGGTTTAACTCCATGTCTCCATGGCTTGAAGGTTGTGAATATGATGTTTACGGTACTAACAGGATTGTCGACTGACCTGGATATTCCTAATCGTGAATCCAAAGCCTCGTTTGGTTATAGGATAAAGATTTCGCATGATAAGGGTTTAGCAGATGGTTGATATAAATGATGGATTCAGCTATGTCCTTTAAGCCCCCGTTTGTTTTGCCCCTGTTTGTTTTGGGAATAAATCTTCGGATAACCCCGGATCACATTGGATAATTGATAAATGGTGTTTGAAAATCCCGGATAACCTCTGATAAAGTATGTCAAAATAAACTGGTATGGATTCTAACCAACCCATGGAATTAAAGATATATTAAGTTATTCCACTCAAAGAATATGTAGGTCCACTGTTAAATTAACTGTCATCACCTTTTATAAATCACATGTCAAATCAATTATCATTATTTTTTACCTTTTATAAATCTTTATCTATATTTTATTCACATTTTACCAAAATAACAAAACATTTATTCTTACGTTTACCAACTAGAATAATTCAAAAAATAACCAAACACAAAATCACTTTATCTTTATGTATACTTACTTATGCTTAGATAAATGTATACCCAAGAATAAAGTCTATTTCCATTTCAAACGGGGGCTTAAAAAGTTAAATCTCTATCCGAGGGATATCCCGAATTCACTGGGATTATTGATAACCTCTATTCGGTTATATTTTTATAAACCAAACGAAAAAAAATTGTTTTCTAGTATTGGTATATGTACTCGGGGACTTTATACTTGATCCAGGGCTAATAGTTTTGGTTGTTTTGAGAGTTTTCAACTCATTTGATGTGATTTCGTTGAAAAAAAAGCACCTAGCTTTTGAAAAGTTGGGGAAACAGTTCCAAACAAGAAAAACGCATTACCATTTTAAATATATTCTTCAAAATGATTTAGGTTTTTACTTTTCAAATGCAAACAAATAAGTGGCCGTGATGAGATGGTGAAGATGGATGGAAGGGATGGCGAGAATAAATCGTCAGAGAAGTGGAGAGAGAGAGAGAGAGAGGTGTTTGGATTTTTGTATTTGATTTTGGGGTGGATATACATAAAAATTAGGGGGGTGAAAGTCCAAGGAGTGGGGTCATTGTACATGGGGTGCGATAGGTACAGGTAGATTTTCTTTATTTTTCAAAAGAAGAATAAAAAAAAAAGGTTTTTCTGTTATTTATTTTGGAACAAATCAAATAAATCTGTTTTGTTCATACATCTTTAAAATTAGATATCAACACATTTATTGCTCAATATTTATTTTTTAAAAAATGTAGATGTTTGCTATCTAATTTCATTGCTGAATTCGAATTACAAATTCTGACCGGAGAAGAACAGATGACATAAATTAAAGCAAAGAAAAGTACAACCAACGTCGGTATTAGTTAGAAGAGATATCAAACCGAAGCGCCCGCGCACGCGCCTCCGCGCTCACCCCACGATCCGCAACTCCCCCTCCCCTTGAAATTGGATCTCATTTGCCTTGGCTATAAACCGTCCCCAATCCTACATACACCCACTAAACATGAAACTCACCCCTTCCCTTTTCTGGCATCCATTTTGTAGGCCTCAATTACTAATAGAAAATGATCTGGCTCATTAAAACACTGAGTGCCTGTTTGAATAGAGACATAAACTATTATGGGGTTTATATCTATTCTAGGAATAAATAACTTTATCAATAGAATATGTGATTTTTTGTTTGATTATGTTTTTTGTTATTCTCAAGCGAAATGTAATTATAAAAGTTGAATTGTTTGATTGATTATGAATAAAATATGAATAAGGTGTAAAAATTGATTTGACATGTGGGTCCGATTGATGTATAAGAGGTGATGAAAGATGATTTGATGTGTGACATGTGATTTGACAGGTGAATCCCTTTATACTAGTGGAGGAATAACACAATTCCAGTAGAGACATAGAATACAAATATCAGCTTATTTTTACCCACTTATTCTCTCTATCCAGACACCTTTTTTGTTTATTCTTCTCTATTCCCGCCTATTCCACCCCTTATTCTCTCATCCAAACGGAGCATCAATCTATGCAAAGAAAGAGGAAACCCAGACTTATCAGAAATGGCTGAGGGTTGATGAGATGGCTAGGTGTTACATTCTGGCATTTATGTCAAATGTTCTAAGTTATCAGCATCAATCTTTGATCACTACCTATTACAGATGGTCAATTAAGGAAATGTTTGGTGACCAGAGTCGTGCCGCTAGGCAAGTGGACATGAAAGAACTGATGAATACTAGTATGGCGAAGGGGAGACCATTAAAGGATCATGTTCTAAAGATGATGGGTCATCTTAATGAACTAGAGATCCTAGGAGCTGAAATTGATGAGGAGACCTAGGTCGATATCATACTCCGATCTCTACCAGAATCTTTTAAGCAGTTCTGTGTCAACTACACGATGAATAAACGTGACTACACGATGAATAAACGTGACTACACGTTGGCAGAACTGCTCAAAGAGCTTCAAGCGGTAGAGGGTCTCAATAAGAAGCCGGCTAGTGTTTATATGACTGAGAAATGTTTTACTTCCAAGGCTAAAGCCAAGAAGAAGAGAAAGGTTCAGCATGTAGGTACTCAGGCTGTTATTACGTCCCTTTTACACCGAATCTCCTCTTAGTAGGATGAGAGAGGTACGCCCTCTTTAGTAAGGGAACTTGGGTTCGAGTCTTGCCATCTGTTGATAGGGAAATATTTAATTAAGAAAAAAAAATTACCCACAAAAAATATAATAATATAAAAGACCAGACAAGGATCCTTTCCATTAGTGGCGAGTGTCTAAAGTTTAAAAAAAAAGAAGGATCCTTTGCATAAATATAGAAAGAAAAAAAAGAGTAGAAAAAGACAATGTAGGTTAATAAATAGAACAAAATTAATAAATTATACAAAAAAACACGTAAATTTACTTGATTCAACTAAATTTACCTCCATTCATGGAGGAGAGTAGAAAACAATGCACAATATCAAGTAATTGGATTACAAAATCGTTCGAGAGCTCTCTCCTCAGCACCACCTCTTTCTCGCAAAGAAAACCTTATACACGTATGTCTCTTGTAGAAAAATAAAATATCTCAAAATAAGAGAAAACTATGAAAATAGGGCGCGTCTATCCCCACCAATCTTTTTTCTTACCCCACCAATCAAAAAAAAAAAAAAAAAAAAAAACGGTGTTTGGCTGTTCCCACCAATCCAGATCGACCGAAATTGGTCGTCATTTCAGATTTTTGACGACCGGACTTGGTCGCCATTTCAGGTTTTGGGCGACAGTAATTGGTCGCAATTTCAGGCTTTGGGCGACTGTAATTGGTCGAACAGGGTTCAAAACTATATCTACCTATTTTTTGTAAACAAATAAATTTTTGGGTTTATCCATCATATTCTACATTTATTCTTTAATCCAAACAACAGCTAAGGGGCCGAAAAAAATGTAAGTAGGTATACTTTCAATTAATTCAAATTTTTATAGAAAAATATCTTATTAGACAAATATATATCATTTTTAAGCTTCGTGTGAATTCGTAGTTAAGAGGATTCTTGGTTTGAAAACAAAAAAAACCTATCAGTTGATCCAAACACATTATATATTTGGCTTTTGAAAATTAGTCCGTCACTTATGTAAAAAAAATTGTTCTTATATTCTACATTTAAGAATAATAATTGATTCTCCTTACATTACAACTCAGACTTGGAGTGGTATGAAGGATTCAAGGAAGATATACGTCATAGGATTATGTTTCCAAGAAAAAAATTATAAACTTTATTACAAATCCTGTTCGACCAAGTTCGGTCGTCCGAAACCTGAAATGACGACCAAGTCCGGTCGCCCAAAATCTGAAATGGCGACCAAGTCCGGTCGTCCAAAACCTGAAGTGGCGACCAAATCTGGTCGACCTGGCCGGATCGGTGGGAAAAGATAAAACACCGATTTTTTTTTTTCGATTGGTGGGGTAAGAAAAACCCTTGGTGGGGATAGCCGTGCCCATGAAAATACCCTCAAAACATATTGAAACATGTCTTAACGAACAAAACCTTCATGTTAGAATGCAACACATCTCATAATATTTTTTTTATTAAAAAATTTAATAGTATGATGAAATTCATGGTCACCAATTTAATCAATAATAAATAAATAAATCTTTATTGTCATTTGATGTAATAATTTACATGTCAGAATTGACTTTGATCCAAAAACATACTTTGCAAATAAATATATAATGTCAAAAGTGAAACAATAATAAAAATCATGATTATTCTAAGGAAAAATGCTCAAAAAATTATTATAAAGATAAAAATACCCAAAATAGTTATTTTTAAGAATTCGATCGAAAAAAAGTCTCTTTTAACAATCTCATAACCTTAAATGATGCAAATAGCATTGTCTGTTATAATTTTTAAACTCTCTCACCATATGTAAAATTTTTACACCATCATCTAATTGAAAATTAATATTAATACAAAAAATGATTTTTATTTGAGAGTAATTTTACATGTTATAAAATTTTCTAAGTATGCTATATAAAAAATGTTAACATTGTCAAAATTGTCATTCTTAAATTTACAAGATTTTTTTATGGATTTTTCCTAACTTTTTTAAAATTTCAATTTTTTTGTTATTCATATCTTATAAGTGTCTTGCCTTATGATTTTTTTTTGTATAATATTAAATATATATAAGTGCTCCAATAGATTTTATAAAGTTTAAAAATATCTGAAAAATATTTTATAACAATGTTTTTAAATTTTTTATATTTTAACTCCTAATAGTGTATTTAGATATGCAAATAATAATATTATAATAATAAACTTCAAGCATAAATAAAAAATATTTTATTATTTATTAATTTTCTTTAATTGGGGTGTTAAATAATTAAATATTTGTGAAGATGTTTAAATAATAGATAATATAAGGGTAATCAAGTCATTTTACTTTCTAAAATTATAAAAAAAGATTGTTTTAGGTATAATTTAAAAAAATAGCCGATATGAATATTTTGAATACTTCGATGATTTTTTTTAATACTTTTCCTTATTTTAAAATTTTCTATATATTAAATAAAGTAATGATATTTAATTTAATATCCTAACTAGACTCAAACAATGTTATCAGCGTTATTTAAAAAAAAATCAGTGTGCCAAGAACATGGAATTGTGTGAATCCATGGGTGGAATATCCTTTTTGTTTTATTCATAAAAAAATAAACTTATAGAATAAACAACTTTCTTGGAGATGGAATAAATAAAAGACACAGATCTTCGTTGATTTTTTTTTAAAACTAAGTTTTTAATTAGGAAAAAATTCAAGTAACCCCAGTAAACTACAAGAAATCTATATAACCTCCTGACTTTTCTTAAAGCCCATATAATCCCTTAAAAATGTCTATGTAAATCCGAATAGTCTCTTGTATTAAATTTTCGTTATCAAATTATAATTATTATAAAAAAATTTGTTTGATTAAATCTGATTGAAAACATAGTATAATAAAAAAAACCCTATAATTGATTAAAAATCCAAAAATCCTTTGTAAATAAAGAAAATATCATCCAGATAGGGTTTTATAATAAATTCGAATATGTAAAACTGTTTTGTACATTAAGTTTTTCACATTTTTTACAAATTATAAGAGTGATTTTGTATACTGTGTTCTCAGTCAGAGAGAACAAAACAGAATAATCGCACATAATATTTTTTATACGTCAATTAAAGTTTAATTCTACGAATTATTTAGATTTACATACGTGTTTTTAAGAATTTATATGAACTTTAAAAAAATAAAGGGTGTTATATGGATTTCAAACAGTTTACCGTGGTTACTTGATATTTTGCTTTTAATTAACACAACGTGAACTTTTTGAACGCGTTTCTTTTCATCACATGATATGTCACATGGCCCCCCATCTCCATGAAAAATCTCCACTGTCCATCACATCGTCTCAAGAACCACCATTTCAGATTTTCAGTGGACCCAAAAAACCATCATTTTAACGGTACACAATAATAGATCTCGAACTGAGGAGCTGGAAACTCTGCACAATCACAACCGTCAGATATCGAACAAACGGTCATAACGGACTTTCACGGAGTGTCAGCACTGGAAGAGAAGCTTCGCTGGCAACCGTTAATTCCAAACGAGTGGCACAGCTGGACATCACGAGAGATGAACGGTTGGGATTTCTCCTCAGAAAACCCTATATAAACACGTTTTCGGAAAGATGTCCATCACGACCGCTCCTTCTCTCTCGTCACACGTTCCCTCTCAATTTTTGAGAGAGAGAGAGAGAAAGAGAGGGGGTCTCCGAAAAGCGGAGCTGATTCTAGGGTTTCAAGGCTCCGGATCCTACAGCATTGTCTCAGGTTCGTGATTATGAGACTATATTTCGATGATTTTTGGAATCTGAGTGTCGGATTTGTAGATCTGTGATTTGAACGTTTTATTTTCGTGGTTTTGATGAAGATTCGTGTTTGGGAACGTTTATTGGAACTGCATTGTGTGATTTGTTGGTGTAGATGTAGATTTTGATTGGTTTGGATGTTGATGTGTTGAGTTTTGTGTTTGTGTATTTTTTTTTGGGTGTTTAGGGGAAAGAGATTCGTTGTTGGAGCTTCATTTTGTAGGAAGGTTTTAATTTTAGGTGCAAATAATCCTTTTTTTTATGTATTTCTCAGATAAAGGTAGAGTTTTGAATTGTTAACTTTTTCTCTCTAGGTATTTTTGATGTCGGTGATTGTTGACGCGAAATGTTGGAAATAAGTGGGAGGTATTCTTTGGGGTGACTTTGGCCATGTTTGTTATTGTTTAAATATATAGATCATATATTATAACTTATAGATTATAAATTATAACTTTTTTAATAAACGGGTGACATGCTTATTGTAGCCGTTGAAATTTGAAAATAAGAAAATAAGCAGTTGTACATGTTTGTTAGAATAAGCTGTAAAATAGCTTTTTGCTGTGTAATTGTCTAAAATACCCCTTCTAAAAGTAAAAGTTAAATTTAATTTCTCTTTGATCAAAGAATGTGGTTTTACTTATAAAATGATGATGACCACTCATCCTCCATTAACATTAAATAATATGTAAAAAAATTAATGAAATTTTAGATTTCACATTAATTAAAAAAATAGAACTTGAAAGACAAAAATATAGAATTTAATCTCTATTAATAAAAAACACAACTAAATTTTATGCAAGAAAAAAAAAATTATAATATAAAGTTTTAATCTTACATGTGTTATCTCAAAATTTTAAAAGATGAAAAGAATATTTAGAGGAGACGAAAAGACTTGTCCTCATTAAATAAAGTGAATGGTAATAATGTCCAACATAATTGTTTTTAAATAATCCATAAGTTATAATCTGAAAAGCACCCCTAACCCAGCTTAGAGATTATGATTTTTTTAAACTGTTTTTAGCTTAAATAAATTTCAATAAGTTTAAACAAACATGTAACAACTGCTTATTTTAAGCTAAAAGCTATAATCTGTAACTTATAATTTTTAACAAACATGTACTTTATTTTGTTGGAAGTGATTAAAATTATTTGATTTGATGACCGGGGGATTTGGTGTTACAGCATGGAATGAAGAGTTGTTCATGTATTAGAATTGTTAGTACATTTTGAAATTCGTAACTGGGATAAGTGGAAAATTGGGTCAATTTATATGGGTATCAATGATACAAGCTTGATCTCGAATTTGAGTTTTGTGAGACAAGAAAAGACCCATAGCCTAGCTAGTCCCAGAGTTATATTACTTTTTGATGATAGTTGAGGACTACGGCTTTGTTCAATTGAAGAAAATGTTAAATGTTCAGCTCGAGTAGGGCTGAGCCAAAAAGGAAATGAGCCAGGCCAAGCTAAGAAAGAATCCAGCTCAGCTTGGCTTGTTGATATCCTAAATCTTGGAGTTATTCTTTTGTAGGGTCCCTCCTTGTCATCTTATATGGGTTTATGGATCTTGATTTATGGAATATGCTTTGTTTTTTTTTTTTTTTTCACAATCCCAGCAACATTATTAGGTCGGCATACCACCCCAATTGGTTTGCTAGAGTGATGTTGATGATCATGTCTGTGGGGTCAACCTTTTGCACCAGCCAAAAAAAAAGTTCCAGTTTTTGTACAATCCAAAATAATTGAATGGATTTTTCATAGTTGACACACATGCTGTTGATGAAATATAAAGGTGAACTTAGAATCCTTTTAAATTATGGAATTTGAAAGATGTTGGGGTTTGCTCTGATGTATGTTGGTTTATTGATGGTGATTAAGTGATGGGACCATTAAAAAATTTGTCACATTTCCTGGACATCTTAATATTCTCACCCTGCCATAGTTGGAATTGCACCTTCTGCAAAACTTGAGGATGACGTGGAACTCATGCACAGGGTCATTCACCTCTTCCCCGTTTCCAATTCTGAAATTTTAGGCAGTTTCCATGTAAGCACACAGATTGACTTGGCTGGCACTTAGACAAGATCATTTCTATTTTCTCCATGATCATTGACTCTCAAAAATTCATCATGCGTGCGAGTTTGCAAAGAATAACAACATTCTATATGAACAACATGCTTGAGTAGATTAGAAACATATGTAGAAGGATCCTTTTTGTGATTTTTACATGGGCCCACCTGTTGTTCATCCCAAAATCTGTACAAATTAATCGCATCTTTACTGCTGACTTGGTATTTTGCAAGTATGGAGTATGGACTGGTTAAATGCTTTTAACCTACTATGTAATGTAACAGAGAGGAGGTTTAGTAAAAACTTATTTTGAATCCCAACAATTATTCTGAAATGGACTTATTTGATGTATGTGATGGAAATTCAGGTGTCATCTAGCACCTAAAAAAATGGCTGAATGATGCTAATTCTTGGGATCAACTTAACTGAGTCCCATTAAAGAAGGAAAAAAAAAATGAAAGGGAACAATTCCCTCAATAAGTGGTTTTTATTCTAATCCAATTCAAGCAATTGGGCCATTGGTGTACATATTATCTGAGATATGCTAATCCAGATTGCTTGCTTCAAACTGACCGTTGATGTCCTGGGAGAAAATTCATTTTTTTCATTATATCATCTGACCAAAATAAAGAATGGAACTTTCATTACCCTGCCACCCCTTGTAGCTACTCATCCAAGCGATTTGTGGGTTTATGCTATCACTGCTTCCCACTACTAATGGTACCTAGTTCTGATAGGTGCGCAATTTCAGCTCTGAGGGTGCTTTGTTGGCACTTGGCACTGCATGGGCATGCAGTGCCCTTTGGCATTATGAGTGACAAGGTGAACCATTGTTGGCAAGTGAGCATAGACGAACAAATTTGCTCACATGATATTTCTTGTGTGGGTGACCTCACATGCTTTCTGTACAAGTTGGCAATGCCAGTTTGTTTATTGTTCTTTCATCTATTTGTAGTTTTTTTAAGTCACATATTCTACCATTATTAAATATATAACTATCTTACAATTTAATTAATGCAGTTTAGATAGACAATTCCTCACCAAGATGGTTGCACAGGAGTACACAGTGGACTTGAACAAGCCTCTTGTTTTCCAGGTTATTTAGAATGTCCTTGATTTGTTTCTTTTTTATTCATGATATTTTTAGTTCCCATTGCAATAGTTTTCCCCTGTTAGAAATAAAAATTTATATATGTTCTTCGCTGTTCAGATAATCAAATCCATGTTTTACCATATGATGGAACGGTAACAGCAAAGCTTTATCCCATCAAAATGGGGTCTGCTATGGAGCTACACATCTAGCAGAAATAGAAAATTCCCAAACAAAAAATTTAACGTTTTACTATATTGTTTGTTATTGGATTGTATTAAAATTAGCTTCATTAATTATTTTGAGGTATTAAAAAAAAATCTCTGACTGGTTGTCACAGGTAATATGATATCATGTCCAAGTTCATATAAAAACTTGTCCGTGCCTGTTGTTTCCATGTGCCTACATGCAAATCTTTGTTTGCTTGATTGAGATGAAGTAAATATTCTCATCACATGTTTAAAAATACTCCCTCAGCATGTTTTGGGAAAAATACTCCCATAACAATATGTATTTGTGCAAAACATGAGCATTGTAGAAATTACAAATGTAAACTATGGCATATTTCTATTTCCCATGATGTATCTGGCGGGCTATGGAATTCAGGTGGTTGTGAATTTACTTGAATTCCTCTTCCATAGTAGTTCTGTGTTACCATCTATAATACTTATTATCAAAATCGTACATGGGCACTTCTACTTGTTTTTGGAGGAATTAAATTGTTTCATTATTATTAGGCCAATATTCATGCTTTAACTCATTTATAACTTGTTCGACCTTCTCCATCCTTGTTATCCTCATCTTCATTTACATGTCGAAATTCAAAATTATCAAATTATTTCAAGACATAATAATTCTTTTCCCTGTACTTAGTTCTCCAAATTTTGTAGGTGGGGCATCTTGGGGAAGCATACCAAGAATGGGTCCACCAACCCATTGTCAGCAAGGAAGGTCCCCGTTTTTTTGCAAGTGATTTTTGGGAGGTATTTCGCACTCAAGTAAAATATTATGTATTTTAGAAATTACATTTGGAACCAATTTTCTCATCTAACTTCTTTTTCTTTGGAAACAGTCCTTGACGCGCACAGTATGGTGGGCAATTCCAAGTATATGGTTGCCGGTTGTGTGTTTCTCTGCGAGCAGGTCAATGAAAATGGGCCACACACTCGATCATGTAGCTCTAATAGTTGTTACTGGGATTTTTATATGGACATTGATGGAGTACACTCTGCACCGCTTCCTTTTCCACATCAATACAAAAAGCTACTGGTAGGAAGTTCATTTTTTTGTTATTTCCAAATTTGTATTTCCTCCTTTTCTTTGTTATGTTCTGCATTTGAGTTGATGAAGTTCCTCTTGTTTATTATGTTCTGCATTGTAGACACTATTTCCTCCTTTTCTTTATTATTTTCTGCATTTGAGCAAGTATTTATATAATTATCTTGTCTGTTTGCAAATCCAGCTTTTGTTAATTTGGCTAGCACCAGGGGATCAAACCCAGGGGGCACCAATCTTCAAAAAATAAAAAATTATCCACATGTTCAAAATCCTGTTCAAATGATTTGTGCCTGTGGATTGTGGACACAGTAGGATCTCTCATATGGTCAAGGATCACAATCACGAACATTAGTGATATTGTCATTATACAAGGTTTACTGTTATATTTTACAACTTGTAGTGGATGCGTATCTAAAGCACAGAATTTGGACATGCAGTGCCAAGAGTCTCTTTGTACATTTCATATTTCATCTTCTCTCCGAATTTTTTATTATTATCAACCAAAAAAGCAAGTAAGAAAATTTTGACATGCTACAGGGCGAACACTGCACATTACCTCCTTCATGGCTGCCACCATAAACACCCGATGGATGGATTGCGCCTTGTTTTCCCTCCTGCTGCAACAGCTATTCTATTGTTCCCGGTACGTTTCCTGAAATATTCAGTGTCACACAACTGTGTGCCTGAGAGGATCCATCAACAAGCATTTTGTATGTTCTTTTTCCCTTTCTTTGGTGTATGTTAGTTCTGCATGTGTAATTACAGCAGCTAATAACATAACCCCCCATATAATGATATTACTGGCTTTATATATACTCTACACAACTGTTAAAAAAAATTGACATTGAGAGTGGAATATTTTTTGTTTTTTATTTGCAACTGATTCACAACATTGATTCCCTAAAACACTTGCTATTTTCCTGGGGCTGACTCTCCACAAATGTAAAACAGTTCTGGAACTTTGTTAAGCTCATATCGACCCCTACATCAGCTCCTGCATTGTTTGGAGGTGGTTTGTTGGGCTATGTGATGTATGATTGTACTCATTACTATCTGCATCACGGGCAGCCAGCCAAAGGAGTCGCCCACAATCTTAAGGTAAGAAAATATTCTTGACTTTTTCAGGCAAATAAATGATCAGTCTTTCCTGGCTGGCTATCTATATTAATATCATCGCCTCTTCTCCTACCAGAGATATCATTTGAACCATCACTTCCGCATTCAAGATAAGGGCTTCGGGATCACTTCAGCTCTTTGGGACAGGGTGTTTGGGACACTGCCCCCTAATAAAGCCACTGTGAAAAGCAAGTGAATTGTTTGATCTGAAGTCCAAAATCATACAGGGGAGAGATTAAAAAGAAGAGAGGTAAGAAGAGCAATATCTATTTTCGGGATCTATTGTCGGATTGGCTTGCTCAACCTATGTGAAATGATGATTGGCAAGTAAGCTCTTGGCCTTCTTTTATCAGAATTCCCACTTTATCTTCATCCAGGTCAAGAATTTAGCAACATAATAATAAAGTTATTCTTGTTTGGTTGATCGTGAATAAGTTGTAAGTTGCAGATCAAAGATGAATAAGATGTGTATAATAATTTATAAAATGTGAAAAAATAATTTGACATATGAGTCTCGTTTCTTTACTAGAAGTGATAACCAATAATGTCGTATAAGCTCTCTTATACTAGTGAAATAAATTGAGTGTAATAACACAATCAAGGGGATCTGAAAGACCAATATCAGTTTATTTTTATTTATTCTAACATAATTATATTCACATATTTCTTACAAATAAACAAATTTTTAATCTTCTTTACCCTCTATTTTACATCTAATTTTCTATCTAAACAGGGCTGACGTGTTTGAAGGGGGAGACTTAGTGAACCCCCCCCCCCCCCCCCCCCGAAAAAAAAAAAAGGGTAACATGCATTTGGATTCTATGAAGTTTTAAAAATCCACAGAAACACCTCTTGAAATTTAAAAACATGCACTACAAAATAATTTTAAATTACTATTTTAGCATTAATTCTCTAAATATCCAAAAAAAATTAATTAGTTTTGGATATGCTTTATGAATATTTTTTTTAACGGAATGGTAGGCATTAGCCATGAAATGTATTCAGAGCAAATGCCTAAAAGCATAAAAATGTATACAATTTTTCCTGCCATATGCATGACCCTTTTGGCCTCGGCACATGAAATACCTCATGCTTTAATGAGGGAAATAATTGTTTCCCAAACATTCTCGACATATATATATGCTTTATGAATATTACCTTATACAATAATTAATTCTTCAAATGTGGATGCATTTTTTTTTGTTAGAATTAAGTCACAACAATTAATTAAATGTGAAAATAATCCAAAAAAATGTACACGATAAAGATTTAATTACATTTTTATAAAATATCATGGATGATTTGTTATTTTCAATTATACCATTCAAAATGGTTTAAATTGTACATAAATGTCATTTTTTTTTATCCATTTGAGTAATATTGTTGGTTTTAGAGTTTTAAATGACATATTTTTACAATATAGGTTTGGTTGAGGGGTGGGTATATATGCAAATAATTCATTTTTAGTTGTAATATATCTCTTTTATATGTAATTTTATAATAAATTCTATAAATGATTTATTTAATCATTATTAAAAAAATTATTATATCATATATGTATCTGTATTATTGATCGTTTTCAACTTTGTAACACTAATAATTTTTTTAAGGAATGTTGAATGAATGGTGGTTATTGTGTTATATCATAAAAAAAAAAATTGTTATTATTTTTTATTAGATTTAGATTGAGATAATGATGGAGTATAAGTGATAAATTATTAATTTCGAGTCAAATATGAGTTTCAATGTTTGATCTCACTTTTCTTCATGAAATAATCATTTTTGGGGAAAGGGTCCGGCTATTTGCACCCCTCGTTTTACTGAGCACAACCCTCTTAATTAGGTCAAATGTTAAATATCCATTTATAATTGGGTACTAAATACACCAATTTTTGTTAGACACATCTGGCATCTATATTTATGTATTTTCTAGACAAAATCTCAATCGATGGAAACACAAAAAAATTCAACGTATATGTATTTCTTAGACAATTTTTCAATCGATGGAAAAAAAAAAAAAACCTGTAAGTTCTGGAATGAGGTAAACACGTGATATGTCTACAAATATGTAAACTGTAGACAATTCCCCAGTCGATGGGAATAGGAAAAAAAAACCTATAATTCTGGATTGCGTTAGACACCTAGGTTGTCTACATATATGTATTTCCTAGATAATGGTCTAGTCAATGGGACCAGAAAAAAACCCGTAGGTTCTGGAATTCGTTAGACACGTATGCCGTCTACTACATATATTTATTTCGTAGACAAACTCTCAGTCGATAGAAACAAAAAAAAATTCCCGTAAGTTTTGGAATGCATTAGACACACTTAGTGTCTATATATTTGTACAACGTAGACACATTTTGTCAAGTAAAAGTGATTATATAAACAGATCAAGTGTCTATTCCTGCAGAACAAGGCAGAAGTTTGAAAAAAAGCTGGCATTTGATGAATGACAATTTAAAGATTTAAGGCAGACATGAGTTATTTATCCACACTCAAGTCTCCTCACATGATCTATTCATAAAACAAAAGATGGATAAACACTGAAAAATATAGACATGCCCTCCCCATCCCACCACCACCTCATCTCCTACTCCTCTCCTCCTCCTCCCTCCTTATAATCCTCTCCAAGACCTCATCAAACCTCCTCCCTATACACATCATCAATCCTCCCCTTAATCCCTAGCACATCAACCCCTCTCAAAACCCTAACAAAATCTGACAAGTTGAATGTTTGGGTTGTCTCCACCACCCCCTTCACAAGCTCTCCTGCCTCGTCAACACCATCGCCTTCTGTTTTATCCAGGTTACGTTTTTTCATATCCCAAAAATTACAAGATTTTGTGATTTTTTAGTTTTTAGATGGATTTGAAAAGAAACATCGAATTTTATTTTTGTTTCAGTTCGATTGGTGGAGAAGAGAAGAATTTGATTCATTTAGTTTTATTTGTAACCAGTTTGTGGTGCAAACAATGGCGATCCATTCAGGCTAGTTCTTTTTCGATTTGAATAAATTATGTTGATTTTGATTTTTCGTCATTCATTTGAATCATCATATACATATATTGAATCTGAATTTAATTTTAAATTTAGATACATGGCCTGTATCTTGATTTATATGCATTGTTGTGTACTAGGTATGATCTGTACAATCATTTTATGATTGTGTGTTTGTGTATAATTATGCATAATGTGTCATTCATGATATTTTTTTAGCTTTGTATCGGCATTATTCGACTCATTCAAATTTAAGATTTTTAAATACAGTGCACATTCACTTGTATGAAATGTGTATTTGATAATTTAAATTCCAGATACACCTGTATCTGAATTTGATATCCAACCCATTTTGAAGGTTGTTATTTATATTTCCATGGATTTAATTAATGTATAGCTGATTAACATCTAATTTCTTATTGTTGGTATTTTGAAGACCTTTCATGAATTTTATGTGCAGTGCTCAGTAGCATGTAGACCATAATTGTACATTTGGATTTTCAGATACATTACTGTATCTTAATTTGATAATATGTAGTTGATGTTTTGATTTTTCACCAGGCAGTGATGGTGATTTTATGAAGGACGCATGCGAAGACTCAATTCATTTGGACCACATCAATGATTCATGTTCTGTGGAAACCAGTTTGTCGAATGAATTGTTTGTTGTAGCTGGTCAACAAAATGTATACGAGATGCAACTGGTTTTTGAAGATGCGAAAATCGTGGCAACAAAAAAAGCTACCATGAAGCTTTAGAAACAAGTTGATGAACATGGTTAATCAACATGTTTTATATAACAATTTCAGATACAGTTGATTCAGATACATAAAGTGTTTACAAAAACACTTAAACATTTTCATCAAGGGATTTAGATATGTTTTATAGCGCATGAGTACAACATTTCAGATACAGTTGAATATTCCAAATTATAAGTTTGAAGATATTAATAAACTATACATTTTGATTCACAGCACATATAACTTCTTAATAGCATGTAATGTGACTAAAGGGACCTCTGTTTCTACATAATTAGTTCAGATTCAAATATATTTGGTTAACAGGTTTTTAGATACAGATACAGTTGATTCAGATACATACATTGTTTACAAAAACATTAAGATATTTTCATCAAACCAATATATTCTAATTATCAAATATAAGATAATAATACATTATCTACATTTATATGACATTTCAAACATTTCATTTGGTTATTTTCAATTGCTCATTCAATCAAAATTTGTTACACTGGATTAAGAAACAATTGTATATTATATACATTTTCAGATACATGTCTTTGACCTATGTATTCGTTCATCATTTTTTTGTTTTCTCATATATGAACTGTGTACACGAGAAACCCTAAAACAATTGAAAAATGTCAATTTTTTTTTCTTTAATCTAGATACACTGGTAGACAAAGATAATGTAGCAGAAACAATTTCGTTATATATTAGAGATTTAGCACATGCTTCCAAACCTAAAAAAAAAATTCAGATTTGTTTGGATTCAGATACATGTATCTGAAACACTGATTTCAAACCAATCTTTTTTTGGATTTCATATGCACGTATCTGAAACACTGATTTTTCAAATGGATTTCAGATTCAATATTATATTCCATCTATATCCCAATTCCATTCATTTAATTAATATCCCTTTGGTGTCATTGACATAAGAGATGTCATTTATAGTCTATCTGTTTCTATATATGTATAGAAAGTTATTAACAGGAGACCAGAAAATGGAAGGGAATCGTTTCATATTTAATTTTGAAAACCAGATATTTCGTCTTATAAGAAGTGCGAAAAATTAATCTAAATTAATATGTTTATACCGCCCAAAAAAAAAAAAAAAAAAACCGCGACAGTGAAGTTTCAATTGTGGCAAGAAATCTAACATTTTTTTTTCACCATTGTTGACGATCTGTTTGGGGAAGAGAATCAGATGATATGAACTCTTCATAGTTGAATATTTTTTTTTTGGTTCGTGTGGTTTTGCCCAATTTGGAAACCCTAAGTTTTAAATTTTTTTTGGAATATGTTTAGTCAAGCGAGAGGATTCAATGATCCCCCTTTTTTTGGGATTCTGTTACGAAGATTAATGATAGGGAGAGGATTCAATGATCACTGGCGGAGCCAGCTTAGGCCCACTGGGGGCAGCTGCCCCCACTAAAAAATTTCCAAGCTTTCATGCCCTACTGTGACCTATGTTTGTAATGAAAATTAACCAATGTTACGTGATACATGCCCCCACAACTAGTCCAACTCTCTTCTATGCATGGGCCCATTAATGACATGTAATTATCTTAAATCTCTTTTCTTTGTCAAAGTTTAAATAATGTTATTTTTTTTATTGATTTTTGTTTATTTTCTTTTTAGAGATGCAAAATATGATAACATGAGATTTTTTTTATCTTGATAGTCAATAGATAATCAATCCAGATGAACTCTTTATTTATTGAGAAAAGTAAAATATACATCAAATGAATATCAAATGATGAATTTTGATGTCATATTTCTTTTAGGATGTGTGAGTACGACGTGCGACAATGTTTATGAATGGTTATATATATATATATTTTTAATCTTAAGTTCCCTTTTTAAAAATTAATCCCATATATTTTGTGAGAATTAAAAGAGTTGCTTTTATTTATTTTTTACTCATTCATTTTTTTAATTGGTTTTTGTTTCATTTTTTAACTTCAATATTTTTTCTCAAATCCCTGTAACAAAATTTTCTTAGAGCATTGATACATTTTTAGTCTATTTTGCAGCCTCATACGCTGATACACTACAATAAGACAGTGTATATTGTGCTACACTGCTTTATTGCAGTGTATAATTTTTATCAATGTATGGGATGTAATTTTTTTATTTTTTTTAAAAAAAATGCATCAGTATATATATTTACTTCAACTTGTATAGCAGTATGTATTTGATCAATAGGTGAGTATATATATATTTTTTTAAAAAAAAACCCCAATGAGGATAACACACGAAGCTGCACACGAGACTGGACATATCAATCTCCATCTTCTTATTGTCTGCCCCCACTGAACATAAATTGTAGCTACGCCACTGTCAATGATCCATTTTTTTTTGAGGATTTTGTTAGTTAGAATCAATTTTTAAAAATCTTATAAAGGTATAGTCATGTCATTCTCATTTTGATAGTTTGAAAAAGTCAAATACAGAACCAATAGAAGAGTGCCACCTATTGGGGCTCACCAATGGAGCCTAGTTTAACTCAGCTTGTCGTGACGTGAATCCAAGTACGGAAAAATGATAAATAGGATTGATATTGTTCGCTAAATTTGACTCTCATTTTTTAGCCTTTGGGTGAAATTGTGAAAATCTAACTCGTATATGTTGACTATATATAATGCATTTACATAACAAAAAAAAATGTACTATATTATCTCTGCTACACGTGAAAATACATGTGATTTTTTTTCCAGGAGAACGATGACTCCCTTCACCCTCCAACAAACGTAACTAATCGTGTAGCTCGACCCACGTTTTCAGTTGTAGTGATAAATTATATTCAACTATAAAAAAACATCGTTGCTCCAATCCTTCTTTGAAGAATACAAAATAGAATATAAGATATAAATCCAACGCTCTATAAACTTACAACCATGTGGACAAAATTTGAGACCACTAAGTCATGGATATTTATGAAAGAATGGTAGAAGTCAATGAGTCATGCGCACATGGAAACAAATGCTTTGATTACAACATGCACGAGGAAACTTGTAGAAGATGGGCAGTTATTGATGGAAACTATATCTAGGTTATGGATAAGAGGCACACACGGCAACACCTCAAGATATCATTTGTGGGAAAGAAATTTAATTTACATTATTAGTATTTAGTACAACTTTTAATTTAAATGAAATAACTCATAAATCTCACATAGTGACATATGTCCACATCCACATTGTGAATTGAAGCACTCATGACTTGTATTGAACAATGAATGAATCAAGCTAAATAATGAATTAATTGAATTGAAATACTTATGAATCGAACAAAAACAGTGTATGAATCAAACTAAAGCACTCATTGTTTAGTTTGAACTGAAGTCATACATTTATAGTTCGATTCATATGTACTTCAATTCGATTCATGAGTACTTAAGTTCGATTCATTCAATGTTATGTTTGAATCCATAAATACTTCAATCTGATTCATTCATTGTTCAGTTCTATTAAAAAGTACTACTTTAGTTAGATTCATATATTGTTCAATTTGATTCATAAGTACTTCAATTCAATTCATTCATTGTTAAGTTTGATTAATAAGTATTTTAAGTTGATTCATTCATTGTTTAGTTCGATTGATAAATATTTCAATTAGATTCATACTTTGTTTAGTTTGATTGACATATATATTATTCAATTTGATTTAGTAGCATTTCATTTCTATTCATTTATTTATTCATAAGTACTTCATTTCGATTCGTTTATTGTTCGGTTTGGTACTAAATACCTTAGTTTGATAAATACAATTTTATGTTCAATTCTTGAGTATTGTAGTTTGATTCATTCATCCAAATACCCAGAAAAATTATGCAATTATACACAATCACTCTAGGTTTTCTTTCCCCTTCTATAATGCCTTTACGCAAAAATCATAATTACAACATTGTCACCGCTACACATGAAAATGCAGGTGACTTTTTTTTCAGGAGAGCATTGTCCCCCTTCACCCTCCACCGAACGTAACTAACAGTGTGCTCGATCTACATTTTCAGTTGTAGAGATAAACTATATTCAATCATAGAAAAGCATCATTGCTACAAAAAAATTTTGATGATCTAGAAACTATAATGTTAGGCATAAACCCAACACTACGTGAACTTATAATATTTGTGGATGAAAATTGAGGTGAGTAGTCAAGGATACTTATGAAAGAAAGGTAGAAATAAATGAGTCATGCGCACATGGAAACAAATGCTTTGATTACAACACGCATGATGGAAATCATATCTAGGTCATGGGTAAGAAATTCTATGCACGGCAACACCTCAAGTGTTAGGATACATCATTTGTGGGAAAGAAATTTAATTTACATTATTAGTATTTAGTACAAGTCTTAAATTAAATTAAATAATTCATAAATCTCATGTAGTGACATATGTCCACACCGTGACACCGCGTTTAATATGTCTGAAGTTAAAAAAGGGGTCCGGATCTAGTTAGACTCACTTTAGGTTAGTTTAGTCAGTATCCAATTGGGGTCTCACACCTGTATGCACGTGCACGACAAGTGACAAAAAAAAAGGGTGTGGAAAAACCTTCTTTGGTTGTTTCTTCTCCATTATCCCCTTCTCTAATCCCACCATTTTTGCTTGCTCTACCCCCATTGCCTCATTCATTCAAGGAGTTTTCAGAATCACCTCAAAATGGATGTTTAAAAGGCTGAAATAAATGAGAATTTATATGTCAAAATAAACTGGTATAAAGTGTATATGGATTCCAACCAACCCCTGGAATTAAGTTAATTAATCCAGCTATTTAACCCAAAAGAATATATGGGCTTAGTGTCAAATCAACTATCATCACCTTTTATAAATCAACTGTCATTATTTTTTCACCTTATATAAATCTGTACTCACGTCTTATTCACATTTTATTTAAATAACAAAAATTTTATTATTACATTTTCTAACGAGAATAATTCAAAACACAATCAAACAAAAAATTATTTTATCTTTATTTATAGTAGAATAGTCATAAGCCTTAGAATAAGTTAATTCTCTATGCAAGAATTCTCTAAGGAGACGGGGGAAAGAAAATAAAGGAGGGACCTCTTTACAAATTTTTGCTGTCTGTTTACATGACAGTCAAGGTAACTCTCCTTGTAAATCTAATTTGGGTTTGATCCACTCTCTTTTAGAGCATGTTTTGTAGTCTTTCCAAGATATTTTCAAGGAGCCACATGGGTTTCCTCCACAAAAATCTCATGATCATATGATTCCACTCAAGCCAAGAAGTGAACCCGTATGTGTCAAGCCATGCAGGTATGCCCACTACCAGAAACAGGAGATCAAAAAATCGGTGTCAAATTTGTTAGCTTCGGGAGTGATTCGACCAAGTCAAGGACCATATTCATCCCCAGTGCTCCTCGTGAAGAAACATGATGGCTCGTGGAGGCTTTGCATAGACTATTGAACTTTGAACCAGATTCCCATCAAACACAAATTCCCTATTCCAACCATTGATGAATTACTGGATGAGCTTCATGGAGCAAGTTTCTTCACTAAATTGGATTTACGTTCTGGCTACTATCAAATTAGAATGCACCTGGATGACATCCCCAAGACGGCATTTCAGAAGCATCAAGGCCACTATCAAATTCCTCGTGATGCCCTTCGGTCTCACCAATGCACCCTCAACCTTCCAGTCATTGATGAATGAAATCTTCAGACCATTTATGTAAGTTTATTTTGGTCTTTTTTATGATATCTTAATTTGTAGTAAGTCTTGGGAAGAGCATTTGGAACACATTAAAATTTCTTTTACAATTGTACGGGCTCACACTTTATTTGTGAAGAAGGAAAAGTGCTCATTCGAACAGGAAGAGGTGAATTATTTGGGGTGTGTAATTTCCAACAATGATGTTGCTGTTGATCAAGACAAAATAGCAGCCATGGTGGAGTGGCCTAAACCAACCACAGTCAAAGGGTTACGTGGATTTTTGGGCTTGACCGGGTACTACAGAAAATTCATTCAAAATTATGTTAAAATTGTTAGACGTACCACTGACTCAAATGTTGAGAAAGGGAAGCTTTGCCTGGAATCCAAAAGTAGAAGAACCATTTCGTGAACTCAAAAAGATAATGACACAAGCACTTGTTTTGGCCTTACCTGATTTTGAAAAGTCTTTCATTGTAGAATGTAACGCATCTGGATTAGGTATTGGTGAAGTTCTAATGCAAGAGAAACGTCCAATTGCATTCTTCAGCCATGCTTTACAATAAAAATTTATTTTTATCAACTTATGAAAAAGAAATGTTGGAATGGCAGTCCAAAAATGGAGATCGTATTTGCTTGAACCAAGGTTTATAGTAAGAACTGATCAAAGTAGCTTGAAGTATTTATGGGAGCACATGATTACCACATCAGCTCAAGAAAAGTTGCTCATAAAGTTAATGGGTTATGATTTCATCATTGAGTACAAGAGAGGAAAAGAAAATTTGGTGGCAGATGCTCTTTCAAGAAGAGATGAAAAGGGGAACTCGTCGCCATGTCGGCTCCCATTCTAAATTGGTTGGCACCAATCAAAGAAGAGGTGCAAAATAGTGATGTTCTACAACAGCAAGCGAAACTTTGCGAGCAAGGTGAAGCCACAAGTGCATGGGAGTACAAAGGAGGCATTCATTATTTTAAAAATAAAATTTATTTATTGATTAATTCATTTTTAATTCCTGTCATTGTGGAGGAGATGCATTCTAGCACCCATGAAGGTTATCATAAAACTTTACAAAGAATTCGATCTGTTTTCTATTGAAAAGGGATGAGAAAAACTATAAAGGAATATATTAAAGGGTGTGATACATGTCAAAGGAACAAAGGGGAGAATGTTAATCCAGCTGGACTTCTACAACCACTTCCTATTCCCTTGCAAGTATGGGCTGATATCTCAATGGATTTTGTTGAAGGGCTTCCTAATTCAAAAAGAAAATCAATTATTTTTGTGGTTGTAGATAGACTCTCAAAGTATGCACACTTTATTCCCATCTCTCACCCTTACACTGCTGCAACTATAGCTCAAATATTTTTTGAGTACACTTTCAAGTTATATGGCATGTCTCAAATCATTGTTTGTGATAGATGTTACATTCACTAGTATTTTTTGGAAAGAGCTTTTCAAATTGCATGGAACAAGCTTCAATTTCAGCTCATCCTATCACCCTCAAACCGATGGACAGACGGAGGTGGTCAATCGAACGGTAGAGATGTATCTAAGGTGTTTTACAAGTCACAGGCCAAAAGAATGGGCACGATGGATTCCTTGGGCTGAGTACTACTACAACACCAATGTTCATTCCTCAATAAGAGGACTCCATACGAGCTAGTGTATGGTAAACCACCACCTACACTTTTAAGCTATGTCCCAGGAACTACTCAAGTGGAAGCTGTTGATAGGGAATTGAGAAGCAGAGAACAAGTCATGAAGGAGTTGAGAGAGCAATTAGTCGTGGCCCAGGAACGCATGATAAAATTCTATGATGCGAATCGGACAGACAAGAGCTTTGAAGTTGGAGAATTTGTTTATTTAAGGCTGCAACCCTATCGACATGTGTCTATATCGCTGAGAAAATATCTGAAGCTATCTCCAAGATTCTATGGACCATTTGAAATCATTCAAAAGGTGGGACATGTGGCTTACAAATTAAAATTACCCGAAGGCTCTAAAATTCACCATGTGTTTCATGTATCTTGCCTTAAGAAGAAGATAGGGTCTTATATGGAGGTTCAAGAATCTTTGCCTATAATCCTAAATGAAGAAGGTTCGATTGTTCCCATGCCGCAAGCTATCTTAGATCGCCATCTGCGGAGGAACAAACACTGGCATGGCTTATCTCCTGCTGATGCAACTTGGGAGAATCTTGAAGACATGAGAATAAGATTTCCAAATGAAACCCTTGAGGACAAGGGTGTTTCTTAGGAGGCCAGGGAGGAATGTTATGTTCTGAATGTCGTGATCTGCAATAAGGCAATGCATTGATCAGTGTTAGTTGTGTTAGTTTGATTTAGTCAAAGTAGTTATCAAGAGTAATAATGGTTGAGTCAAGATAGGAGTTTGTTGGGGCAACTCCGTTACTATTTTTTAGAGAGTGCTTACTTGTTTTTAGTCATTTTCTGTTAGAAGCCTGAGTATAAATTTGAATGTCTGCAATGAATAAAAAATCATCAGAAGTTTATCCTTTTAAAATTGTTAGCTTGTCTAACATTGGAAGCCTTGGTTTCCCTCGAAACAAATCTAATTTTCTCCTTTCCAAATCCTTTTTTTTCATATATAACTTCTTCTTTCTTCCTATCAAAATAGGGAGGCACAAGAAGCAAACACCTCAAAATTCCCAACAATCTACTGCTGAACGTCCAATCATTCGATCTGTTACATTATCACGTAATATATTCATTCTGAAAGAGATTCATATCCGCTGCCAAGAAAGGAGTAACCCAATTACTCACAATTGAATAATTCATGTTTTATGATCTCTCCTTGTAAACATATTGTTCCTGAAATTAGTAATTTTGAGTGTTTTTTTTTAAGTTACCATGTAACTTGGGCGTTTGGAAACCATGTTTGGATTAAGTTGATTATTATAAAAACAGAATCAATAAAAATATGTTTCTAGCTTTATTTCTTCCATAGTTAAAAAGGGTACAAAAAAAAAAAAAAAAAAAACAAGCCATCTATCATCAAATCAAAATCCACCCAATCTTCAATAGCCCTTCACAATAAGTGGTGGGATGGACTGCTCATTCCTAAAAAAGTTACCAGGATCAACCACACCCTTGACAAGTGCCAACCTCTCATAATTCCCCACAAAGTACTTCCTCCCCCAAACCTCGCCCTCTTCAAAACTAGTCTCATTTCCCTCCTCATTCCACCCCAAATCAAGATCCCTATAATTCAAATAAGCCCTCCTAGGATCCTTTGAAACATAAGCCCCCATATATTCATAAAACCTCCTGAGCCACTCCACATGCCCCTTAGAGGTCGCCATATAATCATAGTACTGTATGTTATAAAGATTCCCCGCCCTATGCGGGAACGGAATCTCCGATTCCGGCACGTCATCCATCCTCCCCCCCCATGGGTCCATCAGCATAACCACAGTCTTCCCCTTGAGCCACCCAAACATCGCCTCCAACGCCTCCTCCGGTATCGGCTCCCTCACGAAGTCCGACTTCGCCTTGAACGCGGGGTACGTGGACAACGACCGGTCCAACAACACCTCCGTGGGCTGCCCGATCTTGCTCACCGCGAAGTAGACCGCCGACTCGATCCAGCTCATCTCGAAGCAGTCCTCTGCTTTCAATCCTAATTCGGGGAATCTCCGGTCCATGATGCGCATGAGCCCCAAGCGCGCGCCCAAAAACATTGAATTGAACACCGCGGCGCCTGACCCACTGAGGAGCGTGCGCACGAAGAGTCGGCGGTCGAGGCGCGGCGCCACGGTCTGCCACTTGTGGACAAGCCTCGTCGCGCCCTGCTCAAGCGTGCGGTTGATGGTGAAGACGGTCACGGTGGGCGGGACGGGGACTAGCCGAACCTTGTATTAGAAATAAAGATTAAATAATGATTTAGTTAACAAATTCTATTAAAATCTATCTATATAGTAATAAAAAAGGGTTATCAAGTGTATGTAACACAATTTTACATTTATACCCTCCAACAAATTTATTAAAGTACATTATAATCCATAACCAATATTTATTATCCTAATATTATCTTAAGATTTTAAAAAGATAATTAGATTTTATAACCTAATTCTCTAATAAACTAATTAAAAAATGTGAATTTTTTAAAATAAAATAATACAAATTTTTAAATATACTTGGAATGAATGGTATTGATCATTCCACATAATCACTTTTATTTTATTTTTATTGTTTTTATGCAATAAGAATGAAACAAAAAATATATCTATCTATATATGTGTGTTTATTTATAAATTGAATAATATCATATCCATATCCATCCAAATCTCAATATATATATATATATTTGCATATATACCCTAAAATATCTCATTTTTACAAATTATTTTTGATAATTTGTTATTTCTAACAATCCCCCTGCAAAGAGTTTAAATTATACATGAATGTCATTCTTTATCTAGACATTGATAGTTTTAGAGTTTCAAATAGGAGAGTTTTAACAAAAAAAAAAAAAGGGTTGATTGAGCCATATATATGTAAAAAAAATTCATTTTCAGTTATAACATCTCTTTTGTTTGTAATTTCGTAATAAATTGTACCTGGGGCGGAGCCAGGAATTAAAGCAAGAGGGGGCTAGAAAGCTAAGAGAATGAGTAAGATAATGAGAATAATTATAGATATATGATAAGTTAATATGTAATAAAGACAATTGAAAACTTTTGTTACTTATTTTTCTGGATTTAAATATCCGTAATAATCTATAGAAGATCTAAAAAAATCGTGAAAACTCACTATTCCCATCACAACAAAAAGAGAAAAAAAATGAAGCTTAAAAATTAACAAAAATGAAAATGAAGAAAATAATTGATCACAAAAATATACAATGATATCCTTCACGCTTATATTTTAAAAAGAGATTTTAAAATATTACTTTTAAATATTTTGAGAGACTCAATATAGTAATGATGAAAAATCAAAATAAACAAAAAATAACAAAACATCCAAATCAGTAACTTTTCAACTCCTCAAAATCAGATACCAATATTCATGTGAAAATAAAGCTTTTCGAAGTTTTTTTTTTAAGAAGACCCATGATTCCAAATCTCAATGGGCGCTAATATGCTCAGTTAGTCCTATTTTCATTTGTCACATCTAATGCAGTATTTTACTTGGTTAACACATTATATATTCTATTATTTCTGTATACACTATTATAGGAAACGTAAATAAAATATATACGTTTATTTCATATGAATATGTATTTCACTTCTATAAAAAAAAATTAATATAAATCAGGATACAAACATGTCTGCACGTAACATTTTCCAACTTCAAACTCACTCATTTCAATTAGGATTTTTGCACATGCCCTTAAAAATCTCATTTTATCAAAATTATCCTAGTAAATTACTATTTTCAACAATGCCTCTTAAAGGGTTTAATTATTCATGAATGTTCTGCCAAAAGATATTCCTACAAAATTTCAAAAATTTGTATTGTGCAAAAATACCCTTTAAAAGTGAATTGATGCAAAATTTAAATCCTTTTGAGGCATTGTTGAAAATAGAATTTAAAAGGGAGTTTTGACAATATAAAATTTTTTGAGGGGGTATATGCAAAAATCCTTTCTATCATACACATAAATTAGACTTCATGGTGTTGGCCTTGGGCACCCCCCCCCCTTCTTTTCTCCACCCATGAATTGTACCAATAATTTATTTAATAATTATTAAAATCTTCATTGTATTATTTATGTATATATAACATAATATATTATATTGTATATAAATAGGTTGAAAAGAAATTGGGTGTGTTAGTTTAGAGAAATTTTTTTTACTTACAAGAATATCGCGTGTGTGGACAAAGATTAATTCATATCTATCTAAAAATTTAGTTATTTTCGTCTGTAAATAGATCTTATTTAAGATGTACTTTGTATGTTTCTTCTTTACTCTTTTCTTCTCTTCATTATTTTTATATTTTAGATTTTCTAACATACCTTGTAGGAGATTATGACGCAGAAGCTCGCGCCGCCTCCGCCTCGAATGGCCCAGAAGAGGTCCTCGCCCATCGACGCGCGGTCGAGGATCCGCCCGCGCGCGTCGATCACGCGCGCGTCGATGACGTGGTCCGCGGCGATCCCCTGCTTCCTCAACATGGTCCCGAATCCGCCCCCGCTGAAGTGCCCGCCCACGCCGATGGTCGGGCACAGCCCGGCGGGGAAACCGTGGGTCTTGCTCGCTTGCGCGACCTTGTAGTATAGCTCGCCCAATATGGCGCCCGCTTGAACCCACGCGAAACCGTTCTCGACGTCGACGTCGATCTCGCGGAATTTAGAGAGGTCGAGGATCGTGAAGGGGCGGTCGGATAGCGTGCGGTAGGAGAGGCCCTCGTAGTCGTGCCCGCCGCTCCGGATGCGGACGTTGAGGCCATGCGCGCGCGCGCATGCGACGGAGGCTTGGGCTTGCGCCTCGTTGGCCGGGGCGATTATGAGGACGGGTTCCGCGGCGGGGGCGGAGGTTGCGAAGCGGAGGTTGTGGAATGTGGAGTGGAGGAGGGTGTTGTATGAGGTGGTGTTTGGGGTGTAGGTGGGGGGAGGGTGGTGGTGGGAGAGGCAGTGGAGGAAGCTTTCATGGGTTGTGTTTTGGGAAGCTATGGATGGTGTTATGAAAAGAGGGAATAGTGAGAGTAGCAAAACTAGGCTTTGCAAAGCCATTTTTATTATTTTGTTTAGTGACAGACAGTATGTGTGACATGTATATGTTGAATGGAATGCATGCATAAATAATGTTCTCTTTGGGAGTTTGACTTTTCTTGTGAGTTTGAAAACTTAGCCATCCTTGATAATTCTGCGTACTCCTGATGTGGTTTGTCGATTGTATATGTTTGCATTTCAATTTAGGCGGCTGTTATGCCGTGTCTGGTTAGGAGGTCTCTCCAGGTCGATTTCAATCTCGCGTCCCCCTCTTTCTCTGTGTGCTTCTTGAAATTCTTGGATTTGAAAAAACTTTTGGAATAATACTATTGAAAGTAATAAATCATTATGGATATTTTGCTAAAATATGAGTTTTTAGGAGTATATATAAAAATAAAAAAAAATCAAGAATTAAATTATTAATCAAATTCTTTAAAAATTCATAAGTTTTAAGTATAACTCCGATTATAGTATCACCTATACTCCATGATTATTTCAATCTAAATCTAATAAAATATAATAATAACATAATGTGGGACGATCGCCAACATTCATTCAATATATCGTTAATTTAGATAGATAGATAGATATTAAAAAGATAGATTTGATAAATACCTCACATTATCTTTTAAAATATTAAAAATATGTGTTTTTTTTCCATTCTTACGCTTAATATAAAATTAAAAATTCATATATAACTAAGGATAAAATTAGAAATGAAAATGTTACATATAAATGAACGATTTAAAAACTTAAACATTTTTTTGTTAGTATAATAGATAAATAAAGTTGAATTTGAGTTCATATATGTTTGATTTTGTAAAAAGGGCATTTTTAAAAATATATATTTTTTATTTTATAACACAAGCATTATCAAACATATGATTGGGATTGAGAATCACGCTCTTGTTTTCTGAATCATCTTTCTCACCAAACAAGATAACATGAGTCTTAGTTTAAATTCAACTGGATTTAGTTTCCCATGATTCACTTAATCCTAATCCTACCAGTCAACTAAACATACCCTTATTGTTGTGAATCAAAACTAGCTAATGTGAACCTCAGGAGATTTGGACTCTTGTAACAAATCTATTCAGATATTAAAACTTATGTGTCAGCCAATGAAAAGATGCCATATGAGTGACATAAACCTAATTTCTGCTACGATGCCCTCACTTTTGTGGTTATTTTTGTTATATAAAAAAATGTCTCGGATGCACTCCAAAGACTATGAAAAGGTCGATCTAAAACCCTTCTAACCCCTATCATTTTTTTTCTAATTGTTTTTTCAATTTACATTTCAATTTTACCCTCTTATTTTGAACAATGATTATATTCATTCATTCTCCAAATATCATTGCTGATTGAGATATCCAAATATTTAAACTATCTCCATTGACTTCCATGGATGCTTTAAATCATCAAACATACATAAAAATGACTTCTAAAACAATTTTGGTCCAACAATTTATCCATGGTTAAATTAGTTACAACAAATAGAAAACAAACTAGCCTATCAACATATTAACTAAATAATACTAAATAAACCATATCTTTTAAGTGTATTTAGGGAGACATTTGCAAATCTACGTACAAATCCAATGTACAATTTCCACAAAATTACATTAAATCAATGTACTGGAATGTTTTTGTTTTTCTTGGTGAGAACTTATCATTGATATTTTTTCATTCATTTAATTGTATATTATTATATATATAGTTATTGTAGTAAATGTGTGTATTGTTATTTTAATAAATGTATTAGGAAATTTCATATATCAATGTATTTTGCGTTTTCTTTTACTGTATTTATAAATCATTCTCCATGCATGACATGCATACCACTTGTTTTGGATGCATAGTTTATCTCATGAAACATAAATGCTAGACATATTAAGCATAATCTTCAATCACCAAATCCACATACCACATGCTTTTAGTACATGCATATTATGTGTATATATATGTGCATCTGTGTATGTATATGTATATGTATGTGCATATGTGTGTGTATGCATCTTTATATGTATACATGAAACCAACAATTAATATATATTTAACATTGAATGTGATTATATGAGTAATTTAAATGTAATTTAATATTTTTAATAAATATATAATTTTTCACACTAAAAAATAAATAAATAATAAAATGTGTATTTTAAATTATAAGATATGTAAAATATAATTTTTTATGATATTTAAATATAAATATTAGAAAACATATGTTTTTAATTTATTTAAAAATTATTTAAAAAATTACCTTGAAATTTTTTTAAAATACAATGATTAAAAAATATCATCCATGTATGTTAAAAATATAAAAGTATCACATGATCATTTCAACATGGATAAAAATATATTGATTAAAAGTTAAAAATGTGAATGTCTTTATTGTGGAATATCTCATCAATTTATTTTTTAAAACTTTATTGTGACACTATATATTCAATGCTACAATAAGTTTTATTGATTAGTTTTTAAAGTCAATAACAATTGATGAGCCGAAACCCATAAAAAGAAAACTCATTTGAATGAGAGAATCTCTAATCCTATATCTAAATGCGTACTGAAATTTAAATTTGAATAAATCTCTTCAACTATTTACCCATACCCATACCAAATCAAACTCTTATTTACACTTTTATCCAAATCAATGGATACTCAAACCTTTACCCTTCAACTCTACATTTTCAAGCCAATCACTGAATCAGATTAAAAGATTTGAGTAAAACACAAAGTGATAATTGAAGATACATCATATTAAATGAAACTTTTACAAATCAAACTTAACTGAGAAAGACCCCTTGAACCTATGGAACTCCCTGAAGGAGCGTTATGACCACCAGAAGACAAACATACTTTCAAATGCATGCCATGAATGGCTAAATTTAAGGTTTCAAGACTTCAAATCTGTGACAACTTATAATTCTACCATGTTCAGAATTACCTCTAAGCTCAAATTATGTGGAGAAAAGATTGAAGACACAGATATGCTGGAGAAAACCTTCTCCACTTTTCACGCCTCAAACATGCTCCTACAGCAGCAATATCGCGAGCGTGGGTTCAAAAAACATTATGAACTTATCTCTTGTCTCTTAGTCGCTGAGCAAAATAATGATCTTCTAATGAAGAATCACACTTCTAGACCCACTGGATCTACAGCACTCCCTGAAGTGAATGCTGCCTTTGCTCAAGGCAACATGCATGGCCGCCGTGGCAACCGAGACGAGGTGGCCACTTTAATCAGGGTCCACGAAAACATACAAATTTCAAAAACCACCAGCAGTGGAATGCCTCTATAAACAAAAGGAATGATAATCATGCTCCACAAAATAGACCTCAAAATCAACAAGATGTTTGTCATAGATGTGGTCGTACTGGACATTGGTCCAGAGTCTGTCGTTCATCGAAGAAATTGGTGGAGCAATATCATGCCTCTAAAAAGGGAGTGGAGACAAACAGTGTGGAAGGTCCAACATCTAGTTGGATGGATGATATTACCCACTTACACGTTAATGAATTCTTCGAAGACGAGGATGGAAATTATATTGATAATGAGAATTTTGATGCCATGATTGGAGATCCCCCTACGCCAGATGGTCCTGAAGACACAAGTTTTAACTATATTTTTTTTATTACTTAGTGGTTAATTTATTTATTTTATAAATGTTTATTCTATTTTGAATGACTGAATCTTATTATCCATTTTAAAGGTGTGGATCAGGAAGTCATAACAAATAATGACATTTGTCTGATAGATAGTGCAACAACTCATACCATTCTGAAAATCCAAAAGTTTTTCTCTGATTTGGGATGCAATGCAGCTATGGTGCCCACCATTGCTAGACAATTAATATTATTGAATGCTCCGGAAGAGCCCATGTGATATTACCAAATGGTATCCACCTATTCATCCAGAATGCACTATATTCAAGCAATTCTAAAAGAAATTTGCTTAGTTTTAAAGACATAAGGATGAACGGGTACCATATTGAAACAAGCAATGGAGGTAACAAAGAATTTCTCTGCATTACTTCTAGTGTTGGAAGCCTGAAACTTATACTAGAAAAATTATCTGCACTATTCATGGGGTTATACCATACAACACTCAGCGTTGTGAAACACACTCCGTCATGAGCCCGAAGCTCAATGATCCAAATACCTTAATATTATGGCATGACCGTTTGGGTCATCCTGGAGCCAACATGTTACGAAGGATTATGAATAATTCTAATGAACACTCTATGACAAACCAACACCTTACCCTACCTAGTGATTATATTTGTACCCCTTGCTCACAAGGTAAACTTATCACTAAACCTTCTTTTCTTAAAATTGCATCTGAGTCTCCATCTTTTTTACAAAGAATACATGGTGATATTTGTGGCCCAATTCACCCTCATAGTGGACCTTTCAAATATTTTATGGTTTTAATTGATGCTTCTACTCGTTGGTCACATATTTGCTTACTCTTCACTAAATCAACCTTCCAGAAGATGGTACGTGAAGTCAGCATGCGTTGACTTAATCATCAAATGATCTGAGACTTACTCCAAATTAGGGGGAGTAACTAATAAAGAGGACTATATTCAATTATGGACATATGTTGCATACTGTACTCTTTTTCCTTCGTCTAGATTTTTTTCCACTAGTTTTCTTAGCAAGGTTTTAATAAAGCAGTATTAAATGCGTTCAATATTACTAAGATCAATTAATTGTACTCTTTTTCCTTCAAAGTTTTTTTCCAATGGGTTTTTTTGAAGCAAGGTTTTAACGAGACAATTACCTTAATATAATGGTTGATGGTCATCAAATGGGAAGTGTTATAAAATATTGTAAATATGGATGACCACTATGAATATTCCCTTTGATTATTTGTAACCACTCATCCTTATGTTAAGGGATTGATAAAATCAAATCCTCGGATTGATAAAATCAAATCCTCTTTAAGATCTCTCTTAATGTTGTGTTTGTTGTCTATAAATAGAGACATGCATTGTATTCTAGAGATATAGAAGAAATATAAAGAATAGTCGTTACTTCTTTCTCTCTCTCCTCTTTATCTTTTGATTGATCTTCCCTTTCGGTTGGTATATTGAATCTTATTCTTTTACTTAGATTTATAACAAGTCTATATATATAAGACTATTCAAAGGAACACAACATCTCAATAGTATGCAATTTAAAACCAGCAATAATTCTAATCTTTAATTAAGTTTACAAATCAAATAAAACTTGTGTCCTCCAAAAGAATGATATCTTTACTCCAATTTTTCAAACCACACTAAAAGAATGAATCAATAATACCAACAAAACATTCAAAATCCAAACTTCTCATCTCACCCACGCAAAAAGTAAACATACATCATCTTCGAATAAAACTACTTGAATGAACCAAACGAACTCTTTTTCAAGCCGAGCCCTTCGTCTTGTATCGGTAGAGCACCTTCTTCTTCTTGAACGTGCTGTTCTCGATCGTCAGCACAACCTTCCCCTGTTCATTGTTCCTAAACGAGTTGCGGATCGGCGTGTCCTGTGTGCCCATTTTCTTCCCCTTCTGCACTATGATGGTGTAAGAACCCTCATCAGTTGGGATGAACTCCTCTTTGTAGTTAACATCCCAACCCAACACAATCAAGTCCCATAGCAGAGTTGTTCCAACCTGATCAATCAATGTACACCAACAAGAATTCATAAAAATCTGAAGCTATTTATCGAAAATGATTGTGAAAGCTCAAATCTTGATCATACCTCTGGCATGGGGAGCTCAATTGTTTCGGTCGATCCAGCTTTGACAACAAGTTCCAAAACTTTACCATTATCAGGGGAGAACTCTGTATCATTGTCGCGTTGCAGACCACCGTATCGGATAGGTATCTCTTCAGCTGGAATGTACCTGAACCATTTAAAGATCAATCTCAGTCAGTTCACAAATTTTCATTTATTGACATGAATTGAGAGAGGGAGAGAGAGATAAACAAACTTTAGAAGTGTTTCGGTGACGCTGGCAGGCCGAGCAAAGACAAGCTTGCTCTTTGTTCTTTGGGTCAGGAAAGGCGACAAAATCGAGTGGAATGCATAGTACCAGAAGGGCACATTGATGAATATCTGTAGTCATAAGTAATCAAAATTAGATTTTTATAACAAAATGTGAGCAGAATTCACAAAGATCTTCATTTTGTAAGGAAAACAAGGGATCCAATCAAAGAATCTATGTCTATGATCCAAAATCAATGAAACCCTCATCACATAATTGATATCAGAAAGGCACATTTATGAATATCTATAATCATAAGCAATCAAAATTAGATTTTTGTGACAAAACATGAAGAGAAGAAGAAACATAAAAAATCACAAAGATCTTCATTTTGAAAGGGGCACATGGGACCCCCAATCAAAGAATTTATGTCTGTGATCCAAAATTAATGAAACCCATATCACATAATTGACACCAAAAAGGCACATTGATGAATATCTGTAGTCATAACTCATAAGCAATCAAAATTAGATTTTTATGCCAAAACATGAAGAGAAGAAACATCAAAAATCACAAATATCTTCATTTTGAAAGGAAAACGTGGTACCCAAACAAAGAATATATGTCTCTGATCCAAAATCAATAGAACCCATATCATAAAATCAAAATTATTTACAGAATGTAAGGAGAGATGAAGAACAACTTACATTTCTCGCGACGAACTCGGGATAGTTGTCCTGGAGAAGCCCGACCGCCCGTTTCGTGGTGACCCTCAGCTCCTTCTTCGAAGGCCCCGGCGCGTCCTTCAAATCGGTGATCTGCAATATCGAAGCGACCCCGCCAGGCTCGAAATTGAGCTTCCTTATCCCCCTCTCAAGCAACTGGAACCTCCACCTTAGGAACCTCTCCCTCTTCTCTTCCGTCCCAAACGTCTTCTGATAGACCTCAGCATCGCCAAAGACCCCGTACACATTGTAGCATATCGGGTGCCCCTCCCGATCCGTGCCGCTCATATACGCCGCCCCCACCGCCTCCAGATCATCCCCCAGCCCCTCCTCGTCGAGGACCGAATCGATCCTCGATTCCTTCCTCCACCGGAGGGTGTTCTTCAGCATCTCCAACGCAGCCTCCACCTTGAATTCGCGCGCGCGCAAGAACTTCAGAAGAATCACGTCCGTGCCCGGGGAAGCCTTGCTCGGGAGGAGTGGAACCCCCCACAAAGAGACCTCCTTTTCAACCTCCGCCGCCTCCTCGAGCTTCAGTCGGAGCTCCGACAAGGCCTTCTTCTCGGCCTCGTTGAGGTCGGAGGGGAGGAAGTTCTCCTCCTTGAAGGAGGATCTCTTCTCGACGGCCGGAACCGGTTTCGATGAAGAGGGCCCTTCATTGTCCTCTTCTTTCTCCGCTACGACGGCATCGACCGCCTCGACGACGGCCTTCGGAGGCTCATCAGCGATGTGGGTATCGTCGGATTTAGTTTCAACGGTCATGATTGATGGGGGTTTGTTGAAACAGAGGCCCTCCTTGGTTTTGGGTGGGCTCTGTTTCTGAATGTTTTTTGTGATGTAGAGAGAGAGGGGTTGAAGGAGGGGGTTTATAAATTTTGCTAAAAAATAGGGGGTGGGGAATTAAAGGGTCTTTAACGGTCAAATGCTGAGCTGGCGATAGAGGAGCCGTTGCCCACGTTTGGTTTAGCTGTGGCGCACCGAAAATAGAAATACTTTTTTTTTGGGTGGGTGTTTCAAAAAATAGAATGAGATTTAACGGCTGGAAATCTAGATTTGTTTTTTTATACAAATATATTCGTTATCATGCACGTGCAATATCACGTGGTTCAATATTCTTAGTTATATATATATAAATGAAAATAAAGATAATTACATAGAATTAAATAATCATTAAATAAAAATACAAAATGTATTTACGAATACAATGCTAAAAATAATGTTTTTTATTTCATTTAATATATACAAAGATAATATTTAAATATTTTAATTAAAATATCAATCAGCAATTTTCACTAAAGAATAAAAAAACATTGGACACATTTTTATTTATTATTTCAAATACTTATTTGTTCAATAACTAATATAATGAATGAAGAATCATCAACAATTTTAAGCTAGGAAAATATAAAAAAATAATATAAAGACTAATCCAAAGCTTATGTACCTATAAACAAAATATAAATGAAAGACCAAATGTTCAGAAATAAATGTTGGGTAAATTGAATAACTTTCAATTGAATAAAGAAAAAGCGAACAATATATTAAAATGTCATTTTTCATAACATTATAATTAATTAAAATTAATTGTATACACTGTCCATTACTTATATTTTTATACATCAATTTGTTATTTGTACACAATCTAAACTTGGCATTTCAATCAATGTTAGATTGTACTCTACCGAAACATTTGATTTAAGAAATCAGCCAGAATAATTGGTTTAACACCTTATAGCTCATGGGGTCCCAGACATCCAAGTTTCTGATGGGTATTTAGTATTTACATATATGCTTTTTAAATTTATTTATTCAACGATAAGAGGCATGATGATGAAAGACATGGCACAAGGCATGGCACACATGAAACAAAAAAAAAATTGTCTATCAACTTAGTTCATATCTTAGAATAGAGATGCTCTGAAAAGGAAAACACAAAATTACATTTTAGATGTTTTCAATGTCAAAAAGAATTCTTAATAAAACTCTACTTTGTTATTTAATCATATACACTCATTTTAATTCATTTTTTACATTATTTAATGAATTCTAAAAATGATGAAAAAGACATAATAATTAAATGAAAAAATAGTGATCCACATGGAAAAAGACAGATTATCAAACTAAGGCAGCAAATGATATGATAATGCATTAATCTTTAAATCAATTAACTTGAGTCATAGTGTGTCACTGGCATCCAAGTTTAACTTCATATAAAACCTAACATACCTAATTAACATACTTCAATGATAAAAAAAAAAAAAAAAAACTTATGGCACAATTCTGGAATATTAAATTCATTGTATAAATTGAATAAATCAAATAGATTACTGATTTGCAATTTTTAGGATCAATTAAAACAATTAAATTAAATGGGTAGATTAAGTGAAAAAAGAATCAATTTATTATTAAAAAACAACACTCCTCGAATATGAACAAGAAGGAGAGAGATAATAAAAACTATTTTCATGAATTTATTTATAACTTTGATACACTCATGCACTGTTTGTTTCGTGTCATTTTTTTGGGATAGAATTACTTTACCAGAAATCAGTTTACCATGAATTATTTTACCAAGAATCTTGATTCCATCAGACTGTTTGGTTCGCTAGTGGATTTCTCCAAATGATCATTTTCAAGTGTTTGTTCCATACATGGAAAATGATAAGGAATTTGATTTAAATGTATAAAATACTTTTACTATTATATATATACTTGTAAAATTTATTTCTTTATCTATATCACAATAATAAAAAATAATAATTTTTTTATAAATATTTAATGAATGCAAATAAATAAAATAACCAATTATGTAATTAAACATATAATGATAGTAATTTTTCTAAATCAGTTGAATATTATGAACTCCCCTAAAAACTAAATAACCAATTTTATTAATTAGGATTCAGAGGTTTTGCTTTAGGCCTAAACCCACATCACATATTATACCAATTATAATAATATCTAAACCCATCTACAAAAATAAAAACTAAATTTATAAATATAAATTAATTTCTAATACACAATTAAGATTTTTCACATCGCATATAAAAATTATAACAGAATTTTTTAGTTAAAAAATCAAAATGACTATATAAACCCATTATATGGGTGGTGGGGAAAAAAAAGAAGAGGATGCTATTTATATTAGAAGGGATATACATAGTAATTTCATTAATTTGTAAATGATATAATAGTAATCTAATTTAGGATTCATTGTGGAATTTGAGATTACCACCGCAAAGGGTGGGAATCTAATTACACCCTATTTTCCCTCATGGATGGATTTTAATTCTAGTGAGACACACAATTACCATCAAGATTACCACCAATCAAACACTGAATTTTATACACTTTCCTAATAATCTAACATGGAATCAAATTCTATCACAGAATCACACGAACCGAACGGAGCGTCAGTCTATTTTGCAATCCCTAGCTAAAAAAGAATTAATTAATTTTATTTTTAATATTGACTACAAATTATTTAAATGTTATCTAAATATTCTCTAAGAACATTATTCCGATTTTAGATATTCATATCCATATAATTTTTTAAAGTAAACTCTATTTCTATATATTTTTATAATAAACAAAATCGGTTTTGATTAAATTAAATTAAAGATACTCCATATAAGATTTTAAAAATAATATTTATTAAGCTATTCAAATTCTCATTTCTATCTTTTGTACTTTCATTAATGATAATTATGGGTGGGTTTTTGGTGATAGGTAAATACACACTTATTTTTAAAAATCAATTGTGACCATGAGGTGACAATTTAGTACAAATTTTTAATAAAATTTTCAGTTTCGTAGGGGTCATAGATATTTTTCTATCTCATTTAATTTTATTTATTATCAATAATTCATTTATTTTTTTACATCTCAAATAATTAGTACTTCACATGGAATAAAATAAACCAACATTGATTTATAAAAATAAAAATAAACCATAAATAAATACATGACATATAACAATAATTGAATTACATGATTACTAAAAATATGATATGATAAACAAATGCTATTAAAAGTAATTGATAATAATAAAATTTAATATTCCACAGGAAAAAATTAAAACCAAATACAAATATAAGTGAATGACATGATTAATAAAAATTAATGTGAATACAAAATCAAAATATTAAAAATAACAACTTACTCTTTCTGTCTATCAAATATGAAATAAAAAAAAATATGTTAGATGTAATTATAGAAATTCAAATCCAAAGGAGAAAAATAAAATCTTGTTAGTTGTACCTTTCATCATCCTCTTTTCCTTTTTTTTCTCTACTACTCAAGAATTTTCACAAATATACTCGTAATTACTTTGCAATCCAACACAATGAACCTACAATCAAATCATCATCCTCATCAATAAGTATCATAGAAATGTAAAAAAAAAATAACATAGCTTATGCAGGAAAAAAAAAAAAAACACAACACAAACACACAATCGAAAATGAAAATATTGGGTTAGAATCCTTTTAATAAGTAAGTAATAGATATTCATGAAAATAAAATTTAATGAATATATATGGTGAATATATTTAATTTTGAAATTAAAAAATTAGAATATATAGATATGATTTGTTGATTTAAAAAGATATATATATTTATTTGATTTAATAAAATCTGATTTTGATATCTTAAAATTTTATGATTTATCTAAATCTGATAATAATAAAGTAGTATTTAAACATATCATAATCTTATTAGATCAAATCGTATCATTTAATGATTTTAAAATTTAAATAAATCTATTACTATCAGTAATTAAACAATTAATTAAAGGAAATGTGGGTCACAAAATTCTTTTAATAAGTAAGTAATCGATATATATATTCAATCATTCATTTATACAGTTGACATTAGAGCAGGTAAATGAGCCGAGTAACTCAGGCTCGGTTCGGGCTTGGCTCGGTTAAAACTAGTTCAGGTTCGTTCGATTAGACAAACGAGCCGAGTTTGAACAATTTTTAAAGTTCGGTTTATAAACAAGCCGAGCCGAGTCCGAGCCTAGACGAGCTTGTTTATTTAACAGAAAAAGGTGAACGAGCCGAGCCCAAGCCCAAGCTTATGTTACTTGCACATGTATAAGGTGCTGTGATTTATGAAATGTGACTTCTCAAATGCTAAACAAGTTTAAATTTTAGCTAAACGAGCCCGAGCCAAGCCTTGATTCGAGCTTTAGCTTGGCTTGTTTAACAAACGAGTCGAGCCGAGCCGAGCATCAACCGAGCTTTTCATGAGCTTAACGAGCCGAGCTTAAACACAAAATGAAGCTCAGTCCCGAGCTCAGCTAAGCCCGAGCAGAGCCTGATACTAAACGAGCCGAGCCTGAGCAGGTCAAAACTCGGCTCGTTTATCACCCCTAGTTGAAATGATATAAGAGCTTTATTACACTGTACTTTCACAGTCTTAGATGTAGTATTATTTTTAAAAAAATAATATATCTATCTATATTACTAACCGAAAGTTGTTATATATGTGTCACTTTTTAGCCTGCTGGTAACCGTTGGAGCGTTCTGGCAGTTTTTCGTTTTTTTTCGGTTTTCGATCGGAACCGCTAATTTTTGGACTGTTAGCTATCGTCCTGAGTTAGAGGACTCCGATTGAAAATCTAACTACATATTTGGTGTCCTGGTGCCATTTTAGGCCTCTCACGAAAATTTTGTTGAATTCCGGTAACGTTTCTGAAATTTCGCAGTTCCGGGGCGTATCCGGGTATTTTAAGTCGCTTACTATATAAGAGGTGAGCTAAAAATATCTGGCACTATTCATCATCTCCTACCTTGAGCCCTCTCTCTCCTCTCCTCCGTTTTTCTTGCTTTTGAGGCCCTTAGACCCCTCAAAGCTTAAAACCCAAAACCTAGGAAGTGTAGATCGGGTCCCGATCTACACCCCGGTGGTTTCAAATCCCAATTCCGGCGAGATTTGCCCCTCCGTCCGCCCTCTCTTCATCCCTGATTTGAGCCATCTCGGTGGTGGAGGTAGATCCAGGCGTTGGAAACCTTTTGGGAGAGGTTTCGGTGCGCGGAGAGCAACCGGATTTCCTTTCCTCCCCTTGGTAAGCCTCTTTTCCCTCTCTTTCTTGCTTAGATGTATGCTAGGAGGGTGGAAATGGGGTTGGGGGGAGGTTGGCGGCGGTGGGTGGCCGCCGGAGGGCTGTGGGAGGCGGTCGGAGGCTGTGGTGGTGGTCGGAGGTGGGTGGTAGAGGAGCTCGGGCTGGCAGGCGTGCAGCTCGGGCTGGCGGGCTGCTGTCTCGGGCAGGGCAGCAGCGCAGGGTGGTGCAGGCGCAGTGGTTGGCGCGGGCGCGCGCGCGCACGGGCGTGCGGCGACGACCCTGATTCCGGAGAGTGGGACAATCCAACCCAGTATAGAGGCGTTATACGCACTTGGGCGTATACCGACCTCTCCTGGGGCAGCATGGTATTAACCTGTAGTAATATGTATTGCATGTGAGCATGATTTTAAATACAGAATGCATGCTACCCTAGGCTTTTATGTTAGGGACTTGCACCCATAGGATAGGTGTGAGAGCCATGCACCATGTCCCCCTGTTTTCATGCTAGGAAACCTCGGCCTATGCATGCGTCCTACTAGTTTATTTATTAAATTAAATGCTAGTGTATGTTAAATCGCATGCCTTAGAAAATATTATAGGGAGGAGCCTTGCGAGGTCAACATTGAGACCCGTGTTAGGGTACTCCGTGTTCCTTGTTTGGTTGTCGGGATGTCCTGTATCGGGACCTCATGCTGCCCTCCCAAGGTTTCTAGTCCCAATAATATTATAAGTAATGTTGCATGATTGATATGATTATTAGCATATTAGTGAATATTATAGGGGAGGGGCCTTGCGAGGACAGCGGTGAGACCCGGGTTAGGGTACTCCGTGTTCCTTGTTTGGTTGTCGGGGTATCCTATAACGGGAACTCACGCCGCCCTCCCGAGTTCTTTCCCCCAATGATATTCCAGCCTTGCTTTTATTGTACATGTTTCCCCGCATCTTGGTTATGCGCCCTGGAGGAACTCTGAAGAGTTCATGACATTTGAGTTGTAGAGATGTGTTGTCGGCGGATCCGAGTGGATCATATGCGTATGGATAGGCTGTTCTGTTCTCTTCGTTGGATCCGGTAGAGACTGCCCCAGCGTTAGAAAGGCCGTCCTTCGGAGGACCCACATCAGTAGGCGCCTCCCGATATTTGTGACGGACTGTGCTGAAGTTGTGGGTGGAGACCAAGTGGCCTACGGAGTGGAGGAGAGACTGTCACGTAGAGGCTGGATAAATAATGGAATTGGTAAATATCGTCTGTGATGCATGGGTTGTGCTGTTCACTGAGCGTGTGGCTCACCCCTCGCATATGTTTTTCCCCAGTATATGTTCAGTTGTATTTGTGTATATTGGCTCTCACAGGACAGATGATTGAGTATCGAGTCTGTAGAATGTTTATTTACAGATTCAGTCTTTTGCTTCCGCATTTGGTGTATATATCATGTCAGCCCCTTTGTTGCATGTGTGTCATTCTAGTTGTTTGTGTATGATATATTATTGACCTCCTGTGTAGATTCTGATATTATATATACACTTGCCGCGTCCCGTATTTTCAACTTTGTAATACTTTCATTTCAGAATTTACCCTTAAATTTTATATGATCAGTAGCTTTTGGATTAAGGATAAGAATGAAAAAAAAAAGGATAATGTGAGATTTTCATCAAATCTAATGAATAGTGGTGATCATGCCATATCATCATTTTTTATTATTATTATTTTAAATTTGATTGAGATAATTATAAAATATACATAAATTTTAAATAGCATAACATCATATCTACCAAATATCATTCAATTCTGATAATATAATGGATTATTTTTTAATTGTAACTTACTTATTATCATTTTATAAATATATTTTTATTTTATTTTTGAAATATTTTTTTAATGATTTTACATTATATCTTAAAATATATTTTTATTTATAATTAATTATAGGATACTCAAAATATTAAGAATATATGATATATCAGTTTTTTTAAAGCACACAACAAAAACAAATATATATGTAATCCTTGATTTTAGAGATCATAATTGATCCTCATCTATCTATTTATATTATTAACCAAAAGTGTTTTGAATTGTATAACATATTTTACATATCGTGCTACGTCATCATATTTTTTTTGTTAGATTGAGATACTCATGGAATATAGATAATAAAGAGGTAATTTCATATTAAATATGAGTGTCAACATTAGATCTCACTTTTCATCTTTAAATAATCAATTTCAGGAAAAATCTATTTCATAGTCATAAGTATATATTGAAAATATCTTTTCAACGAGCTATTGATCACCGCAATCTGAGTTATATTTGAAAAGTTATGAGTTTTTAAAGAATATCGGAAATAAATTAATTCTTGGTTTTTTTCGTGTTCGGTTTGATTCGGGTTGGGTTAGATTCATGTTTGACTTTAAAAATGTATTATTTTAAACAATTAAAATTTTGTAAGAGTTAATTCTTTGCGTGACAAAAAAAAAAGATGAAAATGATAAACATTTTATCATACATACATAAGTAAAAGATTCTATATAAAAATAGATATATGGAAATTATAGAAATTAATTGAAAGATTTTACATAAAAATAAATTGTACAATTCAAATATTATCATGCATATTAAAAAAATTATAATTTTACTTAGATATGAAAACTTCTGGATCGAGTTGATTTGGGTTATCTGAACCCTCAACCTAAACCCAATTCAAATTGGGTTCGGATTACTCGAGTTCGGGCTCTGGTTGAACATGAACGCTAACACCCCAATCTAAACCCGCCCAAAAAAATTTTGGTTGAGTCAGGTTCAACCCATTAAAGTTGCACTCTTAATTTTAAAGAATTTAAATTATACATATATGTCACATTTTTTTATCCATTCCAGCGATTTTTTTTTTTTAAATGAATTCAAGCGATATCGTTGTTTTTAGAGTTTCAAATGGAGTATGTTTACAATATAAGGTTGGTGGAAGGATATATATGTTAACTTTTCATTTTTAGTTGTAATATATATATATTTTATATTTCATTTTAAATTTTATAGATGATTTATTTAGTCATTATTAAAATTTTCATTATATCATTTATTATACATAACATGATATTTTATATCACATATAAATGGATTAAAAAACTTAAAAAGTGTTGGTTGTGGACATTTGTTTTAAAATATTTTTTAAAAAACTAATAATTTTTATAAATATTGAAGTAAAATGAACTAAAAGGGTAACATTTCATACATGTTTGGATTCTAGTAATTTGGATGGACGCAGTCACGCAGAGGTGAATAAAAATCAGAAAAACAGTACAGAATAAAAATAAATAATTTTGTTTTGTGAGGAAAATGTATTTTGTGTTGTATCATAAAGAATCACTTTACAAAGGAAAAAGGACACTATGGACATCGGGAACTGAGTACGAACTGTACACATATATACATTAGTGTCTGACAACATTAAAACTCTTCTGTCTCGGTCAAAAAAACACTCCCCCTACACTGGATTAAAAAATAAAGAGGGTACTGTTAAAAACTTTAGTCTACATGCACGCTTTGTAAGAGCATTACAAAGGAGGGGTTTGTTCAGCTTCTTCAACTAATTGGAGTGGGGGAGAACAAACAGCTCCTACAGACTCTTCACTCCTCAACAAATCGGGTGGGAGAGTGTGGATACTCACCAGAAGAGAGAGGCACATTAAAACTCCTTAATGTGGGGCCACATTAAAAAAAATATATATGTATATATATTCTCTCATACAATGGATTCCACAAAAAATTAAAAAAAATGAAAAGTTATAATATATATATATATAATATATTATTATAGGAGTCGTTGAGGGAATATAGTTGAATATATACTCTAACCAAGACTCCTTAACTAGTTATTTATGTCATACTCCACCAAATGAAAATGAGATTCATGAGCACCCTTGAAGATAACTAATTAGATTTAACACTAGGACTATTCAATATGATATCTTCTACAAGGAAGATGTCACGCACATGTTTTGTTTTAAAAATAATATACCTCACTTCTATAATACTTTCTAATAAATTATATGATACCATTTTGTAGAAAATGTAAATATATATATATATATATATATTGTCATAATGAGCAAATGAAGTTCCAAGGTATATAAGACTGCATCGTAAAAAAGAGTGAATGTTATGGCGCTCAAAATAAAAATAATAAAGATAAAACTCTTTTCATCATAAACACCCACAGTTCCTCCCTTACACCAGGTACTTCTCTGTGTATAGTAAACAAAGGCATCAACTAGATCTCACATGCCACCAAATAAAAGGGTGGGGCAGTATCTTGTGACATATAAACTCAAAATTTAAGGGAACACCTCTTCATGATTCAGCTGTTGATGGGTTGGCTCCCCTTTTAATAAAGGGTACTCCATTTTAAAGCACCACCTGCCCTTCCAACCACCACACCCCATCCCCTGTTTTGGGGAGGAAAAACAATGATCACCGTCCAATCAGAATCGGAAGGACCGCAGTTTTTGGTGCTTAAAAAAACCCACATTCAATCAAGGCAATCATGTTAGACCTGCTGCTTTGAATATGACAACAAAAAATGTTACAGCTTTGCATGTCGATGATGCAATACATAGGACTTTAGGATCTCTCAAAGATTACATTAGATATGATGAGTATGGAAAGAAAAGATGATTTATATAGAGGGATTTACAGCCATATATGAAAATTTTAGCATGCATGACATGCATATATTACAAAATTGAGGAAATTTGGCTCATCTTTGAACAGATGTATACATAAAGGTGGACTGAAGGGGCATTCGCTGATTCCCAGTATTGTAGATCATACAATTCAAATGTCTTTGATCATGTAAGAAAATAAGTTACTTTGTTTACTTCACAAGCTCATCATCGATGTCCTTGAATTCTCCAGTGATCCTGCATAAATGAGGCATTTGAGGTTTTAATTAAATCAATAAAAATGAAGTTGGTCTCAACAAAAAATCTAAATCCACAAGAGCATAGTTCATAAATTAATGCAACATAAACATTAAGAAGTAATCTTCATATAATAACAATAACAATAACAATCACATTAATAATAATAATAACAACAATAACAATAACTTTGACAGCAAGTAAGTGAGAAATTTAGAGCAGTATTATCTCATGTGGATCATGCAACAAATCAAAATAACAACTCTATGCACGCAATATCTTAGGATTTAGTAAACTCGCTTGCATAGGAACATCACCTATCCAAGGGTTTGACTTCAAATGTATATTCCCCAAAGTTATATAGACAGCGTGATGAGAATGCGAACATATAGTGAGACAACTAAAGGTGGCTTCTTAATTAGCATACTAACCTCAATTAGTGCAAGCGTGATTCATAAATTGACAGCCTCGAAATGTATGATCACATATGATGGCATGATAACTCATTGGAACAATAAAGTCCTTTAGGTTAATGGGATCAAGTCAAGCTTTCCTATCAAAGTAAGTAATCGTTTCAGTCAAATTACAACCAAAAGTTTACAAGTTCATGTTTCATGCATACAAGTCATAGTTACTGATTTAAATGAAGGTCAGATAAACAAGTGGAAGATAACCAAATGAATGATAACTATGTTGGCATGAAAAGTAAAAGGTCTACGGAAGTAAGATAAGCAAAGAGGGGAGTGGTGAAACCTAGATTGAAATAGTTATTAGTAATATGCAAGGCCTACATGTTGGAGAAGAGGTAGAGTAAATGGATTATAAAACAATTAGTTTCTATCAATTGAACCCCCATCCTATCACAAAAACAAATTAGCATTTTGGAAAACATGCAAAAATATTACTCAATAATAACTGAACAAAATTGCAACACATGTATATACACGTATTCATATCTACATACTCAATGGAATAAGTTAACAAAAAGCTGCCCACCTATCATACAACAAGGATGCCTCCCCAATACTACCCATCACCTTATTTCGTACCTTTCTCACATATATCTGCATGATAACATTTGAAATGAATAACTGCCATATAATTCCATAAGGAAACGCAATAATATTTAGTCGCACATAAAACTAACCAGAACTCTATCAAGGGGGCCAAGTTTTGGATTCCGATTGCGGTGAACAACAATCCCATTGTCACATTTGTTGATGAAGTGTGCACTTCCGCTTATATCATATATGCTGGGAGGCATTCCACCCCAATGTTGCAGCTATACAAGTCTCAAAGTTTGAATACAAGGAAAAGGGGAATTGATTAACAACTGAATAATAAATTTGCATACCTGTCTAGGATGCGCAACAAACCAAACATGACAAGAATGATGCTGAGCAAAGCATTTAATCTTTGTCAAGATTTGACTTACATATTCTGTTTCAGTCCTGTAAACACAGAATGAAAAGATAACAAACTTCATGCAACTTTTATCACTGGGTAATCTGGTTATCTAGAAAAGAGGAGATTTTTAATTCCACAGACAGAGAGTGATGTTTTGTTTTTTGTTTTCTTGTCTTTTTTTTTCTTTCTTGTACTCATCTTTAATTTTTGTCATTATTTAATCTCAGCCATTGATCGAGTGTGCCCTTGACCTCTAGTTAATATAAACACATCTCATTGCAATCCCAAATCATATTTTCAAATTCTAAAACACTAAACAACTATTTTTCCTCCTCTTTCCCTTCTCATTGGATCTAGTTCAATTTGACGGTTACTTTTCAGATCAAATCTTAGATCTATGTTTCTTTTGCCTAGATCTACCTTTTGAACTGTGTATTGTTATTTTTAGTGATTGTTTTCCCCATCATCATCCTGCTCCCACAGTGTTTTACGTCATATTATTCATCACCATCTATGAAAGCTGCATTTCAACCAATTTGTTGGGACCATCAGAGTGTTAAGCCGTGTTATCAGTGCCTTGAGATTCATACTGAGTGAATCAACAAGCTTTTCATACTTATTTTTTGGATCATAAAATTTACAATTTATGTTTAACATGTTTTGATTTATCAAGATCTTCTATGTTTATGCCCATTTACCAAGCCCCATTTGGTACACACAGGGCTGATCATATCATTTTCCTTCTTTGTTTTCCTTTTCCTTTTTCCTCCTCTTCTCCCATTAGTGATTTTAAGAGCAGCAATTAGAGAACCACAATGGAACATCAGATTAATGCATATGGGGAGAAAGAACTTACTGATTAAAGAGACGTTGATGATCCAGTTCATTGTATGGATCGATGACAAGGCCACGCACCCCATGTCTTAAAACTGCAACTTTGGCAAGTTTAAGAATCCAATTGATAGATGGAAGACTATCATTTTCACACCTGTCAAAAACCCTAATAAGCAACCACTTTTGAAGTTTTCATTACTTGTGTATATCCAGCATATTAGACAATTAGACATGTTGGCATGATAGCTAATGGGTCCTTGAATTTGCAAACTCACCTGATAAGATGAAATGTCTCATTCAACCATTTTTTCCCTTCTTCTAACTCCATCTTACTTATACATTCAACATTCTTCTCATATCTATACACAGGCCGAAAAGAAATGTGTGCCATTTTAAAAGAGAGAGAATTAAGCAATTGAGTATTTCAGGCTGCCCTGTAAACTCAACCAATAAAACAATGTATATCAACCAGGTTTACACTCAACCAATAAAACAATGTATATCAACCAGGTTTACATGTGCCAAAACAGATGATATATGCCATGAGCAACTAAGCCTTTGATGAATTGAGAGCTGATAAGGCAGGAGGTTTGATAAAAAGGCCAGATTATGGAAGTCATGTGATAGCAAAACTAACCAAGTTTAGTGTACAATGACAATGGAGTGGGATGTTCGGGTAACTGAACCAACCTGATCCTGTTGGGATGGATACAGGTTCCAGTTTATTATATCCAACCTTGATCTAACCCTAACCATTGCAGATGAGATTCGGATTAGGTTTCAAGTGTAAAACCCATGTTTCCCTGCTACACCTCGTTTATCTAAAAACATGCCAAGTATATCATTAAGAATTATGTTTTTGTTGATAAGTGGTGCAATAAGATAAATTAATGTTAATGGTGTTCACATATATACAGAGTTAAGAATGAAATACAACAAAACGTGAAAATGACAAACTCTCAAAGTCAAGAGGTTTGACTTGACTAAAAATAAAATAAGCCCATCTATCTTTTCGTCTTTTTTTGCAATCAGTAGAGCAGCTAAGCTTTAATCAAATAAGATTATATATATAACATAGCGATTTGATGCAATTACTTAGTTTCTAAAATTTTAAAAAAGAAATAAATATTAGAAAAAGAACAATCCCCACAAGACCCACCTAAACCAGTGAGGCGAGGCGGATTCGAGTTTCTTAAATAATAAATACTCATTGAGAGGGGTTTGGGGCGGAACAGTCAAACCCGTTCTGGATCTCGAAAAAATTTGTAATATGAATTTGTAGAGAGTTCAGGCTCAGGGTGAGGTTCGGGTGTGGTTTTGGCTTCGGGCTTACGACAAACCCTTGTCAAACTCGTCATGTAGCCACCCATAACTCAGTGTCAGCAAGAATGCATCTAAAAACAAATCCCGCATGTGCAAGAATAGTTTGATATTAATAGTATATTTGCATTTTAAATTAAAGTGGCACCAAATGCAAAGTAGTCTATACAGCCTCTCAGAAAAACATTCAAAAGGCTCAGCGGCCTTCACAAATCCTAGGTAAATTGCTTACATGAACAATGAAAAACTTCCAGAATAAAGCTGAAATAAGTAGATTCCTGCATCTATCAGTATCTAATCTTATAGTCCTTGTTTCTATGTACATAAAAAATAATAATAACAAAAAAAATTCTCAAGAAGCTCATAGAATTCCGTGGAACCATATATCTCACAATTAAGTATGGCCAAAATTCCTAAGAAGACCCATAATCGCGTCAATTTAGTATCACTGCCAAATCAAGCTAATGTAAACAACAGACAACAGATTTTGTCGTAGTCCAAGATGTTTCTAATTATTTTCATTTCATTTTTTAAAAAAACTATCAGTCCAATCATATTTAAGTAAAGATGTTGCCAACTACAAACATACCTGGCCGTGAAGAATGGTTTTTTAATATGCTTCTCTAATAGCTTTCTTGCATGCTCTTGAACCTAAAGACTTAAGTGCCAGGAATTAGAAATGTACATTGATAGTGAATTGAAGATAATAAGAATTTATCTGACAACTTGCCTTATTTTCCATAGAGCAAAGGGCAAACTTCCACCCTTCCCTTTCATTAATGTTGCACATCATGGCATCAATCCACTCACTTTTGCCTGAATTAGGCACCCCAGTTACTATAGTCAACTCCCCTGGTGTGACCTGCTCAAAGAGAGATTGACATGAGACACACTTGGACAAATGATTTCCACATTGTACCATATGACATTCAACTCAAATTAAATTCAAGAAGATTACTTTGAACTATAAATATATCTTCATCCCATGTTAGCAATGGATCATCCATGCAAATAATAAACATCTTCACGGAGAAAATACTTATATAAATGCATATGCACAAAACATCATAGCTTATTTCAAGATGATCAAAGCATTATCAAAAAGTGGTGACTATACAAAACAGTCAACACCAGATATATTGCTCACCTCCCAAAATTAGATATGCACCTAGAACTAGATAATGCTCACCTCCCAAAACTATATATGAGTCTAATCATATTTCAGGAAGTGATGACTATACAATACAGCCAAAAGCAATTAAGAAAAAGTTTTCTCATATGAGCTTTGGGCTTTCCAAATGCATTCACCTCCCAGAACTCCATAGAAGAAGAAGTTGATCAAAAACACAAAACATGCAATCCTTACTTTATACAAATCATTCAAAGCTTTCCATCCGGTTGAGACTCCAAGTTCATAACCACAACATCGGTAATACGCATCGATCTCATGGAAGTAGTCACTAAATGTGAAAAGACCACGTATGGGATATAATTCAGCATTTTCAATTACATTCTTTAGTGCCTCTCGTCCTAAATACATAAGCACCTGTAAATGAAGATACAGTAGAACACATAAAGGTAAGAACCTTTTTTTTGTTTAGCAATACGAATTGTAAGAATTTCAGAATCAAGCTCAAATATAATGCTCTAAACATCCATACTAGGCATTGATGATGTTTTTTTTTTTTTTAATTGTTAACACCACCTGTGTTTTACTTCAAGATACAAAAAGGCAATTTGTAAGAAAAGGTGGCAGCAGTTTGATGTGTAATTGTCAGGCAAACACATGAAAAAGTTCTCAAACTATACTTAATTTGTATTTATTTACGAGGACACTAAAATATCCATTTCCTTGGAAAACTTGACACAGCAACCAAGTCTCTCTCTGTTTGTAACTATCATCTAGTACGCAAAAATTTATTTAAATGATAGAAGTTTTAAAATTTTCACACCAATAAAACAAACTCGTTCTTTTAACTATCCCATCTTAACAAATATGAAATGATAAAAAAAAAAAAAACTGAAATTTGTCTCAATAGAAATCATGACATCAAATCCTGGTGTGGGGACTGTCCAATCCAGTAGTTTTTTTAGTGCAAAAAAGAAAGACCATACTTTACAAAAAATGCTTAGCTTCTTAGTGAAGGGCAAACACATTTTCTCCAACGCTTACCAGTTAGCATAGGGTGTAGTGACTCGCTGCCCTCTTTATACAAAACACAAGTTGATTCATTTACCAGTAGCTCCACACAATCACAAGTAACTTAGTGATAAGCAACAACCTATTTCCTCTTAAGGCTCATATTCAAAATCATAATATTGACTAATAAGAACACAGGCAATTAATCCTTCAGTTTAAGCAGTAAATCATTTGCAAGATGTCTTGAAAGATACAAGATCAATTTATCATATATATGTAAATCAAATCCCTAACCTCATTAGCATCTTTGCAAACATCAGTTTCATTTTTCATTGGCCACGTAACTCGCCAACATCTGCTTGTTCAAAAGATGGAAATGTGAGAACCATAGATGAGCCCGACAAGTCAACTTGAAATTAAAATATATCCAATAATTGAAATCTAAACCTCTCTCTACCAAGACGACGTGCAAGCTCTTCAGCTAAGGCTTGACCAGGAGCATCAGCATCTGTTGCTAGAATAATGCGGGAGGCCTAGAGGTATAAAAAAAGGATGCATTATGAAGATTTATATGCAATCAACCAGTGTTTAATGGAAAGGCATTTGTTAGAAAAAAACCTTTTCAATATACTTTCTGCAGTTCCACAAATACTGATATGCTGTGTCCTAGCTTTACAAAGATAATTTACAAGAATGTTAGATGACAGTGAATGTTAATTTTGAAAATGGCAAAGATTAACATGAGGGGGTATAGATGCCAAATTGCCAATCCCAAGTTAAGGTAAATATATAAAGCCAAATAAATTCTTTCAGAATAAAGACACTTCCAAGATGGATATAAAAAAGAAATTTAACATAATAAATTACAAGAAACCTCAACAATCATTTCAAAATGAATGCAGGGATTCCCAAAGAAGGATAAATGTGCAAACAACAGATATTGAAAACATGAGAAATTTGTTTCAAAAGGAGAGAAAGTAGCCCCTCTTAGTTTATATGAGTTGAAGCAAATAATACAGAACAAGAGACTGACTCAGTAGAGAGATTATTTACGTAACATTATTCGCATAATTATTTCTTTGAAAGTTTAAAAGATTACATAGTTCAAAATACCGTTCGATTTTTTTTTTTTTTTTTTTTTTTTTGAGAAAAACACAAAAGTTGATGGATCCATAGAATTTTTCACAGAAAAACGTTGATGTTATAGAAAATACATCACTGACACCAAGTCAGGTCAGCCTGGTTAAATTCATTTTTCTAATGGTAGCCATCAGACACATTGAGGTCCAACGGCTTAATATCCATTGGACCCCAACAAGTTATCTTTCTTTTTTTTTTTTTATAGAAAAGACTGCCCCATTTTTATATATAAAAAAAAATTAGTCCCTAAGCCGTTGGATCCCAACGAGTTTACTCCTTGATTTTAGTTTAATTTCCATCTCATGCTTTATATTCTAAAAAAAAATACATAAAATATTCACCAATAAATATGTAAACATTTACTAAATTTTTCAGTTTTTTACGATTTGTTTCCTTTTTATCTTTGAACAAATAACCAAATCGATCTATATCGATTTGGGGGGAGGGCTGATCATCATATCGACTTAATCGATATTTAGAACCTTAAATGGTTCACAAGGTATGCTATGAGAAGGCAAGTTTTTTCGTTAGCACCGAACCTTCTCTTGGTAGGATGGGAGAGGTACCCCTTCTTCAGTGAAAGGAATTGGGTTCGAATCTTGCTACCTACTGATAGGAGAAGATTTGACCGAGGGAAAAAAAAAAAAAAGTTTTTTCATTAGCAAGTTTACCTCTTGATCACAGTGCAACTCAGCTTATGATTTCTTTTCTCATCATCACCATCATCATCTTGGGAGTCTACCACCAAAGATTCTATTGATCTTGGAAAAACTACAAAAAGAAACGAGTGTGTAGTGTGCTAACCAGCATACAACAGAGAGAAAAGAAAGCAAAAGAGATGATGATGGTCATGGAAACGGTTAACCGACTTCAAGCATTCCCTCCATGTTAATAATCAGCCTCTATAGAATGTTTTCCCTGTTAGAAATAAACCTAGATGCTAACTCCCTAGCATTTTCCTAGCAAAAGGTGATGCCTATTAGATTTACGGTTTAAGAGAATGAACCAAAAATTCTATTAGGGGTCTGATCGCAAATATATAGTACAAAGAGAAAAAGGGTAAAAGATTAAACTATCCCTAAGATGAGAAAGACTAAAATACCCATAATACATATAAATATATCCAACACCCCCCGCAAACTCATGACCAACTTTCTGGAATTTCTTTCAACTTTAGACAAAGCATGGTTCTCCTCTTGCAAGTTCAACCCTTGGATTAACTTCCAAATCTTTCTTCTCCTGTATCCCCTCCAGCTTGTTGGATCTCCCCCAGACGTTCCAGAAATAATAGTCTATTTGAGCATCAAGGCCACCCGCCAAGCCCCAAGAACCCAGGCAAATCCTCCCTCCAAAATTGATCCACTCCTCAATTCACTCCACACTGAACCTCTGTATCTCAAATTTGATATGATAATGAGTTCTCTCATTTCCATCACTTATCAACAGACGAGTGTGATAATAAATAAATAAATGAATAAATAACAGCCATTGGGAGGCCTAGCAGGGAGTGCAGAGGTCCCTTTCCTCCCATTCAGCATCCACAAGATCCCAATTATCCTTAGTATGCTTGAAATCCCTCTTAAAGTGCTCCGGATAAAAGCTTGGTTGCTCAAAAGCATGTCAAGGGGACCCTCTTTGGCAATCCAGTCAGAGAATGTGCACGGTGGCAATGGCCTGAGAAAAAACACCTGCTGCTCTTCTGTCTCCTATGAACCTTGTTATGCTGAAATCTCAAACCACGCATGTTAAAAAAATCCAATTTCCTTTCACGCACTTAATTAGGCCCATAGCCCTCTCTACAATAGCCATCAACCCGAAGCCCAACCAGAGCTTTGGTCCTCTAGCTAGACAGATTAATCTTCAAGAGTCCGTATAGCACTTACTCCAGCACACCACAATCCCCCAGTAGGTAACCCATTGCTCTTGAAATTTATGACAATGATCACTAGATATGTTAAACCATTGCAAACAAATCTGATTTAACTAATTCTTGATGACGAGCCAATTTATGGGAACAAGGATGTGCCGGTCAGCCACTATTAGATTTAGGGAAGACAGGGAAAAGATGAAATGGATTAAATAAACTTCAGAACTCCTCTTCATTTGTATGAGTTAATTTGGGGGAAAAGATGTCTTAAATTTCTATCCGCGAATCTTTCATCCATGGTTTCCCAGAAAACGCATACTCACTGATATCAGATTATCAGGTTTTGCCACAAGATCACATGTAACATTATAAATTTATATCTTACTATTGAAAAGACATGAAGCTCATTGTATAGGTCAATTCAGACCTTATCTTCACTTGGTAGAACTTTGTCTGAAATCTCTACAGGTGCACCATCTGGGACACTAACACAATTACAGAAGCCAGCCTCCTCCATTGAAAGCTTATCTATTTCACCTTCAACCTATTTCACATAAATGTACAATAAATAACAGACCATAAAAGTACAGAAGAACATAAGAAACAAATTCAATGCAAAGAAAGTCTGGATCAAGATAGTACGATCAATATATCGCTTGCTTCTTTTATATCATCAACACCGTAAAATATCTTCTCAGCGTCCTTTTCCTGTTAATTAAACATTGAAAGACAGAATTAGCGTTCATGTCAGGCCCCTCATGTCTTTTCCTACATATACAATATAGAAAAGTCCAAGAAATACAATCATGCCCATGGAAATTTTTTTAGATCACAAGACCTGCCAAAATTTTTTGGTGATGTCTCTGTATTTGCAACTGACAACCTTTCCATCTTGTCTATAAGGAAACGCGATCGCAATCTGTACGGTGAAATGTGAACATTTGAAATGCAAGTATCCCAACCCTTTAGAATTAATGCATTTCTGCTTACCCGGTCATCCCATGTACGCTGCAGGACAGCATTTCTTCGTAGAGTCTCCTCAGATATCATTCGAGCAGAAAAATATGCAAGGAGCTAAAAATCAAGACAGACAATATAAAAAAGTGACATACAGTGCACAAGCAGGACATAAAGACATTTTTTATTTATAAGTTGTTAAATTTTCAGAACTAAGTAAAACTACAGTGGAATTCCATCAACTAAAAAGTCTTCAGGCAAAAATGACACATATAAGTTCTAGATACATCTAAAAGCTCCTATAACTGAGAGCATAATTCTTGCACTAATCAAATACTAAAATTTGCAAGAAGCTAATTGAGATGGACTATCTTGAATCCGAATAGACCCCCTGCGAACATAACAGCATCCACCCTTCCGCAGAACTTCCCTCAGTCAACAATGCAGCTCATTGTTCCTTCCCATATGTTTTCTTCAAATGGAAGGCTACCAGTGAACAGGGTAAGGTTTTGGGTAAGCCACATTGACCAGACCACAGCAGGCACATTGGATTAAGAAAAGAATATAGATTTGAACCATAAAAATTACAGAACTATGAAACTTTGACCTGAGGAAGGTTCCAATAATAATAAGGTTTGAAGCTTAATCGAAATTTCAGAGTAAAAAGGCATTATCATCGATTACAAAAGAAATTTCACTAAAGCGATAAATGGAGGGTGTTTGGGGTAGGACTATAGGCATGTCCGCAGACTGATTACAGAGGGGATATACATATGTGATATGTTTGTATACGATCCATTCAGTTGTCCAATCCATTGGAAACCATTTGAATATATGGCAGAAACTAGTTACATGGCAACATTTGGATTTGAATTTGGGTAATATCCAGATTATCTAATTACTCCAATATTCCAGTTACACATTACCTGTAACGCCAGAAGACCATTTTCCAACATCTGGTTATCCAACCATCTGACATCTATACATTCAGGGGGATCAAATAACCAAAGGAGCGAGATTACTTACTATCTGTATGACTGTATCTGCTCCAAACTGAATTGAATGCCATTAATATAATATTTGCATTACTATCCAATAATCCAGACACTTGACTTGGGATGGATAACTATTGTTACTGGAACCATGATGTAGCTAACATAATTTCTTTGCGTTGCCAATATATATAACCCTACTTGATATTTGGAACAAACAGTAGACTGTTTCTATTTAATAAAGGTAGGAGCACAATGCCTGTAATTTTATTACAAGAGAGATCTCCAGAAACAGACATAAGTTCAAATCTTCCAAATTAACTAAATAAATAAATAAATAAAAAAGGTGGGAGATAAGCCACCACCCAACCCCTAAAGGTATCTTTCATCCCAGCAGGTCCAATCTGCCTTATACAATTATAAACCCCTTTCCAGTGATCACCATAATAGAATGAGATTGCAGAGCCAATTGCATTGTACATTAGTGGCGGTTGTCTCCTCTTTTCTACCAAATCAAAGGCTTATATTTCGGTCTCCAAATGTGCATGGATCCAAGCTTTAAAGTTTAAGTTGATTCCATTCCAACCATGCTCAAAATACACTGATTTTCTCTCAAAGAGTATAACATCACATGCTTGAAGTTGTAAACATTAGTAATGATTCAAAAAAAAATGATGGATCGTTATCTCCAAAAAATAGAGCATAAAATTTAGCATGGACTGTTTCCATGCTAAATTGCTTATTTCAGTGATAAAAGATCATTTTGTCACTACTCTATTATCTTCATTTCTACCAACTTTTTTCAAAGAAAAAGTGACAAAAAGATCCAGAGGAAACTCAATTCTTCGCAGTCTCTTAAGTTCTTAAGCTAAGTAGAATTCCTTTTAAATTAAGAACCACTAATATCAACTAAGCGTTTACAAAATGAAATTTACATATGATGAAGATTTTTTTCTAAAATAGATTGGAGTGGTGGTGTTTTAACAATTAAGTAATCATCAGGAGGCTACCAATAACTCTGCAATATGTATCCAATGATATGTAGGACATGTCACGACACACATTGGATACCTTTCTGGAAAATAATAATATTAATACAGAGTAGATACAGAAGATTTTGAACTTCAATGAAATGATGGTAGATCATGTTCAACCAGAAGCTCCAATGAAAAGAAACTGATATAATTACTTCCAGCACGGTTAAAATGGTTGGGAAATGAATAGACTAATTATGTCTTGAAACAAATTTCTACAAACCTCATTGCATAGCGGTTCAAGACAAAGATCTTCCTCAGATAAATTTCGGCGTTTCTTGACCTTTGAAATTGGGTTGATCGGGCCATAGTTGTTCCCTTTCCCAGAAGTCTGGAACAAAATACTTCAAGTCAATGTCAGATCTGACAGTATTCATTAAGGAAAATGTTAGACACATCTCTGACAGTATTCATTAAGGAAAATGCTAGACACATATCCCTGTTTACAGCCTCACTTACAGTCCGCACATGATTTCATTTTTAAATAGTACTTTTAGAAAAACAATATTGTATTTTCCAACAAATTGTGTGGAGCCATATACATAAAATGTTTAACGAGGCATATACCTTGTTTGACAGCTTCTAAGTCATATGGAGTGTAGGCAAGGCTGTAAACAGGACTGTGTGTAATAGTGTTCATTCATTAATGCGTTTCAATTGTACTATTACCATACATTAATGTATCCTCGCCACCCACATGTAGCCCTAAAGCAAATCCATAAGGCCAGCTCTCTGCACCACTAAAAAAAATATACTAAACACCTAGGAAAAAAGAACAAGGAAAAATTATCTCAGAATCATAGAGACAACATCCTTACCCGTTTTCATGGATAAGAATGGAAAGGCTCTTTTCCATTGAATTGCCACCTTTACACTGTTGTGTCAGATTTTCAGAAATGTTAACTAAGGATCCACATATAAACAGACATGAAAATACAGAAAAGCTCCATCAATGCAGAGCTATGAACTTACATAATTGTACACAATGTGCAACCTCAAAAAGAGAAACAAGAGACACATAATAACATATTGTCAGTTCAACAATAAACTTAATTCATAAAGATGAGATAGGCAATGTATTATGTGATTTTTGCGACCGGTGGTGCCTCAAGTAATTCTATTCTATTTTAATTTTCGGAAAGTGTGGGAGCTGACCACTAATTTTATTAAAAACTGATAAACTCCAAGTAAGGGAAATTAAGGCTTCATCCCCCAAGAAAACAAAACAATGTGCATCCATGAAGTTAGAAGAAGAAAAACTGGCACTAAGGTTAACCCCTAACCACCTACCCACCACCTATATAATAAAGGAACTTGCTTTCTAATAGACCCAAATCAGACCTAAAGACAACAAAAAATCACATGAAGGTTTTCATTAATCAGGTGTTGCAATCTATTAAATCCAAATTATTTAAAGTGAGTCATTCAGAAAAATAATAATAATGTTTTGGACATATTCCAATGTTGATTGTGAAAAAATCTGAATCCATCCATAATTACTTCATTATATCCATTAACATAAGCTACTATTTGTTCTTGCCCAACATCCCCACATGGACACTTGCACTATGTGAACTTGACAAAGCATAACAATTTCTTTGGTAGTCTGGTACAGGCTACAAAATAAGTGTCTGATAGCATTTTGGAATACAACTCCAACATTACCTATTTTGTACTACATTAAAACTTTCTTCTTTTTTTTGAGCAACTGATAGGAATGCTACCACCAAATATTATTAAATATTTGGGGTACACTACAAAGGAAAGCAAAAAGAGAAATAAAACAAAGAATAGATAAAGGAACCAACAGTAGATGAGAAATCAAGAAAATAATTATTTTGTTACCCAAGCAATCAAGGAAATAATTACTCGATAGGACTCCCCATCTAGGTCCATTGAGTCCCCGACACATACCTAACCCAATTCCTATATGTTTTCAATCAAAACTTGAACACTTAATCTGCACTCTTGCCACAAATATTTAATTCTAATATTGAGAATTTAATAATTACACTAACATATTAACTAGTTAGAGTTGAGCATTTCAATACCAGAAAATTGCATTAGCCATGAGTGCCATGTGCATTTGTTTTCTCGTCCCTTAACACATCATACCACACTATATTTCTCAATCAGCCATATTCTCAAATTACTTAAAACTATATCTCATAGTCAAACATATATGCTAGTTGTTCGTTTTGAAATACTCTTGAGGACCACAAGATAAAGAAAATCATGTCCAATAAAATATACCATCTAACCTATATCGAAAAACCATTGGTTACGAATCCAAATAAATTTTCTTCAAAAGTTTCATAGCCTAAGATACAAATCAAACCTTTTTCTTTGGATTGCGCAGTGTGGTTTTCTAAGCATCAGATCTCAGTACCAAAATCTTCCTCTTACTCTTCAATAATTCTGTTGGAATCTCTCCAGCACATACTATGTTCCTCTTGCCATCTGAGGCAGTTTTGAACTAAGCAAGTGTTTCTTTTCTGCGAGGTGATATAATTTCTCATAATGGGTGCAAGGCCAATTTGGTGTTTAATTTTGGGGAAAACACCTGGACTGGTGTCTCTCCTTTCTGGATGTTCTTCTATTTTCAATAAAATATGCTGGACACCCCACCTATTATACAGGAAAGAAAAAGCTTCTCTTGCCATCCAACCCACATACTAATGAGTACTGTTCAGTACGTACTAACTGCTCTACTGCCATGTAAACGTTTCCAGTATAACATACATCTCACTTTTCTTATGACAATAGCTCATGATATTGATATCATCGTATATCTAATTTTAACTGCATCCCAGGACTTTTATTCTTAAAAAAATAACTATGTTATTGACCCACTCAACAAACGGTAGATCACTCTTCTACTAGAGCTATGGTTTCTTTTTTCTCTGCGTTCTGTATGTTCCAAATTGGGCACTTGCTCCTATTTAATAGAAGTTGAATGCCTACCGTTTATTTCTAAAAAAAAACATTATTTGTTTCGAGAACTCTAATTTATTATCCCACTTCAAAAACAATTACCATGATAAAACGCACTTTGGTCTTCTTTTGTAATCCAGAAAGGATAAAATTTATGATTGCCACCGCCCTTCTGTCATTCTTCTTTGATATTTATGATGGACTCTTCTTCACTGATCCTCCACAGAATTGAGTCTCATCCCGAGTAATTGACTAATTGTGGATCTTTGGTACCAATTTTGTAGGCCCAAAATTTGCTCATACACAAAAAATAGATATACAAGGAAAATAATCCAAACATTCTTCATTTTAACTACACTCTTACATGTAAACTATATTTTTGTATCCAAAAAGTTATAAACATGATAAATCCCTTTCAATGCCCAGTTAGTGCCATTTTGAAGATATGGTAGAGATTGATTTTGACTTGTAAATTTTTTTCTGCATTCTTAAACCCTTTAATCCTGGAGTTTTCTTCTTACTTCGAAAAAACTAAAATTGATTGGCTTATATATCTCCTTTGTTTTTCCAACATAAGGAGGTCAGAAGCATATTTCAGAAAAAAAGAAAAAACAACATTGGATTCCAATTTTCCAACAGTAAAAATAACAGGGTAACAGGGGGTTCTAATATGTTAAAAAAAACTCCCTTCTTATATTTCCTTCTCATCTATCTTTTGCTTCTTGGTTTAAAATTGGGGCACATGACCCAGAATTCGCATCTCCATTAAGATGTTCCAAGACTATGACTCAAACTCTTCCATTTCTCACCATCCCTTTCAAACACAACTACACTAGCAAAATTAATTATATGTCTAAACAATATTTCCACAATTCGATATATCGAAGTTCAACATATCCTTTCATGCTTAAAAAGTACAGTTTTTTTATCCAATATCATGCCCACCTTAATTTGTATAAACACAAAAAATTGTACATTTTAACTAGTGATGAGAATATAAAATATAAAGTGCATCAAACAAAATGCACCTGTGGGCATAGTTCCCGCATGCTCAGCCCAAGTTTCATTTCTCCACATAGAATGCCTTCCTCCTCCAACTTCGATCTTAATAGAGCAAGTGGATCCCGAACAACTTTGTATCCCCTAAGTGCCAAATGAACTTGAAGAACCAAAAAAAAACGAAAGAAAAAAATAAGAAAAGAAAAATAAAAATGATCAAACAAAATTTTCACAAGGGCTAAATGGGATTCTCATGAACTAATATCGTCACAAGGGCTTGAGAAAGTTACTCAACATAAAAAGTAAAACTCCATAAATACATATCATATCATTGGTATAAAATTAATTTTTAACAAAAACATTAATAAAATTCTATTGGATCATACGCAAAAAATAATTTTAAAAGATTGATTTGTTATACCTAACAAGTGTGAATGAACAATCACATAATCATCTAGCAAGTTGCAAATACAAAAGGAAAGAGAACACATGAAAAATCAGAGATCAAACACAAAATGAGAGGGAAACACAGTTTTAAAATACTCAAATAGAGAGACCATTTATTTATTATTTATTACTTTTGAAACTATTGAGAAAGAAATAACTCATACCAGACTTTAAAAAAAATTTATTATGACCAGTAAAAAGACATGTTATCGTATTCCCTTTTTTCTTTCCTTTTTATCTGCTCATATATAATATTTTTATCTACTCAATATTGTGGGTCCCCCGGTGAAGCAACAAAAACATGATTCAAAAAATGGGTCATCCTTAAATCAATTCAAGATGCAAAGTTTAGCATGAGAGTGCTCATACACTTAGTCCGTTTCACAACCTCCTCTACAATCCAGAAGTGGTCTCCCAACCACCTATATATCAGTGTATACTACACTATCACAGTATATGAAATTTAAAATAAAAAAATTCACTAGCATATCTCAGTGTAGACTTCACTGTTTATAACAATATGTACATTTGCCGAGTGTATATTTTTTAGAAAACAAGAAAGAAAATCGGTGGGGACTATAGATGGATCGATTGGGCTGCATCCTGGGCTGGACATATAATTTTCCTTGACATAAAAAAGATCAAATGGTCAAGTGGGTCTGAGTTAAAAAGTAGCAATGTATAGATTCCATTGTGAATAAGTGCCTTGTCCATAAACCATGACAGAGATGACAGAGATTTGTATTGCTATAGCTGAACAGAATGTACAAGTGTACAGTCTAGAGTTACAAAACGAAGGCAGTAAAACCTTTCCAAAATGAACACACAAAAAAAACCAAGACGAGGATGAGCTAGAAGAGATAGCCTTTCTCCCTTAATTAAAGATGGCAGGATTACTAACAAGCAATTCTTTCTTAAATAAAACCAAAATCATTGCAAAGGCGGGGCTAAACGTGATTCTTACTTAAATCAATCCAAAATGGGATTTTTATCAAAAAGAACAATTCCAAAGAGCACAAACAGATGCCATTCTTGATGAGTACCTTCTCTAAAGAGCACGAAAGGCTTCACGGAGAGGAAGTCATGCGACGTCCCTGGTGAGAGGAGGGGCCCGGATAAGGGTTTGGGGAGGAGCAGGAGAAGGCGTTGATGGTGGGTGTGGTGGAGGAGGCGGAGAGGGTTGAGGAAGGAGGCTTGGGAGTGGGGGCATTTCGGGAAGAAGAGATGCTTGGAGCTTTCGGTGAAGAGGCGGCGGGAGAGTAGGGGCATATTGGGAAGGGAAGGTGGAGAAAGTACGAGAAAACTGTTTCTCAAGTGTCTTCCATGGTGGGTCGCGGTTCGGTTTCTCTCCTTGATATTAAAAAAAAAGGGAAAATGTCGGTTTATCTAAACCTTGATTTTATATTAAAATCCATGTGATCCCTTGATTTTATATTAAAATTCATCTAAACCTTTAAAAACACCAAGTAAATTCAAATAATCCTGTGAATAAAATTTATGTTAACATATGATAAATATTTTATGAATATTATGTTTAGATAACCATGATAGAAAACACAATATGCCAAAAAATTCTACAATATATTAAAAATGTGAAAAAATCTTCTATAAATGATAATTTTACTATTCTGAATAGGGTTTTATAATATGTCTAGAGGGTAAAATTGTCATTTTTATATGATTTTTTATATTTTTAACATATTGTAGTGATTTTTTTAGTATATTTTGTTTCAATCAGGGTTAATCAAATGAAATATTCATCATCTATTAACAAAAATTTTATTTAGGGGGTTATTCAGATTTGTTAGATGTTTTATGAGGATTAATTATGTAGATTTTAAGAAAAATCAAGGGGTAATATGAATTTTAGTCATATTTCAGAAGGTTGTATGGATTTTTTGTTATTTTTATCTACCTATAAAAGTATCAATCCATGAAAAATATTCAATTGACATGTTTACCGTTTCCAATTCTTGAAAATCATTTCCTATCCAAATGACATTTTGTTTGATATATTTATTCTTTCAAATTCTTGAAAATATATAACATTATATTAAAATGATATGATGTGTTAAAATTTATGCATTTAATAATAATACCCTTTCAAATATATGTCAATATGTGCATATATTAAATATCATAAATAAATTTGCACATCAAGTTTATATTCAAATTAATAATTTTTTTTCATTAAAAAGTCTTAATGTATGTTATGTTATATGTAATGCACATTTTACCAGATTAATCTGTATATCTTAAACTAAATTTCATATATATTATATACATATCTGCATATCTTAAAATATTTAATTATATATATTTATATAATTATATGCCTTTATACAAAGTATATAATATATGCATGCATAATTATATATCTAATATGATTAAAATTAATTAATAGAAGTGTTATAGAAAATTAGCTAATAATATACACATATATAATATATACATTTTATATATATCTAATTTTAATATATGTATATATCTTAATTATATATTTTTAACTTTATGCTACATATATAATGTATATAATTATAAGATGCATATATAAAATCATATGTTGTTGATATTTTTATGTATATAAAATTAATATATATGCATTTATACACAATTATATTAGAAGTATATCATATACGTTTTTTAATTATATGGTTATATATATTAAGATAATATGGTAACATATATTAATCTATGTAGTTATACTAAAAAATATTTCAGTTGATGATTTTACTCCTCCCAATTAATTAAATTCCTCTTAAACCCTTTCTCAAATGATCCCTTCACCTTCCCCGAATCATTTCACAAACCGTTGCCCACTAAATGCTATGCAATTCAGTCTCTTGAGCATGAACATTCACCTATGGGAATTCAAAGTGTCAGAGATTAGTTAGTCTTCTGAACCATTACAAAGTAAGAAAAAATGCAATGGGTTCTTCACCTTCTCTGCTTCGGGTTGAAAACCCTAACAATGCCGAAGATGCCCGAGGATGGTGTCGGAGAGGAGGCAATGGCAGAGACCGAGCTCCACCACCACCCGTCGATGCCGGATGCCAAGGACCACTTCACCTCATGGTCACCGACAGCAAATCCTTTTATTTGAAAACGTGATGAGTGTTTTTTTTTTTTTTGGTGAATCCCTCCCCACCCCCTGTTAGTATCGGTTTTAACTCCGACTCAATCAGGTTAATAGTTTTAATTGTTAAATTCTGGTTTGGGATTTCATCTAGGTCTTTTTTTTGCTGGTTTTCAGTGTGTTTTATTAAAATAAAAATGTGCTTGTGTTTCTAGAATTTTTGATGTCGGTCTTCTGCATTATATAGATTATTGCTATTCTTTGGCACACACATTTTTTGGGTCATTCTTTCTTATTGACTCAATTGTTCTAATCAATCTTTTTTGTGATTACTGTTTCAGATTGGGTTAGATGGAATTCGTATGCTTTACCCTAGCACGAGCAGAACATTGGGGATTTACCCACTTGAGACAATTAACATTTGGGATGTAAGTTGGTTGATTTGCCTTTGTGGATATTTAGTTGTGTTATATTTTGTTGTCTACTTGTCTTTAATTGAAATTTGCTGTAAGTTATATACTTATTGAACATTGGCCTTCTTTTAGGCTGATTTGTCTATTTGTATCTTCTGGTCTAAAAGTTCAGTTGATATAGAACCAAGACGCATAAGGCGGCAGTCAAATAGTTATACTACCAACATTCTTCTCGACATGGTTATAGCTCCAACCATTCTAGTGGGGGCTCAGCTGATTCATTTTTTGTTTTGTTTTTATAATTGAAGGCATCACTAGATTGAAGGTTTATATTCACAATTGTAACAACTAATGAAACTACCTGTCATCTGCTCCATCTTTGAATTGAGGTGTAGTTTGGATGGATACTTTCATATTAGTCTGTCTATCTGGGCATTAAATTATATGCGGATTATCATCACAAATTACAAGAATTCATGAATCTTGTGTGGTTTGTCAGATTTTCATATAATTTTCTTTTTCTCAAATGAAATTGATAGCTGATGGCTGTGGGCTACACTCATATATGAATTTATGCTCATGCCAATGAGAAATTTTACTATCATTCATATGAGTGATGCAATCGACTCAGTAATTTTTCTTTCATGATCATTAAATTATTTGCGAATCATCGTCACAAATTACAATAATTCATGAATCTTGTGTGTTTTGTCAGATTTTCATATAATTTTTTTTTTCTCAAATGAAGTTCATAGCTGATGGCTGTGGGCTACACTCATATATGAATTTATGCTCATGCCTATGAGGAATTTTACTTCTGCATCTGATCACATTCATATAAGTGATGCAATAGACTCAGTAATTTTACTTTCAGCACTAACAAGTGCTTGTGATAAATCTTGAATTCATCCATATGATCTTCTTTTTCTTTTTTGAGTGGATAGGCATTCTGGTTTCCATTTTTTAGCATTATTATGCACCTCTTGAGCACTAAATACTGTATATGCTCATTTTAAGGATAATAATTATGATGGTAACCTGTCATCTGGCTTGATGTTGAATATCATCGTGTGATTTGTCATTTGTTTGGTAGATAGGTCATATAACTATTTTTCTATGTTGTATTTGAGTGTCAAATTACTGGATTTTGTATATAAAATTGTGTATGCTGGTGAGGATGTGGTTTATGAAATTTAAATGACCAATGAAATTCAAATAATTAATGTAAGTGGAATCTCCTCATTCTTGGTAATTGTTCCTGTTGCAGCACAAGGAGATGGTTGGAAATGATATTATTGGTAGAAGCAGAGGAACAGCTAATGCTGGCAAGTCATCTGAACAGCAAACAGAAAAGAAGAAAGGCTTTGGTGATTGGATTAACTTGATGAAACCAGGTAATGAAGAGAAAAATCACTGGGTAAGTGCTGATTGGCAGTGTCTATTTGTAACATTGTTGCACCTTGCTGTTCCTACCATCGTTGTATAGGTGAGGCACCCCCATATTTTAGCTTTTCGGATTCCAGAAATATTAAAATTTGTTTTCCTTCTTTATGTCAAACATGCATATTGATGAAGGGTAATAAAGATGATCTCTGTCCACTGAATAAGTTGATAGATGCACGCAAGAAAATGAAGCCCAGTAAGGAATTAATATATTATCGAGTAAAATATGTCACTAAAGCAATCAAGAAGAACATAAAGTGTGTTGAAGGTACTAAGCACGGTGCGATAAACAGAAATATTTTTCGTTCAGAAGCACCATGATGTATCTAATTGGAGTAATTTTCTGAATTCAAAAAAATTTGAAGTACTTTGTGATTTCAGGAGCAGCAATGGAAGAATAAAGATATTCAAATTTGGCGTAATATAGCTAAAGGAGAATGAATATATCCAGAGACTCAAGAGGGATACCAATTGCGAATCGAGCTTTAGTTAAATCATCAAGCACCTTCCACCTTTGTGAAAGAGGTCAAGGGATCAAATCCTAGGAAGCATCATTCTTCAAACAAACAAAAAAAGAGATAACAATTCACTTCATAGTGCTACTGACTGGTTTAAGCTACGGATGTTTATTCAAAACTTTTGTTTCGTATTAACTACATATTTTTGTTTACCTTCCAACTAAATTTATATCAATAATGTGATTTGTAAAAATTATCATGTGTTAATATTATTATATTAAATGATTAGATATAGAAGTTAATATTTTCATTTGGGATGGGGATGGAATTTCAAATTTTGAAAGGAATAAAATCGTCAAAGGAATGTTTTTCAATGATTGGTACTTTTACACACACACACATATATATATATATACATACATACATATATATATATATATATTTTAAAGTTTAATTTATTATCTCTTTTTTTGTGCAGGCTAATCAGTATTTTACTTTTGAGAATATAAATACACAACATAGTGAACCAGAGAAAGGCAAGGAGAAGGTAAAATTAAACAAGATATGGTTGAAAGTTTTACAAGTAGCGTTAGACAAAAGCCAATGTCATCAGAGTTGTAAATGTATTTCTTTATATATATATATATATATATTTAATTCTCTTATTGCAAATGGTTGGAAACAATGTGTGTGTAGTGAGGTTTGTTAGATAGGACAGATTGGTATCTCCATCTATTCACAACTCTAATAACAATCTAAAACTCAACGCATTACCAAAAACTTTATCAACACTGTACTGAAAAATTATATATATATGATTGAAATAGACAAACTTTAACAACTAATGATAATAGTTTATAACAAACAGTTAATTTTAACTAATAATCGTTCATTACATTTCAATAAAGTAGTTTATGTGCAACGCACATGTACATCAACTAGTAGAATAAGAAGTATGTACTACAATTAATTAATTTAACGATATAATTTATTTAAAATATAAGAAAATTTAATAAGATATATATATTTGATACAATAAGTGGAGAGACTAATGATATATATGACTATATTTGTGACTGTAAAAAAAAAAACTAAGTGTAACTTAGCTCTAAAAAATATAGCAATAGAAAATATTAGATAGTGTTTATACTAACCCATTTTCCAACTTGATTTATAGTTCATATGCATGTTATTTAGTGTGCAATTTTGGTGGGTTAAACCGAACCTAAACAAATCCATACTTATTTTTTTATTGGGTTTGAGTCAATAGTTTTATAGTTTGGTTTAGGTATGGATTGAAAATTAATAAACTGATCTACATTGGTTTGAGTTTGTTTACTTAAAAAAAAACCGAATTAACCAAATTAAATTTAAAATACATGATTATTCATAATTAATATTCATTTAAATTATTCTTTTTATATTAAAAACTATATTGTAATTATACCATTAATATTCATAAAAAATGAATATACTAATCTATACAATCAATCATAGTATTTTAATATTTATGTAAAATTATAAACCAACCCCCAAAAAACTTTAACCAACCCATCAATCTTCAATAGTTCGTTCGGTTCAATCAATTTAATTCCGGTTAACCAAACAAAAATTGGTTCGCTTTGGTTTTGATTTTTGTTTTCTGTTCATTTTCAGTTTTGATTCGATCTTTTGGTTACATGTGAATATAGTTTAGTTCAGTTTTGATTTACAAAAAATCGAATTAAACCGACCGAATTACACCCCTACCTATTATAATTCATCAATAATCATTGTCAGGGGTGGAACCATCTTAGGCTGAGTGGGGGCAGCTGCCCCAACTCTGTTCTCACACAAGAACAAAAAAATATGTAACAAGTGTTGCCCTTAATCTGTGTAGGTTGCATAAGGGGATAAATTTGTGGGTTGTTGTTAAAGAATAATAAGCCAAAAAAATTTATGCCCATTAGTTGGTTTTTTTTTTTAGTAAAATGGTAAACTGTCACCTTTAAAATTAATCAGAAATGTTATAGGGTCCGAACGGGCATTAGTTGTTGGATAATGGTTTTTTTTTTTTTTTTTCATGTTTTTGGGCATTACAACCTATATGTTCAAATCTCAAGTGTTCTCTAGCTATCAACAAAGGAATAATGTTGATATGATTTTCTTAAATTTAAAAATGAAAATATGACATACATAAAAAGTTAAAAAATTTATTTTTTGTTTTGTTTGTCTTAATTTTGATGTCCCAAAGAAAACATGTTTACTAAACAAATTTTGGAGAGGCTTATTTTGAATTTTGGTGAGTAACATACTTGTACCACTGGACCTTTTTTTTTTTTATGTTGAAATGCTTGCATCTTTGCCCCCCACCAAATAGAAATTCTGGCTACCTCACTTATTATTGTAACGAGATATATATCTTGATAGAATTTTATGATATATTTTATAAATGAAACCACAAGCATATTTTATCAAAGTAGTGCATATAATAAAAAAATATTCAAAACCTGTGTAGGTTGTAATGGGATTGCAACAAGGGATGCACATATCATTTTCCTTACTTGGAGGACTTTTAGTTATCAGCCACTCTTATAAATCATTAGGATCTCTAAGTTCATTTATGAGATCACTACTATAAACGACTCTTCTTTGTTTAATAATAATATATATATAAAAAAATAGAAGATGACAATTAAATGAAACTATTTCTTTTGTTGTCCAGTTGCTTTTGCATGTTTTAATATAATTGTACTACTTAAATTTAGATAACATGAGATCACAAATATTAAAATACATACATAATATAATATATATCTTCATGAGATGCATGCATATTCCAATTTAGTATGTTTTAAACTAACAGTACTAAATTAAATTTAAATAACAGAAGCTCACATATATTAGAATATATAATATATATACCATAAAATACCTCTTGTTAATATTCGTTGAACAGGACTATATTTGTTAATTTTCAAAATAGTTGGGTTGCTTCTACAAATTATTCTTAAAAAAAAAAAGGGAAAAATTAATGTGACTCCCTGAAAAGTTAACTGTTTTAGCCTTTGTAAAATTAAAAATTTATCACATATCCATAGAAAATATGTATGGGTTATTAGTCCATGAATTAAATTGTTCGAATAAATACATTCAAATAAATTCCTATAAAATATGAAAAATCCAATTTAATCATTCTAATGAGAAAAATGCCTCTATCTTTTTTCTGAAAATTTCCTAACTATCCTATACTCACCAACCATAAGATAAAAAAAAAAAAAATTCGATGTAACTCCTTAAAAACTTATAAAAATAAAAAAGGTCTCTCTAAAATAAGTAAATCCTTCGAGCCTGTTTGATTGACAAGTGAGATTGGGATTCTGTGAATCATGTCAACCTGTGTGGTAAGGAACATGATTCAGAAAACATGATTAGGATTCTCAATTTTAATCATGTGTCTGGTAATGTATGGATTACAATATAAAAAATATATATTTTTAAAAATATATATATATATATATATATATATAGTAAAATATATATTTTATAACTAATTTGCTATGTTGCAAATTAGTTATGAAAGTTATGGTTATGATAGTAAATTAGTTATGATAAATCACATGAATCTCATATTATCCAATCAATAATTTATGAAAACTTCATTATTCATATATTATATAAATAAAGTAAATCAAGAGGATTTATGAATGTGTGCATCACAATTAATGCTTGAATGTGTGTGTGTTAAGGGTGATGAAGAGCCTGTGTAAAAATATTTTTTTTTTCAATCCACCCGGATTAGGATAATGAAGGATTCACAATCCGACTCTCTCAATCCCAATCTCAATCTCCCTTTTAAAATTTATTCAAACAACTTATTGACCTGGATTGAGATTCTCAATCATAATCCAGGCACCCAGCACTCCTATCCAAACAAGAAGTAAACCACAAATCTGGTTAATGTATTACGGTAATATATTAAGTAAATTTTAAAAAAAGTATTACAGTAATTTATCATGTATGCATAGAGTTAAGCACAGGTTAGTTCCAGTTACGGTAAGGATTAAAATAAATAGGGTTAAAGACATCTAAGTCTCTACAAACATGGAAAAATCCATATAAATCCCTACTAAAATTGGGACAGACGTACGAGTCCCTGAAAACTAAGAAAAACCCAATTATTATCCCTGAGTTAAATTTCAATCCAAACTTAACAAAATATTCTCAGAATATAATGTCGCATATAATTGTGTAGACATTGAAGTCCTTATAAACAGTCATAAAGATAAATTAGTCCCTGCAAAAGACAAAATTGCCCGTAGAGGACTTTTACATTAAATTGTGTACAAATTGCAGTCCCTACAAAATAATCATAAAGACAAATCAGTCCTTGAAAAAGATAAAATTACATCTGAAAGATTTTTACATTTAATTGGATAGACATTACAGTCCTTATAAATAATCGTAAAGACAAATTGGTCCATGTAAAAGACAAAAATGCCATTGAAGGATTTTTACATTTAATTGTGTAGAAATTGCAATCTTTATTTACTTATAAACAATCATAAAGACAAATAATATAATTTTTTTATTTATTCTTTCATCTTTTATCCTATTGCTCACACTTCACCTAAACAAGTAATGAATAATGCTCTTTTCTTTAAAGTGTCTGCTTGATTTGAAATACCTATACATGATTTTTTACAAAATTTGTTTATTTACATTCATAGCAGAGAGAATTTTAATAAACTCATGTTACTTTTTTTATTTTCCAACAAACAAAAAGGTAAAAAGAATGCATTCTACTGGTTAAAATATTTTTTTTACATCCAAATTAAGATCTTCAAGTGGAGTGTGAGCGATATGATAGAAGATAAAAAAATAAATTATATTATTTATTTTTATGATTGTTTATAAGGATTGCAATGTCTGCACAATTAAATGTAAAAATCCTTCAAGGGTATTTTTGTCTTTTAGAGGGACCAATTTGTCTTTACGATTGTTTATAAGTACTGTAATGTCTATTCAATTAAATGTAAAAGTCTTTCAAGGGCAATTTTATCTTTTGCGGGGACTAATTTGTCTTTATGATTATTTATAGGGACTACAATGTGTACACAATTTAATGTAAAAGTCTTTTAAGGGCAATTTCGTCTTTTACAGGAACTAATTTGTCTTTATGACGGTTTATAAGGACTTCAATGTCTACACAATTATATGTTATAGAATATTCTAGGAATATTTCGTTAAGTTTGGATGAAAATTTAACTCAGGGATGATAATTGGGTTTTTTGAGTTTTCAGGGACTCGTACATCTGTCCCAATTTTAGTAGGGACTTATATGGGTTTCCCATATTTGTAGGGACTTAGATGTTTTAACCCAAATAAATATTGTTTAATAAGATAAGGAACTTAGAGGATTTATTAATTTTATAGGGACCTATTTTTATAAATTTCTCGAGAGCTATATCGATTTTTTGAAAACAAAGGGAAATGGCACTCTGATAAATTTTAATGTGTAGTTAGAATTAATCATGTACCTAGTTAATTGGGGTGACAGTATGTATTGAAACAATCTTTTTCTAATAACACATTTCAAAATAAAAAGGATTAAAATCAATTTAACTAATTTTTGAGGGAGTTATATCGATTTTTCTCAAAAATAAAAAAAATTCCCTCCCCTCATCCAGCATAGGATTTTTATTGGCACAAACACAAAGCCCTATCCAATTAATGAATTGCCAAACCAAACACACCATGTACCAATCCAAAGGTGAAATGAAAGAAATGGATCCTCATATTCCAACAGTTCCATTGCATACATATATAAGAAGGGTTAAAGACATCTAAGTTCTTATAAATATGGAAAAATTCATATATATCCCTACTAAAATTGGGACAGACGTATGAGTCCCTGAAAACTCATAAAAACTCAATTATCATCCCTGAGTTAAATTTCAATCCAAACTTAACGGAATATTCCCAGAATCTTTCATCACATATAATTGCATAGACATTAAAGTTCATATAAACAGTCATAAAGACAAATCAGTCCCTGTAAAAGGCAAAATTGCCCTTAAAAGACTTTCACATTAAATTGTGTACACATTGCAGTCCCTATAAATAATCATAAAAATAAATTAGTCCCCGCAAAAGATAAAATTACCCCTAAAAGACCTTTACATTTAATTGTTAGACATTACAGTCCTTATAAATAATCCTAAAGACAAATTGGTCCCTGTAGAAGATAAAAATACCCCTGAAAGATTTTTACATTTAATTGTGTAAACATTGCGGTCCTTATAACAATCATAAAGATAAATAATATAATTTATTTTTTTATTTTTTATCTTCTATCCCATCACTCACACTCCACTTGAAGATCTCAATTTAGATGTAAAAAAAATATTTTAACTTGTAGAATGCATTCTTTTTACCTTTTTGTTTGTAGGGAAGTAAAAAAAGTAGCATGAGTTTATTAAAATTCTCTCTGCTAGGAATGTAAATAAACAAATTTTGTGAAAAATCATGTATAGGTATTTCAAAGCAAGCAAACACCTTAAAGAAAAGAGCATTATTCATTACTTGTTCAGGTGGAGTGTGAGCAATAGGATAAAAAATGAAAGAATAAATAAAAAAATTATATTATTTATCTTTATGATTGTTTATAAGTAAATAAGGACTGCAATGTCTACACAATTAAATGTAAAAATCCTTCAGGGGCATTTTTATCTTTTACAGAGACCAATTTATTTTTACGATTATTTATAAAGACTGTAATGTCTATCCAATTAAATGTAAAAATCTTTCAAGGGCAATTTTGTCTTTTGCAGGGACTAATTTGTCTTTATAATTGTTTATAGGGACTGTAAATTTATACACAATTTAATGTAAAAGTCTTTCAAGGGCAATTTTATCTTTTGCAGGGACTAATTTGTCTTTATGACTGTTTATAAGGACTTCAATGTCCACACAATTATATGTGATGAAATATTCTGGGAATATTCCATTAAGTTTGGATGAAAATTTAACTCAGGGATGATAATTGGGTTTTTCTGAGTTTTCAGGGACTCGTACGTTTGTCCCAATTTTAACATGGACTTATATGGGTTTTTTTATGTTTGTAAGGACTTATATGCCTTTAACCCATATAAGAAACCAATGTAAGTGACCACCTACATGACACACAACCAAACATTTCACAAAAAAAAATTCTCTCATGACCTGTCACATACGATTATTTATTATATCATATATGTATTTATAAAACCTAAAAGCTCACGGGATACACGGGCTGCTGGTTCGGGTAAAACAGCCTGATGTGCTGCTCAGTCTGTTCGCCCGTCTTGAGGTCCTCATTAGACATGGTGAAATATACGTCTCGAGCGGGCCAGGCCTCTGCGGTGTTCTACACATTTTTAGAATATGTTGTTTATTGCATTTTTAACAATCTCATATTTGATTTATTGAAAATGTTTAACCAACATTGGATCTTGTTGATCATGAGCCCCAAAGAACTATTTGGATCCATTGATAAATTTAATTCGTAAAGAAATCAAAACGGTCATAAACCTGTAAGTATTTTGATGCTCATGTAATTGAAATCTTTATTACAACATATTCATTAATCTCAAAGTTTTTTCTTTGTAGGGCAATGAAAATGTACAACATGAGTATTGGAAGCAAGGCAAAGAAAGTTACGTCTCGATATCACTATTGTATTTTATATTTCTTTTTAAGTTATATCTATAATAATTATTTAAACATGCATAGGAGAATTGCTTCTTATTAAACATGCGTAGGAAAACTGCTTCTACATATATCTATATTAAACAAGCACATTATCTAATTGGAGTTATTTTCTTATGCATGTTTAAATAATTATTATAGATATAATTTAAAAAGAAATATGAAACACAATAGTCATACCAAGACTTGAATCCAAGTGGTAACTTTCTTTGCCTTGTTTACAATACTCATGTTGTACATTTTCAACATGAGCATCAAAATACTTACAGGTTTACGACCATTTTAATTTCTTTACAAATAAAATTTGCTAATGAATCCAAATAGTAAACTGTATGTTCTTTGAAACTCATGATCAACAAGATTCACTGTTGACTAAACATTTATGAAATTGTTTAAAATGCAAGGAACAAAATATTCTAAAAATGAGTAGAGTAGAGCGAAGTTTGGCCGCTGGCTCCTCACCGATTCTTGGACCATTTTAGAGATCTGTTTGTCACTTTGTTGGGTTCTGATGGAACCTGTAATTTCAAACAAGCCCCAAAATAAGTGTTCTTCAACAAACAAGAAAAACAAAATTCATTATATAAAAGAAGCATAACAAGTTAAATCTTCAATAGGATAAAAAGAAAAAAAAAATTAAGTCAAGTTCTTATTGCACAATCTATTTCTTACTCAGTCAAATCATCAAACAAAACCAACGAAAGAGTACTCTCTGTAAAAACCATAAACATAATTCAAATTGTCAATTTGTTCATATAATAAGAATCTTAAACTACATAAATATAACACCTCCCCCCGGGATGGGAACCTCTCCAAACGGAGGTGTTGAGAGTCTCTCCCGTCAAGTTTCCTCACGTGCGGTCACGTGTTCTCCCAGCCACGCGTAGTCCTCTCATACGCCAACACAGAGGATCTCTGTTATGTAAAAACAGAGGTCCTCCCCCCCCCCTTTCATCTGTTTTTATGTTTTTTGGCTGGGTTGGGTGTCTCTTCGGTCAATCACCTTCCTCTCCTATTATTTCCTATCGCTCTTTGTTTTCTATTCAGACCTATGTAACTTCATTTGAAAGTGATATATGGTCTACTGGATTTCAAAAATAAATAAAACCCAACAAGTTAATATCTATAAGAACAACAAAAAAACTACAAAAAACAGAAACCAAGTAGGATTGAAATACCAATGATATATCTCCATAAGAAACAAAAGCCAGAGGAGTCAATGAAGAACACCAAAAAAAAAAAAAAGATGGACCCACATAACAAAAACACAAAAAGACCACATTTTTAAGCAACCCAAATGAAAAGAACAAAAAACAAAGATCAACACCGGATGACCAGCACCAACAGTGCAGAATCCATTGACAACGGTGAGGCTGTGGAGATATGACGGTGGTGATCAGGCGGTCGAGATCCAGTCGGGACGATGGAGATCCGGTGGAGTTGGGGGCTGCGGGGTGGAGATCCAGTCGGGACGATGCAGCGGTCGAGATCCGACGGTGACGATGAGGTGGTCGAGATCCGGCGGGAGAGATCGGCGCCGCCGCGTTTTGGTGGGGTAGCTAAGGTTTTGTTTTTGGGCAGAGATATTGCCACCACCTAAACTACTTTAGGCACCACCTCCTCAACTAACCAAAGGCATTCAAACACTTCTAAGGAATAATAATTAAGATCACCACCTTCTATCTTCCACCACCCTATCAATTTGGCTTGAACAAGCCCACTACCCAAATCAAAATACACATAATACCTACCCGCTCTTTCTCTCTTCCCGCGTTCATACCACCTTGTGCGGCAATGGCGCCCGGTTTTCTCAACAATCAACTGAGACTCACCGTTTGTTCCACCTCCGACGACACTCCGGCGACGATCATCATCTCCATTGAGTTAGTTTATGATGCCTTAGCTCAAAGAAAAGATTTCACTCCCAAAAAGGTGATAATCCATTCTTCTTTTGAATCTTTGCTTCTTTTTTTGTTCTTGTGTTTGTCAGGTGGCATTGATCATGGTTATTGTATTGATTGATGTAGTGTTGGTACATTTAGGGTTTATTGTTTATAATGGTAATTTTTTTAAAATTTGTTTTGTTTATCGTTGTGATACATTTCAAAGTGTGCTTGTTGTTGGTGGTGTTGGTGAGAATTGTGACTTTGTGGTGATGAACAAAGTTGTGGGTTGTTCTAGGGTTAGTTGTGGTATGTATTGTTGGTGATGATTTGGGGAATGGTAGTGACCATTTGGTTTTTTAAAGTATATATTTGTTTGATTTTCATCATTGTTGTTTTTATTAACATAAATTACTATGTTTACTAACTCAATATTGTTATAGGTATTCCATTCGATTTGGTAGCATCAGAAAGTTTTTTTTCAAATATCTTCAACTATATAGGAATGAGCAGTGAGGTCAGTCTTTGTGCTTCTAAATGTATAGTTACATATATTTGATGAAATATTTATATGTTAATATGTGTATTATATGTGCAGAGGTCAATAGTACAATTAAATTTAAATGTAGATGATTACATTCCAGAGGAGGAGGAGAGTATCCCCATCAAAGAGGCCATCCTGGCCGAGGCTAATCCCAATGTAGACACCACGGAACCTTTCACAACATCTATGGTAATTTGTGTCCTTTAATTATGTAGTCTCATATTCTCCTCAAATGTACATATATAGTCTTTAGGGTAAAGACACTAACGATCATCTTCATTGTTTTTTAGGGGTTTGATAATCGAACGGAATTAATCGATTGGATGAAGAGAATCGGTAAAAATGTCGGGGTGATTGTGGTGATTGGCCGCTCAGAAGTTACAAGTCATCGTAGGCCAGCACGCGTTGATTTAATATGTGAAAGAGGGGGCAAGTTTGACACGCGACCAAGGATCAGATTTGTAGACAAAAAAATCATAGTGAAGCGTCAAACCGGATAAAAAAAATGTGGGTGTCCATTTAAATTGAGGGCAATTGAAAATTCTGGGAAATGGTTTTCAAGAGTCATTTGTGGTATACACAATCACCCCCTCATCCAGGATTTTGAGGGTCATTCATATGCTGGAAAATTGCTAGACGAAGAGTATTCTGTATTACAAGGCATGTCTGTGAGTGGCATGCGTCCTCGGGACATCCTAACCCACTTGAAGAGTCGAGATCCTACTAATGTTAGCTCAATAAGAAAAATATATAATGCACGGACAAAGTTGCGTATTCAAGAAACTTGTGGTCGTACAAACATGCAACAACTGATGAAGTTGATATACGAGCATGGGTATATTGAGCGACATCGAATGGAGGCAGAGGGTGAGGTGGTGTCTGACATTTTTTTTGCTCATCCTACATCCATACAGCTTATTAGAGCATTTCTGCTTGTCTTTATAATGGATTGCACTTACAAGACAAACCGATATAGATTGCCCCTCCTCGAAATAGTTGGAATCACATCGACTGGGAAGACGTTTGCTGCCGCCTTTGTATACTTGAGAGCGGAGAAAGAAGATAACTTTGCATGGGCGTTGGAGTGCTTCAAAACACTTTTTGATGAATCCCCCCCTCCAAAGGTCATAATCACTGACCACGAGCTCGGACTGATGAAGGCTATTTCTGTAGTCTTTCCAAACACTATGAATTTCTTATGTCGTTGGCATATTGAGAAGAACATTGTGAAAAATTGTAAAAAAGCATTCTCCGAAGAAGCATGGAAAAACTTTATGGATGCATGGTCCCAAGTGATGAGGGCTTCAAGCGAAGAAGATTACACAAGAAAATTGACTTTTTTTGCAAATGAGTTTGAAAATTATCCACATGTTATCTCCTACATTCGGGCCACGTGGTTGGACAAGCATAAAGAAAGATTTGTGTCTGCATGGACTAATAGACACATGCACCTCGATAATAGTACCACTAATCGTGTTGAGGGTCATCATGCAAAGCTAAAGAGGTATTTGGGCACATCTATTCAGAATTTTGTAAATTCATGGCAGACAATTCACAACTTGTTGGAGTTGCAGATTTCTGACATTCGTGCCTCGCTCGAGGAGAGCCTTACGAAGATTCCCCATAAGTATCGAGGCTTCCTGTTTCAAGATCTCATTGGTGTGGTTTCCATATACGCCCTTCAAAAGATCAAGCGTGAGGTGCATGCTAGTGATGGGGTCGGTCCGAACAATAATATATGCAACCATGTGATCCATACAACTTGTGGTCTACCATGTGCACACAAGATTGCTGAATATAGGCATGAGAGTTGTCCAATTCCTCTATCAGTCATCCATCCATTTTGGCGTAAACTCTGTATGACTCCATTCATTGAAGACTATTCCGATGTGGTTGATATTGCGCCAGAGATTGAACTACTCATGAAACGGTTCACAACTGGGAATATGGTCCAAAGAAAGGAAATAAAAAAAAGTCTAAAAAAGTTGAGTGACCCGGCTGCGACACTCTTATTAGAGCCCACTGTCAAAGTGAACACTAGGGGCCGTAAGAAAAATGGAAAGAAAAGGGCTAAGGCCATCGAAGAAGAGTCAACCAAGAGAAATCCAAGTGGTTTTGAATATGTTCTTCAATCAGTTGAGAATCCACTGCTTCAGAAGCGTTTCCTCTTGCACACGCAAATGAAGAATCGACCACTTACTAAGCAATCCAAGATAGATGTGCAACGATCAAGAGTTCTCTGTCATCGGTTCATCGGGTGCAATAAATATAAGAATGAATTTCAGATTTCTTGTCTCCTTTTATAGTTGACATTCGTGACGTACCCGGAGATGGCCACTACGGGTATCGAGTGGTTGCTGCATTTCTGGTGATGTTGAATGAAGGTTGGCGTGATTTCAGGAATGATCTTCTTTTGGAGATTGAGCAACACCCGGATGAATACAACTTAGTGTTCTACGGGTTGGACCGTGTAGAGGAGGTAAAGAGGAGTCTACGATGTCAAACTTCAATTGCAGGCAGGGAGCACTGGATGACAATGCCCGAAATGGGTTATGTCATCTCATCATATTACAAAATTGTAGTTGTGCTCATATCTATGAATCAATGTTTGACTTTTTTTCCAATAAGAGATCCTCCACCTCCTGCATCTTCACACCGGATCCTATGTATTGGTTATGTTGGAGGCTGCCATTTTCAAGGTTTGGAGTTAACTCCGGATGTTCCTTTACCTCCAGTTACAACGACTTGGGAAAGATTCCATTTGGACAGCGCAAGCTCTTGGGTGACGCCGTACATCAGTCGAATGGAGGTATTCAGAAGTCTAGCTGGTACCAATGTTGCTTTGATCAACGTCGTGGACCTTGTTTAGCTACAAAAAACCATCACATTTTGTGTAAGACCGTATTTTTGTTAAGTCTTAGATAGAGATGTTTGTGATTATATTGTGGATCTGTATATCTTTTGTATATGACAACAGTCATTCATTTTGTATGTTAATAGGTAGGTTAGCTCCAAATTAGAAAGTGTTCGTTTTGTATGTAATAGGTGGGTAAGGTTTGCCCACGGTTCTGAATATCTTATAGTAGAAAGTTTGGGAATTTGTGTTGGATGTTATATTATGGTGGGAATTTGACATTGACTCCATTGCATTAATGAAAGAAAAAGTTATCTCTAAAGACACACAAACCTATATTTCTGGATGTGTAGACCCACTGAATGTCTACACTGATTATATTTCCTAGACATCCCTTATGTCGAGGGGAACAGAAGAATTAATCCATAGGTTCTGGAATGAGTTAGACACCCAAGGTGTCTATGAATTAATAAAAGCTATACACTATGATTGTCGATGGCAAAAGTATTAAAATCCGTAGGTTCTGGAATGGGTTAGACAAACACAATGTCTAGGTTAAATATTTTAGACAATAATCCTGTCTATAGAAACAGAAAAATAAATCCATAGGTTCTGGAATGGGTTAGACATACGCGTTGTCTATGTTTTGTAGATAAACTAGACAATTTTTATGTCTATGAAAACAGAAAAATAATCCGCAGGTTCTGGAATGGGTTAGACATACGCAAGACATGTCACATTTCCTAGACAATATTTCTATCTATGGAAACTGAAAAATAATCTATAGGTTCTGGAATGGGTTAGACATATTAATTGTCTATGTTTGCACATTTCCTAGACATTGATTCCGTCTATGAAAACAGAAGAACCAATCCATAGGTTCTGGAATGGGTTAGACATATTCCGTGTCTAAGTTTAGAACTTTACTAGACAACGCTTCTGTCTATGGAAACAGAAAAATAATCCATAGGTTCTGGAATGGGTTAGACATATTCAGTGTCTACGTTTGCAAATTTTATAGACAATGAATATGTCTATGGAAACAGAAAAATATTCCATAGGTTCTGGAATGGGTTTGACATATTCAGTGTCTAAGTTTTTATGTTTCCTAGACAATACGCAAGTCGATGGAAATAGAAAAATCAATGACATACTTTCTGAAATGGGTTAGACATATTCAGTGTCTAACTTTTTAAACTTCCTAGACAATACTCAAGTCGATGGAAACAGAAAAATCAATGATATACTTGCAATGGAAACCATCGATACCACCATTCAAATAAACAAGTCCACTGTTTAAAGTAAGATACTTGCATCCAAAACCATCAATACCACCATTCAAATAAACATCCACACTGTTTAAAGTAAAATACTTGCATTCAAAACCATCAATACCACCATTCAAATAAACATCCACACTGTTTTTAGTAAGATACTTGCATTCAAAACCATAGATACCACCATTCAAATAAACATCCACACTGTTTAATCTAAGATAGTTATTCACTTTGAACAAGTGATCCTACAAAAACCATATAATACACAACTGATTTGTTCCTTGTTGTTACTTAAATAAACATCCATTTCAACAAATCGATGAAAAAGCAAAATGATTTGTTGAATCTATAAGCTCCATATATATATCAATTGTCGTTCAACCTCTTAGAACGACGATCTCTAGTCGGTGACTTTGGGGGACCTGACGACGACGGAAGTGGTACGTTGTCTTGACAATAATCCAATACATTTTGCATGTGCCTTTGCCAAACGTTCGCTGTATGTCGACCTTGTGCGAGTGGTTGCAAGTATTGTGATATATGAGTTCGCTACAAAAGAAAGAAACATTGATGTCTTAATAAAGCTATTAGATTTTATCGTTTATTTATAAATGAGAATCATACTTACCCAATCCTCTTGTGGTGTGGTAGAACCCAAATTCCCACTATACCTAAAAAAATTTCTACTCTCTGGCTTTGATATAGAAGGGTGGCTAACTCTTCTGAACCACCCCATATAATTTGACATTGTGTCCCATTGCTTGATATTCTGGTAGCCTCTTGTTCTCGGACCTAAAAGTACGTCCTCCCACTGCTCCATTTGAGTGACATTACTTCCATATGTCACTCGGTAGCTGTTTGCTAAGCGTGATCTTCTTGTCTTTCCAATGGGTTGAATCGGCTCTCCTGGGATGGATTGGACATGACCAAGCTGTCAGAGGTATCTATCTGGCATATATGGCTCAGAAATCCTATCGGCGATCAGACAACCTTTGAAGAACGCAAAATCTTGTAATGGAGAACGATCACGTGTGGGCAGGTATGGATTGAAATCAATCTACGAAATGTATAAAATTGGGGAAGTTAAAGAAATAATAACTACCCACTTTTATTTTGCATTTACAATAAAATATAATACCTGTTCTGCTTCCAATGAATCAAACATTTCCCTTATGAGAACAACGTTGTTCTTCTGCAATCCAGGATTATTTCTACAGTCCTTCCATAGAGCCATTCGAGGCAATTCCCTGTGTACACGAATCTCATCTCCTGGCCTGAGAACAGGAAAGTGTTCGTACACCCATGCCTATATTCATGAAATCAATTACGCAAATGATCATTTATGTTAATATAATGTTGTTATAGAAATTTAAGATATAAGTTAATAATACCTGAATTAAAGTGAGGTAACCAGAAATTGATTTGCACTTTGCCCTTGATGCCATCCCGAGTTGACGATACAAGTGAACTAAAGTTGCTGCCCCAAGCATATTCCTTTACCTTGTCTAGATCCTCAAGATACTGAAGATACTCCACAGAGACATATGTGCCAGTCTTATCAGCAAAAATGGTGCAACCCAATAGATATAAGAGATATCCTCGAACAGCACACTCAATGCTATGCGTGGGCATTGAACTGGTCTTCTTAGCCAGATTGTCCTTCAGCCAAGACAATCTGACTGATCTTCCATTGAATGTTTCCAATTCAACAGAAATGTCAGTGGGATTGAGGTGAAGTGCTCTGTGAACTAATTTCACAACTTCTTCTGTCTTTATAATGACTGGCTTGGACACTGCACGACCCATTACTGGAATACCTACGATCTGATCTACATCGTCCAAGGAGATGCCCATTTCCCCGAATGGTAGATGGAATGTGTTTGTTTCTGGGTGCCACCTCTCAACCATTGCAGAAATTAGATGACAATTTACTGTTTTGAAGCTCCATTGAACCAATGGTAGGAGACCACTCCCCCTGATTATATTCATGAATTCAATGGACTCGTCATCCAAACTCCAACTATCCAATTGGGTAACAGGCTGTCGACATCTCAACACGGAACGCTCCTGTGCAAAAATATATTCAAAATTACATTAAATTCTATTTATCATAAACAAACAAATGCAATAAAGTTCTACAACATGCTGCATTAGATCAACTTCAAATTTTAGAAAAACAAAATCAATATACATTAATACGGAAAAACAAAATCAATATACATTAATACGGAAAATACAAAACCATTATACATTAAAAAGAGATGCAAAAATGTGAAAACAAAGGGGACATGACACTACTTCAATTCCAACACGGAATGGAAGAAAAGAAAATAAGCTTCATGGCATGAGTAAAAAAATTCATAAGGATCCAACAAGGAATCTAATCACGAGAGAGAGAGAGAGAGAGAGAGAGAGAGAGAGAGATGTATAATTATCAAGGCTTGAAAAGCACAAAAAGATATTAGTGCAAAATAATATCCAAACTACAATTTTGACAGAAAAAAGGTTTTCCAGGCAATAGAAAGGATATAAAAAGCAAAGTAATTTATGCATATCTTTTCAATGATTATAATACATAAATGTTTTATCTGGCATGCATTTAAAAAATTAAAGAACATCACATAAGGACAACATAAAAGAATTATGATACAGAGATCAGTAAGAATAGGACCACAAATTTCCATCACATCTGAACTCAAATTATATAATAACTTAAAAAGATAAACACAAAAAGAAAATTTGTTTCATTTCTAAAGTATACAGATCGAAATGAGAACATATACATACAATAATATATCCTAGACAACGATTCTTCAGAGCAGGGGAGGGGGGGTGGAGGAGAGATTAAAATTAAGATTTAACTAAGATAACATATGATCCAATTGCAACAGCAGGAACACTTGGTTAAAAGAAACTAACAAATATTTATGGATATAATATATACCTTGCCATTCCATATACGATATGCCACATGATGTCGATAGTCAATGAGAAGCTCATTAGTTTCTGGACCACCAGGAAAAGGACCCTTCATACTACCTTCATCAATATCTGAATCTGCTTCTACCTCTACTTCTTCCCTCTCACCTTCCTCTTGTTGTTCGACCCCAACATTTTGAGAACTTGATGCCACTTCTTGAATGTATGGGATGACTTGTCACGCCCCGGGCGTCCCCGAGACGCGGCAAGTGTATATATAATATCAGAATCTACACAGGAGGTCAATAATATATCATACACAAGCAACCAACATGACACACAGACAACAAAAGCAGGGCTGACATGATATATATACACCAAATGCGGATAACTAAAAACTGAATCTGTAATCAAAACGCACTACAGACTCCATACATAATCACATGTCCTGTGAGAGCCAATATACATACAAAGACATCCAAATACAACACAAACGCGTGCCCAAGCACGGAAAATAATACATACTGGTACAAGGGATGCTGATAGCCTCTGCAACTCGCGGGACGTGGCGCTACTCCGCTACTGATGAAGTCCCTCGGGGAGCTCCTCCTCCAGATCCGACTCAGATGACACTGTAGAAAAAGATTATGCGAGGGGTGAGCCACACGCTCAGTGAACGGCACAACCCATGCATCACAGACAATATTGAGCACAACCAGAAAATCCTTATCCTCCACAACACATTATCAAGCCACAACAATGATATCAACAACTCAAAGCCGTGGGTCGCTCGATCGCCAACCCACTACACCCTCACCCTCACCCTTCAATGGGCGACAAAGGATATTGGGACTGGCTATACCAAACCAGCGGGTCGCTTCCGCCAACCCGCTATACCCTCACCCTCACCCCTCAAGGGGTGACCAAGGATATTGGGACTAACTGCACCAAAAACCAACGGGTCGCTTCCGCCAACCCGCCACACCCTCACCCTCACCCTTCAATGGGTGACATAGGATTGGGACTGATAAGCATCCAATCACAACTCCAGTGGGTCGTTCATCGCCAACCCACTACACCCTCACCCTCACCCTTCAATGGGTGACATAGGATATTGGGACTGACTAGGCTGTTGGTCACCCTTGGTCCACCGATAGTCTCTCCTCCACTCCGTAGGCCGCCTGGTCTACTCCCACATTCAGCACAGTCCGTCCTAAATCAGGAGGTGCCTACTGATGGGAGCCCTCTGTCAGGAAGGCCTGTCTAACGCTGGGGTAGTCTCTACCGGATCCAACGAAGGGAACAGAACAGCCTAACCATCGCATATGATCCACTTGGATCCGCAGACAGCACATTATAACAACACTAATGTTCTGAATTCCTCAGAACCCACCAGGGCGCATAACTACGATGCGGGGAACATGCATAAGGTTATATCAGGGTGAAATATTCTTGGGGGAAAGCAACTCGGGAGGGCAGCGTGAGTTCCCGTTATAGGACACTCCGACAACCAAACAAGGAACACGGTGTACCCTAACCCGGGTCTCACCGCTGTCCTCGCAAGGCCCCTCCCCTAAAATAATCACTATAACATGCAATTCAACAAATACTAGCATTTAATTTAATAAATAAACTAGTAGGGCGCATGCATCGGTCGGGCTTCCTAACAAGGAACCAGGGGACATGCTGCATGGCTCATATACATATCCTAAGGGTGCAAGTCCCTAACATGCAAGGTCTAGGGTAACATGCATTCTACAATTTTCAATCATGCTCGCATGATATACATATTACACATGGTCAATATTCATCCAAGGTGCCCCAGGAGAGGTCGGTATACGCACAAGTGCGTATAGCACCTCTCTACTGGGTTGGATTGTCCCACTCACCGGAACTCGGGTCGACGCGCGACCGTCCGTCGGGATCTGCAAGATAGGGTATTACTTGGTAAGTATAAATCCACAAATATTATTAAATACACAAATAAATACCCAAAACCCACCACAAACACCTAACAGTCGGGCAAACGTGCACGCGACCCGCACGCACGTTAGCCCGAGCACTTCGGCAACCACCCGCACGGCCGGCAACCACCCGCACGGCCACCCGACCGCCCGGGCGCACCGCCGCGCCTCGGCCCGCGCACCCCGCGCACCGCCGGGCCCCTGCCCGCCGCCGAGACACACCGCCGAGCTTCCCGGGGCACCCCGCACGCCCCCGCGCGCAGCGCCCCGCCCCGCGCGCACCCCGCGCGCACCTCCGCCACCTTGCCGCACCTCGCGCGCACCTCGCACGCACCTCGCCTGCCCCGCTGCGCCTCGCGCACACCTCGCACGCCTTGCCGCACCTCGCGCGCACCTCGCACGCACCTCGCCTCACCTCGCGCGCACCTCGCACGCACCTTGCCTGCCCCGCTGCGCCTCGCGCACACCTCTGCCGCCTCGCGCGCACCGCCTAACACCTCGGCCACCACCTCGCGCACGCCTCGCATCAGCCCCTCGCGCTCAGCCGCACGAACAGACCCGCGCACAGCACCACCCGAGCAGCTCGCACGCCTCGCACCGCCGCGACCCGCTCCCCCGAGCGCACGCCCGCGCGCACGCTCGCGCGTACGCACGCGCGCACGCCCAGCCGGCTCCCTGCGCTCGCTGCCTGCTGCCTGAGGCCCCCAGCACGACGAGCAGCTCGCACCAGACCCGCGCACGCCCGCGCGCACGCCGCGCGCACGCACGCGCCTGCCTGCGCGCACCCGACCTGCGCGTCGCCTGGGCTGCTGATGCTGCTGCTGACTGGCCCGGACGACCTGCCCCTGTCCGCGCGCCACCACCACCACCACCCTTGACCACCGACCCCCTCCAACCACCTCCGACCACCCTCCGACGACCCCCACTGCCACCAACCACCTCCCAAACACAAAACCCTCCCCTAGCAATCATCTAGACAAGAAATAAGAGGGAAAGGAGGCTTACCGAGGGGAGGAAGAGGCGTCCGGTGGATCTCCACGCGCCGAAACCCTTCCCAAAAGCCTTCTCACGCCCCGATCTAGCTTGTCCCTCGGAATGGGCCAAATCAGAGGACGAAAAGGGGAGGTCGGGGAGGCTAGGATCGTCGGAATTCGGATTTGAAGACACCGGAGCGTAGATCGGGACCCGATCTACACTTCCCGTGCTTTGGGTTTTCGATTTTGAGGGGTGGAGGGGGCTCAAACGGAAGAAAAACGGAGAAGGGGAGAGAGAGAGCTCGACGAGGAAGACAATGAATAGTAACTCGGGATATTTTAGTTTTCACTTATATAGTACGCGACTTAAAATACCCGGATACGCCCCGGAACTGCGAAATTTTTGCAAACGATGCCAGAATTCGATGAAATTTTCGTGGGAGGTCTAAAATGGCACCAGGACACCAAATATGCAGTTAGATTTTCAATCGGAGTCCTCTAGCTCAGGACGATAGCTAACAGTCCAAAAATAAGCGGTTCCGATCGAAAAATCGGTAAAAACCGAAAACTGCCAGAACGCTCTAACGGTTACCAACAGGTTTAAAAGTGACACATATATAACATGACTGACGTTGAAGGGACATCTTTAGTTAATCTTTTAGATTGGCGTCTCCAATTTGAAGCAGTTTGTGAAACGCGTGGCTTCGGAGGCATCCTGCGAACTATTGGTTCAAATAATATATAAAAATAATAGACATAAAGCCTACAATCTATCAAATATCCAACTCATTGGCACCCCCACAATATAGACTCTTCCCTAGCGCCCCTCCCCCGCAATTAATTGTTACGGCCAACATTAATGAGAAAAACTTGATAAAGAATTAGACTACAAGACAGAGACAGCCATGCACATTCTAATGGATTCATCATCAAAAAAATAAAATAAACAAACCCTCACTATGGGTATTTGAAACACTAACAAACCAGTTCTAGGCTACTAATATAATTATAACAAATAACCATCCACATAGTAGATCAACTTGACAATCTAATAGAAGAAGACTCAGCCTAACATGTGCATTAACACAAGAATTCCCTTTGAAATCATATTATCATTTCGATCAACCATTTAAAGAATACACAAATCACATCAACCCACAGTAACAATTAACAAATAATACCAAAAAAAATCACAAAAGATGATTCATGTACGCATCCATTGACACAATCAAAGAACATATTGACGACTAAAGGCATTATAAAATCATATTACCCACGCCACAAATCCCTTTGAATAACTAACAAATTTGATCCAAACATGTTCAATGATGATAAAACATACGGTTTAAACTAAACAAATGCAATCACAATCTTTTTTTTTAATCCAAAAATAAAAAATAAATTGACTCTAAATCATATATTTCCCCAAAAATACCCTAATATACTATCAAAACCCTAACTTTGTATCAAAAAATCTCATACTTAGTAATGTACAGTTTAAACCAAATATATGAAAATTCAATCACAATCATATCTTTGAATTAAAAAAATAAAAATATTCAGCTTAAACCATACATTTCTCTTTAAAAACCCTAACTTCCTATCAAAACCCTAACTTTCTAACAAAAATTCCAATAATTATACAATAGTAAAAAATCAATGAATACAACTCATGAATGACCAATACCACTCATGTAAAGGACAAATGAAAAATCAAATACCTATTTTTTTCACTTTGAGAGGTCACGAGGTGACAATGGGAAGGGCTGTGGTAGGGGACAACGAGAATGGTGATGCACGCTTAAGGTGGATTCAGGGCGGCCTAAAAGAGGGCTCACGGTGCCTCTTTCACTTTGGAAGAAGCTCTCGATTGGAAGAAGCCCTACAAAATGGAGAAGAGAAGGGGAAGAAGAGAGAGTTTGCTGTGTGGATTTAGGGTAGGTGGTGGGGTTGGTGATCTATTAAGTTGGTATTTATTAGGAGGTGGGTGTAGTGAAAATCAAAATGAGAGGTGGGGGATTCAAAAGGGTGGTGGGACATATAATTTAGGTGGTGGGAGTATGTCTGCCCTTTGTTTTTTTTTATTACGGCGGGTCTGTATTTATGGTGGGGGAGATCGGCGCCGCCGCATTTTAGTGGGGTAGCTAGGGTTTTTTTTTTATTTATTACGGCGGGGTCTGTGTTTCTGGTGGGGATAGCTAGGTTTTCATGTGTGTTTAATACAATACTCATTTATGTAGGCATGCTTTTGATCACAGTTCATACAAATCCGTAATTAAATATTAATATAAAAAAAATAGAAATAAAAAATCTATATCTTTTACATATATATTTCATTTGTTTTTTTTTTCTATAAACTGTGATCAAATGTTATATTATAAATCGTTCAATTTTTTTTAAAAAAACCATCGAATTATGTACACCGTGATCATATGATCGTGTTTTTATCACAATTCATATAAATTCGTAATCAAATATTAATGTAAAAAAAATTAAAAATAAGAAATTGAGATCTTTTGCACGTATATTTCACGTCTGTTCGTTTTCTTCCTATAAACCCTAAACAAATGTCATATTAGAATCATTCTAAACATTTTAAAAATAATTTATTCAATCAAAAAATGATGTACACCGTGATCGTTATTCTTCTTCAGTGATAACAAGTGAACTAGGGATCACTGTGAGCATTCTTTTAATCATGCTTTGAATATCACCGTGATCATATGTTATACAAACCGTGATCAAATGATAATTTAGTTGATCACGGTATAATAAAACCATAATATTAGATTAGCTTTAATCATGTTTTTTTTCGCAATCATGAGCTAAAGCTAAAAATTATCATAGTTTTTTAGTAATCTTCGATCACGGTATACAATAATTTGTAATCTTAAGTAGATATTATCACATTATGTCGCTAACCGTGACTTTTAGTACCGTGAACCATTGCAGTTATTGTAGTAGTGGGAGTATGTGCGCACGTTTGTCTATACCCATATATATGGGCACGACCGATGGGGAGAAACCGAGGTTCTGGAGGTCCTCATTGGGCACGCCAAAGGAGGACTTGGATGTTGGAGCCACTGAGGGCGTTGAGGGGCCTCCATCAGAGTTGTAGAGCCTCATGAGGCTGATGTTGTTATGCCTCGGAGCGGTCGTTCCCGGATTGTAGCAATATATATAAATATCAGGTGATCAATATAAGAAGTCAATAATGACTTCAAGGGATACATCGATGATCCAACATATGACATATCTGGTTTAACAAAGCAATAATAATAGATAATTTATCAGAAAGTGCGGAAGCGTAAAATGACATAAATCTATAATCCAAAGTAATATTAGAGATCCAATTAACACAATTACTGTCCTGTGAGAGCCAAGTTTAATAAAAATCGACTAAAAATAACGACATGTGCCTCAAACACGAATACCATAACATACAGGTAAGAGAAATGCTAACGGCCTCACGCTCACAGAACCAAAACATCGGACGCTGCAACAACTACTGGAATCTCACCTCGTGAGGCTCCTCCTTCAAGATCAACTCAGCCCCTGATGGAGAAACAATACATGAGGGGTGAGCTACAAGCTCAGTGAATGGTAAGAATCCAAGCACCACATCTATATCAACATCAATAGTACAATAACAGTTCAACCAAGACATGAAATAAAATCCAAAGATAGAAACAATCACGTAATGACGTGCCCTCACTATACCCTCATCCTTGCCCATAGGGACGACAAGAGACTTTTGGAAGAAATCAATACGCTAACGCCTTACATCATCTGGTAGCCCTCTTTCTGGCGGCCTTCCAACATCATGGTGGCACCACGCATGACAGCTTCAACGCACGATGATGTGTAAAACAAATGCTCTACGCTCACAATATGACCCTTATGAATCCTCCACCATCGGTTAACCATTACCGATACGCTATCGAATTCCCTTGAATTCCCATGAATTTGCATCCCTCGGATGCAGGAAGATTAATTATATTCACAACTGAATAATGTCCTAGCATGATCCCAAAGGCTGGGTCCTACACGTGCCTATTACTGAGAGGCAAGGTTTATTATTCAAATATTTAGTTTTAATATTCAATAATATATCAAAGCTAATCATGGAACCATACAAACTTAATGATAAATAGTATAACACATATTTAACTAATCATGGAGCAAATTCAATATACGAATCTCCTATGGCATACCATATTCAATGATATTAAATACATAAGATACAATATCATGCTAGCATTAGATGTATAAAAATATGGTTATTTATGCATGTATTATGGTGGACAAACAAGTAATGTGTGCAATATAAATTGTCTACGCAAAATACAAATTATAAATATATATAGTATGCATTATCTAACATGGTAAGTTATAATCCTAATAATACGTCCATTATATGAATACTACATAACTATGGCACTCTTAGAATACACGGAGCATGGCTACGTGTATTACGCGCTTCCTAAGTTGGTGGATCGAACCACTCACCGTTACCTAGATCGTCGCGAGTTCTGTCAACGAAAACTGCAAAACACAACCAATGATGCTCAATTAAAATATGAAGTCTCCCGACACACATACAAGCCAACTTCATGGAGACACTAACTCTTAATGGTTTTCACATCATGCATAATAGCTCTTTGACACACAATCAAGTAAAACTGGTACATCTACTACAACCAGCCCTAAACTTTAATCTCCACAGCATCAAATACATATCTAATAATTCTGAAATAAATCATACATGTTCTTTGACATGTTAGGATCATAATCCGTGAAGACATCATAATCTGATTTGGCCTCTACATGGCCGAAATAAAATATTTTCAGAAAATGGTCATTTCCTACATGAATCTGAACAATCCATGCAAATCATGTTCTAACTTACAACACAGATAATATTATGATACAAAATTTTATATATAGAATCTAAACATATGGATGATCATATCATAGGAGGACACAATCCTAAAAATATGCAAAGATTGTTATAGGATAGAAATCTATCTTACTACAACACAAAACTCCCAACAACAAGAAAATGGGAAAACACATACAACAACACCTATGCATCTTTGCTGACCACCCAAAGCACTAGATAAAAACACTCATACTTCATTGAAACATAAACACAAATACCTACATGACACAAAAAGGAAACAAACATACCATGAGAAGAAGAGGGAAAAAGGATGCACATAAGGGATTCCACCACCACCACAAGCAATCAATCTATCACACATGCATAGCCATAACTACCACTAGATCAACACCCTCACATAAGCCAAAACAAACAATGAGGTTAAAAGAATGCAATAGAAAAGAAGAGGGAGGGGGGAAATACAAGGTTCACACACACTCACCATCCTTTTCACTCTGCCTTCATTTCCTTCTCTTCATCTTCATTTGCACCACCAAAATCACACACAAAAGGGAGCTGACCTGGAGAGAGAGAGAGAGAGAGAGAGAGAGAGAGAGAGAGAGAGAGAGAGAGAGAGAGATTAAACTTAATTTAGGGTTTTGAGAGTGTGAGATGGGGGCAAAAGAGGTACAAATGAGCTTGGTGTGATGAGGTAAGGAGGGGGTATACTTTGACTTACACTCACCTCTAATAGAGACATTAGGAACCAAGGGTTGAAGAATGAGGTGATACTTGCCTAGAGTCACCACCCACCCAATCAAAGAACCAACCAAAACCCAGTAATAGCTAAACATGGATACCAATTGGAACTATATAATTTTTAAAACGATGTCAGAACGCGACAAAAATTTACAAGTAAGTCAAAGCAGATACTAGGATCACCGATATGCGGTTATATTTTTAAATTTAGTGCCTTAACTCTAAAAATAAATAAAAACTTGATATTTAATCACTAAAAAGTGACACAAACATAACAGATGTTGCCTGACTTGTAGAGGCTCACCACCTTGCTCGGCTAGGGGAGGTTCTTCCTAAGCATGCCGTAGCACACGCTGACAGTTTTTGCTCTACATTTGAGAAATATATATTAGTGTTAGTAAAGGTATGACTTGGATTTGTGCTGGTCGTCTAGCATAGAGGGTTCAACGGGTCGAATCTACGTTCGATGGGCTACTCGGGTTGTGGGTCCTCTCTAATCGGGCCACTGATACGTGGAGCATAGTTAATAGACTCATATTTTGACTCCGACACATTTTGTTTTGTTTTTATTTGTAAAACTAAACTTGTATTTCTTACAATATTTGGTAAATGTACAAATCAAGCCAGGGGGATGACAAACACAAAGCCCTTTCCAACCAATTGAGACAATGAGTTGTCGAACCACACACTTCGGCCTAGTTTGGTAAATGGATAAATATTTATGGTAAGTTAGCATAATTTATGAGGATAAAATGACCACTATTTATATTTATATTTACATTTGATAATGCATTTTGTTATCCCAATTTTTTTGTATTCTTATCTTTAACTTTGCATTTGGATCACATGATGTAAAATATGGGATAACTTAAAAAAAAAATAAGTCTACCTTTTCTATTAAAGTGGCATTAATATTATTGGTTTTGGTTTTATGAAGTTTTTTTTTTTTGGAAAGAGCAATCATAAATGTTATCCATGTTTTACAAAATGATGTTAAAAAATGGTATAAAGTTTATTTCACCTTTTACATTGAACAAAATATCCCCACTTTTTATCTTAAAATACAGACAATTGTTTATACTTTATCTTTTTTTTTTCTTCTTATGCCATATGGGATAACATGTGATTTAATCTAATTATTTCCATATCTCAACCCCTTATCCCAATGCCAAACTAGACCTTCATGTATCCAAATGTGAAATGAAAGAAAATGATCCTTTTATTCCAGCTAGGGATGGCAGTGAGAATGTTCCAATAGGGTACCAGGCCTGACCCGACCCGACTTGGTTGGGAGGGGTCGGGTTTGGGTCTGGGACAGGTTTGGGATAGATAAAATAAAACCGGCGGCTCTGGGATGGGAAATTGGTTTACTTAGCAAAAGCGGCCCCGAACTCACACTGGTTGTAATTAATATTAAGATTAAATATTTGTTATAATAATTACATAATTTATATTTTTTGTTTGATGTTCCAAAAAAAATATCAGAAAAATAAGAATGAATAAACTCAAACGTTAATTGAAATTTAAAATCATATAAACATGCACTGGGATATCTTTTGGTATTTAAAAAAAATTGAAACATTATATTTATCACTTGTTATGAAAATTGAAAGTTTATATTTCTTATTTTGTATGGTTTATTCTAATAAATATTTATTTTTATTTAAAATTTTATTTTAGATTAAATATTACATAAAAATATGTTTTAATATTTTTCCTAAACCTCAACCCGACCTAAATGGGACGGGTCTGAGATGAAAAAGCTAAACCTGTCACGCGTTTGGAACAATTTTCACTATATACAGACCCAACCCACCCCACTGCCATCCCTAATTCCAGCACAGTTTTCACTATATACAGATATGTGAAACTAACTTCTGAACTTCATATTGGCCATGTCTGTTGCAGCTTAAATTTACAGATTATAGATCATAACATATAGATTATAGATTATAACTTTTATGATAAGCAATTAACATATTTGTTATAGCTGTTAAAAAGTAGGGAATAAGCAGTTGTTGATGTTTGTTTAAATAAGTTGTAAAACAGTTTTTTGTGATGTAATTGTCAAAAATACCCTTTCAAAATGTAGAAGTTAAATTTAATTTATATTTGATGACAAAATAAATGGTTTTACTTATAAAATTAATTTTATGAATATTTAAAAGACAAATTAATATAACAAAAATTAATATAACATAAATAAAAGTTCAAATTCACTACAACATTAAATAATATGTAAAAACAATGATGAAATAATGCATGCATTTCACATTAATTAAAAAATAGAAATCGAGAGATGAAAACATAGAACTTGATTTCTATTGATAAAGAAACACAAATCCTTCTCTTTCTTTATTTCTCCCCTTCCCACTCTCTCTCTCTCTCTCTCTCTCTCTCTCTCTCTCACAGCTCAGTTTTTTTTTTTTTCATGATAGCTTCACTGGTCTGGAATTGTTTTGTCATAATCGGTGTCATAATCGGTGATGATTTTGGAAGATGAGAGCGGAGATAAAAAGACTTGTATTTAATGAATAAAGTGAGTGGTAGGGCTGTCCAACAAATTTTGTTTTTCTTAAATAATTTATAAGTTATCTATATCTATATCCATGTCTATATACATATATAATTATAATTATAATATAATAATTACCTATAAAAATATGGATCCTAAAAAAACATTCACTTGACTGTTTTATCCCTATCAAATTCTGAAATTCCATCTCTATCCCAAATGAAAATAGTTCATCGATTTATCCCATCCAATGGAAGCACATTTTCATCTTTTCACCGTTTCTCAAAAAGCTTTGAGAATGAAACATTTCATTTGGGATGGAATCTGCTTTTATCCACTTTTAATCATCTTTCTATCTCTTTACAAGTATTTATATCATTGAATTTGTTTTTTGCCATAATAACTTCGCTAGGCAGTATCAAAATTCTTGTAGAAGTGGTAATATTCTAGGAATTCTGTCATTCTAATGCAATTTTACTTACAGCCTAACTTATGAAACCACAAAAAATAGTCTAGGTTTCCCACTACTTTATTCATCTAATAATGTTCTTTATTCTTTATTTTATCCGAATCTGTTGAAACTTCCATGCTTTGATAAGGAAGTATGGACTTATGTGCTGCAGACAGTGCTTCTGTGGCAATGCGAAGGAGATTGGCTTCATCAAGGTTCGTTGTTCTTCCTTAAAATTTATGCATCATTTTGATATAATGTTTTTCTGTGATGGAGGATACCTGGTGTGAAACTAATTTGGTTCTTGAATTTTATTTAACTTCTTCTGATTGGTTGAAATGTTGCCTGGTGGTTTGTTTTGCCTATTGTCCATGACCTTCACCTTTCCTGTAGATGACACTATTAATGCTATACTTCGGTACTGAATTACAGTTGCTTGTCCAGCAGTAAATAAGTTAGATTTCTGACCTCTATGCAACAACTTTTTAATTTTCGTTTCTACCCTTTTATTTATTTAACAATTACTTATATATTTAATTTGTTCAAATGTTATCTCAAAATCAGATTTAGGTAAAGATATCAACATATTGAAATTTTAATAATTCAAAATTAAAGATATTTATTAAATCTATCTCAATTGAATTATATAAAAATTCAAAGTAACAAGGAAAAAAAAATAGAATTACTTTCTTGAGTTTGTGCGTATCCTAAGGTTTATATGGATTATGAAATTTATTTTTGTTACTTTAAGAAATTTATTATATATTCAATTTATGTCAATGAATCTCATGGTATTTCTATGGAGATTTCCTTGCAACAATTCTAACAGATGACGATCTTACCATGTTTGGCAATATTTTTAAAAGCAGCTTTTAGTTTTTGAGGTCATATCAATTCAAATAAATAATTATTTAAAAGTTAAAAGTTAAAAGTTATTACCAAACAAGTCAACTTAAATGCATCATCATTACTAGATTTTATCTCTAACCTATACTTGAAATCTGTGTTTTGTAAAGCAGCCATCATCATTACACTCTCAAATCATCATCATTACACCCTCAAAAGGTGTGCATAAAGCTGCAAAAACTAAAAGCTGTTTTTCAAACTGTGTTTCCAAACGCTACCTAAACCATACTAGTGTGCTATTTTGTTAGAAAGTAATGTGGGATGAGGATCAATCCACTAGATTTAAAAGGTGATCGCTAATAATAGAAATTGATACTTCAACACTGTTCTGTAGTGCCGATTGTTATGTATATCATTCATTAATTTAATAGAGGATGATGTCTATAAAAAGTAACACTACACAATTTGTAATTGTTTTGTTAAGTTGTGAGGGGCCTGAAGTGTTATGCTCGGTGTCATTCGGGGTCTTATTTTTTTATCGAAGTTGCTAAAATTTTTACTTTTAGCTACCTTCGGGAGTTGGAGTGCTCTGATTGAAAATTTGGCTGCATAATTTTTCTCCTAGAAATTATGCATTTTCGATTTGGTATTCGGATTTAATTTTGTTAATATCCAAGATGAAGAGGTTTAAATATGATTTTATCATGAGATGTTCAGTTTTGAGTTAGCTTTCATACAAAAGTGGAATTAGATCAACTGGATTTATGTAGTAAAAGTTATGGGTATTTTTCCAAGTATACCCCGGGGATGAGAAAATCCTGGCAGCAGCCCTGTTCAATGTTTAGCTCACATTTTGGAATAGCTGGAGGGATTATTTGATCTTGGCATAAACATGAAAGTTGTAGATAATCTTCTTGGCTTTCCAATGGATTTTGAATTGTACAATTTGGAGCTATATTGTAGGAGTTATGGCTGTACTAGTGAAGCCTGTCCAGAAATTTCTGGTCAGGGACGATTTGGTCATTTGAATCTGGCTATTTAATGGCCCCAAATGTCTCTCTCGCCTAGCACTCTCGACCAACACTTCTTGTATGGAAATGAAGAAGAGAAAGTGGAGGTGGTGATGAGGTCCCCTCTTCTGGTGTCATGGTATGTATGTTGTTTGAAGGGAGGTGCGGGGCGTCGATGGTGATAGCGGTGGAGCTGTTGTGTGTGGGCGTGCCGGAGCCGTGTATAGACCTCCCGCTCTCCTTGTTTGGGTTCAGCCATGTCTTTTGTAGCTGTTGGGAGGAGTGGAAGCTCCATTGCTTTGTGTTGTTGTGTGTGCATGGAATTGAAGAGGGCAAGGGAGAGAAGCTCATGGTTGTTTGTTGGGTGTTGTGTATGTGTGCACGCCACCCATTTGTGGGTATGTGTGAGTGAACCTTGCATGTCCCTCCTTCTCCTCCTTCCAATGGTTTTCCTCATACATTCTTGTGTTTATGTGCTAAAGGGGTGTAGGATTGGTTCATTGTACGCTCAACATCGCATGGGCATGCTTGGCATTGTCTGATGCGTGCGGACTGCATGGGCAGCGGGCACGAGGTGCTCGAGGGCGTGCCTGGCGTTGTCCGATGTGTGTGGAGTGCATGAGCAGCGTGCACAAGGTGCTCAAGGGCATGCTTGGCGTTGTCCGATGCGTGCGGAGTGCATGGGCAGTGTGCACGGAGTGCTCGAGGACGTGCTTGGTGTTGTCTGATGCGTGCGGAGTGCGTGGGCAGCGTGCACGAGGTGCTCGAGGGCGTGCTTGCGGTGTACAGACGCGTTCAAAGTGTGTTTTGGGTTATCGATCACCGTTATAGCCCAATCCAAACCATTGGTCAAATTTCAGGATTGGAGGATTCTTGGTGGATTGGTATCATGCTTCGGATTCAATTTGTCGCCCTCTTGCGTTTCGCGAGCTGTGCGCTCGTTAGGTGAGTGGTTCGATCCAACCCCTCGAGATGCGCTCGACGCGCGTAGTCGTGCGTCGCGCATCGATGGGGCACCCTAGCTATACTACTTGTGTAGATAAGTAGTATGGCCATGCTTAAGCTATAATATGTTAGATATCTTGCATGCTAGACTTATATTACATGTATTGTATCCATGTATGAATGATTGTATCGTATGCGCCCCTCTAGTATGGGCATGTATTTCTGTAATGGGTATGGATGTATAGAATAGGGTATGCCTTAGGTAGTATTGTAATACTACTCCCACTATATTAATAATATCTAGCATGATTAACCTGGGTTAATAACCGGGTGCATACTTAATATTCCCTAGTCATAAGACTGAAGGATGTGGTATAACTGTTTCACCCATCTTGTTGGGGCAAAGCTATGACTAGCTTCCGAAGAGGATGAGACTTTCCCTCTCTCTCGCCATCCCTCTTTGCGTAAACTGAGTAAGTAGATGTGGTTCCTACTTGACTCAGGTCCGCTTGGGATTATCGGCATGCACCGGTTAGTGTGTGAGATCGCGCTTAACCCTTCCCTTTTAAGTTGGTGATATCCAACGCATGCTTAAGTTATACCTTGTATGCTTATATGATTAATGGCCTTGTATGCATGTTTAAGTGGGCCATACCTTGTATGCATGTTGTATGATTTGTTGTTTATGATGTAAATCCATGTTAGGGGATACCCTTATAGTCAATTATTAGGTGATCGTGCATATGGTTCATGCACATAGCTATGATATGATTCTCTTTTAATATATATGCGCATGTTAAAACTAATTAGGCCTATCTGAAATAGGCGTGGGTATGACCCGCTGTCGGGATGTACCTCATTAGTTAAAGCGCGAGCGATGTAACCGCCCCGCCACCCTGCATACGTGAGATGCACTTGAATGGAATTCAGGAGAATTCATTTGTTGTATCGGTTTTGTTAAACCGGTGGCTATGGCATTAAATTAGGCCTACCCGTGCTAGGCGCGTATATGAACCGCCTGTTGGGTTATATGCCTTGGGCTTATTTCTGCGTGAGAGCAGAGGTAACCCCTCGCGTCTGAGCGACGCACCCGTGTGGGAGTACAAGAGTATTCGATATCATCGATATGTTATTATTGAGTGTGGTAGACTTTCCCATAGGGTTCGCCTTGCAAATGTGGGGTGCTTCCTCCCGACATCGTCGTGCGTCGAAACACCCCAGTGTCGAAGCTGTCCTGTTTGGGTGCCACCACTTGTAGGTGCTACCGATGCGTATCGCGGTACACATTTGGCTGATGTACCAATCGTGGAAGGCCGACAGGTAGAGGCTACGCGGGAGAGGGCTACCAGATGATATTGCGGGAGTGGAATCGTTCTCCCCTTCTTTGGATCCGCGTTGAAGCTACCCGACGTTAAAGCTGTCCTGACAGAGGGCTCCCACCTGTAGGTACTACCGATGCGTTCGACAGATGTACTGATCATGGGAGTATACCAGGTAGAGGTTACTCGGGAGAGGGCTACCGGATGACGAAGGGTGTAGAACAAAAAGTTTTCTTTCAACAGTCCTGTGTCACCCTTAGGGGTGAGGGTGAGGGTGAGGTGAAGTCACATCGCCGCGTGACCCATTCGTTTTCGTCCGTTCCCATAGTTGTTGGGTCCGGTTACGTATCGATGTTCAAAGACATCGTTGGACAGTTATCTCGATGTAGATGATCCAGTAGTGTTGTGTAGACCAATAATTCTGCGTCTCTTCGACCAACGGTATGGTCTCTCCCCAAGAGTCTCAAGAGTCTCCCTCCGGGAGTGAGGGTGAGGGTGAGGTTGGTCGCGCCGCCGCGTGACCTTGTTATCCATTGGGTTTCCACCCATGTTTTCCTTGAAAGGAAATTGCCTTAACATTAAACTGTTGTAATGGTGATTGGTTTCCAGCCACTCACTAAGCTTGTAGCTCACCCCTCGCATACTATTTCTTTTTCAGAGGCGGTGTTTGGCGTGGAGCTGGAGCTTCCCTATGGCGTGGTCTTATGTGCGTGGAGCGTTCTGTCTGGTGGGTGGCGAGTGCGAGGCTGTCAGCAGTCCTAGAGTCATTTTATGTATTGTAAATCGTGCATGTGGCACAGGTTGTATTTTATTTGGACTAGACTTGGCTCTCACAGGACATTGATTGTGTATTTGAGTCTGTAATGATATTTTTGGTTTACAGACTTATTGATATTTTTATGCTTCCGCTTTTCAGTTGAGTTATCAGTTATCATTGCTTTGCCAGCTTGTGTGCTATTTATTGTAGTCATTGTTGACCTCTTGTACTTGATAGCTGATACTTTATATATTGCCATGCCTCGGGGACGGCTGCCCTGGGGCGTGACATGAAGTGAATCACATAATAATGCATTGCCAGCATTCACCTAATTAGAAAAGAATATGGCTAAATTGCCTTTAGCTACACAATATGTGAGGTGATTTATGACTCTTGAAAATGAAATGGGTGACCTAATTTGTATAATCATTAGGATGTGTGATTTTCAACACTGTCTTTTGAGTTTTATTAGTTTATTTAGGATTTCTGATCTTCAACTGCCATTAACACTCTTCATCCTCGTTCTTATCTTGCATAATGTATCTCCAGCAATGCTTATTAATTCCTGCGGGAGCACCAGAGAATGGGTAGTAAACTGCAAGTAGATGCTTATTCAGTTGCATTGGTCCAATCTATTCCCTGTACTTTACTAGGCTATAGAATTGGAAACTTTGGAAACAAGTTGTACTTTTTCTGGCGCATACCCTTGAGCATGAAGAGGTGATTTTTCATCTTTCATGTTTCCATTATTAATATCATTGGACATAAGTTTTAAATTTAGGTTAGACGGGTTGTATTGATTACTTTTGCCATGTTTCTGCATTTAATACAATTCTTCGACATGCTTAATTTGGAAATCATTAGCCATTTTCAAGTTACCATTAGCTCTAGCGTTCTCTTTCTCTTGTAAGTAAGCACTTTTGTAATGTTTTTTCTTAGAGAAAGATGGACTAGCTATTGCGATTAATTAAAATCAGAAAAAGAAGCAATTGTTACAAATAAGAAAAGAAACCCCCTCTTCAAAAAAAAAAAAATTTAATTTCACATGTTTATTCGTAATATGTAATCATAATGCAATTTAGTCCTTATATGACAGATGACATATTTTTTTAGGAACACTGACAATTGTTTTCATTCTACTGGTTTTTGTAGCTTTGCAGTATTGGAGTAGATGATAATGTTGTTGGTACCTGTGCTGAAATCATATTTTTCCAATTGATGCGCCTTTTGTTGATGACTCACTACTACTATCATCAAGTTTTCGGTAAATATATCTTGGTCTATTGTCATCTGGATTCATCTTAAATGACATGTTATGTATCCATGAGACATTTCATTTTGTAGGAAGTTCTGTTGTACATTTCATCACAATTTAGATCGTCTATATTTCAGTATTTATTTAGAATTCGTTTCTCATAATCAAATGATTCCATACAGGATTCATTCTCATGCCACAATTATAACTTATAATTATATATATTTCTAATGAATGATTTCGTTAATCCAAATTGTATCATTTTTTATAACATAACAAAGAGACATTTTATGATCTGAATTGCATGTCTTTAACATTGACAAATGTTTTTCATTAGATAGTTTCTCATTGTCATAAACTTATATTTACCCTTCGGTATTGCAATGTAATAGGTCATTGATTTTCTATTACTGCCTCTCTTGAAATCCATGTTTATGCAAAACATTTATCTTCACAAAATATCATTTGTGTTATCTTGTAATACAGCTCATGAAGTTTCTAAAAGTCGGGTGCCTGAGAACTTGCACCAAGAGAGCTGGGGACACCGGTGTAGTACTGACTAAAGGTGTAATACGGTCGGTTTGGTTGGATTTTTTACAAACCCATATTAAACCAAACTATGATAACATGTAAACTGAAAACCGAACCAAACCGAAAACCGAACCGAATTGTTAAAGATAAACATTTATATACTTTTTTTTTTTTTATCTTGCTATCAATATAGTTTGGTTAGAGTTTTTTTTAGAGTTGGTTACTACTTTATATAAATATCAAAAGACTATGATTGATGATATAAATTTGTATTTATTTTTTATGAATATATATGGTATAACAACAATATAGTTTTTAATATATAAAAAGAATGAACTAAATCTTATTGATTATAAATAATCATGTGTTTAAAATAATTCGGTTCGGTTCGGTTAATTCGATTCTTTTTAAAAGTAAAAGCAAACCCAAACCAAAGTAGATCGGTTTATCAATTTTTTAATCTATACCCAAATCAAACAAAATATCTATTGACCCAAACCTGAAAAAAAATCGGTTTGAATCAGTTTGGATTCGGTTTAACCGACCAAAGTTACACTAGTGCTGGCCAAAGGGACTCCGACGCTTAAGTAAAAGAAGCGAATGAAGATGATGACCTTGAAATCTAGAAGACTATAGATTATTTACTTGTGAATATCAATTTTCTCTCATTCTCTTGCCCTTTTAGCTGAATGAGTGGCCACATCATTTTCGCCCAGGTGTCCCTCCATCTTGGCTAAATCTTCTGACATGGAAAATTCTGAGAGGCACAGAACTGGGGGTTTGTTATGATGTCATGGCCACGTGGCGCAATCTCATTTGTCCTAACTGGGATTGCAACAAGCAGTGACAGACGGCTTGTCGAGGTCAGGGCACGTCTCTGCCAATTCAGTAGAGCAGAGCAACCCTGAACTTGCCTTGCTTTTCAATGTCAGTGGTCCCCTTTCTCCTGTGTTTAGGATCAGGTCCAAACCCAGGTCAGGATGGTTAGACTTGGAGAAGCCTAATGGTCGTATTTTGTGTAGGTGGCTAGTCTGAATCGTCCTCGAAATAGGGGTGGTCGGGTCACTGAGTCGTCCTACCTAGGCAAGAAGGTATTCCTCGAGCAGGACTTTCCAAGTTGGACTTCTTGAGTGGAGAACTAGGCCGATCCCCTTAATCACCAACTTGAATTTGGTTTCTCTCTGGGCAGGGTCATACTACCCGCTTACCCGATTGACTTGGACACGTGGCGCCCTCAGGAAGAGCGTGGGATTTCCCTCTATAAAATGAATTTTACAATTTAAAAAAAATAAAAATGTGTCGACATACACTTATAAAAAACAATAATGATTTTTAGGTCCCAATTAGTAGACCCTATTTCAAACCCCATAAAGTGATAAGTTTGAATTTTTCACTTTATCCTCTATTTAATTTCATCGCTTTTTTCATAATTGTTCCCTTTAATCTTGATGTGGTTATAATTTGGGATATTCTTTTTATTTTTAAAACAATCAATTTAATTAAATACAAATTTAGAATCCTTTTTAAATCTTCGTCATGCCATGGCTGTTGCCATCCTCTCGTCTTTCAGATGACATTCTGAAATGCTAATAAATGTTTGATTTAATCTGGTTGTCCTCAATTATCTCGCACCCAAGGTATCACATTCTATCTCTTCTTATAACATTCTATCCCTAAGATATAAGGAAAACCTAGACCTCATCTTCAGAAGTTATCTATAAATAGTTTGTTGAAGTTGGTAGTTATGATTTTATACAGTAACCGTCAATTGATCTGGCAATCTTCCAAATCTTGCACCCTTATTTCTCCCTAACTATACCTTAGCACGATTTACAATTTTTTTATTCGGATTGATCGATAGAAACGAAAACAAATTATCAAATTTAGTTTTGGTGAGGATTGGAGAAGAGAAAAGTAACTCGATTAATTTTTTATTATTTGCGACCTAATTGTGGTGCGCGATCCATTCAGGTTAGGTATTTTCGATCTGAATAAAACATATTGATATGATTTTACATTCATCTTTGAATCCTCATATATATTTTTTCAGGATCAGATTTAATTTAAATTCAGATACATGTCCACTGTATCTGGATTTTATATGCATTTTGTATTTATGTACGATTTGTATAATCATTTTTGTTGTTGTGTGTGTGTATAATTATGCATATTGATTCATTCAGCATATTTTTAGCCTTGCATGATCATTATTCAACTCATTCATATTCAAGATACACTTTCATCTAATGTAAAGTTGTCTAATTCAGATTCTAGATATACGTGTATCTGAATAATTTATCGAGTCCAATTTGCTATTTGTTATGTTTGTTCCGATGGATTTGATTAATGTGTATCTGAATAATATTTAATTATTTTTATCATGTATATTTAAAGATTTTTATTAATCATCTAAGTAATGCCTCATTAGCATGTAGATCATAATTGTTTTATATGAATTTATGATGCATAACTACATCTTAATATTGTATCTAAAATCTGTATTTGAAATTTTCTAGATACATGTGTATCTGAAAAAACTAATACAGGATTGTATCCAAATCTGTATATGTATCTAAAAAAATAATATATTCATCTGTATTTAAAATTCTAATATATTCATCTGTATTTGTAGTTGTATCTGAAAAAAAATTGAGATAAAGGTCGGAGGAGGGCTCGAAAGGTAGTTGATCCACCTCTCATATGATAGAGGGCGACAAGAGGAATCAAAAGGTGGTGATGCCTGTCATCGTACATGAAGAGGCTGGCCGAAATGAATTTTTGAAGTGGATTCCTTAGGAGTTAGGAGGATAAAAAAAGAAATTTTTGAAAAAGAGAGTGCTAGGAGGTCGTTCCCGATTAATGAGGGATTTATTTTTTGGGAGTGAAAAACTAAAATATTAAAGAAGGATAATATTGTCTTTACTCTTTTTACCTTTTTAAAAAGTCAAACAAGGAACCAATCAGGTAATGACACTTATTGGAGCTTTTCAATGTGGCTTAAATTTTGAAACCCATGTAGCAATACCCTAAAAAAAAACTTATGTTGCACTCAGCTTTTTTACAGTCTCAAATACAACCCTATATATCTCATAGCCCCTCCACTCACTATAATGTGGTATATACATTGTTTAAAATTTTTTACATTTATAGATGATACAATTCAATTCACATCTATATAGTGATTTAAAAAAAAATTAAAATATCTATAGATTACGTTTTTTATTGTAAAAAATACGTAGGGTAACATTAAAATGAGATTGCATTTAAAATTATAAAAAAGATTGAGAGTGTAGTAATGCTAAAAATTATCTCATGCGAAAACAAACACTCCACCAAGAAAAAATAAAGAAGATGAAAACACACCAAGAAAACTCCTAAAACCCTAATATTCAAACTCTTCACTATGTTAACCTTCCAATTAAAAGCCCCTCCAATGGTCCCATCCTCCAAAACGAGGATCATCACCATTAGGTGTTGTGAAGAGATGATGTCCAAAACACAATATGCAAACACAACAGTCTGGATAGGTCCAAGTGCATTGAACAATTTAATTGTTTGTGACCGTCCAATCTTCCTACTTTATTGTGATTAAGATATTTTATAAGAATATAAAAGTAATTTTATAATTTAATTAAATTCTAAACCTCTTTTTTTAAGAGTTTGTATTTCAAAATGATAAAATCATATAATCACGAGTGTGTTGAATAACACAAAGCCCCATCCAACTAATGGATTGCCAAACCAAACACATGTACCAATCCAAAGGCGAAATGAAAGAAGAAAAATGATACACTTAATCACATTCACCAACCAAAACTTAGACCTCACATATTTTTATTTTTTTAAAAATAGTAAACATCATCTAATAAGGTACATACTTTGATAAAAAATGCATATCACTCAATTTCAAGTTGAATGAATCCATTTTTAATAAGTGTAAGAAAAAAATTAGTGAAGTATATATATCATTTAATGAGATATATGCTTCATTGAATATGTAACGAGGTATATAGGTTTATGTTTTGGATCAAAAAAAAAAAAAAGTGTAACAATACTCATGAAAGAAACATATCCTTTTATTCTAAAACAATTTCCACTGCATACATACATAAGAAAACAACTTATTATTGTGTTACATATACCTACTAAAAAAGGTAAATGACAGCCTACATTTTTCTTAGGAATGTGTTATTTTTCTTAAAATCACATTTTTCCTTGTCAGATTAACTTTTGTTCTCTTTGATGACAGAGATTTCAAATAGAAATACATCATTTTTATAATTCATTGAGTGACTCATTCATTAATTATTTAATTTTATCATAGTTATCTTTAACCTTGGTATGTGCATCAAAACTAGTGTTGGCTATAAGGATTAATAGGGACTCATCTCTGTCTCAGAATCCAAAGGTAAGCCTAACTATTCATCAAGAAATAGGGCTAATTTGATAAAGAGCTAAGATTTCAAATACAATTATCTTAGTTTTAAATGATAGAAATCCTTTTAGGCTTATCTTTATTCACATTTACTAAAATCAAAACAAAAATAAAAGATAAATGTTACCCTAACATTTAAATAGAACAATAAAAAAAAAATAATAATCTTCATTCTCATTTTAAAATCAAGACAATAGTGGAAACTTTATCCCAGTTATGGAATAAGTTGCTTTCCAATCATCAATCACTCCAATTATTCCATTATCCCACCACATATCCCTTATCAAACTAGGCCTAATGAGAATCTCAACAATAAAAATCTTCATGCTATAGCTAAATGCATGAGAAGCACTAGGAAGATAAATTTCTACAATGGTACAATCAAAGTGATGAAAATGAAAGCAAAGTGAATAGGCTCATCAGGGGATAAGATAAAGTGGTGCAGGGCTGCAGGCGATGTGCATTGGGTTGCTGTGCAAAGATATTGAAGCTGACACAGTGAATCTTCTACTGCCACAATAATGCCCACTATTGACAGAAGTATGCAATAATAAGTTATATCCATGATATTGGAATGCATTATGCATGATTAGTCAAAGTTCCATTAACATAGGGGACAACTACGGAGAAGCGCATTCTGTTGTATTCTTCGCTGGCACTGCCAGCAGTTCACTAGTAACCTTCATTTAGCATTTTTTACTTGATAGCAAGGATCAATTGATATCATATAAAAGGTTTGTGTGTTTTTCGGACATTATATCATTATTCATCAAACATGCACACACCACTAACAATATCACAGTGCATCACAAGAATGGGAAGTTTATTAAGAAGGACAAACCAGTTTGAGCCATAACAAAATTTCACAACCTTGAATAGAGAGAAAAAAAATGTACCTTGAGAATTTTCCTTCCAAAATTATGTACCTTTAAAATTTGAAGAGGCAATAATGGTCAATTGATCACAGCAGGCATGTTGGATTGCTTCTTCTTTCTGCCTCCAGAAAACCTCTTTCGTTTATCAGTCACATGCTTGATTGATTGTTTTTCCACCATGCTTTCAGTAGTCCGTTTTGTTTCTTCAGGCTCTAAAGCAAACATTTTCACAGCAAACAATTCCCCAGGAAAATCTTCCTGGCACTGAAACAGATTTAAAAATTATATTAACTAGGAAGAGTGAAGTGATTTGTATTGAGTGATTTTGCTTCTGTAGCTAGTGATCGGTGTCAGTGCAAACCTCTATATCAATGACATGCAATCCACACTTCTCAAACAGGTCCTTAAAATACTGGATGGATCTCGTGATGCTGTGATCCTCTTTATCATATACAAATCCTGAAAACATGAATCTCCATAAAATTTTGTTCTGTTTTTTATTATTATTATTATTATTATTATTATTATTATTTATTTTGTCCATTTTTACAATGAATTAGTAAAAATAATTTCAACTACCCAGAATTACACCACATTTTTCTCCATGTTTAGTGAAACTTAATAGTATAAAGATAGGCCACTTTGGTAGCTTAATCAATGGATATTGTTTTATGCGTGTCACTGGAGAGAGATGGGCAGTGTTACCTGCTTTTGCGAAATTCTCTTTGAGGAAAAAAAATCCATGAGGCTTAAGGCCAGCCTGCACAGTAAGATGTCCATCAGAACCAGACATTAACGATACAAAAGATTAGGATGGTGTTTCGTTGGAAAAAGCATCATGGATTTGATATACTACATACTGAACAGAAAACACACATCGTGCAAGATTGTCTTTTTGTTTTCCAGAAAAGATATAAAACCAAGCGAAAGGACCTCTGCATTAATTGATGAGGAGTCAAAATAGGCTTCTAGTGCTAGGTCAACATTACCACCCCACTTTCAGTGAAAAACAATACATTATGGATGTTTTCTAGTGCTTATCATATAACAAATTAGACAAGTTTGAATGCACGATCATGATCTATGAGCACTAGCTAAATCATGGATACTTGATCTCTTTAACAAGCAGAAACACACTGATTTAATTAAAGCTATCTAGAAAAATATAACAAAAAATATATATGTGCTTTAACAGGGACAAGCGTGCCTAGATTCATGCTTGTATTTTACATAGCTTATTGTGATAATTACCTTTGCTCTCTCAAAGAAAGCTATGAAGTCATCATCTGTGAGCTGCCCAATACACCACTGGATCCATATGACATCATATCTTCCAACCTCTGGAGTAAATTCCTATTACAAGGAGATCAGAAATAAATAAGAAAAACTTCTAGGGAAAAAGTACTTCTATGCAGTCTAAAATGTGCTCCCTGTGGAAATCAAATTAACCTGGAGGGGGAGACAATAGAAGTTGACAGCCTTGTGCACATCTTCAATCATATTATTTTCAGATGCCAAACTTCCATGAGCAGCCTCCAATAAATGTTTTACTGGCTCAACAAGATCAACCTAAATCCAGGTGCAATACATAATATGTGGCAAGGAGATTAAATCATGCAGCAGACAAAAAGTACAATTCAAAGCAGCACAAGCACAGAAGCAACTATTGCAATTCATGACAAGGAAAAAAAATCTGATGCACAACTTTTAGCCCAGGTATGACATCACAGTTGCAATGGCTGAAACTTCGAACATACCCTGAGCTTTTTAGCTTATGATTGTTGATGATTTGGGTAGTTTCCAAAAAATAAATTTAGACAAAAACACAAAATAATACAAAATATTCTGAATTTCTGATATGCTAAATGATTGTAACATTTTTCTAGTGTAATACAACCTGCAATGCAATGATATCCAAACAATCTTTACTAATAAAGAAGACAAGCAATAACAATTCAAATTCATCAGAATTCCATGTGGGATATGCTAAAAGGATGAATCAATAGTCCTCACCTCATTAAAATATCTTAAAAGAAGATTCTTTGTGACCCTTCCTACGCCAGATCCACAATCTGCAATATTTTCAATAATAAAAAAAAATTCATGGCAAATATTTTTTGCATGAATCACCATTCAATCTACTCCAAATTCACACACAGATAGTATTGTCGGATTTCTCAAATTTGCAATTGGGAAGATATGCACGATGAATATGAGTAACATTGCAACAAATCAATCTAAATAATGGAAAGCATTCCAAACAAAATACAGAAAAGAAAATAAGTAATATAAAATCTGACAACAAAAGTACATTAGGCAAATGTAATGTACCCCGTATGACAATCATGACAATCAGGTGACATTCTTTAGGTGAAAAAAGTGACATAGTAACACCCCAAGCATATACACAATATATTATTCACTTTGCCCGTAGAGCTCACGGTTTTAAAAATGTCATCAAATGTAAATATTTTTTTGGATGCAAAAGATGTACCCATATATGAGTACAGATTATCATGTGACACTAAGTCATGGCTGCGAACTCACCTCACCACCACCCCACATGGGTGGATCTATTGGTCATTGGCTAGTATAGTCCACCACCTCCTCAATACAGTGGATCGAAAATGACCTTCGCACGGGAACACGTGGCTCGTTGAGGAGGTGTAGCCCATGTGATATGTTTGGAGATGGAGGGCTGGTCTAGCCGAGAGCTCAATAGGCACATGTGGGGTGAAGGTGAGACAACTCTCAAATCATGCTTTCGACCAGAAAAAATGTGAGCAAAATTCTTTTTTTAAAACAAAAAATGTGAGCAAATTCTTACACATCAAAATGCATTTTTAAACCAGTGAGACAAATTACAAGACTAACAATATCTTATTGTGTAAAACAGTGGCCAAAAGAAGTTATCTTTAGGAAATTCTCCTTGCAAGTCTGCAACTTCAACCAATGTATGTTAAAGAAACAATGGAACTTTCTAAACTCCCATTTCCCCATGCCTCACTGGCTTCTTTAAAACACAACACAAAAATCCCAACAAGTTAATTCAAGAAACACAACTACCTCACACATTTTAGATCATTCCAACAAACCCTATTTTCTTAAAATTTTTTCTGAATTCCATACATGACAACCACCAAAACAGAAACTCTAGAAACCCAACTTTCTCAAATAGGATAAAAGCACATCCCAGATGACACGAGTCTTGGAACAAAACTCCACTCCCCAGGCATAGAGAGTCCCATTTCCCAAAACCCGAAAATCAAAGGTCCAACAGACCTTAATCTGATATCAGAAATCATAATCTGAGGTTAACAAAGAAAAGCTGAACATTGAACCCCTACAATCTAACACATTTATGCAATATGTAAGTGACAGGTCAACCAAAAATTTTCTCAGACTGCAACTTCAACCAATGTATATAAATAAAATGGCAGAACTTTTAGCTTCTTATGCTTCAAGGCAAAATCACTGATTTATGCCCAGTAGCCAAATTTGATGAGCATCCTTCTCTTCTTGTTCATATTCTCCCAAAAAAAAGAAAGAAACAAATTTCAAATTCTTCCTTGATCATGCATACAGAGCCTCAGAACAAAACCCTGCTCCTCACTTAAAAAGAAAAACCTATTCCCCCAAAACCCTAAATCCCAGATGCCCAATAACTCAAACTCAATCAAATATCAAGTGTCAATCAAGAAACCCATCTTTCTCCAATGGGACACATTTCTCAACCCAAAGAAACCCCATTTGAAGCCTTAGAACAAAACCTAGTTCCCCATTTAAAAAAAGGGCGTTGTTATACATAGTCTTTTTTACAGCCCCAAATGCAGTCTCATGTACCTTTTTAGTCATCCAACAGTCATATGACGAGGTATATACCTCATTAATTTTCTAAATTTTTTTAGTTTTTTTGGTTAATAATGAGTCCATTCAATTCGAGATATACACTTTTCATCAAAACGCATACTTATTAGAGGATGTTTACTATTTTTAAAAAATTAATGTGATGACTATATTTGGGATTGTTCCTAACATTATCTTTAAAAAAAACCCATTTGCCAAATTGCCAATAACTCAAACTCATCAAATGCCAAGTTCTCAATCAAGAACCCATCATTCTCCAATGGGACACATTTCACAAACCCAAAGAAACCCATTTGAAGCCTCATAACAAAACCCTGCTCATCATTAAAAAGAAAAACCCATTTCCCCAAAACCCTAAACCCCAAATGCCCAATAACTCAAACTCGATCAAATATCAAGTTTTCAATCAAGAACCCATATTTCTCCTCATCCAAAAGAAACCCATTTCAAGTCCAAAATGACCATAATCACAAAGATCTTAAGAGATACAGAGACTCACCGAGCGCGACGAGATGTTGCCCAGGTCCATTCATCCCTCGAGAAGCCAAAAGAGTCTTCAGAAAGTCTTCACTCCCCTTCACGTCCGTCTCGTTCAGGTGGCCGAACCCCCCCAAAACCCCATCCATTGAAGCCTCCACACTCTACACAACAACAACAACAACAACTTCACTTACTTCAAAAGAGACGAAAGTAACCAATAACGGCGATTGAAATCATTGATTCCTTACTTGCCAGTAGGAGATCCCCTTGTTGTACCACACGCGCTTCTCCTCCTCACTTCCGCCGATCTCCTCCACCCAAAGATCGTGCGCGTTGTTGTACGAGCGACCGTCGGAATCGAATCCACCGTCCGCCATGGCCTCCGCCGTCGACCGCACGTGTGAGGCCCAAAGAGAAGTGAAGCGGAACAGACAAAGCGAACTAGCTCTTCGCGGGTTCTTGTTCGCCGTTCGCGGTTGAGATGGTATCGGGTAGGGTTGGAGCCAATTCTGGTATAATTTATCCATAATTTAAATCCAATCCACCTTCGCAATCTCTAACTCCATATCTGCCCATCTCACGGGCTGCTTTTGCACAAATAAAATTAACTGCAGCATAATTCACATCAATTTTTTTTTTAAATCATACATTTTTTTATTATATAAATTAAAATATAATAATATTATCTTGTGACACATGATTTTCCTGTAGAGACTTAATTTAAAAACATATTCTCATATAATTGATGCAATCACATTTTAATTATTTTTACAGTCTCAAAAAGATTGAATATGTATTTAATAACATAATTTTACTTCTCGCTTTTGAAACTCGTGATAATTTTTTTATTATTATGTCCTTAATTATTTTTTGTATCATTTTGTCATTTTGTGATATACTGGTGATATATACATGAAGATCCCTGAATGATTTTAAATTCCTGAAGCAAATAAATCATTCAGAAGCATGTATTCTATAAAATTACAAATATCTTCATATAGGGGCATATGGTACAATCGCCTCGATGAATATTTATTGAAAGAAAAATATGAGAACAATCCGAGATGCGTTTGTATTTTCATCAAGAAATTAGAATCTGGATTTGCTATTATCGCAGTATATGTTGATGATTTGACTCTGATAGGGACTCCAGAAGAGCTTACCAAAACTTCTTTATAGGTAAAGAAAGAATTTGAGATGAATGATATTGGAAAAATAAAATTTTATCTCGGTGTACAGATTGAGCATTTTTCAAATGGAATCTTTGTCCATCAATATACATATACAGAAAAAGTCCTGAAGCACTTTTATATGGATAAAGCTCATCCATTAAGTTCAACGATGGTTGTTCGATCGCTTGATATAAAGAAAGATTATTTTCGTCCTAAAGAAGAAGAAGAAGGAGTTCTTGGTCCAGAAGTACCCTATCTTAGTGCAAGTGCTCTAATTTACCTTGCTAATTGCACAAGCCTATATGTAGCATTTATTGCAAGATACAGTTCTGCTCCTGCTAGAAGACATTTGAATATTGAGGCTTCATCAAAGGCGATTGAACTAAGCTCATCTCACCGAAATTCTTTTACACACATGAGCTTTAGAAGAACAGCAATATTGATGTTAAGCAAGATCGTTCAAGTGGTAAGTTGGTAGACTTATTCACCAAAGCATTACCAACTGCGACATTCAAGAAACTGGTGCAAAATATTGGTATGCGTCAACTCAAAGATTTTCATGCATAATAGGGGGAGTCTTCATGTTGATCAGGGGGAGTAATTTAATTCAAAATATTTGTGTACTGTACTCTTTTTCCTTCGACCAGGTTTTTCCCACTAGGTTTTTATGGCAAGATTTTAACGAGGCAGTACAAACATATGCACAAGAATATTGTACTCTTTTTCCTTCGCTAAGTTTTTATCCCAAAGGGTTTTTCTTAACAAGGTTTTAACGAGGCATATTCTTTGTGCAGTGGTCATCCAATGGGGAGTGTTAAATATATGCATTTTTAGATATGCATGTATTAGTGGATGACCACCCATTATAATAGATCTCTATTGGTATATGTGATATTAATATGTAATTCATAGGGTGCATGTTTTGAGGTGTATGTTGAGCTTTTCCATACTTATGTTTGTGGGGCTATATATAGGAGGGTTGGTGTAACTTGAGGAAAGTGAATGAGTAGAGAAAGAAGAATAAAAATAGAAGAGAAGTTCCTGAAGAACTTCATTTCCCTACATCTCTCTCTTGTGTTTCCATCTATATTTTACATGTGTTTCTCTTTTATTTTATAACAATTTGTTCTATAATCTTATATATTGAGTTATCATAGTGTATGAGACGAGACTGCAAAACGATTGAGTATATCAATGTTTTTAGCAAGATTACGGTTTTAAAATAAGTTGTTTCAATTTTGGGTTTTTATTTTTAAATCCCCATAAACCATAGGATTTAGTGATCGATCTCTTTCTTCTTCGTATTTTGGTTTTAGTCTCCTGATTTAAATGATATGTTACTTTTTAGTCCATCCAAGGGACTAAAAAAAAATCAAATAATTTAGAGATGGGTCATTCTCAGGGACTAAAAATGAACATATATTTTAAATCTAGGACTAAAACCAAAATACGAAGAAATGAGATATCGATCACTAAATCCTATGGTTTATGAGGATTTAAAAATAAAAAATCCTTTAATTTTATATAATAAAAAAGTAATCAATTTTATTATTATCATATTTGCTCAAATATGGACAAAGAGTATGAATAAATTTTGTTTTAGAGTAAGAATAAATTTTGTTTTAGTTTTTAGATGGAATAAAACATTTCCATTTTCGTCTTAAAAACATGACAATTGTCTACATTTTGTCATGCATTATTGTAGGGCCCAAAAAGGAGGCTCATCCGGGAAGCTCCATGTGACCAGCCCACGATCCAATCAAGCGACGGCCCACGGCCCGGATTGTTCACCTCGAGTGGATCCGGTCCGCCAGCCTACCAAAACCCTACGACTAAGTCCAAGACCCCAACCCATTCAAAAGATCATCAACTTGTTGACTTTTTGGGTAAGTACAAATCCAGCAAATCTGGAGCCATCAGAGGACTGATCCCCCCAGGATTGCATGGATATGCCTTAGACATGGAATCAATTATCAGTCAACTCCTTAATCTTGGTAGGTCTGGAAGAGGATAATGGCTATAGATTGAGCAAATCCTAGCAATTGCATAGAATCTAAGATCCCATCTCATCTAGTGGGGATGTCATCTCTATAAGGTTCTAGGATTGGAAAAACACTATAAAAAGGGAATTACGTATGACTTGATCCCCAGAGCAAAAAAGAGGGGTACGTAGACAGCCTAGAGAGAGATCTCAGGTAAATCGAAAACAAATTTTCAACCACACCCAAAAGGAGGGGAATCGGCAGGATCAAAGGGGAGGAGACTGGGAGGAGCATAGCCGACGGATCTTGGCGACCCTAATCCAGCTAGTCAATTTCTGCGCCTCCAGCTTGGCGTGCCAGGTAGGGGAAGCGCATGTGAAACAAAGCACGATTCGTGATCATGCCTCCTAAGAAGAACCTTCCGTCTCTTCCGCCACTGGTAACCTGATCTGCACTGTTGAACGCCTCGTCCGATCCCGGAGGCTTATCGAGGGAAAACCCGTAGCCCGACGGTGATGGCCTACAGCACCGTGTGAATCAGGCCGGTCTCGAGGCCGAGGCTGAGGAACTCCGTCGTGCTGTGGAGCACATGCAACGTGAGAACGAGCGCCTTCGCAATCTGCTTGACAATCCGTCGGAGCAGGAAGACGGGCAGCATGACTCACAGCCTAGTGGGATCGTCCCTTCCGATCGAACCAATCCTCCTCGCACGGGCGAACACCAAGCTTGCAGATCCTCCAGCGAACCTTGTCTGCAACGAAGAACCCGCCGGCTCATCAAACGTGGCTATGAACTCTAAAAGGCCACGCCAGGATGACCCGGGGCTCCGTGAAGACCTGATGAAGGCAATGGACCAACGGTTCCGGACTATGAGATCGCGCACGGTGGCATATCATGCACTCTAGAAGGAAGAATTGATCCACCTCTCTCCGCTCTCGGTGGATATCCTTCGCGCCCCCCGTTCGGAAAAGTTCACTCGCTCGAAGTTTAAGCTCTACGAGGGGAAGACCGATCCGATGGAGTATCTGTTTCTGTTTCAACAGCGCATGTCACTCGAGGCCAGAGATGACGCCTTACTTTGCAAAGTTTTCCCACAGAGCCTCGGGGGGCAGGTTCTCGTGTGGTTTCGGAAGCTCCCCCCCTGTTCCATCTCGACCTTCTAAAACTTGTGCGAGGTGTTCATCGGCCACTACATCTGCCACTGTAAGCCAAAGAAGGATGTCGCCAACCTCTTCAGAATGAGACAAGCGGAAGGTGAACGGCTGAAGGACTACTTCACTATAGATACCTCAATTTTGACCGTCCAAAGAAAAGAAATTTACTTCAAGTACATTTTTAAATGACCACATTGGAACATATAGAAAACTACCCAAAGTTGAATAGACATGGAAATAGAAGAAAAAGATAGAACTGCCGGAAGGTGGCTACTTGAAACAAGCCGCCCCTCCTCAGATGGCTACATTCAAGTAGCCGTCAGACACCTTTTTCCAAATCCATAGAGAAACCTGCAGAAATTAGAAGGCTACTTGAAACCAGCCGCCTCCCTAAGGACGGCTCGATACAACATGCTGCCCCCCAACCACTTCCCAGAGATGGGACATAAAGCAACATTTAATGTTGATTGGCAGGTCATCATGGGGACGTCATCTTGAAAGTAGAAGCCCCTCACTAGGCGGCTAGTTACAAGTAGCCGCTCCTTGTTTGGACAAATTTTCAGAACAAATATCTGAATTTCTTAGGGGTGAAGTTTGCTTAAACCACTCTATTACCCAATCCATTCTATTGTCCAGGGAATAATCCAGTACTCCTTTTTACCTATAAAAGGGGGGGTGGTTGTGGTGAGAACAAAAGGTGGACAATGTCATTTCCAAAGTCTGTGTTAGAGAAAGAGAGAGAGAGAGAGAGGGAGAGAGCCTTAATTGAGAGAGAGTGAAAGCCATTCCCCACCAAAATCCACTCTCCAAAACCCCCCCTCTAACCATTGTCCTAAACCTCTCTTAGCCCTAGCCAAATAAATCCAAATTCCTACCTAGGTGCTGCCTAAATCTAGAAGAAGAAACCACCAACACCACTTTCAATCCTCACTACCACCACCCTAGCCAAGCCAAAACACTTCCTACCTTGGTTCTGCCCAAATCCAGAAAACCAAGAACCAGGTACCAGGCGGCTAGTCCAAACGAGCCGTCGGACTCAGATGGCTAGGTTCAAGTAGCCGGTTTACCCTCCCTCCCACGTGTCAGCAGCCCCTTTTTCAAGTTCTTATCTAGCAGAAAGGATTCTCCATTTTCACCTCTGTGTGTGGTAGGCCCGTAGCTCAGAGAGGAGAACCCACACAATTTCCCCCCGAGGCGATCAGCAGCAACACCAACTTTTCCTGCTTTTTTTGAGAAAGCAGATGGCGATCACAACAAACCCCGTCTTTCTGAGAAGCTGTCGGGCGGCCCAAAAACGACTCTTCGGGGGGTGTTTTGATCAGTCATGAGATGGACCAGGACCAAGTTTGCAGAACCCCCAAGTTTTCCATACCGATAAAATTGGCGATCACGGTGGGACACCCTTCATGAAAAATGACAAAAGGTAATCCTTTTCTGCGGAGATATCCTTTTCCTTAGCTCCTTCAACCGAATGGGTTTAGATGCGGAGATCATCCAACGTTTGAGTCTGCCCCTAGCCGGGTTCAACAGGAAGTGAATTACCCCGATTGGAGTGGTGACCTTGCCAGTCACCGCTGTCGATCGCACTCTGGACATCGAGTTTATTGTGGTGGATTCCCCCTCGGCTTACAACGCCAACATGGGACGGGACTGGATTCACCGCATGGAGGGCGTGCCATCAACTTTGCACCAGGTTATGCGTTGCCTCACCAAAGACGGTCGCTCAACTATTGATGTCCGTGGTGACCAGGTCACCGCGAGACGTTGCTGCGTGATCGCCTCAAGTGCAATCGTCCCATTGCCTCGGGATGCTCCCCCCCCCCCCCCCGCCATTATAGCAATTAGCCGATCGACCACCAAAGTCGAAACGGGCTCTCGCCAAAGAAGCACCTGAGCCTCCCACTCTTGAGCCGGTCAAGTCTGTTCCCCTGGACGCAGACACCACATAGAGGACTGTCCAAATAGGGAGTCTATTTTCCTCGGAAGACAGAGACACCCTACTAGCCCTGTTGTGGGCCAACCGAGATGTCCTTGCCTTGACACATAGTGATATGCCTGGAATCGACCCCCTCAATCGCTGTCCATGAACTCAATATCCGTCTCAGTTCGACCCCTGTCAGACAGAAGCAGCGGCGCTTCGCCCCCAAACGCAACAAGATCATATCGGACGAAATCGATCGTCGTCTCGAGGCCGGGTTCATCCGAGAAGTTCAATACCCCGATTGGATCTCAATTGTCGTCCTCACAGAGAAGAAGAATGGCAAATGGAGAGTCTTGCATCGACTTCGTCAATTTGAACAAGGCGTGCCCGAAGGACAGCTATCCCCTTCCCAAGATCAATTAGCTGGTCGACGTGACGACCGGATATCAACGCCTATCCTTCTTGGATGCCTTTTTGGGGCATAACCAGATCCCCTTGCACCCGAGTGACCAAGAAAAGATGGCGTTCATCACTGAGCGTGGGCTCTACTATTACACAGTCATGCCATTTGGGTTGAAGAACGCCGGGGCCACATTTCAACGTTTGGTGAACAAAGTTTTCCGCAAACTCATCGGACGAACCGTTGAAGTTTACATCGATGATATGGTCGTGAAGAGTCGCTCTCACCATGACCATCTAGTCCATTTGGCGGAGGCTTTCGAAACCATTAGGGCACACCATATGAAGTGAACCCCGCAAAGTGTTTCTTCAGGGTCTCCTCCAGTTACTTCTTGGGCTACATTGTCCACTGACAGGGTATAGAAACCAGCCCAGTACAAGTCAAGGAACTTCACGAATCCCCTTCGCCTAAATCAGTACGAGACATATAGGTGATTACAGGTCGGGTTGCGGCACTCGCGCGGTTCATCTCTCGACTCTCGGACCGCTGCCGCCCGTTCTTCCAAGCTATCAAGGCAGGCAAGGGAATGAAGTGGGAAGAGGCGCATCAAGCTGCATTCCGCGAGCTCAAGGAGCACCTCACCCGACCGCCAATTCTTTCAGTTCCGGTCGAGGGGGAGGAACTCTATTTGTACCTTGCAATCTCTACCACCTCCATGAGTGTGACACTCTTTCGTGAACACGGCGCCAGCAACGCCTTGTATTCTATACCAGCAAGTCAATGACGGACGCCGAGGGCTGCTATTCCCCAATCGAGAAGCTCATTCTTGCGCTCGTGGTGACCAAGCGAAGGCTCCGCCACTACTTCTAAGCGCACCGCATCGTGGTCCTCACATCGCACCCTATCCGCGTGTTCCTCCATAAGCCATACTTATACGGACACATGGTGAAATGGGCTATCGAGCTGTCACCATTCGATATCGATTACAAACTTTGGGTCTCAATGAAGGGCCAGGTGGTGGTAGAGTTCCTCCTCGAATTCGACCCCGTGGACGGGATAGAAAAATCGGTGGCCGAGCTTGAAGACGGGGGTTCTTCAAGCACCACCACAGGGGGCACGGGCTGGGATCGTTATTCAGACCCAAGATGGGACCAAGCTCGAACAATCGCTCTGACTTAGCTTCGCCGCGTCCAACAATGTGGCGGAAATTGAGGCGCTGCTAGCCGGCCTCCGACTCTCCAAGGCACTCCATGTCAGGTACTTGCGCTTATATTGCAACTCCCAAATGGTGGTTTTACAGGTCGACGACACCTACGCCGCTAAGGACCAGAGGATGGAGCAATACCAACACTTGGCAACCGAGCTGTCTAAAGAGTTCTTCGGCTTTGATATCCACTATCTCTCGAGGGTGACAATGCCATGGCTGACTCTCTCGCCACGTCAGCCACCGACGAAGGAGGACATTGGGTTCCTTCAGACGTATTGGAGCTCCCGTGCATCGATCATCCCCCCATAGTCGGAATGATCCAGAGGGAGTCCCCGTGGTGGATGGACACCATCGAGGCCTTCATCTGAGACTGAACCGTACTTGGGGACCCTACCGAAGCGCTAAAGATGAGACGTCGCTCCGCGAGGTACTTGATCATCGATGGGGTCCTGTACCGGTGCAACGGGGATGGGCTATTCCTAAAGTGCCTCGCTATGAACAAAACCAAACCGCTGATGGAGGAGATTCATGAAAGATCGTGCGGCGATCACTCCTCAGGGAAGTCACTAGCTCATTGCATCTTGACTCAGGGGTACTATTGGCCTACGCTCCGAAAAGACGCCATCGATTTCGCGCGACAGTGCAAACAATGCTAGCTACATGCCCCTCTCATCCACCTCCTGGCCGAGGACTTGCACGCCCTCACCGTCCCATTGCTCTTTGCGTAATGGGGGATGGACATCGCTGGGCCATTCTCGGTCACCGCTGGGGGAAAAAGGTACGTGCTCCTAGCAACCGACTATTTGCTAAGTGGGTTGAGGCGGAGGCTTACAAGACCGTAAAGCACTCCAACATAAAAAATTTCTTGTGGAAGCACATTATTTGCAGGTTCGGAGTGCCTAGGACCGTGGTGGCGGACAACAAGACGCAGTTCTCGAACGCCCCTGTTCACAAGTTTTGTGAAAAGTACGACTTCAGGCAGCGGTTCTCCTCCTGCGCATACTCGTAGGGGAACGGGCAGACTGAAGTCACCAACCGCATGATCTTCAACTGCTTGAAGAAGAGGCTTGAAGACAAGAAGGGGCGATGGCTCGGGAAGCTCCCGGGAGTCCTCTGGGCATACCGCACCGCCCGAAGGAAGCCCACAGGGGAGACCCCATATGCCCTCGCCTAAGGCACAGAGGCAGTCATTCCTAGCGAGGTCGGCCTTCCAACTCTACGGTCGTCACTTGCCGATTCCAAACAGATTGATGCGGCCCTCATCGAAAACCTCGCTCTGCTTGAGGAACGAAGGGAAGCCGCCCTCACCCGCTTTGCACGTACCAAGGCCAACAAGCCCTCCACTTCAACTGAAAGGTGCGCCCCGGGTCATTCACGCACGGCGAGTGGGTGCTCCGATGCGTCATCGACAACACGCGTGAACTTAATGCTGGGAAACTCGGGGCCACCTGGGAAGGCCCATATGAAGTGGTGGAGGCTTATGGAAAGGGGGCGTACAAGCTTTGCACGGTCGAGCCCCGAAAGGTACCCATACCGACGCCATGGAATGCTGTGAACTTGAGAAAATATTATGTGTAGGCCGGGTGGCCTTATTTAATAATGTTTAAAGACTATTTATGTTTAATTCATTTCTTTAGCTCACACCTACATGTTCTAAATACGGAATGAATGCTTGTGATTACGTTTCTCTATCCAATACATTGCCATCCCCCCGAGCATGTATGGCGTCGGATAGGACCGGTGATAGTTGCCACCTACCCCTGTACTGTCGGTCGAGGAAAAGCCATATTATATCGGGTCTAGCCACGCGCATGACGCGGGTCAGGGAGGGAACGAGACACCCACTCACCCCCATACGCGTGGTCAGATACAGACCAAAACTCCCTCCAAGGGTGACGCTGCCTGCCGGTTCAAGCTGGAGGGAAGGGAAGAACCCCATAGGGCCATGCCGTTCTAACCGTTCAAGCCAGGGGTACGACCCAGAATCCCATAGGGCCACGTCGTTCTCACGATTCAAGCCAAGGATACAGGCCAAACCCGGCAGGGCCATGCCGTTCTCACGGTTCAAGCCAGTGGTACGACTTAGAATCCCATAAGGCCACGCTGCTCTCACGGTAGGGCCATGCCGAACGTTGGTGCTCATCGCGTTCGGCCTGGAGGAGAGACACCTGCGTCACCGCACGCACCGTTGCTTCCTCAGCACGGGCAAGAGCGACGGGTGAGGGTACCCTCGGGGCTGGAACCCGAGTCACCGGGGCCACCTCTTCTACGTCGCCGAAATCCCAATCGGAGTCGCCGCTCACCCCATCTCCCTCCTCCCCATAAGAAAGGCATGGATGACGACCTCTGACACAGGACAAACCCTCACCCCCTGATGGCCTCCGCGCACAGCATAGGGCCAGCAATGCTTTGGCATCGGCCATCAGGGTGTGCACATCAATCAACTAAGGGAAAGAGGGGGCCCAGGCGAAAGTCCAAAGGGCAGGGAAAACCGTCTCCTCCATTAAGCGGGCCCTGGGCTGGACAGTTCCCAACCGAGCTCGATGTGACCTACATGGATCAGTACCATACAAAAAAAAGAAGAAAGAGAAGGGGAGTAGGAATGGGAAAAAAAACTTACAAAGTATCCCTAACCTCGTCGGCACAGGAGGTGTCTCGTCAATCGGGCACTGCTACTCTCCTCCGAGTGCAATCACCTCTTCCTTCCACCTCTGGTCAACATTCGGAAGTGAGGACAAAAGGCGTTGTCGCCCATTCATGATGAGGTAGAAGCGCCCCCTCTCATGGGGGCAAACTGCAAAGCAATAGCAGTATATGACCTCGGCGAGCCCGAGGCCATACCCCCTCGTTTCGTTGAGATACAACGCCGTGTTGATGATGCGAAAGACGTTGGGTGCACTTGAAGAGGTGCGAGCCCGAAGCACGTGAGAAAAGTGGGAATGAGAGGATGAAGAGGGAGGTGGAGGACCGGAAGGTGATAGGGAGAGAAGTACGCCTCACTCGTCGACCCCGGAGTCATAACGGACCCTCCTCTGAAAGACACCCCTCGGGAGCGCGGCCATTTCAGACGATTGGAAAAAGAGAGAGGAAGAGAGAGAAATCAGAACGACCGATCGAGCAACAGCCCGAGCGACTCCTCCCCCCTCCTTTTAAACTACGAGAAGAGACCGTCCTGATTTTCGAGCGTCCCCTCGTCTTCCTGAACGTCCACCAACGCCTTTCGAGCATTACATCGCCTTGGAACGAGGTGACGAGGCCCCCGACCAACGGCTCGATAAAGAGACGGACGTCAGTCCCACTCAAAAATCATCAATTCGATCAACGAGTGGACAGCCGACGTAACCAAAGGCCTTAACTCCCTCGGGAACCCTCAACTTGAAGTACGAACGGCTCAGTTGACGCTAGCCCCTTGAAACCCTGCGAGCCGCCGTGTTGAGGGAGCGCACAGAGGTCGACATAAACATTCTCCTTAGGCAAGCTCAACCACCCGCCGCGCGTCGCTTCAGGGAATGTTTTTTCCACCAGACTGGGAGGCCTTTAATCCCAATCAGGTAGAAAAAGGGGGCATCTGTAGGGCCCAAAAATGAGGCCCATCCAGGAAGCTCCACGTGACCAGCCCACGATCCAATTAAGCGACGTCCCACGGCCCGTATTGCCCACCTCAGCCGATCCGGCCTGCCAGCCTGCCAAAACCCTACGACTAAGTCAAAGGATCCCCCCTAACCCAGTCAAAAGATCATCACTTGGTTGACTTTCTGGGTAAATACAAATCCAGCAAATCTGGAGCCATCAAATGATTGATCCCCCAGGATTGGATGGATATACTTTAAACAGGGAATCAATAATTAGTTAACTCCCTAATCTTGGTAGGTCTGGAAGAGGATAATGACTGTATATTGAGCAAATCCCAGCAATTGCATAGAATAAAAGATCCCATCTCATCCAATGGGGGTGTGATCTCCAGAAGGTTCTAAGATTGGAAAAGCACTATAAAAAGGAAACTATGTATAACTTGATCCCTAGAGCAAAAAAGAGGGGTATGTAGGCAGCCTAGAGGGAGATCTCAGGTTCAGTCGAAAACAAAATTTTCACCACACCCAAAAGGAGGGGAATCTACAGGATCAAAGGGGAGGAGACTGGGAGGAGCGGAGCCGACGGATCTTGGCGACCCAAATCCTGCTAGTCAATTTCTGCGCCTCCAGCTTGGCACGCCAGGTAGGGGACGCGCGTGTGAAACGAAGCACGATTCGTGATCATGCCTCCCAAGAAGAACCTTCCGTCTCTTCCGCCACTGGTAACCTGATCTGCACTGTTGAACGCCTCGTCCGATCCCGGAGGCTTATCGAGGGAAAACCCGTAGCCCGACGGTGATGGCCTACAGCACCGTGTGAATCAGGCCGGTCTCGAGGCCGAGGCTGAGGAACTCCGTCGTGCTGTGGAGCACATGCAACGTGAGAACGAGCGCCTTCGCAATCTGGTTGACAATCTGCTAGAGCAGGAAGACAGGCAGCATGACTCAAAGCCTGGTGGGATTGTCTTGCCCGATCAAACCATTCCTCCACGCACGGGCGAACACCAAGCTTGCGCGGATCCTTTAGCGAACCCCGTCCCTAACGAAGAACCCGCCGGCTCATCAAATGTGGCTGTGAACTCTAAAAGGCCACGCCAGGATGACCCGGGGCTCCGTGAAGACCTGATGAAGGCAATGGACCAACGGTTCCGGACTATGAGATCGCGCACGGTGGCATATCATGCACTCTAGAAGGCAGAATTGATCCACCTCTCTCCGCTCTCGGTGGATATCCTCCGCGCCCCCCGTTCAGAAAAGTTCACTCTCCCGAAGTTTAATCTCTACGAGGGGAAGACCCGACAGAGCATCTGTTTTTGTTTCAACAACGCATGTCACTCAAGGCCGGAGACGACGCCCTACTTTGCAAAGTTTTCCCGCAGAGCCTCGGGGGGCAGGCTCTCGCATGGTTTTGGAAGCTCCCACCCCCCCCCCCAAAAAAAAAAAAACTTGTGTGAGGTGTTCATCGGCCACTACATCTGCCACGGTAAGCCAAAGAAGGATGTCGTCAACCTCTTCGGAATGAGACAAGTGGAAGGCGAACGACTAAAGGATTACCTCACACGTTTCAGCATAGAGATGGCCCAGGTCGACGATTGCGACCCGAGGACCGCCACGATGGCCTTCCGATCATGGCAAAATAATGAGAAATATATTTTCGTTATAATGACATTTATTTATCACATACAAGTATAAAACAATGAGAATTATATTTTATCAAATTATCTCAAAATATATAATCAGTATATGTATTATATATATAAAAAAATCTTTAAGTTCAACAATTAAGTATAAAAGCATATAAAAGAAAAGAGAAATTTAAAAAATATTACCAAGCGATCGTATTTTGGGGAGATAAAAAGAAAAACAATTCTTTTAAGATTCAACAATGATGTGTTGTTACCCATAAAAAGAAAAGTTTTGATACACCCAACCCCAAAATTATCCCAAAAATCACCTCAAGGTCATATACATTTATTTTTTTGTCAAATTATTATTATTATTATTTTTTGTCAAATTGTAAATAAAGAGTACATGGTCCCCCACAGGCTTATGCCTGTGGTGTAAGGACGCTGGCGTCCTCGACGGTACCCAGGTTCGACTCTCGCTAGCAGCGAGAATGGGAAATACAACCCTGTTGAGCTGAGTTGTTGTGTTGGAGCTGTAAGCCCACTGTTGTTGCTCTATGTTGTGTGCTGGGCACTGGCCCATAATGTCGCCCTTGTCCAGGGCCTCTATGTAACAAAAAATAAAAATAAAGAGTACATGATATAATTTGATGATTTTTGGAGATGAGATTTATCATTAAAAAAAAAGTGATGTGTTGTTTTGAGGATGAACATTGAGGTGGGGGGATACTTGAATGTTTGAAGAGGGAAAAAAAAAGTCTTAACACTCCTAGCGATGGCCAGAATTTTTTTTATTTTTTATGTTATTGTAAATTTCTTTCAATAGTTTATCTATATATATATAACACTATATTAAAAAAGAATGTGATGCGTATGAGACAAATAACATGGTGTAAATTTATTTGATTTACCTATTTTATCACAACGTTTTTGAATTGACCTACCTATCTCTGTTCATTGGAACACTTTAAGATGGGAAATGAAGTAAACCACTATCTTCATAGGAACACTTTTTTTAATTCAATGTTCTTAATTCTATACACGTGTCCACTTCTCGGTCACATGTCCCTCATCTATGTGTGAATATGTTGGGGTGTGTTAAGGTTCTCAATGAAAAATTTTAAAATACTTTTAAGATTGTTGTAAACTAAATAGAATACTTGAACATAAGAGAATATAAACAAAGCACACAAGTATATAGAGAAGAGAAGTAAAGAGAGATTTCTTATTCACTATTTGTTAGTTGGTTATGGAATACATTACAAACCCCTCAATTTATATGGTCCATAGAGGAAACTCAATGGTTGGAAGTTATAAATAATAAGAGGTGGGGGTACATAATGGGGTGTTAAAGAAGTGTGGGGTTATGGAAGTGAAGAGAGGGGGTTATGGAGAAAGTAATGGGAGTTGTGGTGGTGGTGGTTATCCATAATTTTACAACACTCCCCCTTGATGACCATCACGCTAAAATAATTGCCTTATTAAAACCTTGCTTGGAAAACACAGTAGGAAAAAATCAAAGCGAAGGAAAAAGAGTACAATATACTTTATGTTAGATTGGTGTATGCGCTTTAACACTGCCTCGTTAAAACTTTGCCAGGAAGACCCAATGGAACAAAACCTAGGCGAAGGAAAAAGAGTAAAAGCAAGCAAATGTCATCTAAAAATATACTCCCCCTCATAATGATAAAGCCACAAAGATTGGTTACAAATACGTTGCTGTCGATGTGGATTTTTCGATGATTAGTCGTCAATCCGGGTTCTTTCGATCTTGGATCCGATGCATACGCGGCGTACTGAATCACCGTTCGAAGGATAGTCCAAGTTTGCCCAAGGACGTAGTCGTAGTGATCGCCACTTGCTTTTCCTCAAAATCAAGAAAAGAAGATGTTCTTCTGTTACTCGCTTGAACTGAGAAATTGTGGATTCTCTTCTCGTTGACGCAGCCCGCCACGCAACGTGGTGAAGTTCAGGTATCTCGCACAAAATGATTAAGATCCGGTTTTAAAAAAAAGTGTAGTAAATTATTCTAAAATAAAATTAAAAAAGAAAATAAGATATGGTTATGTTATGGACTGTCCACAATGAAAGTAAGATCCGTAAAATCCAAATAAAACCCGACGGATAGCTTGTGAGCCGTCACCAAACAAACCCAATGGCCACTCTATGTGCAGTCCCAAGTGGAATTGTGCAATAAAAACAAAAGAGTGGTTTGATGAGTTGAATAACAAACTTATCAAGAAAATAAAAAGGAAAAAGAAGAAAAAAAAGGAAAGAATTTGATGAGCCAGAGCTTACTCATAATGCACCCAGAGCTTACTCATAATCAAATTGGAGGGTCTAACAATAATATAAAAAAAGGCAGTGAATCCAAATAATTTGATGAGCCAGGAAAACGGACCAAAAGATTAATAAAAGAACATATCATTTTTATCAAATTGGAAGACATTGCATATCCGGATTATGAGTAAAACCAACGGCTCTCCTGAGTGTTGTCAAGAACAAAAGTGCAAGTTATAAACCGACGGCTCCTCCAAGAGCCGTCCCATTGTTAATTTAGAAACTTGATGAAAACAATTTGATACACTACAGGAATTGCATATTGAAAAGGAAAGACAAGAGTGAAACCGACGGCTCTCCAAGGAGCCGTCGCCCGACAGTATAGCTTTTTAGCAAATAAAAATGGTGAGCAAAACAGGTGAACTATTTAAGAAAATGATCAATAAACCAAAAGAAACCAACGGCTCTCGTATGAGCCGTCGTGCAACGAACTAGAAAATCAATTAAGCAATGCAGTGTCAAGCCGACGGCTCCCCCAAGTGCCGTCAAGTACAAAACCCAGAAAATTTAGTAAAAGTAATTTTGAACTATGAGAAATCTTGAAAGGAAACAGGAACAAAAAAAAAAAAAGCAACCCCTCCTATGAGCCGTCAATATGTAAGACCATAGATTATAATGAAACCAGTAAAACACCTACTCTTTCATTAAAGAAAAAAAAAGACACGATAAGTAATGGAACAATAAATGAAACAGACAAAGAGCAATGCTAACTAAGTAAAACATAAAAGGAAATAAATAAAATGAAAATGAAAGCAAATAAACAAGGTTAGTAGTCCTTGGGATGAACCCAAACTTCATGAGATAGGGGATCCTCAAATGGTCTTAAGACCAACTGGCCGATGGCCCTAGTGTAGGCCGTCCGTCAGCTGCATCTCATTTCCAAAAGAGCTATTCAAAGTCCAAAAGATGCAACAACCAACATTCAATTTCTTTAAACTATCTTCTTATATGATTAAAAAGATTTACAAGACTTGGATTTACAAGATTTCTTAAGGGTTGGATTATGGGAGTTCTAATGGGGCCCTAAAGGAAACAAAAGAGAATGAGGGAGATGGAGGTGAGTGAGCAAGGTAAAATGGATGGTTTCTTCTCTGTATTCTCTCCTCTCTTTTAGGTTAAAAGTGAACATGGGATGACTGATTTTGTGGAGCTTTCCTTTTGCTTCCTTGCTGCCTTTTCTTCTTCACTCTCCCCCTCTATTTATAGTGTTTTGCAACCAACCACCTTTAGACAACACATAGGAGCCTTAAATGCTTCCTTTCCCATCGATCAAAAGCCAGTGAAGATGACTGGTTGGAGCTGCAATCGAGAGAGGGAGTGCCACTGCTAGTTTAGCCAATTTTTTTATCCTGACAGATCAACGTCTCCTAGCCCATCCGTCGCCCAATATCGACGGCTCCTGTCCCAGATGTTGGACAGAATGTTGTTTTTTCATGTGTTTCATGACCATCATTCTGTAATATTTCCAAAGCCGCTAACTGTTGGTATCAGATTTTAGAAGGAAAAAAGGAATGAAAGGTAGGGGCCCTCTCTTCCTTCCTCCTCGTCCTTTGGTGGTTTGTGGTGCATGTGTGGGGGTTCTTCAGAGGCTCGGATCTGGAGAGCTGCGCCTTGGCAGGCTCGGTCGGATCGTATCTCAGAAAGGGTGGTGGGGGGTTTTCATTCCTGGTTGAGGCAGCCGATGGGTCCTCAGGAGGATTCAGCGGTTGTTGTGATCGCCACCTGCTTTTCTCAAAAAGAAGGAAAAAGTTGGAGGGAATTTGATCGCCTTCGTGGGGAGTTTGTGGGCTCTTCGCTCTGAGACACGGATATGCCGTATACAGTGGTGAAGACAAGGATCCTTTTCTGATTCGGGGACCTGACTAATGGAGAGTTGGGACTGAGGTGGGCTGGGGAAGGGCTGGCTAGTTGGATTTAGCCGCCTGGTGGGGGGGCGACTAGTTGTGGGTAGCCGCCTAGTGTCTGGTTCAATTTGGGCAGAACCTGGGTAGGGTTTGATTTGGGTGTTTGGCAGAGGTTAAGCTAGGTTTAACCTGGGTTTTGGAGAGTGGATTTGGAGAGTGATTTGGTGTAGGAAATGGGTTTCTCTCTCACTTTTCTCTCAAGGGTTTGAGGTGGTGGTGTGGCTTGATGGTTGGGAATGTGGGTGGTTGGGGGTTATTGATGGGTATTGATTATATTGATGATGTTGGTTGCCTCCCTATTTATAGTAAAAACAGGGTATGGGAATGTCCACTGGACAATAGATCAAAATGGGTAATAAGGTGCTTGATTTGACCTCCCCTTAGATCTTTGTTCTCTAATAGTGTCCAGATGAGGGGCGGCTAATGGTGTTTAGCCACCTAGTGAGGGGCGGCTACTCTCAGGTAGCGGCTCCCATCATAACCTGCCATATGTCCCATCTCTGACAAGCGGTGGCTTGGGTTGGTTACTAAGGATGAACCGGCTGAGATGGGGCGGCTAGAAGGGACAATCCGTCGCAATCATGCTTGTTTTATGTCCTATCCAGGAAGGCGGTTTGGGTCGGTCAGGGGGGCGGCTACTCTCAAGTAGCCACCCTGTCCTGGCTCTTAGATATTTCTAAGTGTTGGACTTAGGATTTTCGGTTTCAGTTTCTGAGGGAGTTTTCTATTTGAATGTCCAAATGTGGTCATTCTTAAGTATTACTTGAAGTATTTTTGTCTTTTTGGTTGGTCAAAATTGGGGTATCTACAATTGTCCTGCATCGGACGGAGTCTTTGTGTGGAACAGAAAGACTTTGATAGATGATAAGGAAAGAGACCCTTATTTTGGCCGGCCCAACCTTCAAGAAGTTTAGGACACATGGCCAAATACCATTCAGGGAGGTAATTTAGGTCATCAGAGGCTGGATTTTGACTAGAATGGTTATCTAAGGAGTGATCCAGGTGGGAGAGTGAGTAAAAGTAAAGAAGTGAGTGATCCAACCCTTGGTCGGGGTTCTTAGCCATTGTGCACGGAGCAGCCTAGCGTCAGTTTCCTTGTGCCTACCGTACACGTGCTTGGATAGCTCAGCAAAGAGGGGATATCGCTAACAGAAAGAAAAAAAAGTGTGTTTTGATTTGGTGAATTGGATCATTCAAAAGAAAAAGATTCCAAAAAAGAACTAGAACTGAAGAAATTTGAATTGAATGGTATTGGAATTTGTGGTAAAACTTCGAGAAACTTGTGTTTGATCAAGAACTTGGTAATAAACCAATACATGGTTGTTTGTTTTTAGAAAACTTGGAAATAAGTGCGTTTTGAGAAGTTGGCAGGGGGCGGCTAGTTGTGTTTAGCCAACAGAGAGGGGCGGCTAGTTGTATTTAGCCGTCGGGCAGGGGCTGCTAGTCGTGAGTAGCCGCCGGCCGACTGGGTCCCTTATAACCAAAAAGGGACCCTCTCTCTCCCACACGTTTTCAAAACCGGTTCTTCTCCTTCCAACACTTCTTCTTCTCCGTTTGAAACCAAAAAACTTGGTTTTTCTTGACTATGATTCGCCCTAGATCATTCCTTTCTTCTTGATTTCGAAGCCCTAATTTCCTTTGGGGCTTTTCTTTTCGCGAAATCGGAGGAGATGACGAAGGGGAAGAGGACGGCTTCGATGATGAAGCGTCTCCGGTCTTCCCGAGAGCAGAGAGGGGCTGTCTCAGGGTCTAGCTCATCGGAGAGCGATGGGTCGGAGAGGAGGGTCGTGGAGGAGGTGACCTAAGCGGCGGAAACGCCGTTGGTGGGCGCGGGTGAGGTTGGGGGCACGCCTTTGGGGGCTGCCCTGGAGGTTGAGAGTGGTTTGATTGGTTACACACGTAAGAGGAAGCGTGGGGATTTACCGGTAGTGGCCGAAGAGGTGGTTTTGGAGGCCGGAGGGTCGGCCGAGGGTGGTATGAGAGGTGAAACAGAGGGTGATGGGGCTGTCATTTGCGAGGAGACGGCCCGTATCTTGGGTGAGGTATTTGGTGAGGACGAGGGTGGCCTTGGTGATGGTGAGGCTAGTATAGCAAGTGAGGAAGAGGCGAGGAGAGCCTTGGGTGACTACGAGGTGCTGACCTCCGGTGCGGTGGGTACGGAGGAGGGTGGGGGTATTGGGTTTGAGGCCGAGGAGGCCATGGGTGCTGAGGGTACTGGTGCTGAGGAGGCCGTGGTTGAGGAGGAGGGGGACGACGATGAGGGGGGCGACGACGGGATGGATGATCCCGACGAGGCTGAGGCGGGGACTTCCGGGGCTACACGAGCCGTGGTATGCCTCTATTTTCCCTTTGTACATTATTTCTATTCTTAGATATATATATGTTTTGGTGGTATGTATGAAATGTGTAAGGAGTGTATATACGTGTCCTTTTAATAGGCATGCTTGTCGTGTATATGGAAAAATGATCATGGTGGGATTTGGTGTGCATGGCATAAAAAGGGGCAACCTTTATTTTATTATTATTGTTAGGCATGTATATATATAAAAGAGGAGGCATGGTGGAGAAACGAAAGAATAAAAAGAACAGTATAGCATAGTATGATCTATATCATGGTGGGATTGAGTGTATATGGTGTTGGGGCGTACTTTTATATGTACTTAATTAAAATGGGGGGAAGAGGGGATAGGTATGCATGCATTCATGAGTCTTCTTTATGGTGCGGTCTATATATGTATGAGCGTTCGTATGTGTATTTAGGGTAGGGGTAATTTTTTTGTTTAAGACAAGCATATTTATAAAAGAGGGGCATGTAAGCATGATAGATAATAGAGTAGTAGTATGTAAACATATGATAGAGATGACTATGGTGGGATAAAAAGAAAATATGCGATCATATGAAAGGGAGACTGAATCTTCTTTTAGGCTCATACATTTCATGCTTTTATTTTTTGGTATGTTTGAATATCTTTCTAAGCATGGTTTAGAATGAAAATTTTCTTTTAGGACTCTTAGCTTTCGGACATCTTCGGACTAACCCCTTTTCTTCTGGTTGTTTCAGTGGCCGAACCGTATTCGAGCCCTCTGGCATGGGACGAAGCGGTGGTATGATGCCCTGAGGCCGGAGGAGAGGAACCTGGTGGATGAAGCGGGCTTTCGCTCCTTCTTTCTGATTGAGCCATTCCATGTCCACCGCCCTTATCTAGAGGCGTTGGCGGAGAGATGGGATCCGGAGAGCTGCACTTTTATCCTCCCCACCGGTGCGGTGATGCCGATGTTGGAGGACGTTCAGCGGATCACAGGCCTCCCAGTCTTGGGCGAGGCGGTGATAGTGGCTACCAGCCCAGACTACAGGGCGCTCTTCCAAGAGTTGATCGGGGATTGAGAGTACGTGGAGCGCGAGAGGACGTTGAACTGGATCCCTCTCGGACAGATTTTGAGGCAGTACGGCCTTGGCTCCTTCACGCGGCATCATTAGGGTGAGGCGGCGGCCAATTTCGAGAGGAGGAGGCTGATGATCGAGGTGAGAGAGGCGGCCGCATGCCCACAGAGGGCTCGGAGGGAGTTGAGGGCGTTCTTCCTCTATTTCTTCGGCCGGGTTCTCTTCTCGACGGCCTCCATTAAGGTCTCCTCTCACTCTTTGTTGCTGATGAGGGACCTAGAGGCCATGGGACACTTTGCCTAGGGAGCGGGGGCAAGAATCGCGGCGGCTTTGCAGCATTTTTACACGTATAATTAGTGAAGATAGAAATGATTTGATTTAAGTTCATTAACTTCACCTGACTTTGGATTTTGACTTTCTTTCTGTAGATTTTCGGGTATGAGCACTTCGCCATTGCTCATCCGACCCAGCTGGTCTTTGATCATGCCCTTCCTTGGGCCATGAGATGGGCGCCTCCAGGAGCTTCTCGCTTGCGTCGCCTCGCTCAGTTTCGGGAGGTGTTCCATGTCTTGCAGGAAGAAAAGGTATATTGTTTGAATTTTCTAGCTTGTACTTGATTTTATTTGTCTAAGCTCTCTTTTCATGTCTGTTGTAGATGACTTGGAGGCCCTATGCTGAGGAGGAAGTCTTCAAGGAGCTATCGTGGGACATCTGGCTGATCTTCTTTAATGAGGTGATCTTTCACGCGATCAGCTAGGGTACCATCAGTGGGTGCCGTATCCCCTGCCGAGGCGTCCTTCAATCCCGGTGGCTGGAATTCCTCGGGATACGAACCTCCTGAGGAACTATGCAGTGTATGTGCGGGGATGGGTCGAGAGGGGGACCTTGGTAGAGCGTCGCCCTGAGGTGGTTGATAGCAAGGAGTACATGACCTGGTTCCGCCAGGAATATGTCGACATCCTCAGGACTATGGAGGAGGAGATCCCAAACGCCTATGTAAGAAAAGATCCTTTCTTTTTTCCCTTCCTGCTTCTTCTCTTTGTGTTATAAATGATGTTTCCTTTTGAAGGTTGAGCTGAATGAGTTGGAGAAGAAGCTCGAGACCGCCAACGAGCACCTCCAAGCACGGGCCGGGCAAGTAGAAGGGTTGCGGGCACAGAGGCGATGCTTGTAGGACCAGGTTCAGGTCCTTGAGGCTCAGGTGGATGCTCTGTCGAGAGCAAGAGCTGATGGCGCTTCTTCCTCCTCTGCTCCTCCTCTGTCCAGTGCCGTCAATCGAGAGCTTGAGCTGATGAATGAGCTGGGCATGGTCCGTAGCAAGCTTCTTACCACCGGATGGAGTTTGATCAGGCGAGGGAGAGGGCTGCGAGGGCCGAGGATGAGGTGGACCAGTTGCGGTCCGAGAGAGCCTTGAGAGAGGAGGAGATGGACCAGCTGCGGTCCCGTATGATACGGAGGGAGGAGAAGTTTTCCATTCTAGGCCGTGAGCGGGACTTCCTCAAGGCCAGAGTGTTGGAGTTGGAGGCGTCGGTTGGCGTGCCTGGTGGATTGATGGGAGACTTGGTTCGTTCCCTTCAGGCGACCGGGGACAGGGATCGGGAGGCTCTTAGGATTTCGGAGGTGAGGGCACGAGAGTTGGAAGAAAGGTTGAGGGCAGCCGAGGACCGATCCAGGAGTACAGAGGGTCGTCTTCGTAAGAGGCTGTGGAGAAGAGATCGGGACATGCAGCAAGTCCACCTTTGGGAGGCCACCATGAGGGGGAAGCTGGTTGGCGGAGGGTCCATGACGGAGGAGGACCTCGACCTTCTCCCTCTCAAGCCTGATCAATCGGTCTCTGCTTCCTTTGCTACAGGGCGACCTTCAGTCGGGCATCTTGTCCTTCGGTGACACAGAGCCGTGGGAGATACGCGAGAGCTACTTCTTCGGTGAGGGAGACTCCTGTTGCTCCAGATGCTCCAGAGGTCCAGTCCTTTCCTCAGCTACCACCTTCTCAGCCAGGCCAGGATGTTCCGCCTTCGACCCAGCCTCCCAGAGATGATGACACTCCGAGGTATAGTTTTTGTGTCTTGGTTTTCGTAGAATATATATATATATATGCAAGGAATTCATGCTTTTCTTCTTTTCTCTTGGCTCAGGTGCTATTTTGATGATGCGCAGCTCAAGATATTAGAGTTGGAGCTCTTTTGGTGGACCTATCCCTCTTTTTTATAGTCTTTGGTTCTAATTTAGGTTTTCTTCTTGTTTTATGAACAATTTATCCTTTCTTTTGGGTTTATGGATAGACATGGATGGTCTGGTTTGGTTTGAAAGTTTTTGTTTGATTTGAATTAGTGGGTGTATGTATAGAATGGTTTTAATATGGTCCTGGTATGAGAGTAGATGAATGAATATGTTAGTGTGTGGATGGATTGGTGTATGGATGCATGGGTTGGTATGTGGTTTTGGTTTTTGCTGCTGTTTGATTCGTTTTTATGCAGGTTTAGGGATTGTGTATGTCTATGGAATGTGTGTGTACAGGTTTTTTTTGGAAATAAAGATTCTTGACAGGTCTTAAAAGGGTTTAAGAGTTGATTGAACTAGACTAACAAGAACAGGTGGGTCTGCAAGTGAGGGGCGGCTAGTTGTCCTTAGCCGCCCAGTGAGGGGTGGCTCGTCATATTTAGCCGCCCTAGGACTGGTAGATTTTACCTGTAGGGCGGCGGCTAATTGGTTTCAGCTGTCTGATGGCAGGAGGCTAGTCGAGGTTAGCCGCCCCTGGCCTGGGACAATTTTCTGATTCTGCCATTTGTTTGCTGCTGCTGAAAGTCCTTGTGAGTGTTTGTTCAACCTTTAAAACCTGCAAAAACATTCTTTCCATGGACCAAGTGTTAAATCTATCTGGATTGTGCCCCTGCACTTACTTTCAAGTTCTTCTTGTTCGAATTGCCAAGGGCTACAACCCATCTAAGGTAATTGAAAAAGTAATGCGAGGAAAAGAGTGCGAGAAATCGTGCTTGTCGTAAAAAAAGGGGGGGGGTCCAAGTGATTCCAAGTGTGAGAATGAAAAGGAACCTCAAGTGGGTGTGAGAGTGGGGCAATTTCTTCTCAAGTGTGTGTGGATGGGCATGAAATGAGTGTAATAGGGGCAATTTTCCTTTGGTATGGGGAGTCAATTGTGATATTTTAAGGAAATTGAATGCCTAAATGTTTGAAAAAGGAAAATACAACCTTATGCATAAGTGTAAAAGACATAGGGGAGTATTTTAGTTTTTCAAAGGATCTTTTATGTGGGAGGGCAATGTTTTTAATTTCCCAAAGTAAAAGATACCATCAAGTCCCCGAGGAAGGGTCCTTGTCGTCACTCATGTCCAAACCAGGATTGTATTTGAAAGGTATTGGCTTCAGGTGTCAATTCCTCAAGTTCATGGTTCTCAAATGCTTGATCACATTATTCTAAACATGCTGGGAAATCCATGAATGCACCAAGATTTAAGTCAAGCAAGCTTCCTTTAGATAGGCAAGTATTTTAAGTGAACTCATGTGCGTGTGTGCTATTGTAAACAAAGAAAAGGTTTATCTTTGGTTGAGATTTCGCCTTTCCGAGCAAACATGGTTCAATTCCAACTCCATAGCAAGAAATAAAAGGGTGGGGGTGAATGGGGTAAGAGTAATATCTTCCTTTGGGGCAACATTTTAGAATTGTCCCAGTCTGGCATATGTCTTTACTTCCTAGGTCCCTCTGGCTTTCTTCTTTTTACCACTTCTTTATTTGGGTGGAGAGTACAGCCCGTCGGGCATGTACCCGTATTTCGAGTGGAGAGTGCAATCCGTTTGCTTGGATGTGTACTAGTATAGCCTTTTGTTCAGCATATACTGTGCGTAAAGGCGTTCATGCCTGCTAAAGTAGAGAGTTTAACCCGTTGTCTAGGTGTTGTTTTGATCTTTGGCCTCTCATTGCCTTTTGTTTTGTTTTGATTTGAGGGGGGGGGGGGCTTTTCTATTTTTCACCCCTGTTCTTTTCTGCTTCCCCTCTAGAAGTGTTTATACAGTGCCAGAGCCAGTTTTGGGACATATGCCAGGTCCAGGTAATTCCTCATTTTGTCTTTGGGTTGATACGAGTGGGGGCGAAAATAAGGGGAGATGCTTTGGGTTTATAAAATTGTCCCAGTCTACAGGGTAGGCAATTTCTCCTTTTATCAGATAAACCAGTTCCTAAGTCATACTGGTGTGATGAAGGTGGCATGAGTGGTGAATATATGAGTTCAAATAAAATACAAGCTATCTTTGACAGTCTTGCAATTCTATCATCAGGTTTAGACATTGGAAATCACAGGAAGGAAGAATAATATTTCTCAAGTATTGAGAGTTTCTATGCATGGAATTTCTTTAGATAAAGTGCATTCCACGAACCTAGGACCTCGACTCCTTCGGCGTTTACCAAGCGGTAGGCATTCCCAGAATAGGCATGGGTGATCACATAGGGTCCCTCCCATGTGGGTTGCAGCTTGCCTTTGGGGTGGGGCTGCCTTGATGGCATGATTTGCTTGAGTACAAGCTCCCCAATTTTAAATTTTCTCTCTATTACCTTCTTTTCGAACGCCCTTGCCACCCTCCTCTGGTAGGCCTGGGCATGGTCCGCGGCTCTTAACTTTTGTATCCTTCTTTGGTTTGTGGTTTCTTTGTTTTAGGAAAGCATGTAAACAAGTATGTACAGAATTCGGAAAGGATGAAAGCTGACAAACAAATCTTTTTGTTTTGAAAGCATGTAAACAAATATGTACAGGATTCGGAAAGCATGAAAGCTGATAAACAAACCTTTTTGTTTTGTTTTTGTTTTGAAAGCATGTAAACAAATATGTACAGGATTCGGAAAGCATGAAAGCTGATAAACAAACCTTTTTGTTTTGTTTATGTACAGGATTCGGAAAGCATGAAAACTTACTTGGGTGGATCCGTCCCAGGTTCATGGACTTGCGCCGCTTCTTCGAGTCGGCTAGCCTTTGGAGGCTGACTCATATCTAGTGGTGGTTCCCTGTTACCGAATTCTTCCTCTCTCAGCCTCTTCAGGGGCCTTCCTTGTTGCAGCAAGTCTCCATCGGTGGAGTCTGGTTTCTAGCATGCGAGCACCTCTAGCCGGATGCGCATTGCACAAATGCTCCAATTTCGGACTTGTGCCCCTTCGAAGCGTGCTTCTCCCCAGATGGACATCACCTCTCCACGGTATGGGAAGCGAAGGCATTGGTGCAGGGTGGATGACACGGCTTCGATGCTGTCGAGCCACGTCCTTCCGACAATTAGGGGGTGGGGTGATTGGATGTCCATTACCATGCAATTGACGATGGTGGAGACCGGGCAGATCTTTAGCGGGAGCGTGACCAATCCGCATATGTTCTTGCGCGTGTTGTCGAAGGCGTAACTGAACTCGTTCAATGGCTCAAGTCTGGGGATTCTGCCTTCAAGCTTCTAGTAAGCGGAATATGTAAGAACGTTGGTTTCTGCTCCCGTGTCAACGAGAATATGCTTGAACTCCCTTCCTCCGAGCTTGGCAGTGATTGCGAGGGGTGTAGAGCGTGCTCCGGCTCTAGCGACTTCATGGGGGAGGAAGGCGATCAGATGGGGCTCTACGTGGTTGTTTATCAAGTTCATGGTCCCGACCGTCCCCTCCGAGGGGTATTGATTGTTGTAGGGGGATCTAGGTGGGCTGTCACCTCCATGTTCTGTACCTGGGTGCAAGGTCAGTGCGAACATGTTGTGTAGTACCTAGTTGTCTCCATTTTCATATCAGAGGCGTGCCTCTCCCCAAATGGTCAGCACATGACCTTGAAAGGGCAAACGGAGGCATTGGTGTCGGGGAGAGCAAATGGATTAAATACTATCGAGCCATGGATGCCTAGCATCAAAGGGTATCTCGTGTCAATGTCGGCCACGAAACACTCCATCTCGCAAACCAGGGGGCCGTAGATGGTCTTCCCAGAATGGTTGAAAGCTTGGATGGAGGAGTGTACTGGTTGGACGAAAGGGCGACCTCGTCTAGGCATTTCCTGGTAGGTGGAGCAGGTCATCATATTCATCCGTGATCCTGGATCGATGAAGATGTTGTTTAGCGAGATGGCCTGGAGTCGCCTGCGAACATGGAGGGGGTATACCCGTAGTCTTGGGTCGGGAAGGTCCTTGTCAGTGAAGGAGAATGTCATTGGGCGGTCGGGGCCGTCGATCGTATCAGTGCTTTTGGAAGACCCGTTGTCGCTCGGATGCAGATCATCCGAAGTACACTCCCCTTGCTCGGGTCCTTCGCTTGCCCCCTCGGGAACCTCTTTGAATGGTTCCTCCTCCTCTTCTTCTTCTGGGTTGTCTAGTCCGCATATATCGGATTCTATGTTGATGATTTCAGGCGGGGCAGGGAGTACTTGTTCTTCCTCGCCATATAGTATGGTGAGGTCGTGGTCATCGAGGTTCTATTGGAAGGGCTCGTCTTGCCCTTCCTCCTCAGATTCTTCGGATAGACTGCCATCTGTGGTGTCTTCTGAGCTGCTCGTCTCTGGTGATGGATGTCTTTCCCTTCCGATCATATTAACAGTGCGGGCTTTGAAAGTGGAGGCTCGGTCGTGATCTGGGATAGGGTCAGTGAATATGCCAAGTTGTTTGTTTACTTGGGGATAGCCTTGGCTCAGGTGGCTTTTGATCATGGCCCAATCAAAAAGCCTGTCATCATTTAAATCATAAACAAAGTTTCGAAAGACAATGCATTGTTCTACGGTATGACCATGCTGTTGATGGTATTGACAGTAACGTGCAGTGCTGGCCTCGGGGAGTGAGGGCCTAGCAACAAGAAGGGAGATACTATTTTTGTCCATCATTACCCTAAAAATCCTAGTTAAAGTTTCTTGGAGGGGTGGGTAGGAGTCCCTCTTTCCCATCCGTCTCAGGCCATAGGATGTGGGAGGCCTAACCTCATTATAGGAGCTTTGGGTAGGCTGCCTAGGGGTTAGGTTTTGCGCTCTTGGGGGAGCGGAATAAGCAGGGGGAGTCCTAGTCTGACCATGGCTTTGAATTATGGGGCTATGGACAGGAGGACTGCGGGCTATTGGGTTTCGTTGTATCGGCACAGGGGCGGGTACTGATCGATGAATGAAGTTTTGATTTTCTTGCCAAGGTGGGACATATCCGGATGAACCGGGTGTATACTGTCTCGGAGCTGGTCCTTGATCAAAAACTCATGCTGTCACACCCCGGGCGTCCCCGGGACGCGGCAAATGTATATATAAGATCAGAATCTACACAGGAGGTCAATAATATACCATAAACAAGCAACTAGAATGACACACGGACAACAAAGAGGCTGACATGATATATACACCAAATGCGGAAGCGAAAGACTGAATCTGTAATTAAAACATACTACAGACTCGATACTCAATCATCCGTGTTATATTTGTGTCACTTTTAACCTGCTGGTAACCGTTGGAGCGTTTTGGCAGTTTTTCATTTTTTTTCGGTTTTCGATCGGAACCGCTAATTTTTGGACTGTTAGCTATCGTCCTGAGTTAGAGGACTCCGATTGGAAATCTAACTGCATATTTGGTGTCCTGGTGCCATTTTAAGCCTCTCACAAAAATTTCATCAAATTCCGGTAACGTTCCCAAAAATTTCACAGTTCCGGGGCGTATCTGGGTTTTTAAGTCGCTCGCTATATATAGGTGTGATCTAATTTCAAAATCACTATTCATCATCCCTACCAAGTGATTTCTCTCTCTCCCCTCTCTCCTTTTCTCACTTTTGAGCCCCCTAGACCCCTCAAACCTAAAAACCTAAAACCTAGGAAGTGTAGATCGGGTCCCGATCTACACCCCGGTGGTTTCAAATCCCGATTCCGGTGAGATTAGCCCCTCCGTCCGCCCTCTCTTCTCCTCTGTTTTGGCCCATTTCGGAGGTGGGAGTAGATCCGGGCGGTGGAAGCCTTAGGGGAAAGGTTTCGGCGCGCGGAGAGCGTCCGGACTTCCCTTCCTCCCCTTGGTAAGCCCTATTTCCCCTCTTTTCTTGTTTAGATGGATGTTAGGAGGTGGGTTTTGGGGTTGGGTGGAGGTCGGCGGCTGTGGGTGGCCGTCGGAGGGCTGTGGAGGTGGTCGGAGGTCGGTGGGTGGTGGTAGAGGTGCTCGGGTAAGGGTGGGGGGTGGTCTCGGGCTGGCAGGCTGCTATCTCGGGCAGGGCAGCAGGCGCAGCGGCTGGCGCGGGCGCGCGCGTGGGTGCGCTCGGGTGGCGCTGGGGGCCAGCAGGGCTGGGCGAGCGTGCGCTCAGGTGGCGCTGGGGGCCAGCAGGGCTGGGCAGGCTGGGTAGGACTAGCCGGGTAGGCTGGGAGCAGGCGCACCAGTTTGCCGGGAGCGCGCGCGGGCGTGCGCTCGGGGGGTGCAGGGGGAGGCATGCGAGTAGGCAGGCTGTGGGCTGTGCGCGTGGGCAGGCCGGGCTGGCAGGCTGGGCGCGCAGGCGAGCAAGGCAGGAGGTGCTCGGGCATCAGGCGAGCAGTGCCGGGCGTGCAGGCGAACGGCGCTCGGGCCACTCGGCGACGCGTGCAGGCAGGCAACGCGGGCAGGAGAGTGGGCATGTTGGCAGGCGCGCTGGGCGCGTGTTGCGCGTGCGTGAGCGTGGGCGCTGGGTGAGGGTCCCGGGTGCTGGGCGCTGAGCGCTGGGAGCTGGTCGCGGATACCGGGTGTGCTGGGCGAGGGTGCTGAGCGCTGGGCGCAGGGGCGCTGGGCACCGCAGTGGAGTATGCGCGCGGGGCGCTGGGTTGAGGCGCAGTCGTGCGCGCGGTGAGGAGGGTAGAGGCTGGTGGTGCGCGCGGGGTGCGTGCGGGGTGAGGCGCTGCGCACGGGGCATGCGGGGTGCTCGCGGGCCAGCGCGAGGCGTGCGGGGTGTGCGCGGGCGGCTGCGCTGGGGCGCAGGGGGCACGCGGTGCACCCGGGAGGTTCGGCGGCGCGTCCAAGCGGCGGGCGGGGGCCCGGCGGTGCGCGGGGTGCGTTGGCTGAGGCGCGGCGGTGCACCCGGGCGGTCGGGCGGCCGTGCGGGTGGTTGCCGGCCGTGCGGGTGGTTGCCGGGGGTGCTCGGGCTAGCGTGCGTGCGGGTCGTATGCAGGTTTGCCCGAGTGTTAGGTGTTTAGTTGTGGGTTTTGTATGTTTGGGTATTTTAGAGTATTTATGTATTGTTCTCACCATATTGAATGTCTGTCTTGCAGATCTGGACGGACGGTCGCGCGACGACCCAGATAACCGGTGAGTGGGACAATCCAACCAAGTAGAGAGGCGTTATACGCACTTGGGCGTATACCGACCTCTCCTGGGGCGCCATGGATGTATATTAACCTGCAATAATATGTAATCCATGCTTGCATGATTTAAATGTAGAATGCATGCTACCCTAGTCTTTGCATGTTAGGGACTTGCACCCTTAGGATATGTGTATGAGCCATGCACCATGTCCCCTGTTTTCATGCTAGGAAACCTTGGCCTATACATGTGTCCTACTAGTTTATTTATTAAACTAAATGCTAGTGTATGTTAAACGCATGCCGTAGATAATATTATAGGGAGGAGCCTTGCGAGGTCAACATTGAGACCCGTGTTAGGGTACTCCGTGTTCCTTGTTTGGTTGTCGGGATGTCCTGTATCGGGACCTCATGCTGCCCTCCCAAGGTTTCTAGTCCCAATAATATTATATGTAATGTTGTATGATTAGTATGATTATTAGCATGTTAGTGAATATTATAGGGGAGGGGCCTTGCGAGGACAGCGGTGAGACCCGGGTTAGGGTACTCCGTGTTCCTTGTTTGGTTGTCGGGGTATCCTATATCGGGAACTCACGCCGCCCTCTCGAGTTCTTTCCCCCAATGATATTACAACCTTGCTTTTATTGTACATGTTCCCCGCATCTTGGTTATGCGCCCTGGAGGAACTCTGAAGAGTTCATGACATTTGAGTTGTAGAGATGTGTTGTCGGCGGATCCGAGTGGATCATATGCGTATGGATAGGCTGTTATGTTCTCTTCATTGGATCCAGTAGAGACTGCCCCAGCGTTAGAAAGGCCGTCCCTTCCAAGGGTTCCCATCAGTAGGCGCCTCCCGATTTTTGTGACGGACTGGGCTGAAGTTGTGGGTGGAGACCAAGCGGCCTACGGAGTGGAGGAGAGACTATCGGTGGACCAAGGGTGACCAACAGCCTAGTCAGTCCCAAAATCCTATGTCACCCGTGGTAGGGTGAGGGTGAGGGTGAGGGTGTAGTGGGTTGGCGATGAGCGACCTACTGGATTTTTGGTTAGATGATTATCAGTCCCAATAGCCTATGTCACCCATTGATGGGTGAGGGTGAGGGTGTGGTGGTTCGGCGAGGTACGAACCATTGGATTATGTTGTTATGTCGTAGAGGCTGGATAAATAATGGAATTGTGGTAAATATTGTCTGTGATGCATGGGTTGTGCTGTTCACTGAGCGTGTGGCTCACCCCTCGCATATGTTTTTCCCCAGTGGTCACTGAGCCTGAGCTAGAGCCGGAGCAGCAGTTGGAGCTTTCCGAGGGATTCCTTCAGTAGCGGAGCAGCGCCACGTTCCGCGAGTGCCAGAGGTTATCAGCATCCCTTCTTGACTGTATGTATTTTATTTCCGTGCTTGGCACGTGTTTGTATATGTTCAGTTGTATTTGTATATATTGGCTCTCACAGGACAGATGATTGAGTATCGAGTCTGTAGAATGTTTATTTACAGATTCAGTCTTTTGCTTCCGCATTTGGTGTATATATCATGTCAGCCCCTTTGTTGCATGTGTGTCATTCTAGTTGTTTGTGTATGATATATTATTGACCTCCTGTGTAGATTCTGATATTATATATACACTTGCCGCATCCCGGGGACGGCCGCCCTGGGGCGTGACAATCTGTCCTGTGAGAGCCAATATATACAAAGACATCCAAATAAAATACAACTGCGTGCCCAAGCACGGAATATAATACATACAATAAAAAAAAGGGTGCTGATAACCTCTGGTACTCGCGGGACGTAGCGCTACTCCGCTACTGATGAAATCCCTCGGGGAGCTCCTCCTTCAAGTCCGGCTCAGATAATACTGGAGAAATAATATTATGCGAGGGGTGAGCCACACGCTCAGTGAATAGCACAACCCATGCATCACAGACAATATTGACCACAATTCAATTATTTATCCATCCTCTAAGTGGCATATCAACATAATCCAGTGGTTCGTACATCGCCGAACCACCACACCCTCACCCTCACCCATCAATGGGTGACATAGGCTATTGGGACTGATAATCATCCTACCACAATCCAGTGGGTCGCTCATCGCCAACCCACTACACCCTCACCCTCACCCTACCACGGGTGACATAGGATTTTGGGACTGACTAGGCTGTTGGTCACCCTTGGTCCACCGACAGTCTCTCCTCCACTCCGTAGGCCGCTTGGCTTTCACCCACAACTTCAGCCCAGTCCGAAACCAAATCAGGAGGCGCCTACTGATGGGAACCCTTGGAAGGGACGGCCTTTCTAACGCTGGGGCAGTCTCTACCGGATCCAACGAAGGGAAACAGAACAGCCTATCCATACGCATATGATCCACTCGGATCCGCCGACAACACATCTCTATAACTCTAATGTCCTGAATTCCTCAAATTCCTCCAAGGCGCATAACCAATATGCGGGGAACATACACAATAATTAGCAAGGGTGGAATATCATTGGGGGAAAGAAACTTGGGAGGGCAGCGTGAGTTCCCGATATAGGACACCCCGACAACCAAACAAGGAACACGGAGTACCCTAGCCCGGGTCTCACCGCTGTCCTCGCGAGGCCCCTCCCCTATAATATTCACTAAATATGCTAATAATCATATAATTTGGTATAACATTTCTTATAATACTATTGGGACAAGAAACCTTGGGAGGGCAGCGTGAGTTCCCGATACAGGACACCCCGACAACCAAACAAGGAACACGGAGTACCCTAACCCGGGTCTCAGTGTTGACCTCGCAAGGCTCCTCCCTATAATATCATCTAAGGCATGCAGTTTATCATACTCTAGCATTTAATTTAATAAATAAACTAATAGGACACATGCATAGGCCAAGGCTTCCTAGCATGAGAACAGGGGGACATGGTGCATGGCTCATACACATATCCTAAGGGTGCAAGTCCCTAACATGCAAAGTCTAGGGTAGCATGCATTCTACATTTAAATCATGCTCGCATGGAATACACATTATAACAGGTTAATATAAATCCATGGTGCCCCAGGAAAGGTCGGTATACGCCCAAATGCGTATAACGCCTCTCTACTGGGTTGGATTGTCCCACTCACCGGAAGTCGGGTCGTCGCGCGACCGTCCGTCAAGATCTACAAGACAGGGTAATCAATACAGTGAGTAAAACACACAAATAAATCCACAAATACTCTAAAATACTCAACAATCGGACAAGCGTACATACGGCCTGTACGCACGCGAGCCCGAGCACCCGACTCACTCCCGAACCCCCTGGCAACCGTACGCACGGTCACCCGACCCAGGCGCATAGATGCGCCCCAGCCCGCACGCCCAGACGCACGGCCGAGCCCCTGCCCGCACGCCCGGACACCCCGCACGCTCGGGCGCACGCACACGCACGCCCGCGCGCACCGCGCGTCCAGCCCCCGGGTGCACCCGCGCGCACCGCGCCTGCACCCGCACGCACTGCGCCCCAGCGCAGCGCCCCGCACACATTCCCCGCTCGCACCGCCTGCTCGCCCTGCGCGCACAGCGCCCCCCACACGCGCACGCACGGATGCGCACGCACGCACACACCCCGGCACCATCGGCGCACAGCCGCGCGCCTACCCGCGCGCCCCGACGCACTGCTGCACGCACACGCACGCTCGCGCGCGCCCGCGGCACCGCGCGTCCAGCCCAGCGCGCCCCCGCGCGCACTGCACGCACGCCCCAGCACGCGCACGCACTGGCCCCCAGCACCGCGCGCACTGGTCCCCAGCACCGCGCCCAGGCGCATGCCCAGGCGCCCTGCCCAGCACCCAGGCGCAGTGCCCAGGCGCCCTGCCCGCGCGCGCGCACGCTCGTGCGCACGCCCGCGCGCACCCCCGCTGGCACCCCCGCTCGCGCCAGCACCAGCGCGCACCCGCGCGCCGCTCCGCGCGCACTCGCGCGCACGCGCGCCCGCGCGTGCCTGCGCGCCCGACTGCGCCTGCCTGCGCGCGCACTGCGCGCGCACGCGCGCAGACCGCGCCCAGCCCACTCCAAGCTCATTTTCACCCATCCCAACCCCTCACACACTCCCTAACACACCTACCCAACATGCATGACCTCCCAACCAACCCCTCAAGCCAAGAAAACCAAGAAAAGGAGGGGAGGAGCTCACCTTGGGAGGGAAAAGAAAGGGGGAGGTTCGGGGCCCTTCGCGCACCGAAACGCCGCCACCCGGAACCACCACCACCACCACTCAGCCTCCTCAGCCTCCTCTTCAGCCCTCTATGGCAGCAAAACAGGGGGGGGGGGAGATCATGCAAAGAGAGCTTGAGAGAAGGGAAGAAACAAGCAACAACAACACAACCCACCTCCACTTCCTCCTCCACCTTCTCCTCCTCTTTGAGGCCCTCCATCAAACACTTGGTGGGCAAGGAAAAGAGAGAAAGAGAGGGACCAGAAATGTTGTCGACAACATTGGGAGGGAGAGAGAGAGAGAGAGAGAGATATTTATCAAATATCTTAAGGAAAATTTACTAAGTCGCCCTCCGACTAGAAATTCTGCGCAAGCTTCACTGGAACAGCCATAACTTCCTCGATATAGCTCCGAATGGCTCAATTCCAAAACCGATGGAAAGCTAAGAAGATTATCTACAACTTTCATGTTTATGACATGAACAAATAACCTCTCCAGCTATTCCGAATTTAGAGCCAAACATGGAACAGGGCTGCTGCCAGAATTTCCATCCCCGGGGTACACTTGGAAGAATACCCATAACTTTTACTACAAGAATCCAGTTGATCTAATTCCACCTCTGTGCGAAAGCCAACTCAAAACTGGACATCTCATAACAAAATCAGAATTAAATCTCTTCATCTTGGATTTTTACAAAATCAAATCCAAATGGCAAATTGGAAATACATAACTTACGAAAAAAATTATGTACCCAAAATCTTCAAACAGAGCGCTCCAAATGACACAGGCACAACATTCTTCCCCCCTTAGGAAATTTAGTCCTCGAAATTTAAGGAAACTCAAGGGAAAGACCGAAAGTATCATGCATAGACCTTTGCTCCCAAGTGGTCTTCGCACCGGACTGGCGCTACCAACCCACTATAATCAAGGGAACGGTCTTAGCGTGAAGCCTCTTCTTGCGGCGGTCCATGATCACAATCGACTGCTCCACGAATGACAGTCCGGCTCAAAGACGAGCGGCTCGAACGGGATGACGTGAGCAGGATCGTGGACACACCCTTCACCCAACTGCGAACCCACCCCTCCTAGACGGAAGGGTAAGAATTGGCGCTGAGGTGAGCCTCCGATTAAACTCCAGGAAGCTCTCCTCGCAAGACGGGGACCACTCGAACCGGACATCCTTCCGAGTAAGGCGGTTAAGAGGAACAGCTATCTTCGAGAGTCCCTCGTCAAACCTCCTGCAATAACTCGCCAAACTCAGGAAGCTCCGAATCCTTGCGGGGCTCGACGGCCTACGCCAATTCGACATAGCAAGCGTCTTACCCGGGTCCACAGATATACCTTCACCACAATCACATAGCCCAGAAAGGCCATAAGCTCCATCCAAACTCGCACTTGATCCATCACCAGCTGATGCTTCCAGGGTATCCCTTGACTGGGAAAAGAAACCTCGGGAGAGCAGCATGAGGTCCCAATATAGGATACCCCGACAACCAAACAAGGAACACGAAGTACCCTAGCTCGGGTCTCAACGCTGACCTCACGCGGCCCCTTAAACCAGAAAAGGAACACTAGCGGAAGACATAACCCTTAATGAGCACTACACCACATCCTCAACACTTTACACTGGCGCCGCGCGCGAACCCATGGTTACCAGCGACACCGATACACCGAAAAGAAGCTCCAACCAAGACTTGCACTTGTTCCACCATCCGGGTGATGCTTCTAAGGTATGCCTTGACTGGGAAAAGAAACCTCGGGAGAGCAGCACGAGGTCCCGATATAGGATACCTCGACAACCAAACAAGGAACAAGGAGTACCCTAGCCCGGGTCTCAACGCTGTCCTCGCAAAGCCCCTTAATCCAGAAGGAACACTAGAAGAAGACATCACCCTTAAAGAACACTACCAACCTCACCGGACCATCTACATCTAGATAATCACTCACCGATATCCTTCAACCTCCATCACGAGACCGGACCCAACACCCTTGGGAACGGTCGAACAACAATTGGGTCACGAGGCGACGCGTCTTCGTCTCATCCACACCCTCACTCCCATCAGGAGACATATTGGGACTTTGGGAGAGACTTAGGCTGCTCTTCACCCCTGGTCCACTGGTAGCCTCTCCCCGCTCCGTAGCTCGCCTGGTCCTCTGACCGAGAGCCTGTCTAACGCCGGGGCTGTACTACGCGGATCCAACGAAGGGGAGAGCGATTCCATGCTCGCGGCACCATTCATTAATCCTCTTCCGGGTTAGCCCCTACCTGGCATACTCCCACGATCAGTACCCCTCCGACTGCATCGGTGGTACCTACGGATGGGAGCCTCTCTGCCAGGACGGCTACAACCCGGCCTCATCATCTTGAACAACCACTCCCGATACTCGCGCTGCAGCCTCTAGCTCCACCTCCCACACCAGGGGATCCCGAGCTCTCTCCGCCGGAATCATCACGGGGACTTGGGGGTACTTGGGGTACCACAGGCGGATCTGCCACCAAGGGGACCTGTGGAACTGCATCACGGGCCGCCCTCAGTTCCTGGATCTCCCGCGCCTGCTCTGCCAACACTCTAGCCTGGGCCTCCAGCGCCCTCGCCTGAGTCTCCACTAAATCTGTTATCCGAGCGAACGCACGTTTCCATGCAGGAGGCTCCTGCGCCGATCCTGGCCTCGCAGCCATGGACTCTCCAGTAGCATCCTCGTCTCTAGCAGGTCCGAAAACCTCCAAAGATCGAGAGGGACCTAGTCCGCGCCGTCCTCCACGAGGAGGCATATCAGCAACCCAAGAAAACCAGACACTAGGATCAAATACTCATATAGAAATCCTAGGACTCATCTTGTTATAATTGTGTCACTTTAAGCTTGCTGGTAACCGTTGGAGGGTTATGGCAGTTTTTCAATTTTTTTTCGGTTTTCAATCGGAACCGCTAATTTTTGGACTGTTAGCTATCGTCCTGAGTTAGAGGACTCCGATTGGAAATCTAACTGCATATTTGGTGTCCTGGTGCCATTTTAGGCCTCTCACGAAAATTTCATCGAATTCCGGTAACGTTTCCAAAATTTCGCAGTTCCGAGGCGTATCTAGGTTTTTAAGTCGCTCGCTATATATAGGTGTGATCTAATTTCGAAATCACTATTCATCATCCCTACCATTTGGTTTTTCTCTCTCCCCTCTCTCCTTTTCTCACTTTTGAGCCCCCTAGACCCCTCAAACCCAAAAACCTAAAGCATAGGAAGTGTAGATCGGGTCCCGATCTACACCCCGGTGCTTTCAAATCCCAATTCCGGCGAGATTAGCCCCTCCGGCCCCCCTCTTCTCCTCTGTTTTGGACCATTTCGAGGGCCAAGATAGATCCGGGTGGTGGAAGCCCTTGGGGAAAGGTTTCGGTGCGCGGAGGGCATCCGGACTTCCCTTCTTCCCCTCGGTAAGCCCTCTTTCCCCTCTTTTCTTGCATAGGTGCTTGTTAGGAGGTGGGTTTTGGGGTTGGGAGGCGGTCGGCGGCGGTGGGTGGCCGTCGGAGGGCTGTGGTGGTGGTCGGAGACCTTGGGGTGGTCGGTGTTGGTGGTAGAGGAGCTCGGGTAGGGAGCTAGGCTGTCCGGGCAGGGTGTTGGGCAGCCCCGGGAGGTTTGGCAGCAGGCGCACCAGGTGGGCGCACCAGGTGGCCGGGCGCGCGGGTGCGTGCGCGCGGCGTGCGCTCGAGTGGTGCTGCAGGCGTGCAGGGCGTGCAGGGTAGACTGGCAGGGCTAGCTTGGGTAGGATGGCTGGGCTGTGCGCGCGGGCAGGCCGGGCTGGCAGGCTGGGCGCGCAGGCGAATAGGGCAGGAGGTGCTCGGGCATCAGGCGAGCAGTGCCGGGCGTGCAGGCGAACGGTGCTCGAGCCACTCGGCGACGCGTGCAGGTAGGCAACGCGGGCAGCAGCGTGGGCATGCTGGCAGGCGCGCTGGGCGCGTATTGCGCATGCGTGCGCGTGGGCGCTGGGTGAGGGTCCCGGGTGCTGGGCGCTGGGAGCTGGTCGCGGATACCGGGTGTGCTGGGCGAGGATGCTGAGCGCTGGGCGCGTGGGCACCGCAGTGGTGTATGCGCCTGGGCGCTGGGTTGAGGCGCATGCGCGCGGGGTGCGCGCGAGGGGCGAGGCGCTGCGCGCGGGGGGGTGCTCGCGGGCCAGCGCGAGGCGTGCGGGGTGTGCGCGGGCGGCTGCGCTAGGGCGCAGGGGGCGCGCGGTGCACCCGGGAGGTTCGGCGGCGCGTCCAGGCGGCGAGCAGGGGCCCGGCGGTGCGCGGGGTGCGTTGGCTGAGGCGCGGCGGTGCACCCGGGCGGTGGGCGGCCGTGCGGGTGGTTGCCGGCCGTGCGGGTGGTTGCCGGGGTGCTCGGGCCAGCGTGCGTGCGGGTCGTATGCACGTTTGCCCGAGTGTTGGGTGTTTGATTTGGGATTTTGGGTATTTATTTGTGTATGTTGTGTGTTTTGGGGTATCTGTGGATTTTAACTCACCGTATAAATGTCTGTCTTGCAGATCTTGACGGGCGGTCGCGCGATGACCCGATCTTCGGTGAGTGGGACAATCCAACCCAGTAAAGAGGTGCCATACGCATTTGGGCGTATACCGACCTCTCCTGGGGAACCATGGATGTATATTAACCTGCAGTAATATGTAATCCATGCTTGTATGATTTACATGTAGAATGCATGCTACCCTAGTCTTTGTATGTCAGGGACTTGCACCCATAGGATAGGTGTAAGAGCCATGCACCATGCCCCTGTTTTCATGTTAGGAAACCTCGGCCTACGCATGCGTCCTACTAGTTTGTTTATTAAATTAAATGCTAGTGTATGTTAAATCGCATGCCTTAGATAATATTATAGGGAGGAGCCTTGCGAGGTCAACATTGAGACCGATGTTAGGGTACTCCGTGTTCCTTGTTTGGTTGTCGGGATGTCCTGTATCGGGACCTCATGCTGCCCTCCCAAGGTTTCTAGTCCCAGTAATATTATAAGTAATGTTATATAACTGGTATGATTATTAGCAATTCTAGTGAATATTATAGGGGAGGGCCTTGCGAGGACAGCGGTGAGACCCGGGTTAGGGTACTCCGTGTTCCTTGTTTGGTTGTCGAGGTATCCTATATCGGGAACTCACGCCGCCCTCCCGAGTTTCTTTCACCCAATGATATTACAACCTTGCTTTTATTGTACGTTTCCCCGCATCTTGGTTATGCGCCCTGGAGGAACTCTGAAGAGTTCATGACATTTGAGTTGTAGAGATGTGTTGTCGGCGGATCCGAGTGGATCATATGCGTATGGATAGGCTGTTCTGTTTCCCTTCGTTGGATCCGTGTAGAGACTGCCCCAGCGTGATAAGGTCGTCCCTTCCGAGGGCTCCCATCAGTAGGCGCCTCCCGATATTTGTGACGGACTGTGCTGAAGTTATGGGTGAAGGCCAGCGGCCTACGGAGTGGAGGAGAGACTATCGGTGGACCAAGGGTGACCAACAGCCTAGTCAGTCCCAAAATCCTATGTCACCCGTGGTAGGGTGAGGGTGAGGGTGTAGTGGGTTGGTGATGAGCGACCTACTGGATTTGTGATTGGATGATTATCAGTCCCAATAGCCTATGTCACCCATTGATGGGTGAGGGTGAGGGTGTGGTGGTTCGGCGGGGTACGAACCACTGGATTATGTTGTTATGTCACTTAGAGGATGGATAAATAATGGAATTGTGGTAAATATTGTCTGTGATATATGGGTTGTGCTGTTCACTGAGCGTGTGGCTCACCCCTCGCATATGTTTTTTCCCCAGTGGTCACTGAGCCTGAGCTAGAGCCGGAGCAGCAGTTGGAGCTTTCCGAGGGATTCCTTCAGTAGCGGAGTAGCGCCACGTTCCGCGAGTACCAGAGGTTATCAGCATCCCTTCTTGACTGTATGTATTTTATTTTGTGCTTGGCACGCGTCTGTATATATTCAGTTGTATTGGTGTATATTGGCTCTCACAGGACAGATGATTGAGTATCGAGTCTGTAGAATGTTTATTTACAGATTCAGTCTTTTGCTTCCGCATTTGGTGTATATATCATGTCAGCCCCTTTGTTATCTGTGTGTCATTCTGGTTGTTTGTGTATGATATATTATTGACCTCCTGTGTAGATTCTGATATTTTATATACACTTGCCGCGTCCCGGGGATGGCCGCCCTGGGGCGTGACAAAAGTTGGTATCAGAGCCTGGTCCTCTAAAAACACAACCTCGCAAGGCCCCTGTACGCCCGCGAGTCCGAGCACCCCGACTCACTCCCGAACCCCCGGGCAGCCGTACGCGAGGCCACCCGCCCCGGGCGCACAGCCGAGCCCGGCCCGCGCGCCCAGAAGTACTGCCGAGCCCAGCCCCGGTGCACCGCGTGTTCACTGCGCCCCAACGCAGCGACTCGCGCGCACACCCGCACGCCCAGCACCCCGCGCGCACCACCCGCTCGCCACACCGCGCGCGCACAACACCCTGCGCCCCTGCGCAGCGCTCCACGCGCACGCCTCCGCACGGCGCCCAGCGCGCAGCACCCGCACGCGGCCCCGTGCGCGCAGCACGCACTGCGCCTCTGCGCAGCGCTCCGCGCGCACGCCCTCGCACGGCGCCCAGCACGCAGCACCCGCACGCTCCTGCTCCACCCGCGCGCACGCCCGCGCTGCTCTGCCTGCAAGCCCGACAGTGCCCAGCCCTGCGCCTGCCTGCGCTGCCCTACCTGCCTGCCAGCCAACCCGGGACAGCCCTACCACCTCCCCGACGGCCGCCAATGGCCACCAACCGCCACCGACCGCCACCAACGGCCACCCACAACCACCCCTACTCAAAAACACCCTCCTAACATGCACCTAAACAAGAAAGGAAGGAAAGGAAACCTTACCCAAGGAAGGAAAGGAAGGAAGGGAAGATCGGTTGCTCTTCGCGCACCGAAACACCTCCTCCAAGGCCACCACCACCAAGGTCTCCTTCAGCCCTAAAAACAGCTGAAATCAGAGGAGAAAAGAGGGCATGAGAAGGGGTCACGCATGTGGGAACTCGAATCCGAGACCATCGGAAAATAGATCGGGAGCTCACCAATCTTTTCTCTCCTTAGGGTTTTTGGTTTTGACCCCTTGAACTAGGTCATATGGTGGTTTCAAAGAGAGGGAAGAGAGAGGGATTTTTTCGAGAAGAAGATGAACAGGGGGGGTTTAAGTCGTGGGATTTCTTTATACCCACACCCACTCCACACACTCTCACACCCTAATTAGATTAGGTTAATCTAGGATTAGTGAGGTTTAAGTGCACTTAGGTGAGGTTTGACCCTAGTCAACCAAACCACACTAAAATCCAAAGTAATGTGACCAAGTCATGGGCCCACTTTGACCAAGTCAAGTCTCCCAATGACTTTTCGCTCGGTCAAAACCCGGATACGCTTCGGAACTGTGAAATTCTGAAACGTTACCGGAATTCGATGAAATTTTCGTGAGTGGCTTGGAATGGCACCAGGACACATAATATGCAGTTAGATTTTCAATCAGAGCCCTCAAGCTCAGGATGATAGCTAACAGTCCAAAATTTTAGCGGTTCCGATCGAAAAACGAAAAAAACCGAAAAACTGCTAGAATGTCCCAATGGTGACCAAAAGTTAAAAGTGACACATATATAACATATTTGAATTCTTATTGGATTCTAATTTTTCTTTTAATTTCTACGACCTATTAATAAATCACACCACATATATGTCATTTTTTTAATTCATTGAGTGGTGCATTTATTATTTTATTTTACCATCATTATCTTAATATCATAGCACGTGCCTTGGCATGTGCATCAAAACTAGTAATAATCTTTTTAAGTTAGATTTACGGGTTAGATCTTGTTATAGGTGCAAAACCCAAACTCAATCTGGATATTCAATGGGTCATGACAGGTTTAAAAAACATGGAATCTAAACTTGCTCCAATAGGATTGAGTCGAGTATCAAAAAAACTCATACCACTGTCATTCCTAATTCACAAGGAATATAAAATTATGCTAGGAAGCAACTATTCCTCCCAATCAAGTTGCCAATTTGGGTGGTGGGTTTGACAACTTGGGAGAGGGGAGGGAAAAAGGAGAAGAGGGAGGAGGTGGCGGTCAGAGGAGAGCAACAACCAAAGGAGGGTGGGGCGGACGTCGCCGGAGAGGCCAAGGTTGCTAGAGAGAGAAAGAGTGAGAAAGAGAGGGAGAGACAGAGAGAGCAAGAGAGGGGACGGTCAGAGGAGGGCGACAGCCAGATGAGGTTGGGGCGGATGCCGCCAGAGAGGGCGAGGTAGCTAGAGAGAGACAGAGTGAGAAAGAGAAGGAGAGACAGAGATAGCAGGGGAGGGGATGGAGAGTACGGCAAGGTGGAGGTGGGTGGCGGGGAAGAGTAATAGAGAAAGGGAGAGAAAGAGAGGGAGAGATAGAAAGGGAGAGAAAGAGAGAGAAAGGGAGAGAAAGAAAGGGGGAGAGAATAGGGGAGGAGGTGGAGAGGGCGGCGAGGTGGAGGTGGGCGGCGAGGGAGTGGAAGAAAGGGAGACAAAGACAGGGGGAGAGAGAAAGAGCTGCAGTCCTCCCCCTTCTCTGCCCACTATCCCGCCTCTCTCTCCACCCCGCTGACGCGCCGCCCTAACCCGCCCTCTCCACACCCCTCCCGGCTCTCCCTCTCTTTCTCTCCCCTTTTCTCTTTCCCTCTCTTTTTCTCCATTTTTATCTTTCTCTCTACTCCACCTCTCTGATGTCCTCAAGCCATCGTCACCTATATGTTTATCCATTTTTATTCTTGGACAACTAGAAGCATTTAACGTCTTTATACTAAGGAATTATTTTGAGGTCTTTTTCTTTTTCTTTTTTTTTTTATTAGTGAACTCTTTTACTTAGCTTATTTAAAATAACAAATTATTTTCATTAATAAGTTTATTCTAAAGTAAGTTAGAAATTTTTTCATGCTTTTATATATACAACTAATTAATCACATTATTATCCTACTCTTACTCCACGAAAGGTCACTTGAATATGCATGTGAGTTCTATGAAGTTGTACATCTCAAAATGATGCTTGATGCATCTTTATTCTTTTTCACATTTGAAATTTTTAGTGAAGTGATCAATGCTTTATGGGCACTTATTGATACACTAAATCCATTTTGAGTCTCATTTTCCGTCAACACGTTACTAACACAATATATGAAATAACTTAATATAGTATATACTCAACTTATCAGCATACACAATGTTACAAAAACGTAACAAATACATGCATTCAATTTTTATGTATCACTTTTTTAATAAAAGAATGCATTTTAATAGTCAAATTAAACATCTAATTTATAAAAATAAAAATTGTACAAACTAGAAAAGGACTACACAATGGATGGAGCATTACTTTTTTCATGTTTCAATGTAATCTCTGACTTCACTGACTTCACAAAAGTTTTGGAAGTGACACCAAGTTAGAAACAATGAATCAATGTTACCTAGTATCATTTCAAAACAACTTCTCATAAAAGTAAAATGTTAGGGACGATCATGTCTATGATCACTTTTACTATTCTTAACATTTTTATATTGAAACCTCTGAAACCCTGAAACCCTCCTGAAATCTCTGAAACCCTAGGCAACTGATCCCTCACGGTGGGTGGACATGGGCGATGGCGGAGCCGGCGCCGAGCTTTCCCCCAGTGACTTTCACGGGCGTGGTCTCTCCACCCCCTCCGCCCTCCCTCTTGGTCCCTGCTATGAAGAAGCCCACTCCACCACATGGAGGTACCATTGACAGTATTTTTAGTGCTTTCAAATTAAAGGCTCATGCATCCCCATGTATTTCCTCCCCATCACCATCCCCACCTTCCCTACCCCTCCCTCCACCCACATCTCAGACTCCCCCATCACCAATCAAGTCTTTAACCCCTGTTTCCCAACCTTACCCACCCTCTTCTGCATCATTTCCGCCTCTTTCATCCATAGGGACTCTGGTTTGCAGTCCAGCCCCTCAAAATTCGTCTCGAAAGCCCATTTCTGTCCCTCCAACCCCCCCTCCTCTGCTCATCATATTAAGAGCTGGGGCTCTCTTTTTAAAAAAGGTACCCCCAATCCCTCTCCCACAATTGGTTTGCTCAGATTTATTGAGCCTACCATCGAGAATTCTTGTGTTGTGGCATCCCTTAACCCTGCAGCCTATGCGAAGAACATCCAGAAATGGGACAACACCATTGTTGGCTACATCATTGGCAAGACCCCAGTCTATATCCCATTCCTTCAATTTCTGCAAAAATTGTGGAGACTAAAGGGGAGCTGAAGCTCCATCTCCACGGCAATGGTTTCTTCACTGTCAAATTCAGTTTGGCTGAAGATGTTAACACAGTACTAGAAGGGGGCCCCTGGACAATGGATCACCGCCCCTTCGTCCTTCGCAAATGGACCCACCCCTGCTGTGCGAATGGAACAAGAACGCCTAAGTAGCATCCCTATTTGGGTAAGACTACCTAATCTCCCACTTCACCTTTGAGAGGAGGATTGCCTCAGCTGTATTAGTAGTATCATTGCAACCCCTCTTTATGCTGACTCTACAACAATGATATGTAGTCGGGAATCCTATGCTCAAATCTGTGTGGAGGTACAAGCTTCAAAGCCCCTCCCAGACTCCATTTTAGTTGATATTTCGCCAGGTGCTCGTGAAACTCTAAAGGTTGATTATGACTGGAAGCCAAATGCCTACAAATATTGTCACACCTTCGGGCATGACGATGCTTGCTGCATTTTAAAGTTGGCCATAGAAAAAGGTGGCAAAGATGCGGAGAAAGTAGATGTGGCAAAGGGAAAAGAAAAGGTTGGGCAGCAATGGCAAGAGGTCGAAAAGCATTCCAATAAGGGTAAAGGGAAATTACTTGTCCAAAAGCATTCCAATAAGGGTAAAGGGAAATTACTTTCAGATGCAATATCAACGGGCTTGCCTCCTATGCAAGGAACAAAGGTCTTTCAAACCAACAAGTTCCAACTCCTTCATGACTCCAGTTCAAAGGGTGAGCCAAATCAATATCTTATAGATAAACAGGGCATCTCTTCTCCATCCATTAGTGGAGGAATTGATAATCCACAGTCCAGGCAGCACCAGAATGAAAAGAATGTGGCTTTGGTAGGAGGTCATAGAGCACAACCACAAACCCAATCGAGTATTCAATTGGTTGAATTGCCAGTAGAGCAGGAGCAAAGTGACAAAAATGTGGTCTTGGCAGAAGGCAACAATGCACAACCTTAGATTCAATTGAGTAATCAGGTGGTTGAGCAGTCAGTGGTTACTTCTCAAATTCAGTCGACTCATGGAGTTATCACTTCAGCCAAACTAGAATCAAACATTGTGATAGATCTCACCCCTTTGGAGGACAATGCAATTAAGGAGAGATGAAGTTGTTGATGCCAGCTCCAAACTACAAGCCCATGCAGAAGGTGAAAATCACAACAATCCCCGAAAGGATGTCACAAAAAATGATGCAATGAAGCAGGCTAAGCAATCCTTCATGAGTAAAATAAAAACTGGAGGAGTCTCTAAAAAAAGCAAACATCAGAGCCCCGATCTTATTAAAGATTCTTTTAGGAACTTGAGGATGATAGTCTTGTAATTGAAAAAAGTGGTAAATCCCTCCCAAATAATGGCCCTTTCCAAAAAGGGGCTGTGAGGAAATCCCACTGACCTACCATTCCCCTCTTCCCTTGTTATTTATGGAGAGCATTTTTTGGAATGTAAGGGGTCTCAAGGGAGCAGATAAACAGTTGGAACTAAGTAGATTTTTAAGGTCTCATAAACCTTTCTTTGCAAGTTTACTGAAAACAAAACTTGATGATTTAGGTCTTGGTGCTTTCAAATGGAGGCTGAATCACCATGATTCTTCCTTCCTTGCTTCTGAGGGTCGCGTTTGTCTACTCTGGAATAGTGATCTGGCATAGGTAAATATTTTTGAGCACTCTGCTCAGCATACTCACTGCTTGGTTCGTTGTAAACAAACACATAGTTCTTTTTTCATTACCTCAGTATATGTATCAAATCTCTACTCTGAGAGGCTGAGGCTATGGGGTTCAATTACCAGGCTCACCCAAGTGGTTAATGATACTCCATGGATAGTGGGGGGAGACTTCAATGAAGTAAGATATTGCAATGAAAAATATGGGTCGGCTAGTGCATGCGAGGCATTTGCGCCGGTTCAATTCATGTATAGAAGCTTCTAGTCTTTAGGATCTAAAAGCCTACGGTCATATTTTGTCATGGAACAATTGTCAAGCATCTCGTATCCTGTGCCGCTTGGATCGAGTTTTGGTGAATTCTCCCTTCAAGAATATGTTCCCTCACTCTTTGGTTGATTATCTTGATCCAGGAATTTCTGACCATTCGCCAATGAAAGTCTCCCTCTCCTCGGCTATTCCTTCTAGACCGCGTCCTTTTAAGTACTTTGAAATGTGGGAGTCACATCCCTCTTTCAAAGACACAATTACACTAGCTTGGAGAATAGAGGCGAGGGGTTCTCCCTTATTCAGGTTGGTGAAGAAGATAGCTGCCACAAAATTGGCCTTAAAATGTTAGAATAGGGACATCTTTGGGCCAATACAACTTTCTCTTCAACTTGGTAGGGAGGAGCTTGTTGCTTCTCAGTCTCTGCTCAATCAAAATCCTCATGATTCAATTCTTATAGCACGCGAGCAGGCTGCCCGAGACTGTTACTCCACTAGGCTATCTCAAGAGGAATGCTTTCTCCGTCAAAAGTCCAGACAGCTTTGGCTTTCCTCTGGAGACTCAAACTCAAGGTTCTTCTATGATTCGATAAAGAGTTGTTCTGTTGTCAACACTATTAGTAGACTTGGTACGTCTGATGGCGAGGACATTACCAAGCCCGTGGAGATCAAGACCCACATTGTTAAATTTTATGAAGACTTGCTAAACCGGGATAGTGGTTTTCCAATCACTCCAATAAAGGCTTTTGGTACCCTTACTGATGAACAAAACTCCTGCCTTAGAAAGGCCCTTTTCAGTCTGAAGCCTCTAAGCTCCCCTGGGCCTGATGGCTTTCCAGCAAGGTTTTTTTAGTTATTCTGGGATCTGGTCCAATCTGATTTGGTGGAAGCCACCCAGCATTTCTTCTCTTATGGTGGTCTTCTACGACAGGTAAGCCACTCTTTTATTGCCCTTATTCCTAAATCCTTAAATCATGCATCAATTGACAACTACATGCCCATATCTCTATGCAATACCCTCTACAAAATCATTACAAAGGTCATGGCTATACGGCTCCGTTCTTATCTCCCACAGCTAGTCAGTGAGCACCAGGCGGCTTTCATTGCCGGTCGGAGTATCCATCATAATATTCTTCTCGCTCATGAATTGGTCAAATACCTTAACTCCACGGGTAGATCTCGGGCATGCATAAAAGTTGATCTCCGCAAAGCATTCGACAGCGTCAGATGGGATTTTCTAGAAGAAGTATTGAAAAGCACTAATCTTAATGTTCATTGGGTTCGATTATGCATGGATTGTGTTACCTCAACAAAGTATTCAGTTTTGATTAATGGCTCCCCAAAGGGCTTCTTCTCCTCTGGCTGTGGTATTAGACAAGGTGATCCCTTAACACCCCTATTATTCACTCTGGTGATCCAAGCCCTCTCAACAAATCTTAACAGCTTGGTGGAGGAAGGTGTTGTGGGCAAATTTCTTTGAGGTCAGTTGAATGTCTCTCACTTGGGGTTCGCGGATAACTTGCTAGTCTTCACTGATACTACGTCAGCCTCTGCCTTTGCTATTAGCGAATTACTCTCATCTTATGCCGCTCAATCTGGTCGGTAGCTTAACTCGATAAAAATTAAAAATTTTGCGTCGCCATTGCCTTCCTTAGTTGCCTTTGCCCACACTCTATCTATTGGTTTTTTCTCCCTGCCTGTTAAATATCTCGGGCTCCCTCTCTTTCATGGATCTCTTAGAAGTGGTCTTTGCTCTCCTCTCCTGGATAAGGTGAGAAGAAAGATTTCCTCTTGGACAGGCCATTCACTCTCAAAAGCGGGAAGGGCAGAATTGATAAGATCAGTCCTTTCCTCCTTTCAATTCTATTGGTCTACTGCATCTCACCTGCCTCGCCGCACTCAAAAGGATGTGGACAAACTCCTTAGGGATTTCTTCTGGCAAGGTAACTCACAAAATCGAAAGGAGCATCAAGTAAACTGGAATGAAATTTGTAGACCATTTGATGAAGGAGGTCTAGATATCAAGAATATTCAGGACTGGTTTTAGGGGCCACTAGTGTTCGTTTTTGGGATATTGCTAGTAACAAATCCTCCATGTGGGTCAGGTGGATGAATTGAAGGTATCTTAAAAAGGAAAATGTTTGGACAGTACTCCCACCAACATGCTGCTCCTCTTCTTGGACTTCCATGATTCGAGCAAGGGACTAGATTGTTCTGAAAGTCAGATTCTTGATCTTCAATGGTCAGTCCACAAATCTTTGGTTTGATCAATGGATAAATGGTCAAAGTCTTCAGCAAAAGCTTGGGAGGGTTACTTATGACTGTGTTATGCTTGTGTCATTTGGAGCCTTATTTTTTCGATTGGAGTCGCTGGAATTTTAGCTTAGCAACCTGCAGGAGTTGGGGTGCTCTGATTGAAAATCTGACTGCATAATTGTTCTCCTGGTACTGGTATTGATCTACCTGTAAATTTTCGTTGCATTCTGTCATTTTTTTAGAAGTTATGCAGTTTCTATTGGTATTCGGATTTGATTTTATTAATGCCTAAGATGGAGTAGTTTAAATGTGATTCTATCATGAGATGTTCAGTTTTGAGTTAGCTTTCATACAAAAGTGAAATTAGATCAACTGGATTCATGTAGCAAAAGTTATGGGTATTTTTCGAATTATACCCTGGGGATTAAAAAAATCCTGGCAGTAGCCTTGTTCGATGTTTAGCTCACATTTTGGAATAGCTGGAGGGGTTATTTGATCTGAGTATAAACATGAAAGTTGTAGATAATCTTTTTTATTTTCCAAAGGATTTTAAATTGTGCAATGCGGAGCTATATTGTGAAAGTTATGGCTGTTCTAGTGAAGCCTGACCAGAATTTCTAGTCAGGGACGATTTGGTCCTTTGAACCCCTACTTTTAGCTATTTAATGCCCCCCAAGTGAGAATGTCTTTCTCTCTCTCTCTCTCTCTCCCTCCCCCTCCCAAAACCCATCCGACCAGCACTTTTTCCATCCTATTTTGTGTGTGTTTGAAGGAGAAGGAGTGGATGAAGGATTAGAAGAAGAGGAAGTGCAAGTGCAAGTCTAGGTGAGTTTGTGTGTATGCTTGTGTTGTTGCCCCTTCTTTCCCTTCCTCCTCTAGCTCCCCCTCATGGATCCCCTGTTTTCCCCATCCATTTTAATTCAGCCATGAAGAAGAGAAGCAAAGGAGATGGTGGTCTGTGTGTGGTGTCATTGTGAGCCCCAACACCTTCCCTTCTCCTTCCCTTCTCTTGGTAATCTTCTTCCCATTCTTTTATGCTTACTAGGATGTTGTAGAGGGCATGCATGTGTGTGCTATTGGGGGAGTATTATTATTATTATGTGTAATTTCTGTACATGAGGTGCTTGTGTTTATGCATGAATGGTGGTGTCTTTGTATTGTAGTAAGGCAGATTTCTGTCTTGTGATGATCCTTGTGAAGCGGGTACCTAGAGGCATATTTTGAGGCTTATGTCCACATGTAATATGATCATCTATGTGTCTAGATGTTATATATGAAATTTGGTGTCATTATGATACTTATGGCGTGAGTTAGAATCTGTTTTGCATGGATTGTCCAAATTCACGAGGGAATTGACCTGCTTCTGGAAATATTTTATTTCGGGCTTGTCGTAGCAAAATTAGGTTATGATGTCTCCATCGATTATGATCCCAACATGTCAGAGAATGTGTATGATTTATTTCATAAATTTTAGATGTGTATTTGGTGCTGTGGAGATCAAATAGTAGGGCTGGTTGCAGCAGATTTAGCAGTTTTGCTCAATTTTGTGTCAAGGAGTTGTTATGCATGTTGTGGAAACTGTCAAGAGTTGGTAGTCTTTGTTTGAAGTACTCACCCCCTTTTGATGCCCTTGCCTTACAGATCTCGTCGGTTGGATGCGTGATGACCCGAGTATCGGTGAGTGGTTCGATCCAACCCTTCAGGAAGTGCTCGATGCACGTAGTCGTGCATCGTGCATCTATGGGGCATCTTTGCACCCTAAATATGCTAGATACTTGCATGCTAGTTTTATATTACATGTATTGTGTTCATGTATGAATGACTGTGTCGCATGCGCCCTGTCACGCCCCAGGGCGGCCGTCCCCGGGACGCGGCAAGTGTATATATGATATCAGTAACAAGAGTTCAATAATATACCACAAACAACAACTAAAATGACAACACAGGTAAAAAGCAGGGCTGACATAATATATACACCAAATGCGGAAGCTAAAAGACTGAGTCTGTAGTCAAAACATACTACAGACTCGATACATAATCATAAGTCCTGTGAGAGCCAACATGCCCATATATACACAAATAACATCCCAAACATAATCCAACTAAGTGCCCAAGCACAGAACATATACGTACAACAGAAAGAAGGGTGCTGATGGCCTCAAAACTCGTGGGACGCGGCGCTACCCTCTGCCGGTGTAGTCGCTCGGGAAGCTCCTCCCTCAGAGATCACTGAAAAGACAATATGCGAGGGGTGAGCCACACGCTCAGTGAATAGCACAACCCATGCATACAGTTCATATTAACCACATTTAAGCAATTCATAAGCCACAAGTGGCATAGTATCACAATCCGGGGGTTCGTTCATCGCCGAACCCCATATACCCTCACCCTCACCCTCACCCTCCACAGGTGACCTAGGATATTGGGACTTAGTGGGTAGATAATCATCCATTCATAATCCTGTGGGTCGTTGCATCGCCGGCCCACCATACCCTCACCCTCACCCTCTAGGTGACCTAGGCTCTTGGGACTAACTAGGCTGTTGGTTACCCTTGGTCCACCGATAGTCTCTCCTCACTCCGCGGTTGTTTGGCCACTCCCATGTTCAGCACAGTCCTTCACCAAATCAGGAGGCGCCTACTAGTGGGAGCCCCTGCACGGGACAACCTGTCTAACGCCGAGGTAGTCTCTACACGGATCAGACGACGGGAACAGAACAACCTATCCATCGCATATGATCCACTCGGATCCGCTGACAGCACATCTCTACAGTCCTAATGTCCTGAATTCCTCAGAATTCCACCAGCGCGCATAACCAGGATGCGGGGAAATAAATACGACATAAGGGGAAAAATAGAGACCTTGGGAGGGTAACCTGAGGTCCCGATGTAGGACATCCGACAACCAAACAAGGAACACGGAGTACCCTAACCCGGGTCTCAATGTTAGCCTCGCAAGGCCCCCTTTATATTCCCTAAACATGCTATCATTTAATACAGTTTGCATTTAATTAAATAAATCAAACTAATAGGACGCATGCACAGGTCGGGCTTTCCTAGCATGATAGCAAGGTGGCAGGATGCACGGCTCATACACAATCCTAAGAGTGCGAGTCCCTATCACAAAATCTAGGGTGGCATGCAATTCTACACACACATCATGCATACATGGATTACATCAAAGCAGTTAATACTAACTATAAGCCCCAGGGGAGGACGGTACACGCCCAAAGCATGTAGCGCCTCCCACGCTGGGTTGGGTTATCCCACTCACCGGAAATCGGGTCGACGCGCGACCGTCCGTCGAGATCTGCAAGACAGGGTATTAACTGGTTAGAATAAATCCACAATTATCCAATAATACACAATAAATACCCAAAACCCACAACAAACACCCAACACCCTCGGCGACCACCCGTACGGCCACCCGACCGCCCGGGTGCACCGCCGCACTTCATTCCGCGCACCCCGCGCACCGCCGGACCCTCTGCCCGCCGCCTGGACACGCCACCGCACCGCCCCGGGCTCCGCGCATCCACTGCGCCCCGCCGCCGTAGCCCGAGCGCCCCGAACACCTCGCGCCGCCCCGCGAGTACTCCGCACGGCCCCCGCGCGCACCTCCGCCGCCTCGCCGCGCCTCGCGCGCACCACTGCCACCTCACCGCGCTCTCCGCGCGCACTCTGCACACCCGCGCGCACTGCCTAGCACCTCGGCCACCACCTCGCGCACTGCCTAGCACCTCGGTCACCACCTCGCGCACGCCTAGCACCTCGGCCATCAGCTCGCGCACGCCTAGCACCTCGGCCATCAGCTCGCGCACAGCTGCACGAACAGACCCGCGCGCACTCGCGCCCAGAAGACCCCGCACGCATGCCGCGCGCATCGCCACGCTCGCCCTGCACACTCGCTGCCTGTGCTGCCTGAGGTCCCCAGCCCGAGCACGCCAGCACTGCCAGCACTGCCAGCCCGTCCCGCGCGCCTAGCACGACCAGCACTGCCAGCCCCAGACCCGCGCACACCCGCGCACATGCCGCGCGCACGCACGCCCGCGCGCGCACGCGCGCATCCCCGCACGCGCCCAGCCTATGCGCTGCCTGGGCCGTTGCCGCCGCTGCCTGCTGCCCGGCACAGTGGCCCTGCCTGCCGAGCACCTCCAACCACCCCTCCCACGGCCGCCGACCACCTCCAACCACCTCCGACGACCCCCACTGCCGCCGACCACCTCCCAAACACAAAACGCCCCCCTAGCAATCATCTAGACAAGAAAGAAGAGGGAAAGAAGGCTTACCGAGGGGAGGAAGAGGCGTCCGGTGGCTCTCCACGCGCCGAAACCTTTCCCAATGGCCTTCTCACGCCCCGATCTAGCTTGGCCTTCGAAATGGGCCAAATCAGAGGACGAAAAGGGGAGGTCGGGGAGGCTAGGATCGTCGGAACTCGGATTTGAAGACACCGGAGCGTAGATCGGGACCCGATCTACACTTCCCGTGCTTTAGGTTTTTGGTTTTGAGGGGTGTAGGGGGCTCAAACGGAAGAAAAACGGAGGAGAGGAGAGAGAGAGAGCAAGTCGTAGGGATGATGAATAGTGATTAGATATTTTTTATTCCTTTTATATAGTGTGCGACTTAAAAACCCGGATACGCCCCGGAACTGTGAAATTTTTGGAAACGATGCCGGAATTCGATGAAATTTTCATGAGTGGCTTAAAACGGCACCAGGACACATAATATGTAGTTAGATTTTCAATCGGAATCCTCTAGCTCAGACGATAGCTAACAGTCTGAAATTATGCGGTTCCGATCGAAAAACACTAAAAACTTTAAAACTGCTAAAAATGCTCCAATGGATGCCAATAGGCCAAAAAGTGACACATATATAACACGCCCCCCCCCCCCTCCCCTTGTATGGGCATGTATGTCTGTATTGTATATGGATGTATAGAATATGGTATGCCTTAAGTAATATTATAAGACTACCATATTATTAGTAATACCCAACATGATCAATCCTGGGTTAATAGCAGGCACATGCCTAATATTCCCTTGCGATAAGGCTTGAGGGCGTGGTGTAGTTGTTGCGCCCATGCTAATGGGGCAAAACTATGACCAACTTCAAGAGATGACGAGCTCTCTCTCGCCCTCTCCCTTTGTACAAACTGAGTAAGTAGATGTGATTCCTTCTTGACTCAGATTCGTTTGGAAATATCGACATGCATCTGTTAGTGAGCGAGATCGCGCTTGACCCTTCCCTTTTAAGTTGGTGATATCCAACGCATATTAGGGTATACCTTGTATGCATATTATTTAGCCCATGCCTGGTATGTATGTTGTATATATATATTGTTATGCTTTATCCATGTTAGGAAGTATCCCTATAATTAATTGTTATGCTATCGTGCATGTAGTTCATGTACATAACTATGATATAATTTTCCTGTAATATATATGCGCATGTTAAAACTGATTAGGCCTATATGAAATAGGCATGCGTATGACCCGCTGTCGGGTTGTACCTTATTAGTTAAAGCGCTAGCGATGTAATCACCCTTGCATCCGTGTGATGCACTCATATGGAATTCAGAATAATTCATTATTGTATCGGTTTTGTTAAACCGGTGGCTATGGCATTAAGTTAGGCCTACCTATGCCAGGCGCGTGTATAAACCGCCTGTTGGGTTATATGCCTTTGGCTTATTTCTACGCGAGAGTAGAGGTAACTCCTCACGTTTGAGTGACGCATTTGTGTGGGAGTTCATCGGTATGTGATTATCGAGAGTAGTTGACTCTTTCATTGGGTTTGCTTTGCGAACATGGAGTATTTTCTCCCGATATCGTCCGTGTTGAAGCGACCCAGGTTGTAGCTATTTTGATAGAGGGCCCCCACCTGTAGGTATTATCGATGCATGCAGCAAGATATACTGATCATGGGAGTATACCAGGTGGAGGCTACCCAGGAGAGGGCTAACGAATGATATTGCAAGCGTGGAATCATTCTCCTCTTCGTCGGATCCGTGTCGATGCTGCCCGACGTTGTAGCTGTCCTGACAGAGGGCCCCCACCTGTAGGTACTATCGATGCATGCGGCAAGATGTATTGATCATGGGAGTATACCAGGTAGAGGCTACCTGGGAGAGGGTTACCGGATGACGAAGGGTGTAGAGCAAACAGATTTATCCCAAAAGTCCCTAGGGTCACCCCTCTGGGGGCTAGGGTGAGGATGAGTTGAAGTCACGTCGTCACGTGACTCTTATACCCGTCGAGTATACTCTGGGTATGTTACGCCTAACGCTTGAGGTATCGTAGTGTATCTCTACCTCATAGCGGAAGGACTTGTTGTACTATGTTATGTTTAACGCTTGAGGTATCGTAGTGTATCTCTACCTCGTAGTTGTTAGACTCATTGTATCTTGTTATCCAGTAAACACCATGTGCTATGGTTAACAGTTGTCCCTCCCCGAGTGTCCCAAGAGCCTCCATCTGGGAGTGAGGGCGAGGGTAAGGTTGGTCGCGCCGTCGCGTGACCTTGTTATCCTTTGGGTTTCTACCCATGTTGTTCCTCGAAAGGAATTTGCCTTAGTATTGAATTGTTGTAATGGTGTTTGGTTTCCAGCCACTCACTGAGCTTGTAGCTCACCCCTCGCATACTGTTTCTTTTTCAAGGGCAGTGTTGGGCGTGGAGCTGGAGCTTCCTTGTGGCGTGGTCTTGCATGCGTGGAGCGTTCCGTCTGGCGGTTGGCGAGTGCGAGGCTGTCAGCAGTCCTAGAGTCATGTATTTGTTAATCGTGCGTGTTGCACATGATGTATTTTATTTGGATTAGAATTGGCTCTCAGAGGACAGCGATTGTGTATTCGAGTCTGTAATAATATTTTGGGTTACAGACTGATTGATATTTTTATGCTTCCGCATTTCAGTTAGCTATCATTTATCTTTGTTTTGTCACCTTGTATGTTGTTGGAGTCTTTGTTGATCTTAGGTATTGATAGCTGATATTATATATATTGCCACGTCTCGAGGACGGCCGCCCCGGGGCGTGACAGACTGGGGTCCATCACAGTCAGCCATAGTGTCTGAGTTTATACGTAACGGCCAATGAACGAAGCCCTCAAGAAGTATGGGAGAGCTTGATATGATATGGGATGAGATTATGCAACTGGATGTCGGGGGTACTGGGACTGACCTTCTCATCTGGTATCCGAGCAAGATAGGGCATCTAGGCTTAACAGAGGCTTGGAAAGAGGTACGTTTGCATGGGCATGATGTGATCTGATCGAAGTGGTTATGGCAGCCTATTCAAACACCAAAGCATTGTCTTTGTGCTTGGCAAGCCTTCCAAAAGGGGATGATGTCCTTCTAAGGTTGCACCGAAGGGGACTTGTTCAATCTGTTGTCTGCTCCTTGTGCACAACGGGTAATGAAGATGTAGATCACCTCTTTCTTGGCTGCTCTTACTCTAGATTTATTTGGATTAAGTTATTCCGAGATCTTCTGATAAGATGCCCCCCCTCCTTATACTTTGATATCCTTTCCAAATTGGTTGGCCTCAAATCTCACCAACCCATTTAGGAAGGAGATTGCATATCTGATCATCTCCACCACCTTTTGGTTCTTGTGGACAGAGAGAAATCATAAGATCTTCTCGAGGAAGCATCATCATAAAATGGTGACTCTGAAAAAGATCAAGCAGTGCATAAAGGAGAGGGCCCTCTATAAAGTCTTTCAAGTCCCTTCTAGAGTAGAGGTTAAACCCATAGCTACGTCAATTGGCTTGAATATAGAAAAGAAGGCAATCGTTACCTCATTAGTTATCTGGTCTGCTCCCCAAGATGATTGGCTAAAACTCAACATTGATGGGTCACTATCAGATGATCGAGGTGGTTATGGGGCGATCATTCGTAATACCCACGCTGAAGTTCTCATTGGCTTAGCAGGCCGTCTTGATCTGCCATCTATAAACTTGTTGGAACTAAAGGCCATTGAGAAGGGTGTATGGATGGGTATATCCATTGGTGCCTCTAAGCTCTGGATAGAATCAGACTCCACCATGGCCTTGGCACGGCTACATGGTAGAGGTCAAGTTCCTTGGTCTGCCATCCGGTCTATTAGGAAGACTCATCAAGGACTGGACTTACTAGCATGTTGGAAAGCTACACACATCCAAAGGGAAGGTAACAGTCTTGTGGATCTGCTCGCTTCCCGTTAGTCCTAAAGAGGAAAAACTTTCTTTCTCCCACACCAGCTATGGGAAGAGCTCCGCACTGCTATAGAGCAAGACAGCCTAATGAAAGGTTATATTCGTACACTTTAGGCCTTTGTCCTGGAGGAATCAAGGTCCCCTTTATTTTTGTGAATTAGAAGACATTGGTGCATTGTAAACAGGGGATGATTGAAATCTTGTTAGTCAATCTCCCTTTTTTCCATTTTGGCATCCTTTTTGTGCATTTGTAAAAATCACATCCTTACATAAATACATAGTTTTGATTACCAATAAAAAAAAACATTTTTATATTTAATATATATATATAATCACATATCTTTATAAAAAAAAATGAATTATATATATTTCAATAACTTAAATGCATGTGTTTTACATTTTCCTAGCATACTCGTGTATAGGCTAGGAGAAAATGGAGTTACAAATGGATATTACAATATTACAGTAATGACTGTGTATCAGTGTCCTTTGAAAAAATTGAGTTTTGTTACACACAATCTTTCTTTTTTTTTCAGCTCCAATTTCTAGTTCCATATACCTCGATATCATCATTAGCAAGGTGTATGTCATGTTAAACTTTTTTTACAATTTTTATAATATAACGTATTTATTCAATTCATTAGAGTATATATTTTATATATATACATCATTAGATGATATAAACTATTTTTAAAATTCAAAACATATGGGGACTGGAATATAATTGGGCTAGAAAAAGGGTTGTACATGGGAAAATTAATCTCCAAGTGTTTTATTTTTTAAGAGAGAAAGGTAGATCTTTTACAACAGAAAAGTGAGTTAGAACTTGGTCCCAAGATTACTCTTCGAGTGCTTCAAGTGGATTAAAATTGACTGCAAACAGCATTTCAAAGAAACAAAGTAGGAAAATGTTAGACCCAGTCACATTTACTAACCAAAACTCAGACTTTACGTGTTTTCCTTTTTTAAAAAATAGTAAACTTAGAAATGCAAGCTATCGAGCCCGTAAATCTCAAGACAAATGTCCAACCTCAATGGGGTCCATGGACTTACGAAATGTTCCTATAAGACCTAAGAACAATGTTACACTTATCATGTTCTCATGTATCTTGTTAGCTATCTGTTCTCATTGTAATAATATATATATCTTATTAAAAATATTTTTATTCCATATAATTCATTGGAATATGTATTTTATTTATATTTATAAATGTGTAACATAATAAGCAAATGTATATTATTTAAAAAATAATAATAATAAAGGGTTGCATTTGAGGTTGAAGACGAATCTGAATCTAATATATTTCTAAAGCAATGTTTGATACTGCATTACGGGGCGATAGCATTCGCATTCGACCTTCAAACCAAATAAAAAAGGGAGCGTTGGCGTTTTACGTTGACGTTGGTGGTGCATTTGTATTTTTGGCCAACAATTTCGACACGCTGAAACAACGCTTCTGCGTTGCTCTGTTGCTTCCCTCGTCGCGGTCGTGGTGGTGCCGATCACACACCCAAACGGACTAAGGCACCGTTTGGATCCGCGTCCCACCTGCATTGGTGGTGGGAGACGCTCAAACAAACGGAATTCACAGCTTCTGTGTTTGCCCCGAGTTTGTGCGGTTAATGTGTATTTGTTACTCACTTCCCCAACGCCTCAAAACATAGATTTCCTAACGCTCCTACGCTTCCGCAGATGCAGCATCCCCGGATGTCTTGCCAAACGGAGCCTAAGACCTAAAACCCCCTATAATCCAGCCCATCACACCATTGAAGATTCGTCGCTGATAACAGACTCTGGTGACTCCTGAAATCCCAAATGACAATATATGAGCTAATGAGTTATATACTTGATTATGCAATTATATACTCAGTTACAAAAAATATGAACTCAATCCATTCAATTTAAGTATAATAGCTTATCTTATGAAATATATATTTTAACAAATAAAAATTTATTAATTGTAGCAATTATTATTTTAGGCTGTCAATGGGTCGGGTCAAGACGGATCTGGGTGGACCCGGACGTGACCCGTGACAGGACTTGATGGACTTGGGTCCAACCCAGGATCAATAGGTCTTTGAAAATTTGGACACGGACCCATCGGACCTGGGTGGGACCTGGACCTGAGACATCATGGATCAACTCCATAAACATATACATAAAAGGCATTTATTCAAGATAAGATAATGTGAAATGAAAATATAAAAACGAAGGGAAAAATCCATACAACCCTATGAAATTTGACTGAAATCCATATAACCTCTTGATTTTTCTTAAAATCCATATAACCCTCTTAAAAGACCTAATAAATCAAAACAACCTCCTAAATAAAAATTTTGTTAATGGATGATGAATATTTAATGCATAGTTCATTTAGTTAACCCTAACTGAAAGCACAATATACTAAAAAACTACTACAATATATCAAAAATACAAAAAACCTTATAAAAATGATGATTTTATCCTCTCTGAATATATTATAAAGCTCTATCTGTAGGGGTAAAATCATCATTTATAGAAGATTTTTCACATTTTTAACATATTGTAGATCTTTTAGTATGCTGTGTTTTCTAACATGTTAACTAAATATAATATTTACAAAATATACATTTTCTGTAAACGTAAATATGCAGACTCAAGTCGATGACGACGGGGCGACTGAGGAGTTGCGGCAGGAAGAGTGGCAGGTGGTTGGCAAAAAAAAAAAAATGCCGGGGTGAGACCAGTGGAGCTTGGGGGGCGCGTGCGGTGGCTTGGGGTCGTGGACCAACCCGTGCTAAGCGCCTTGACGACTGGTCGAGCAAATGTCTCCGGTGCTTGGGGGTTGGACATTGGGCAAAGGCGTGTCGGGAGCCTCCGAGATGTTGGATCTGTTGGAGTTGGGGTCATCGCAGCTCTACTTGCAATGAAAGGGGTCGAAGAAGGGTCGTGACTAGGCCTGTCAACGGGTCGGGTCCAGACCCGGACCCGACCCGACCCGGACCCGATTACACGTGTAATATACCCGACCCAATTTGGACCCGACCCGAGTTGGACCTGACCCGGCGGACCCGAACAAACAAACGGGTCGGGTCCGGGTCCACCCCGCCCCGACCCGTTGGACCCGAATGTTTTTTTTAATATATGTTCATATATTATAAGACCATTAGTATTAGTTGATACATAATTTTATTTCTTACTTAACTTATTTTTGTATCTACAAGTTCATAAATCATAATCATAACAAGCCTATAAATCGGTTTGTTTTGGACAATTAACTTATTAGCTTTTGAATTTGTATGATTAATTAGTTTTGTTGCATGATTTATGTTTATTATTTAGGTTAATATGTTAGTGTTTATTGTTTTGAATGTTGTTTAGGTTAATATTGTTTTGAATGTTATTTAGGTTAATATTGTTTTGAATGTTGTTTAGGTTAGTTATGTTTATTATTTAGGTTAATATGTTTTTTATGTTAGTGATTATTGTTTTGGATGTTGTTTAATAATTCATTTACTTTTGAATTGTATAAAATTATATTCAAACATAGTCTCATTAACAATAATATTTTATTACAAAAAATTTCAAATAGAATGATAAGGCAAACAAATACATGAGCTCTTCTCTTTTTTTTTTTCTTTTTTTTTTTACCCAACCATCCGGGTCGGGTCGGACCCGGACCCGACCCGGGTCCAACGGGTCCGGGTCCGGGTCCACATTTCCCCAGACCCGACCCGTTGACAGGCCTAGTCGTGACTAGGCCTGTCAACGGGTCTGAGTCGGGTCGGATCGGGGTGGATCTGGACCCGACCCGTGACAGGACCCGGCGGGTCCGGGAAAATGTGGACCCGGACCCGGACCCGTCGGACCCGGGTCGGGTCCGGGTCCGACCCGACCCGGTTGGTTGGATAAAAAAAAAGAAAAAAAGAAGAGCTCATGTATTTGTTTGCCTTATCATTCTATTTGAAATATTTTGTAATAAAACATTATTGTTAATGAGACTATGTTTGAATATAATTTTATACAATTCAAAAGAAGTAAATGAATTATTAAACAACATCCAAAACAATAATCACTAACATAAAAAACATATTAACTTAAATAATAAACATAACTAATTATACAAACATTCAAAACAATATTAACCTAAACAACATTCAAAACAATAAACACTAACATATTAACCTAAATAATAAACATAAATCATGCAACAAACTAATTAATCATACAAATTCAAAAGCTAATAAGTTAATTGTCCAAAACAAACCGACAACAATACATTACTAAGTTTATTACATATTAAACAATCAAGTTCTTGCAAGTTGCAACATCAACACAACAAAAAAAAATGTTATGATTATGATTATGACTTATGATTTATATGCTTGTTATGATTATGATTTATGAACTTGTAGATACAAAAATAAGTTAAGTAAGAAATAAAATTATGTATCAATTAATACTAATGATCTTATAATATATGAGCATATTTTAATAAAACAATCGGGTCTCGGGTCCAACGGGTCGGGGCGGGGTGGACCTGGACCCGACCCGTTTGTTTGTTCGGGTCCGCCGGGTCGGGTCCAAATCGGGTCGGGTCGGGTCGGGTCTCGGTCTAGACCCGACCCGTTGACAGGCCTAGTCGTGACTGCTCCGTCAACCAAAGCCCTCCCCCAAACTATTTCGGTTGAGGTGGACTGGTCGGATGGGGTGGCTGCTCGTACGTGGAATTTGGGGAGGAGCGTTCTAGCCATTTGGGAGGGACAGGGGTCTCCGACTGTTTCCGCCATTGTTTATCGGGTGAAGCAACGTTGGAGAGGGATTGACTTCAAACAAGTCTGGGATCTCTGTCGTGGTAAGGTTATTCTCCGGGTGCCGTCTTGGCCGGCGCGGGAGATGATCCTCCGCGAAGAGTACCTGGACATGGAGGGAGGGAGGATCCTCCTTCGCACATGCGATTTCACTACCAGGGCACCTCGGGCAGATGGCAGGAAGGTCAATCTTCTCCTCCGTGGTATCCCTTTGGTCTGGCGGATGGAGGGTGTCCTGAGGAAGAAGATTGGAAGCTTCGCATACCTCTTTGATTTTGCTGAAATCCTGGACAGTGAGGAAGAGTTTCCTCCAGTGAAGGTCATGACTTGGGTGTGTCACGAGGTTGCCCTCCCTTCTCGTATCATGGCAAACCTGGGTGGATTGAAGGTGATGGTTCAGGTCGAGCTGCTCGGAGGGGATCACCGAAGATCCTTCGCAGAGATCGTCTCAGACAAGGATTGGACAGCGGTTTCTCACTGGGAGAGAATGGGGAACTGCCGGTCCGGCGAGCCTGCCTGGGTCTTCTTCCCAATGTCGGCAGTCATCGGAGGGGGGCCCTGAGGTGCTTGGCAGGGTTGATGAATTGTCACGTGGTTCAATCAGGACAGACCCTTCGAATGACAGCGACGTGGCGTGCACGCGACGTTGCCGCTCTGTTCTGGAGGGTCAAAAGGGGATGGTGCCTCCTCGGTCGTCTGTTTCTGACGGCGGTTTCCCGTTGCAACCAAGGAAGGCTCTATCACCTCAGCCTCCTCACCTGCAAAAGTTGATATCAAATGAGGATGGTATGGGGGGGGAGGAACAGTATGCCAGGTTGCACGGGTTCGGATCCTCTGAGTTTAAAACACAGACATTCCCCGTGGTATCTAGTATAAATGAGACATCTTTCTCATCTTTTCACATGAGGTCACGTGACACTCACGATGGCTTGTGTGTGTTTCCTCCATCATCTTTTGTGCGAATTCCCAAAATGAACCTTGTTAAAAGAAAATTCATTTCATCCCCTCTTTATTTCACCCACAGATTATGTTTTTCCCTGTGTGTTTTCCCCGTAAATGTCCATTTCGATCGTCATCTCCCCAAATCAGATTGATTTTGTTTAAATCAGATTCATTCCCTAGCTTCTTCATCCTCCCCCTACAATATGTTGGTTTTTTCTTTGTTTTATGGGATTGATAATGTGAATAACTGATTGTCATTAAATCTTAAATGTAAAGAGTGGTATATGAATTTTTTTTAATTCATATTTTTTTGTATGATTGACTATTTGATATGTTAGTTTATTTTATTTTATGATTTATTGGGTTGCTTTGATCTAGTGAATGACTTGTTGTCCGTAAAAATTGGTGTGTGTGTGTGTGTGTGTATATATATATTATAAGAAGGTGAGTGTATTTGATATTAATTGGTTGAGGATATTAAGTTGTGTAGGATTAAAGAGGTGTGAATGGATTGTCACGGGATTGAATAGTTTGGGAGGGGTAAAATGGTCAAATGGTTGCATGAATGGATTGTCAAGAGATTAAAGTGACTGGGAGGGGTACGTAAAATTGTCAAACGATAGTTTTTTTTTTTTACTTAAAAGCCTTTTACATAGTAATATAGATATGTGAAGTTCGTTCATCTTTTTCTGGCATGTGATTCTTTCTTCAAGGCCTAAGCACAACATCTGAGTGTTTTAAAATTGAAAACATTATATGTAACAAGCAATATGCTATTAAGTGTTTTAAAGGATTTGAGCATTTGAATTTTACATTTTAAAGAACTGAGCAAGTCATGCTTTACATGATTCACTCTAAACCTTCATATAGCACCATAATAAGTCGATACAATTTAAAAACAACTATATAATAATATAAAACTTGATGGTTATGTTTCATAACTCATGAAGATTGAAGACCAACATCCATGTGATTAAAATTGTCTTCAACAAATGCATCATATTTAAGGAAAAATCAATGTTATAAGAGGAATATATAAAAAAACACATCAAAAGCAGGATGAATAAAATTTCCACAATCAAAATCATATGCATCTCATCTTCAATATATTGATTCATGTATTTCCATTACCTCAATGTTCTAGATATCTATATAGATTTCATTTGTTACAAGAAAATACATTCTTCCACCGAATTAATAATTTGAAATAAAAAGAGTGAATAGAAAAAAAAAATTACATACAAAAAAACCACCGTGAAACCTGTATTGAATCATAAATATCAAAAAAAAAAAAAAAAAACTAAACCCTTGAAAAATATTATCACTGTGAAACCCTTGAAAAAATATTGGTATGTTTTTGGGGGAGAGAGAGATTTTCAATTTGTGGGTGAAAGAGGGGCTAAAATGAAAAGCAAAATTTAACAAGGTTCACTTGGGAACTCGCACAAAAGATGACGGATGAAACTCACAAAAGTCATCGTTAGTGCAACATGATCTCATGTAAAAAAAATGAGACAGGTGTCTTATTTGCATTGGATACCATAGAAAATCCCAGTGTTTTAAACTCAGAGGATCCGAACCCAGGTTGCAACCCTTCTATCACCCACGTGGATGGGCAGATGAGGGAATTTGGGATGGGACATCTGTCCCTGTTGAGTTCAGATAGACAAAGGGGCTCGGTGTGGACCCGGATAAAGTTTGGCCCGTTTGAAAGGCCCACCTTCCCACATTGGACCAATTCGGGTCTTGATCGCGGATCTGCTCCACTACCTGATCTTCCGGATGAGGAGCTTTTGGTCCAAGGTCGATTGTCGAATTGTAAACCCAACCCAGGAAAAAAGAGGCGCCTAAAGTCCATTATCGTTGGAAGTTTAAATTGCATACTCTCGGATCCTTTGGAGGGAAACCCATCTTGCATGATTCTAGAACGTGGACTATCCTCCCCTTCAAGTTCGGTTTCTTTAAATGGCGAACTCCTTCTTGAGGATGACCTATGCTTCATTGATGAAGAAGCAGGTGGATGTGACTTGGACAGGGAGACCCATTGGGAAGTCGATAGTGGCGATTCCCCTTCGCCGACAAAGGAGAGTGCGGTAAAGTTGATGAGGGTGTTGGATATGGATTTCGACAGTGAAGATAGCCAAGTTTTGGAAACCATGGGCTTTCGGGACTCGCCGGGATGTCATAGGGCTCTCAAAGTTGGTATGAATTTCATCGAGCCCTCGATCAAGAATAGTTTTCGGTCTGGTCTGACTGAGGCTTTTCTGTTGGGTGCGGCCATGGAACCCTCTGCTTCGGCAGGACTGGAGGAGTCCTATCAATAGCTGTCAGGCCGTGGTTGCGGATGCTCGGGTCTTATCAAGTTGTTAATGTATAAGTTCCTTTGTTGGAATACCCGGGGACTTAACGACCCTCGTAAAAAAGCGGCTGTTAAGAACGTGGTTTTTGAGAATAGCGTGAACTTGGTTTGCTTACAGGAAACAAAAATGAAAGCTTTTTCCCCTAGCGACCTTCGTGGGATAGGGAATGGTCGACTCTCGGATTACGTCTTCAAGGCTTCGGAGGCTGTTGTTGTGTCTGTGTCATTTGGAGCGCTCTGTTTGAAGATTTGGGTACATAATTTTTTTCCTAAGTTATGTATTCCTGATTTGGTATTTGGATTTGATTTTGTTAAAATGCAAGATGAAGAGGTTTAATTTTATTATGAGATGTCCAATTTTGAGTTAGCTTTCGCACAGAAGTGGAATTAGATCAACTGGATTCTTGTAGTAAAAGTTATGGGTATTTTTCCAAGTATACCCCGGGGATGGAAATTCTGGCAGCAATAGCTGGAGGGATTATCTGATCTTGGCATGAGCATGAAAGTTGTAGATAATCGTCTTAGCTTTCTATCGGTCTTGGAATTGAGCAATTCGGAGCTGTATCGAGGAAGTTATGGCTGATGTGTTTGTCGTTTTGCCTCAAAGAGAAGGAAGAGGTGGTGGAGGAAGTGGTGGTTGATTTTGTGTTTGTTTTGCTGCCATGGAGGGCTGAGGAGGCCGAGGAGAGGTGGTGGTGGTGGTGGTGGTCTCGGTGGCGGCGTTTCGGTGCGCGAAGGGCCCCCGAACCTCCCCCTTTTTGTTCCCCTCCAAGGTGAGCTCCTCCCTTCTTTTCTTGGTTTTCTTGGCTTAAGGAGTTGGTTGGGCGGTCATGCATGCTAGGTAGCGCGCGGCAGTGCGTCGATGGTGCCGGGGTGAGTGCGTACGTGCGCATTCGTGCGTGCGCGTGCGGGTGGCCGTGCGTGCGGCTGCCCGGGGGTTCGGGATTGAGTTGGGGTGCTCGGGCTCGCATGCGTACGGGCCGTATGTACGTTTGCCCGAGTGTTGTGTACCTATTAGTTTGATTTATTAAATTAAATGCGAGCATATGTTTATTAATATGCCTTGGGGAATATTAAGGGGGCCTTGCGAGGTTAACATTGAGACCCGGGCTAGGGTACTCCGTGTTTCTTGTTTGGTTGTCGGGATGTCCTATATCGGGACCTCAGGTTGCCCTCGCAAGGTTTCTTTTCCCTTGGTTATGCGCGCTGGAGGAATTCTGAAGAATTCAAGACATTAGAGTTGTTGAGATGTGTTGTCGGTGGATCCGAGTGGATCATATGTGCATGGATAGGCTGTTCTGTTCCCTTCATTGGATCCGTGTAGAGACTGCCCCAGCGTTAGAAAGGCTGTCCCGTGGAGGGCTCCCATCAGTAGGCACCTCCTGATTTGGGACGGACTGTGCTGAATGTGGGAGTGGCCAAGCGGCCTACAGAGTGGGGAGAGACTATCGGTGGACCAAGGGTGACCAACAGCCTAGTCAGTCCCAATATCCTATGTCACCTATTGAGGGGTGAGGGTGAGGGTGTGGTGGGTCGGCGATGTAGCGACCCACTGGATTTGTGTGATGATGATTATCAGCTTAGTAAGTCCCAATATCCTATGTCACCTATTGAGGGGTGAGGGTGAGGGTGTGGTGGGTTGGCGATGTAGCGACCCACTGGATTTGTGTAGTTCCTGCCACTTTGGGGCTTTTAATAAGATTGTGGTTAATATAAACTGTGATGCATGGGTTGTGCTGTTCACTGAGCGTGTGGCTCACCCCTCGCATATATTTATCTCCAGTGTCATCTGAGTCGGATGTGGAGGAGGAGCGCGAGTGTTAGAGGCTATCAGCATCCCTTTTGATTGTATGTATTATATTCCGTGCTTGGGCACGCGGTTGTATTATATTTGGATGTCTTTGTATATATATTGGCTCTCACAGGACAGTTGATTATGTATCAAGTCTGTAATATGTTTTTGAATTACAGACTTAGTCTTTTAGCTTCCGCTATTTGTGTATATATCCTGTCAGCTTCATTGTTGTCTGTGTTGTCATATTGATGTTGTTTAGGGTATGTTATTGACCTCCTGTTTAGACTGTTGATATCATATATACACTTGCCGCGTCCCGGGGACGCCCGGGGCGTGACAGCTGCATCAGGCGGTATTCTGTTGGCTTGGAATGATCGCCGCTGGAGGAAGGTGAACGAATGGGTGGGTCGTTTCACTGTATCGGTTCTCCTCGAAGAAACCATCACTCATTGATCTTGGGCCTGGACGGGAGTGTATGGTCCTAATATGGAGGATCTCCGACCGGATCTTTGGGCTGACATGTAGGAATCCAGGGCGCGGTGGAACTCTCCCTGGTGCATTATGGGAGATTTCAACGTCACTAGATTCTCGTCCGACCGTAACAAAGAAGGTTCTATCTCGGGTTCAATGGAGCAGTTGTCTGCTTGGGTTGCAAATGTGGGTCTATTGGACATTCCATTGGTTAATCAACAATTTACCTGGTCAAACCTTCGGACGCAGCCTTATTTTGCTAGGCTTGATAGAGCCTTCATCAATCAAGCTTGGGAGGAGGTTTTTCCTTTGTGTATCTTGCAAGCCCGGACCCGGATCTGCTCTGACCACTCTCTCCTGATTTTCAATGGCGGTGAATCCCTACAGAAAGACCATCATTTCAAGTTCGAGAATTGGTGGCTATTTTGTGATGGTTTTCGTGAGGTGGTGATTGTAGCATGGCAGGTTCCTACTCCGGGTTTGGCAGGGGCACGTAAGGTGGCAGTTAAACTTAAAAGGGTCAAGCATGCATTAAAGACTTGGAGCAGAGAACAACGTACAAACAAACGAAATAGAAAACGCGAAATTGAAGAGGAACTACGGGCCATTGAAGTATAGGAGGAAGTTAGCTCTATTTCTGAAGATGAAAGGCTCAGACGGGCCAGCCTCAAGTTTTCATGGTTCCAATGGCTACGCACAGAGGAGGCAGAATGGCGGCAACGTTCGAGAGAGACATGGCTTAAGGAGGGAGACAATAACACCATGTTTTTTCACAATGTTGCCAATATGCGTAGGCGGATCAACCACATTGGTGTTTTGCATGATGGGGAGCAGGTTCTGGAGGCCCAAGCAGATATTGAAAGTCGCCTCGTATCCCATTTCACAGCGGCATTCAAAAATGATCCCCATAGAATCCCAGAATGGGTCGATGAAGACTTAAAAAAGGTTCCAGATCACCTATGGCCGGACCTAGAGGTGCCTTTTTCCAGCGACGAGGTGAAGAAAGTAGTGTTCGGAGCAGCATCTGACAAAGCTCCTGGCCCAGACGGTTTCGATCTCTGATTTTTTCAGGAATTTTGGTAGGTAGTACAAGATGATGTGCATGAATTTTTTGGCGAGTTTCAGAGAGGTGCATGCAGCCTAAGCTGTCTTAATTCTACTTTCCTCATCCTAATACCCAAGTTGGAGGGTGCGGTCGAGGTCGGTGACTATCGGCCAATAAGCCTTGTCAATGGGATTTACAAAATGGTGGTGAAAGTATTGGCAAATCGGCTGAAGGGCGCGATTGATTTCATGATAGAGGAGAATCAATCAGCTTTTATTCTGGGCCGTGTCCTACATGATGGGTTCCTGGTCGCTCAAGAGTGTATCTCAACAGCGCACCAGGATGGGAGGAGAGGGGTGGTCATCAAGATTGATTTCTCCAAAGCCTACGACAACGTTCGGTGGGACTTTTTGCTTCATCTTTTAGCCTGCCATGGTTTTGAACCCAACTGGATTCGTATGGTTAGGGACTGTATCTCCACCGCAAAAGCTTCGGTCTTGGTGAACAACAAACCATGTGGATTCTTTCACATGAATAAGGGGTTGCGGCAGGGAGACCCCCTATCTCCCATTTTGTTTACCGTGGTGGCTAATGCCTTTAGTAGGATGATGAAGATGGCGGATGCGGATGGATGGATCGAGGGTCTTTCCATTTGCGTTGGCGGACCCTCCACATCTCATGTTCAGTACGCAGATGACACGGTTATCCTTTGTGCGGCCAAGTCTCTTTCGATCCGGGGAGTGAAGTTTGTGTGCAAATGCTTTGAGTTCCTTTCGGGTCTCTGCATCAATTTTCAAAAAAGTTCAATGCTTGGCACCCACTTAGATTCCGAGGAACTGGCCTCTTTTGCAAGGATATTTGGTTGTCGTGTACAACAATTCCCCACTCGCCTTCTTGGTCTCCCGCTCCACTTAAGCAAACTTTGAAAGATGGATTGGAACCCGTTGGTGGTGAAATTTGAAAGACGGTTGGAGGGATGGAAAGGGAAGCTCTTAAGCTTCGGGGGCCGACTAACTCTTCTTCAAGCGGTACTTTCTAACCTCCTGGTTTTCTTCATGTCGATATTCAAGGTTCCCGCGAATGTTCTTCAAAAACTTGAGGGCATACGTTGATGTTTTTTAAGGAGCGGGGTGCATGGAGAAGGCCGCAAGTCCCATTTAGTCCGTTGGGACCTAGTCTGTCGCAGGAGACACTTGGGAGGGGCAGGTGTGTCACACTTGGGGGATTTGGACAAGGCTCTCCTCTCTAAGTGGAGGTGGCGGTGGCTGAGCAACTGTAGGCTATTGTGGTGCCGACTCCTGGAAGCGCGTTTTGGCGGCGGTGTACCAACCAATCCTTTCCCGGCAATCTCACCTCGCGTCTCCTTCACTTGGCAGAACATCCTCTCCGCTATAGAAGGATTCCTAGATGCCATTTGATGGAAGGTGGGGGACGGCAAGACCATCAAATTTTGGCATGATGTTTGGCTCGAAGATAGCCTATTGAAAGAGCGATTCGCTGATATCTATAGGCTTTCCCGGGATCACGATGGGAAAGTAGCGAGTTTTTGGAGTCCAGGAGGTGCTGGTGGAGTTTGGGATATCCGATTGCGAAGGAATCCGGGTGGGGAGGAGGTCTCTTTCCTCATTGATCTTTTGAGGGAACTCTGCACTGTGTCAATCTCAGAAGGGGTTCAAGACGAGGTTCTTTGGAGACCCCAGCCTCATCTCTTCTTCTCTGTTCGGGGATGCTACGATTGGTGGCGTCGAGACCTTCCAAGATCAACTGCTTTGAAAGCGACGGAGATCTGGAGATCGAAGATCCCCCTCAAGGTGAGCATGTTCATGTGGTTACTGTTTTAGGATAAGCTCCTCACTTGTGTGTACCGCGCCAAATGGGTCCTTGACGCCAATACCCGGTGTCCCCTTTGCGAGATGGAGGAAGAGACGGTGCTCCATCTCTTCATTGATTGCCCGTTCGCCCGACAACTCTGGCAGCTTTTGAAGGGCGCGACAAGAATGGAGAACCAATTCTCGTCCCTAACTGAATTATGGGAGGCTGGGAGGTGTCTCCGTTCCAAGGGGGATAGAAGTGTGGGGGGGGGGGGGAATCACTCAATCGTCCATCCCCGCCGTTACGTGGACGATTTGGCTTGCCAGAAATCATTTGATTTTTCAGGGTTCTAGAGTTTATATTGAAAATCTTTGGGATTCGGTTACTAATTTTGTTAGAGATTGGGGGACTGCTTGCAAAGTTTTGTATAATGGGGATAAATTTAAGATTATGGCGTAGGATTTGTTACATGCCTCGGTAGATTTCTCCTCTACCAATTTTATGTTTTGGACTTGTCGCTTGATTTTGAATAAAATTTAAGGCTCATTCCTATCATTTCATTGAATGAAAAAAAAAAAAAAAAAAAAATTATTGAAGACTCATCGGGTAATAAACACCACCTGATTGTGATCAGAGGGTGGGGTTTCAAAATCTTTCATGGAGGAAAAGAAAAGTAGATGGGACTCCTGAACTGTCTCAGTTTGACAACCACTGATGTACGAGATAGTGCGCATGCAAATCCATCACATATCACCAAATTAGACATCTCATGAGAAAGAACCATGATTGGTTTTAATTATGAGATCAGAATACAACATTTCCAATACAAAGAATATATGATGGTTTAATCCGCACATCAATCGACTCCATAAAGGGTCTGAGAACTGTTTGTTTTCACCCACCAAAAACAAAAAAAAACAAACAAACTGTTTGTTTTCCTATCAGAGCAACTCAAATCATGTAATGGGTAATTATGGGATCAGAAGACAGATTTCCAGTACAAAGAATATATATGATGGTTTAATGACTTTAATCTCCACATCAATCAACTCCAATAGAGCAACTCAAATCGTGTAATGGGATATGAAACTAATGGTCTAGGTGGAGGTTGCTTTATTCTTTGTTGTACAAATCCCTTTTAATGCATAGATCTCCAACAGTAGTACTTTTTCTTTTTCTATGTTAATCAAGCTTTTTAATTCATTTGACCAAGTCACATCCATGCTAGAATATCATGGATGACATTAGCTATGTGCCTGGAGTATAGTATGGTGCCACGCGCCAATCCCAACTTAACACAGCCAATATTAATAATGTACATTATTATTCATTTTCTTGTTTTGGAGAGGTTCATATTTTTTTCTATATATGTACTGTATTTTGTCTTCCTATATGTGCTAAGGCTCTCATATAACAGTGATTTTGTTTATGTTAATTGTTATACGTTTTGATATTTGTACAAATATTTTGACCAATTAAACTTTTTTCTGGCAAATGATTTTGTATTGCATGTAATTGTATACAAATGTAAAAAAAAAAAAAATTATCTATTTATTCATGTTATGATTAATTTTGTAGGCCACCTTATAATAAAGTTCTATCTTGAATGTGTAGAGACGCTTGTACATAATGTTAATTAGACCATTACTAGTACTAGAAAAGCTGAAACATCATGTATTCTTAAACTGTTGAACATAAACCCACAAAATCAACTCATAGGATTGTGTACACAATTTTTAATCAGTCGTGTAAATGTTAATACTTGATCCCCACATAGGGGATCAAGTGTTCCACATTGCTAGGCCAATGAGCTTCTACTAATGTTATTGATCATGAGCTAATTAATAGATGTTTTAATTCTGTTTATATATATTCTATATTATTTTAAATGTAATAGCCCCAAGGTGTCCCATATATGGACAACTTATGTGTGAAATATCTGAGTAAAATACATGCACACGTAACACACATCTCCATGGCAAAGTGTGTCAGTCCCTTAAATATTATCATATGTACTTTATACAATATATATACAATTCATGCAAATAATTAATCAAAGTATGAAGAGAAGACAAGAGAATACATTGATAAACGCAAAGAAGGTTGAATTGCAAATGTCAAAAGTGTTGTTTCCTAGAACACGTTTTTAAAAAAATAACTGAATTGTACACTGAAACTAGACTCTCCGAAGGTTTAAATAGAACTGGGGGTTAAAGGGCTTCCATTTGCCTAGGAACACCCAGTTTGTGTGTAACATGTATGTGACAATCATTCATGTGGTTTATTTTAAAATGCATATACCTTTGGCAGTCTCGATATGTTTTAATTTTAAAAAAATACATATTTTTTTTATGAAGTACACCATTTTTTTTTGAAATATAAAAAAAATATATATAAAATGAGGGGACGGGGGGGGTGTGTGGTATAAAAAAATTTAGCAAGGCTCAATCATTTCTACCCCTTATTTTAACAGTTCTAACATTTTAATTTTTCTAAAAAATATATATGTTTAATGAAGTACATATCTTTTAAAAACTAAAATAAATACTCAAGTGAATTGAGTATATAAAGTTTAGGAAAACCTAATTAATGTGTGCGTGTATGTAAGTGGAAAAAAATGATAAAAACTATCATTCCTACAGTATGTTTTGTATTCCTAACATGTTACGAGTTTTTTTTGAAATTTTTTTTATAATGAAGTAGATATCCTTTGAAAAAATGTGTATATACTACTTAAAGTGAGCAAAAAATGATTGATGTGTGTAAAAAATGTCCAAAGGACAATCGTTCCAATTGTTTGTTTTGTAATTTTATTATTTTTATATTTTATACAAAATATATAATGAATTAGATATTTTAAAAAAAAAATATATATTTAAAAAAAAAAAAAAAAATTTTTTTTGTTTTTTATATACTAGGTTAGAGAAAGAGAAACAGCATAAATGAGATTATATATATATATATCCACATCAATCTCCCAAAAAAAAGCCAAGTTTCTCTCTCTCTCTCTCTCTCTCTCTCTCTCTCTCTCATATTATATATGTATAATAATCAGAGAGAAGAGAGTTCGTTAATGGGGTATAACAAGTCAAAGCCCCCCCTTCTTTTTTTTTTTCACCCCTACCAAGTCATGTGATGTGATTTGATTTAATAATATATAATATAATATCATCTCCCATAGCTACTATACCCCAAAAAAAGCAAAAACAACAGTGTTCTCTTCTTACTTTTTGGAATCCCCACCAAAGGAAAAAAAAGAAGTCTTGAATTATTTTCCCCACTCTGAAAGAGAGTTTTGATACACACATAGACATAGAGAGTGTGTGAGATAGAGAAAAAAAAAAAAAAAAAAGATCACACATCAACTTCCTTGAATGACCTTTTCCAGTCCTATCACAAACAATGTACTTGCAATCAACTGTTGAGACCTTCTGTTTTTACTCAGCTTTCTGTCCCATCCTCCCAATATTCCAAGGTTGTGGATCTCATTGGGTCTGCTCCCAATCCACACAACACCCCCCACCCACCCAACCCCTTCTCTTTCATATACTTAGCTTTGCAGACTTGGTTCTGTTAAATAACAAGAAAGAAATAACAGAAACACATAAATTAAAAAAAAAAAAAACAAGTAACCAAACCCTCCCCACTAGAAATGAAAGGTTTATAACCAGACCTTGAACATACACTGAACCATCAATTTCAATTTTTTTCTTTTTTTCTTTTTTCTAATGTTTTGTTCCAAGGTCTTGCTATAAACCCCTCCTAGTCTCCCCAAATGAGTTCCCACCCCAATCAAACATGTTGAATGGATCCATGGACTTGTTGTTGTTTCTGTTCTCCCTTTCTTCACCTGTTGTGAAGCCCTTGGAGAAGATTAGGTTAAGTGGGTCTGTCTCCAACTCCACCAAGTCCCCGAAGAAGTCATCGTCGGCCGATGACTTCGGGTCCGGTACCATCGGCTTATAACTGCCCTGGCAATATTCCTGCTCGAACTCAAATTCCTCGACGGATGCCACATCGATCGGCCTCTCCAATTCTCCAATCTCTTCCTTCACCGGAGCAGAATTATTCGATATCGTGGTGGAGGGGGTGTCTTCTGGCGGTGCAGTGCCTGCCTTTTGTTCTTCTTTGATGCTTCTTGGTCTTTGAGTCGATGGAGAGGCAACCTTTGAAGCTGTGTTGTTGTTGTTCTTTGAAGGCTGAGAACGCGTTGATCCAGCAAGCGCGTTGCGTTGCATTGGCCATGGATGGTTGTGCTCGGATGTGTAGGTGATGACTAACATGTTCGGATCTGTCCGGCTCCGTTCGACTTGTTTCCTCGCCGAACAACCTTTGGAACTGCTGCACCTGTAGTAGCCTCTGGAGTTGATAATAATATGTGTCAATTTTTTGTGAATGGAGTACCATATTGAAAGCTTAAAGTATGTTTGTGTGTAAGGTGATGATCAATGTAGTTTTGAATTATGCAAATGTATGGGCAGTTGAATAGTCCATTTGTTTAGTTAGTTTTGATGACCTGACAAGAGAAACATCAATTTATAGTACTAATTATCTATTTAAGGTTGCCTTCACAGAAAGATGTGTTAGGAAAATAATAGAGAAAGTTCAAGAAAAGTAGATAGACTTTTTTTTTTCTCGTGTTTCTTAATGCATGCATTGATTTTTCTTCTCCTCATTATGGGCTAAGAACAGCTCATTTAATTGGAGACCTCCAATTTTATAATAGAGTAGGCATGAATATAAGGGAAAAAAAAAATTAAATGAATTAGAGCTCATATGATTAGTTAATTATTACCTTGGATAGGGAGAACCCTTGATGGGTTTTTGGCCATACTTTCTCCATGCCCAAAGATCAGATGGAACCACTTCTCCACTTGGTCTACTGGTTGCAGCTGCTGGAGCTGGTATGCACACCACCTTCTTTGCCTGGCTCTTCCTACATCAACCCAAACCAAAAAAAAAAAAAAAAAGAGGAGAAAAGCTTGACTTTGTCTTGAAGAAGTCCAAAACCAGATGAACAAGAAATCTAAAAAGTTGTACTTGGGCTCCATACATTAATTCTTGTATGATTGATGCTTGTCATCAAACAAAGAAAGATCGAAAGGAGTCAATTATACATGGAAAGACGAGACTGACTTAGGCAGCCAAAAGTTTCAGATAAATACACATGAACGTTAGGTTTTATGATTGTTATCAATTATCATAACAGATGCACTAATCATGCCTTTTTCAATAAGGGAAATTTTTGTGTGTTTTGCAAAGTGACAACATGAAACCAAGTACAAGGTCTGTGTTTTCTCACAAAAAAAAAAAAAACTCAATATCCTCCAAAGGCTTTTAAACCATGAATCCATGATGAGTGTTTCATTCAATGGTTTTATGAATTTCAACAAATCCGTTGATAGAGCAACCCAACAATTAGTATCAGAGCGATTTAGATGCCAAAAAAATCAAACCCACTTTCAAAATTTGATCTACTTTGACTATAACCAACCAAATTTCAAAAAACATTAGCCTACAAAACCAAAAATGGTTTCTATGTATTATAAGTTAGTTTGGAAAGAAGAAATATCAAAGAACAAGATTGTTGTATTTACACATCAATAATAATAAATAAATAAATAAATAATACTATTGAACTTTCAAAATTACTCTTGTAGCAAGCAGTTCATCCACCAAATGGTTCATAAAAAATCCTTCAAATAAAAAAACTCAAATAATCTTAGAATGCTCTATAGATAAATTACCTCCTCTTAATGCCCATGCTGCGAGGCGATGAGATCTGCATCCCGCCCGCCTCGATCGACACATTACCAATCAAAGCCGAGGACTTGATCCCTCTCGGAGTCGAAATCGCCACCCCCATCGAAGGCAGAGGCGAATTGCTTGAAGAACACATCGAATCGGCCTTACCATTCGTTGGAGAGATCTGAAGCATCCGGGAGAAGATGTTGCAAGGTCTCTTCATCTCCTCCCCAAGCATCATCTTCTGTAGGCCTCCATCATCACAATCTGCATTCCTGTTCCCAAAACCGCCTCCCAAAGAGTCCGGTCCATCGAACATAGCACCCGAGCCTGCTATGTTGAGCTCGTGGAGCAACGGATCACGAAGGTTCGAGAAGGTGTCACTGTTGAAGTCCTCGATGGGGAGATCGGGTTCAGAGGGGAACTGCCAGTCGAAGATGGGGTGGTGGTTGGGGCTCACGACGAAGCCCCCGCCACTCGCCCGGACTACGTCGGCTAGGTCTCCTTGATCATTCTCCATTCGCTTCAAGAAGTAGCTGCACATACTATTATGTATCACTTCCCTATGAAAATCAACACATTAGACTGAGCTTTGAATAACAAAAGAAGCTTCAATTAGTGGTTTGTTTTTTACTAAGGGTTTCAAATTTTCTTTTTTTTTTTAAGAAGGGAAGGGTTGAAGAGAAGAGGGAGATGGCTTTTTGTGTTTTAACAACAAAGGGGAAAGGAAAACAAATGGGCTCTACTTGGAAAACAAGGGGAGCAGTTTCTGAAGAAGAATTGATATTTTTATTCGAAGAGAGAGAGAGAGATAGATTATGTTTTATCTTGTTGAGCGTATCATATAACACGCTGACTTTGTTTTTCTTATTAGGCTCTTCTTCTCCATACGCAACAAAGAAAGATATAGAAAGAGAGAGAGAGAGTGTGTGTGTGTGTGTTTGAAAGAAAAAACTTTGAAAAACCAAGGCAAGGGAAAAGTGAGAGAAGGGTAAAGTTAAAAACTCAAACAGTGTGTGTTGTACATTTCATGAACCAGAGCTGTTACTGGCAGTCCGTGGAAACAGCTTATAAACCTTAATAGCTATCCAACGCAGTGAGCATATCTTGTTAGCAATTTTTTACATCTTTTATTAAATGGATCCATGCGAAATATCATGAAAATATATGTAAATTTTAAACATAAAAATATATATCTTATTAAATTTATTGTTAATTTAAAAAACAATCAAAATGTACTACTCTTAATACATGCGGGGTAACTGTCCCTAATATTATTCTTCATGGAAACCACATTTGTATGTTTGTGCAATTACATGAGTGAGAGTTACTTTTTGTGTAAACCATTTATTTTTCCTTCTCCATTATTTATTTTTCTTAAAGTGGTTTTTTTTATAAATATATATATATAGACATCAATATACACAATCTTTAATTGAAGTATATACTATATTTTTTATGAAAGTATTTCATTATATAAATTAAAATACATATATATTAAAAAATTCAAAACATTTGAGGATTACACATAGAACTGCACATGAAAACCGCTAGTATCCTAGTTTACGATGTATCATCATAGCGATGTCATTTCTTTTTGTATTACATGCTTTAGTTCTTACTAAAAAAATTATCACTTGATAAGTAATAGCTACAATTTCTAATTGTGCTGACGCAGATATGATAAAACACCCATTAAAATAAAAGCTTTTGTATATCCAACGCATCCATCAATATTTTTCATTTTTATTTTTATCACTGCACATAGAAATATCAAACCAAGCATGCCTAAACAGCAAGATTAATTTGAGTAAGCTTGTGTTAGGTCACCAATACAATAAGAATTCCGTACAATGGATGGTCACATGTGTCCAAGATTCTTTATCACAGACCATTAGACTAAGATGCATGACTTGCATTTTTGCCACCTATTGATCATGAAACTCTAACAAATGATTATGAGTTATTTAGAGTTAGATATCATGTGCTTGTGGTATTATAGCAGGTGTAATGCATTGAGAATCTTCATTTTCTGCCACTATTATAAAAATAATAGTATGATCATGTGTGACCATCTGACTAATTAATAAAGATATCCTTGTTTAATTTTCTTGGTTGAAGATGTGAACACTACTACAAATTTGGGTGAGCATGTGTAGAAGTCCTGGAGGCTAGAGTGGAATGAAAATGGAAATGTTGGAATCCGAGGATTAATCGATCGATCGAATCAAGAAAAAAAATATAGAACACAATTTTATAGTGCAATTTAAAGGGAATTGTTTTTTTATTTACAAAACTATGTGACATTTATTCCATATGTAGCTGTTGAGTAAGAATTTGCATCTCTAAAGTGGAAACAAACCAATGCCCAAAAAAATATATGAATGACTGATTCGACCATATATATATATTGAACTGATTTATATACTGTTAATGTTTTTCTTTTCCTATAATGAATTTCATGTTTCATCAATTTCTATACAAGCAGTGACCTTACATGATTGAGCTGTAACTTCTATGAGATTTTACATTAGATTTCATTGTATGCATTATCTTCATTTTTAATTTTGGTACCATTTGATGTTTTCTATATACATATTTTTTGGAGGTTTTTTTCGCATTATACATTATCATGAAATCGAGAGTTTTGCAATAATATATGTTAAAAATCATATAAAAGTAGTGTTAAAAATATAATTTTCAAATAACAACTTCCCCATTTAATTTGTTAAAATTTTTAAATCCAGTATATAAAAAATTGTTGGTGATCATCAATTAAGAAGCACCAAGCCACCATTCATAGCTATATTCATGTAACACATGCTCAATCAGATAAAATCTATACTAACCATGCAAGTGGTAACTCTTTAAATAAGTGATGGAGACAGCATTAGCATTTGAATTCTACCTTGTTAGTATAAACAATTTATATTTATTTATTATTAATTCACTAAACAACTTGCACTATTCTTTTAATTATGTGAAGATAGATAACATTTGACATCTTTTGATCGAGTAGACGCTAAGTTTCTTTATTAGAAGAGTTATTTTGAATCAGTCTTTGCATCTTCAAATGCATTATCTCAGTTATATAGGACAATTAACATTTGATATATTAAATTATTTAATGTTATTCTTATGTGGTAATTAGCTTACATAATTAATACTTATTTTTTAATATAAAAAATCATGAGAAAGCCAGAGAGGGAGATGGATTTGATGTTGTGAACTGCGCAGATCATGTTAATGATGATGGACTACCTAGGTGGCACTTCTTTTGGGGAATGGTCATGGGGTTGACCTCAGCATGTAAAAACCCTTGCAAAAGATTATATGAAGTCAAACTGATTTGACTACTACTAGATCATACATATTTGATTTATTATTTTTTTTTTTTTTTTTGGGTGGGGTCACATGGTCAATTTTTTCATCAACTCTTCTCCGCAAATCTTCAAAGACAACTATTCAATATATATTCTCTAAGAATTGAAATTAATCTTATTGGCCCCTTTTACATCCACTTTTATTTTCGGATCATAATAAGTTATATTTGTTATGTAAAACATTTTTATCTTTTTTCTTTCTTTTTTTTTGTATGTACCCAACTGAAAATGAGTGGTAATATAAAAGAGATGAGAGGGGTCATTGATGCACCTATATTTTTCTCTATGTAAGGATATTTACTTTACTAATCCCTCTCATATGAACTTTAAACTGTTTGAGGATCCAAAATAGTATTCTAATAACACATAGGCTCCGTTTGACGGAGCGGTTTCGTAGTGTTGGCGGCGGTGGGCGCAAACGTTTAAACAAAAAGGTTTCCCATCTTCAGCATTTGAGAGGTGAGTGTGCAGTTAGTGTGCATTTTTTGGTGTCTCCGCCAACTCTTCAAAAAAAACCACTTTGGCATTTCTCCCACGAGTCGGCAGACGCAGCGGCCCAAGAGTGCTCCCAAAAGAAGCCATAGATTATATATATATATATATATATAATTGGAGGAATCCCATGACTGATCTTACGCTCAACCTAGGAAGGCTATCACCGTTGTTTGTCCCGGTCCCACAAAAAATTCTTTCGAATGAATGCTAACAGACAGGGTGGTAAGTCAACGCTAAGAATCAAATCCAAGACCTACCATTAACTCAGGTAAACCTTAAACAGTTATGCTATGGTCACTAATCACTGGGACCGGTGACCATAACACATAGGTGTTGTAGATGTGGCTAACATCACTATTCTCAAATGGTATTAGAACATCAAATTATCTTTATGCCATGATTACAAGTGTCAATGTACTACTGCCAAAGGGACCCATAAGTTCTTCATTACCTGAATATTTGTTTAGTCCTCACTGTGTGTGTAGTTGAGAAATGGACAAACAAACTGTTTTGTTTTTCAGTTCTATTAAGAATTGAGTGAAATGTAAACACAAGTCTAAATTGTGTTTGCAATTGTTTTTCGAGGGTTGGATTGGGTAGGATATGTCCTTTGATTAGTGTTACATGAATATCAAAGTTGTTCAGTACAATTATTTCATCATTAACCCTCTATTTGGGGTATGGCATAGGATTATTTGCCCCTTATAGCTGTACCAGGATAAATAACAATCCATGCTGATTAAACAAATTTTTGTTTAATTGCTTTTTTTGTAATTTTTATTGGAAAACATAAAAATGATATTTTTGTTGTTTAACTCACATTCACATAGATATTTTCATCCATTCACAAAGATAAGCGCTGACTAACAATTCTCGCTTTTTCTTAAAATAGTTATAAGGCTTTATCCTAGTTTATCCAGGTATAGCTATCAATGTTTAATTTATTCTAGAAAAACAAACATCAATTTTTTTGCTATTCCACTTTATTCCTCCCTATTCCTTGCTTATGTTCCACTTCAATCGGGATAAGATATGATTCTAATTTGTTTTTAGTTCATGGTCTCATGAAACTTATATGAGGTTGATAGGAACAAAAAATTAGGGTTTTATGAGGTGGTTAAAAGTAAATAAATTGGTGATGGAAAACTAGCATGGATGCTTTGTTAACTTCAATTTGTTAGCTGGTAAGCATCGAATGAGTCATTGATGGTTTCGGTTAGACAAAGCTTTACAAAATTGTAATGCATCACTGTGCAAGTCATTTTTAATCCTAAAATAAATAAAATAAAATAAAATAAAATAGCAATGCATAATTTTAGAATTCACTTTCTAACAGATGGTGTCAATAGGAGTCAATGGCACTGATTAGATGTAGCTTTAACACAAATAGTGATAGATGGGAGTGTGTTAGCATGAATGATATATATAAAATACTTGACCATCTTGATCTTACAATCTATAACACAATATATAGTTGGTTACAACAACATACAATTAAATGTGATTTCCCAGGTGATTAATTATATAACAATGTTAAGGATGGTTTATTCACTCATAAATTACTGCATAGGCAATGTTTTCAACTTTTAGAAGACTCCATGCATGTGTGGCAAAAAAAAAAAAGGTTGATGATATCTTAACATTTTAAAAATCAAACCTTCTAATTGAATTTTTAGAAAGAGCATAAGGCAAAGGTGTTAGAAGTGAGGAGTCTTATTAGTGTTACAAAATCATTATACAAGTCTTTCGTGTAATCTTGGGTAAAGCTTAAGCAAAAAGAGTCACATTTACTAATAATAAAATATTTCCTTTCCTGTAATGTAGTTCAAGAAATAAAAGGGACTAATTGTTCTTTCATGGAATTCAGTGTGAAAAGACAGTCACAAAGATTTAAATCTTAGAAAAGAGGGTCTTTGGTCTTTTAGGGGTTTCTAAGAGCCAGGCTTATTTTATATTTTCTTTCATTTTTATGGTTGATGAACTGTCAATAGATATGGTGTGATGCATTATCTTTTTATATTTATGTGGAAAGTTCTTGGCTTCTCCCTACTTGTTTATTAGTTTACAGACCAATCTGTCAATTAATCATACATATTTAACTATATATTATTAGATAATTGAGTGTGGTGATGTGTGGGTGTGTACTTTTTGTTTATTTTTCTTTGAGGGGATTGAAGTTTTCAATGACCCAATGATATAATTGAAAGTATCTTTTGTTTTGTTGGGGACGCCCTCTGAGAATCTTTTTATATGGAGCCAAATCTCAGTCTCTCTTTCCCACGTATTTATATAAAATAAATTTTAAAGATCCGTTTGGATTGAGGCATAAGTTATTTTGAGGTTTATATCTATTTTAAAAATTGTTATTTTATCAATGGAATAAGAAATTTTATGTTTAATTGCGTGTTCAGTTATTCTTATTGGGAAACGTAATAATAATTGTTAGAGTGTTTGATTAATGAAGAATAAGATGTGAATAAGGTGTAAAATATTGATTTGACATGTGGGCCCCATTGATGTATAAGAGTTGATGACAGGTGATTTAATGTGATGATATGTGATTTGATAGGTGGGTCCACTTATACCAGTGGAGGAATAACGCAATTCCATACGTGGACTTGAAATACAAATACCAGCTTATTCTCTCCTTATTCCGCATAGCTATATCCCTTTATTCCCTCTACCCAAACGCTTTTTTTGCCTTATTCTCCTCTATTCCTCCCCTATTCCACTCTTATTCCTCTAACCAAACAGCCCCTAAGGTATTGGGATTAGAACCCTTCAAAGAGGCCAGATGGCTCAAACCTTATCTTGCCCCCAATTCCTCACCTTCCCTTCATTTTATCCTCTTCCCTCTTTCACTTTGTTCATTCTTTTCCTCTTTTAAAACGGGAATAAACCTCCGGATAACCTCTTTAAAGGAAAATAAGGGATAAAGAATGTTTGAAAACATAGTATAACAACGGATAAAATATACCTGAATAAACTTGTATAAAGTGGTATATGGATTCCAACCAAACCATGGAATTAAAGTTATCCTAGGTTATTCCACCCAAAGAATATGTGGGCCCACTGTCAAATCAATTGTCATCACCTCTTATAAATCACCTGTTAAATCAACTATCATTATTTTTTCACCTTTTATAAATTCTTATACATACTTTATTCACATTTTATCCAAACAACAAATCAATTATTCTTACATTTACCAGCGAGAATAATTCAAAACACAACTAAACACAAAATCATTTTATCCTCACTTATGCCAAAATAAATGTATACCCAAGAATAAGTTCTATTCCCGCTCCAAACGGGTTAAAGTTGTCATGGTGTGGAATCTCTGTCTCATTGGACATCTACGCTAGTACGAACAAAATAATATGATGTTTTTTTAAGTTATATGTTTGTCAATGGGAGTTTCTGAGTCATAATTTGTACAATATTGTACATTTTTTATAGGGTTTTTTATTTTTAAGTCCCCATAAACCATAGAATTTGGTGATCGATCTCTCACTTCTTCATATTTTGTTTTTATTCCTTGGGAGGGACTTATCCCTAAATTATTTGTTTTTCCTTTTAGTCCTTGGGAGGGATTAAAAAGGAACATATCCTTTAAATCTGGAGACTAAAACCAAAGTGTGAAGAAGTGATCGATCGATCCCTAAATAAGAATGTTTATAAGGACTTAAAACTAAAAAACCCTTTTCTAATAGCTATAAAAATATTTATCAAATTAAAAAAATAAAAGTTATTGTCAAAACCAAAAAAAAAAGAATTGACAAAATTGAGATTGAAACAATTGTCATAATATTATTCTGTGCAAATAACGAGTTTGAAAGGCAAAGACGATGAACTCCCTTTCACCTTTTATTTCTTTTTATATTTAACATGATAAGTTATAGTACTTTAATCATATATCTCATTTCTAACAACTTATCAATAGCATCAAAATTTTGACCCAAAATTTGATCTAATCAATAAATAAATGACAAACATGTCCTTTTGGCTTAAAATGTAATTGGTTTATAAATTGTTCAATGTTTGGGTCACAGGACAAAAACAATTGCCAAACTACACCCCTATTGTTATTGTCACAAATTATTAGATTTACTCACTAGCTTGAATTATATCACAAACTTTGAGATCCAAACATTCCAATAAATTTGAAACCTGAAAAAAAAAAATTCACTCACTTTTATATTAAATATAGATTTCGGTGGCCATTCATGCTAACCAGTTCAGGGAGTAGAATATCATTCCTTTATTATAATTTGTACTCACGACTCATATGTGGAAAAAGAAAAAACATACACGTAGTCTTCATTGCAGCTCCAATAACAATTCATCCCGTTTTTTTTTTATATATAAAATTATACATTCACCTTTTGAAATGCATGCTATTATATGAAATAAATTATATACTGAGATATATTAATGTATTTTCTTTTATGGTGAAAAAAATGAAAAAAACGAACTACAATATATGCTATGATAGTGCAATATATACTATTATAGTACAGTTTATGCTACGTTATCATAGCGTATTGGCTACAAAACAGATTGCGTGTATAAGCACTCATGGAAAAATAAATAAAAAGATTATAGATCAACTAAATGTTTATAGGACAAAAAAAGGAATTGAAAAATATCTTCTGATAAAAATGGTTACATGATGTAACACATTTTGAATTTTTTTTTTTTTTTTTTTTGTTTTTGGTAGACAAAGCCCACAGAGGACAAGTACACTCAAGCGCAAGGTCTGAAACACACCTCATGAGAGAGGGATACACACCAGGCACGTCCCCTAGCCTAGCGAGGAGGAAGAGATGTGATACATTGTGGTTGACCTATCTTTTTGTTCACTGTTTCTAAAAAATCAATTGGTAACATGACATGTTCTGATTTACTCCAAAGAAGAAAACTAATTTAGAGCAGGGCTCATTCATTTAATTTTTATTTTTAATCTTGGATGTTGATACACTATTTTTTACAACCTTAATTGCAGTAGCCACACCAGAAACATGATTTATGAAATCAATTAATATAGTATATATATACTGTACTACATTAATATATATTTTATAACAAAAAAAAGTATTACACACAAGACACTGGATATAACGTTTTACTTTTGTCTTTTCAAAATAAAGCATGAATAAAGCACTAGATTTTGTTGATGATGAATTTTCCTTATTTTGCACCATAATATTCAAAGTTTTCAAACACCACAGTCTAAAATGTAACACCTATAAAATCAGACTAAACCTAAGGATCAAGATCCAAATTAATGATGCATGTCTCCCTATACATCCTGTGATGATGCAATTCCATGGCCTATACACCCATTAACACCCTAATCAACCCCTCCCATGTGATGATGTTAATTATAGGTGTGCAAACCCCAAATTATATATACAAACCCATCATAGAATATCTATAAAACCTACACAATCACACCAATACACACACACACACGATTAAAAGATATCAACTTGCCCATGTAGTCCAATATTATTATTTTTCGCTGATGTACTTGACTTAAGTTGTGATTGGTCCAATCCAACACATAAAATGAAAAACCCTAGCTAGTTTTTGCTCTCTCTCTCTCTCTCTCTCTCTCTCTCTCATTTATTGTCCTCCATAAGAAGAGCTCCAGCTTCTCTCACGTTCTTGCATGAATGGAAGACATATATAATCCAACCCCACTAGGGAACAAATTATCAAACACTGAGATTCTCTCTGCAGCAACACTTTCAGAGCCTTGTCTTCCTCAAGTGGCAGTTCTTGCCAGCACCACTAACAAGGAATCAGAAGCATCTCCTCCCCCATGTGATCCAAAAAATAAAACAAAATAACATTTGTTTAGTGCACAATTTGCAACACTGAGATTGCCACATTATGTGCTGAGGACAGTCACATTGATCTATGTGATTGTTTATATTAATCTAATAAGCTGTGTTGGATTTGTTTAGTCATCATATATTATGTATTAATTAATAAAAAAAGTCATACTTAGCGGGCAATTACGCGTGACAACTGAGTAAGCCTGTGATGTGGTTGGAACGTCACCGTCGCTGCCGCCGGCATTTATTTGTGATTTAATTAGTAAAATATGATAATTGAGGATTAATTAAAGTATAGAAGGTTGTAGCAAAATTTATCAGAGAAAAAAATGTATTTAATAATAATTTTTTTATTGTTTGTGTTATTTAATATATGATTGATAATATAATTAACTAACAATATTTATATCTATGTATTTAAACTAATAATTTTTTAAAAAATATTATTTTTGGTTTCATGAGAAATCTCTATATGTTTAGTATTTATAACTTGGTTTCAATTTTAAAAAACACAATTTTTCATTGAAACTGTCGTTTAATAATATAATTAATATTTATATCACTTAGGATAAATATGTGTTTAATTAGATCTATATTCACATGTTCTAATATTCTCATCAAAATCTTTCCAAACAAAAGAAATTAGAGACAGTTTTCTCATCCATTATCTCTTGTAAATAAATATTATCAATTTTATAAGGACACATTTTTATCTATCTTAAACATTTCTCTTTACAGCTAGCTGTGATTTATTTTTATTTTTATTTTTATTTTTTTAAAATAACACTCACACAAGTTTTCCTATTTATCCTTTTCTTTTACTGTTACCATGAAAATTTCAAGACATGTCCAAGACCTACAACCCACTAAAAAAAGGTGGAAACTACATCTTTGACTAAAGTTCACCGCATGGTCAAAGGGAGGACCCACAGACATGGCAGTGCCCAAATTATATTTAAAATAAAAAAAATTAAACCACATATATATCAAGCATATGACATAAATATGTATATAAAAAATGTGTATAATGCAAACATAGGCTAGGTAATTTTTAAAAAATATATTTTAAAAACTGGACTTGATCTGTAGATTAACTGGTTGAATCATTAACTGGTCTCTGATTAACCCTCAAAACCTAATAGTGTATAATAAATGGTTTAAAATAACAGTATAAAGTATAAACCACTTAAGAAAGTGGAATAACATCTTTGACCAAAGTTCACCACCATGGTCAAAAGGAAGACCCACAAAACAAAGGGACTTTCATGAAAAACCAAAATCCAAACCACATTTATAATGTATAATGTAAACTAGGCTAGCTAACCTAAAAAAAAAACCCTACCACATAAGATCTCCCCTTTAAGAAAGACACATGCACACATGTGTCAATAAAAAAAAATGGAACTTGACTGACTCCCTCTATTTAAGCTGTCACCAGCCCTAAATAAGTGATCCTACTACAATAAATAAAGAAAAAATTAAAATAAACAATAACTATATGAAGATAAGCACTTAATGAGAACATGAAAGGCCTTTTTTTTGTGAGGATTCCAAATCACAAACCTTTCTTCTCCATCACTCATCCCATCTTTGTAGTGTCATTTAAATTTTAATTAAAGATGACAACAAGCCTTGGAAGGCGTGGCACGTGCTTCAATCCTATGTGGTGTTATTATTATTTTTTTTTTACAAAAATCAAATAGCTGCGAACTATAAGCGAGGATGCAAACAGGATTGTCCCTAACATTTACTATTTTATATCTTAATAAGCTATCTGGAGGTCAGGTCTTCTTCTATGATACTCTCCATTGTGTGCACACCATCAATGTCCAAACCCAAACACTAGAAAGCCAAACAGTCCTCTTTTTCCAAGCACACCTTGTTTGTCATTGTTGGAAGTTCTCAACAAAGAACAAAGGAATACACAGGGTGGGGCACTCAACAAGACCAAAAAAAAAAAAAGCTTGAAAACTCAATGTGGTTTTGTTTGGGAGTGAAAGTGGTGCTTTCTACAACACTGTTGGAGGAGTTTAAATCAATTTCGTGTGACTTGTCCTTTCAGATAGACAAGAAGAGGAGGGGAGGAGGATTGCCTAGGAAACTATACGATTTCAAAAAGCATTTGTTAAACAGTGTTTGTACACATCTATATCTATGTGGGTCACTCACAAGTCACAACTCATGGTTTTTTCTTACACTAATGTTATTTTGCTTAAGTGAGCTACTAATCCAGTTGCTATAAAATAATTTTCTCTGATGCTTATTGCAAACTCTAAGTTTGAGAATAGGCCTGAAATAAGTTGGAATTAGTCGGAATAGCCTCATTATGGATTGTTGGATAGCTTGAATAAATGAGAATCTATATGCCGAAATTAACTAGTATAAAATGGTATATGGATTCAAGCCAACTCCTGAAATTAAATTATTCTAGGTTATTTAACCCAAAAGAATATGTGGGTTCACTATCAAATCAACCGCCATCACCTCTTGTAAATCAACTGTTAAATCAATCGTCATCATTTTTTCACCTTTTATAAATCTTTATTCACACTCTATTCACATTTTATCTAAATAACAAAACCGTATTGTTATGTTTCCCAACGAAAATAATTAAAAACACAACTAAATAAAAAATCAATTTATCATTAATTTTTATTCAAATAATCTTAAACCTCATAATAACTTAATTCTTGAACAAATAAGAATACCTCATTAATTCTATTATTACAATTATGACATGATATGACACATGTTACATCAACAATACATCAATTTCAAATAAACCACACAACCTAATGACATGCGAACTCAGTGTAAGGGCCCACCGAAGCGGGAACTCCGGTGCCCGCCAGACCCGCCAAGGGGCGGCGGGGCCCGCGCACGACAGTCGGTCGATCCCCACCGGACGGACAGGATATGACGGGACGGGGTTCAAAAGGCAGGCTCACGTGAAGGGGATTTTTATTTTCACAGGGACAATGTTTCCTGGCTTTTCTTTCACAGCCCTCCCACACATTTAATCCCTCTCTCAACACTTGAACAGAAGCATATAGTGGTGGTGGACACCACTTCACACCACTATAAACCAAAAGCAAAAGATGAGATCCTTTGCAGGAATGGTACTCCATCTTTTATGTTCAGTCTCTCATTGTTGTTTTCTCTGCTGAAATGATTGAATTCCATGCAATTGATAAAAAGAAAAAGCCATGCATTGGAGATTTTTTTAATAAGTTTTACAGTTACTTTTGAAAAACCAACATGTTTTAATTATTTAAGTATATATTTACCTTATGAAATAATAATTATAATTAAATGAATAGAATGCATTCATTTTTATGTTTTCTTAATATAATATGTACTAACGTAATAAAATCTTACTCCAAATATTTCATATACTTAGATTAGATGACATGACGTTAACAGAAGTGTCTGAATTTATCTGCGCTCTTTAAAAAAAAAAAAAAAAAAAACACCCACTCTTAAGAGAGCTGAGGCCAGACACATCAAATCCAAGCTAAAATAACTAAATCACAAGAACAAAACCTGTTCAAAGTGCTCATTGACATCACATTCCCCCATATATCACCCTATCCTCCAGTGTTTCAAGCTAGTGCTTGTCTTTTTCCCATATTCTACCTCTGCTAATATTAGCCCCTGTTTGTTTCACGGATAAGGATGATACAGGAAGGATAGGAATAATTTTGGGGGAGAAAACATATTTGTCTAGCGTAAGAAACAATAACAGTTATACGAAAGAATTTTCCGTGAGACCGGGACAAACAGACAGAAATAGCTTTCTCAACTCGACTGTAAAGTCAACCACAGGGGTCTCTGATATCAAAAAAAAAAAAAAAAAAAACAATAACAGTTATACCATCATAAAGTAGAATAAATCTTAATGCTATACTTGAGGAAGATAAGTATATTCTAATTGTCTTTATCCATCCAACACTATAACGATACTGTAATAAAACAAACTAAACATGTAAAGATCTATCCAGATAGAGAGGAATAACAAATAAAAAATCACCTAGTAACTTGCCTGGATATCCTATCAAACCAGCATCAAATATGGTGGAATCAGGAAAGGCAATGGGGTGGGGTTGGTAGGGTTTCAAAGATGACATTCAGTTGTGTACAAGTATGGATGTATGCACAGTGAAACAAAAAGCAATCAATATCCAACCCTGCTATTAAATCATTACATCTTATTATTGTCATCAATGAAAAAGAATCAACATGTTTGACATATAAAACAAGGGATTCGGGAAGGTTGGGGGGAAGGAAGATTACAGAGGCAGATTTACAATGGGAAAGACAAAAGCAATCCTCTGTCAGTCTCTCATTTTATCAAGGTAATGTTTGGAAAATGGATGGTCTACTGAAGGAATATGATAGGTGAAGCAATACCATTTATTCATGTAACAGTAGAATGACAGACCCAAAAAGAAAAAAATTGTGTTGGCTATGGACAGTTACTTAAGAGAGCAGGTCTTTTGTAAGTCATCTGTGAAGAGACTGGTACTTATAGGGGGAGATTTTGCCAGAACGAGGTGATGGCTCAGGGCTCTCAGAACACTCCACCTGCGTAGGCAACAAGTTGAGGAAGCTTCCTTGAATAGGCTGGTGATCTGGATTCGATGTTGTATCTGTGACAGAATGGCAGACAAAAGCATCTCAGAATTCGAACGGGTCGTTAATAACCAAATTAGGGTTCAACTGGATGGAGGGTTTACCAAACAATGTTTTGATCGAGGGCCTCTTTGTTTTGTTAGGCTTTTTCTTCAAATCCGCTGTACACATTAAATAAGATAATGATGGTCTTGTCAGCAGACTGAAGTGAGATCATTTTACTAATCCAATTTTAAAAATAAGGGGCCAAGTGAACCAACCGATGCCAGGGACATTGCTGTCATTGACGATTTCAAAGTTCTTGTAGGTATAACCAACAAAATTCGCATCTTTGGATGAGAGCATCTGCATGGTCAATTATTTTTAGTTGCACTGAATGCATAAAAACAATAGTGTATACTCGTGTAAAAAATTAGGATTGGTTCAAAAGCTGTACTGAATGCATAAAAAGTAATTGTTTGTACTTCAAAGATAATTCAACTTGGGATAAAAAGCTCAAACTGCAGATGGAAGACCATCTTTCTTTTTCTTTTCTACTCTTTTCATTATTAACAGACCTAATGAGAGAAATTACATATATTAATACAATACTATGTAATTAACTAATTATGTAATTATAAAACTAGAGGTAGTTAAATTATACTACATTTCCATATTCTTGTAACAGAAAATTGGAGTATTAATTGAACTATGAATTTTATGATCCAAATGGTAAGTTGTATTTAGACAAACATATAGCATGGGGAATCAATGAAAAAACCTAAAGCATGAAGCTTTTCCAATTAAGATGGAAGTTACTTGTTTTCGCCACACCAAAAAAATGTGTGCCCCACCTCCTGGCAGCATAACTTTTCTGGAACACAACTACCAGCATATTTTTTTGAAGTTTCATCTTAGTCCATTTTGATTGTGAGTTCCTTAACTAGAATCCCAAAATTCAAATGCAGGCACAGATATGCTGAAATAATTTACAGTAAATGTTGCTGACAGCAAAATTGTAAAATTACCTTTCTCCAAGGACCTCCTTTTGAGGAAGATTGCATAGCAGCCCCTGACTGCATTGGCAGCAATGGACAAAAAGAGTCACTTACAACATAAGGATGACAACAAGATACATGAAAGCCATTCCAAACAAAATAATTCAATATTAAACTTTTACATCTAAGTGAAAATTGAGAAAAAATGAGAATAAAAATAAATTGAGAAAGAATTTGAACTTTGATTGGATAATGTAGAATAAAAATATCATAGAATGAGAATAAAAATAAATTGAGAAAGAATTTGAACTTTGATTGGATAATGTAGAATAAAAAAATATCATAGAATTTAACTTCATTTGCAATGCAAATATCCTAATTTCATCTTTAAAAGGATCATAATATACCATGTATTTTTCAATACCATCGTAATAGAACTTTTACATATCAATGCTTCCAATTGACAAAACCCATCCATTTCCTGATAAAGAGTGATAAATATTAAGTAGCTAAATCATAGACAACAAAAACCTCTCATGTTGGACACCCAATTCCAGGGATCCTGTTTCATAATTTTGTAGGGGACGTCTTCTTCTTAAGAAAATTTTGTAGTGGATGGAAACCCATTTCCATACCTAAGATAAGCTGTACAGGGAACCAGACAAACTTGATCTTGAGTTATACATAGGTGAGGGTTTGGACTTTGGATCCTAGTAAATTAATGAAAAACAGATAGGTTTTAATTTTTAAGGGCAATCATGAAGAAACATTCTAGTTGACATGGAATATACATACATACATGATACTTACATAGTAGTAATTTCCAAGCTTTTGTAACATGTACCTAATTCAATTTTCTAAGCCACAAGGGTTGCACAAAGACAAGTACAAAAAAAATCATTTCTCATGAATAGATCTGCTTGCGAAATATGAAGTATATAACTTTACCTCCTCAAACTTCTCAAAATTCTGAGTATCCAACTCGTCATTCACTTCTGGTATAAAAGCAGCTTCCATTTGATATAGTCTATCCCATGGAATACTTTTAAACCATGGGTGTGCCTGCACTTGATAAGGCAACACATAATGTCCATCTATATATCATTAGATAAATTGATACTTAAGAAAATATAATAATAATGTTCATACTTTTATTTCATGAGCTCCTCTAGTCCCGAGCCTCTGCTCTACATTGCAAAGCAGTTTGATGATGAGGTCTTTTGCTTCAGCTGACAGCTTTGCCTCCCCAGGAAACTTTAAATGTGATCTCCAATTCACAATCTGCAAGTATTGTAAATTGTATCATTCAAAAGTAGTTCAACAGCAATTCAAAGTTCAAAACACTAATCCATGTTCATTTTTCATGAAAGAATACTCATGATATTAATTTGATCAATGGGAGTTACAGATCTTTCCTTGTGCATGATGAAAATGAATTGGAAGTAAAAATAAAATTGCTGGATGTTATAAGTGGAGTATCTTCCACAGGATGCCATTTTCTTTCTAGGACATAGGTGTACAAACTCTACGCTCTTGTTACGAGTTGTCGAATTCAGATTGTCTGATAACTTATTGTGTCAAGTGCCAATCAATATCCTCTTGCTTATCATTTTTGATGCAGGAATAGATTCAACAGGAATCAAGGCAGGCTTGTGGACCAAACAAAGGCATGTAGGTCCATATTTTGGTCATAAATTCTGTAATATTGAAAGTCCCGTAAGAACAGATAGGACCAAGAGGTTTAATCAGTTATGATTTGATTTCCCTGTTCAGTCACTCTAGTATAGAGTTTTAACAAAATCAGGAGTCATAATCTATGTTTCTTTTTAAGAGTTGTTTGATTTAGGTTACGTAAGAGCCCTAACATTCTAATCGATTGGATAAGGTAGAATTCTAGACTTGGTTGGTCATAACAACCCGAAAGTAATTTTCATCATTTCATCCATAAAATTCAATATCTTGATTTTTTTTTAGCCCATATTCCAGCTCTAAACTGGAAATTACAGTCTCATCTTTCATCTCTTCTCTCACAAATTCTTTGCTTCTTCCAGTCGTTTGTTTACTTCATTGTATTTATGCTTCCACCATGTTTACCACCACTTTTTCAGGAAGAATAAGTATAATATCCTTTGGGTTGCTTCACTGTGGTCTGTGCATTAAATGAGACGCTTTGTCAAATTTCAATTCTTACACAAAATTTGGCAAAATCTAATGTTTACATATGTCAAAGCCTAGTGCACTATATGCAATATGAATACAGTATTCTCTTCATTTACTTACATGGTACGGAGAAATGTACGATTAAATTGAAATGTATGATTATATTTCTATTTCAATATCGTTCCATTTCGCTCATCACCCTGACAAGGAAAAATGAGAGAAGAATACTCTGAATGGGGAACACAAAATCTCTATGATTGTTTTTTGCCATATTTTTGGGAGGATATTTTCAAAGTATGCCATATTTAAAAAATACCGTGTTTATTTTGACGTATTTTAAGAGGGTATTTTAAAAAATGGGGTGATGAAAGGTATTTGATTAATCCCTTCCCTTCAAAAAGGAAACCAAAATACTTTAAAAACGATCGCTCTATCAATAACTCGTTCTCTTGCCAAAAAAATATTAATAATAACTCGTTATTTGGAAAATACTATTTAAAATTCCTTGTATTTATAATACATTGAAACAAATGCCCCTATGAGAATCAACAAATATAGGCACCTACCTCAATCCCTCACGTGGAGTTACATGCTAATAACAGATGTCTCGGAGAACTCTTTCCTATCAAATTTTGCCGCTCCCCAAAATATACCCCTCTATTGCCATGTTACTCCAAAGAGATTTAAAGCACCTAAATGTTTCTCACCTCCCTTCATTTTTTTACCCAATCAAATGCCTCCTCTCTCCCTCCATCTTATTATGTGCTTTTTAAACCTATTTGGAAAACCGTGGGAATAGAACAATGTATTTGGGGAAGAGTCACAGTTCAATCAGAATGAATCCTCACAGATGTTTGGTTAATAGCTTGTTATGCCTACATGTGAGGGATTGAGCCAAGTGTCTAATTCTTATTGGCCTTCATGGAAGTTTCTTGTGTTTGTTAGAGGATCCTAACCCACAGAAGACATGTAACCCACTACCATTTCCTTTGATGCACAAAGCAAGAGAATGATGAAGATAACCAGCCTGGGGGCTGTTCGAAGAATTCACAATAAGGAATTCACTTCGAACCGTGAAATGGGGTATTCTTGAAACCAAGCCAATCCATGACTCAACAATGATATTAATGAAACCATCACAGAATAGGACATTGTCCGTTCATGGCCCCAAGGCAGCTAGATGATTAATTTTCCATTTCTTGTCCAACCAGGAGTAACATCAGAAAATTGGGTACACTATTTTTTAGAAATTTTGTATACCCATTGTTGCATTATGAAGAGAAAATCCAAATAGGGAGAGAAAAGACAAGGATTTTGACTTTCAATACAGTAACAAAAAAATAAGTCTTATCGCATCAAAAATAGGGTTTCCTGACTCCTGAAATAGGGAGATGTACACATTGAAGACAGAATATAGAAAAGCTTTGGAGAAACATTTCAAGGATTTTGTGAAAGAGAAAGGTCATGAGTTCCCTCCTTGAAGGGAAAATCATCTTCACCGCATCCTTTCTTGTAGTTGTAGGGAAGTGATTTGAGGCTCACTTTAGTGAAGGGAAAGTGAGGGAGGCAAATTTTGAGATAAACAGAGACAAGGCACCTGGTCCAATGGCTTCTCAATGAAATTTTTCCAAAGCCTTTTTGGGGTGTGCTTAAAGTCGATATAATGGAGAAGAAAGAGGACTGCTTCAATGAAAGGCAAGGATGCACATGGTTTAACACCTTATCTCTTTAATTCCCAAGAAGGGTGGTGCCAATAGTATTGGTGACTACCATTCCATTATCTTCTCAATGGAGTCTAGAAAGTCATTATAAAGTCCTCACACATTGGATTAGCACAATGATTGGCTTCTTGGTTTAACACTTTATCTCTTTAATTCTCAAGAAGTTTCAAGGGAAAGTATGCACATCTCTCACATACAATATGAAAACGACACCATTCTTTTTCACAATGAGGAGAAAATAACTTGGTTGCTTTAAAAGTTATCATTAAGAGTTTCAAGATTGTTTCTGGCTAAAAGGTAAATCTCATCAAGAGCAACTTGGTAGGCATTCGCATAATGAGGAGGAGTTATCTATTCAAGCAAGGAGGATGGGCTGTCATGCTTCATCTTTCCCATTAAATATTTGGGCCTCCACTTCACATGTGGAAACTTGAGGAAGTATGATTGGGCTCCTTTAATCCATAGGTTTGACAAGAAGCTAGGGAACTGGAAAGATAAGTCGTTAAGCATGGGCATCCATCTGGTTCATTTGAAAGCGGTTCTCACAAGCCTTTCCTTATACTACATCCTATTTATAAGGTGCCTTTCGGTGTTGTTGAGAAGTTAAAAGAGGGAAATATCTTTAGTCCAGGAACAAGAAAAACAGAGAAGGCCCATTCTCGGCCAAATGTGAGTATGTATGTAGGGACAAGGAGGTACAGACATTCTTAACCTTTACAATATGAATTAGACTCTCCTGGACAAGTGGCTATGGAGATTTCTCATTGATTTGGAGTCATTATGGAGTTATGTGGTTCATGAGAAGTATTATGAAGATTGCAATAGATTATCCATGGAGCCCAACATAAGAGTTCATTTGTTGACGATATGGAGACACATTGTGGGCATGAAATCTGAGCTAAGGTAGAGTTCAATTCAGTCCCACTAATGGGGACGCTACCTACTTTTGGAAGAATAACTGGCTTAACGGAGAAACCCCAGCGTCCCTTTTCCTTATCCTCTTTTTGGTGTCTGCCAACTAAGATGACTAAACGTAGAGTCCTTTACAAGTGGAAGCAATTTGGTAGAGGTCACTTTCTCTTAATAAGTTTAGGTTGAACTTGGATAACAAATCTAATGTTATTTAAAATCGCGCTCCTCTTGATATGCTCACCAAATTTGGAGCGCATCATCTCCTTTGAAGGTTCATTGTTTTATGTGGTTGCTCTACCTCGATAAGCTCCTTATGAAGATGAATCATTCAAATGAGCAAGGGATGGAAACAAAATTTATGAAAGTAAGCTTGAAGAGGAAACCCAAGCTCATCTTTTTTTGTGGATGCCCATTTAGCACCAACTATGGTCCAGGGTAGGGATGGTTATTACGACTAGGGACAGCTTCACCAACCTTGAAGACAGAATGGAAATACTTTCGGAGAAGAGTGAAAAGAAGAGAACGAAATTTTTTTTAAAAAAAAAAAAACTATTCCTCAGGCACTACATTGGGGTATTTGGCTTGCTGTGAATGAAATTATCTTTCAAAGTATACATTTGGGCAAGAATCATTGGGTTCCTTCAAGCTTGGCCCACTGTACTCATCAGAGAGGATTCAAGCATTTCTATCTTGGGAGACAAGTGGAAAGGGCTCCAGGCTCATTATAAGGGTCTCTTGTCGTTTTTATTCTTCTTCCAGTCTTTTCATTTTGTTTCTTTCTTTTTGGAGATCCCTCGTTTCCTTTTATTCAAGAGGTATCATGTCTGAACATGAAGCTTGAATCTCTCTCTCAAGTAAAAATGAGTTGACTTGTTATAAAAAGACATCTCAGAAACTCGAAAAGGCTCTAGGAATATTGACATAATTTACCATGCCATTTGTTAACCTGATGAACCCTCTATAATGGTGTGATATCTTGATGGGTAGAAAAGGAGCATGTCATGAAGTCATCAGTTTAGGACTAATAGGAAAGTATGGACCGTATTAGCTTCCCTAAATTTTAAAAATATCTTGACAAGGAGGTATGCATGCATTTCTATATAGGATCTACATCAGCAAATGAGTCAAACTAAACACAAAATATGAACATAAAAATCACCATCATGTTTTCCAATTTAAAGAAAAATTAATCCTCCATTAGCGCAGAGGTGAAATTTAAACCAACTATATTGCTATATTGTCACAGTTAACTTTCATATTCTAACAAAATACTAATTGCAATGTTGTATTGCGACTTGTCTTCTGAAATTCTACCAGATGCAGCATAACCTCATGAAATGGAATGCTCAAATAAGTTGATCAAGAATTTACTGTTAATTCCATGTACTCAGTGCAGACATTCTATTTCCCATGCTTCTCCATAGCCGCATGATGGGGATGTCAGAATGGTTAAAGGGCTCTGAAAGGTTAACACACCGCTCAAGGTTCATGCAGTCAGGTGGACTCTCTCATTTAATAAGGTGCTTTCTAAATTAAATAGGGCCGTTTGGATTATTGATACCCCTCCCAACAACAAGCTCCATGGAACTCATACAGAATCAAAACATTTGTTTATGAAGTGTTCCTAAAGCAGGGATATCTGGTAGATTCATAGATTTGAAATTGTTTAAAAACTTTAAAGCAATAATGATGTGGAGCCTTCAAAGCCTTCCTTTTTTACAAAAAAAGGTCTATGAATGAAAATTATTATTTATTTGTTCCACAAGCAGTCTGCTGGACAATTTCACCGACAAGAAATGAGACACCATTTGCTAGTGTTACCCTGAAAACACATGGGCATCGGTGATTTACCTCTTGAAGGATAGGGGTGCCCATTTGTGAAAACCGAAAAAAATATGTATCATTTGAGGAATTCTATCATTTCTGAGTGAGTGACACATGTGAGAGTGGGGATACTAATCTGGACATTCTTGTAATTTATTATTTTCTACAACTTTTGTTTCCATATTGTAGCTTACCTGGATTTTTTTCCTTTTAATATAATTGGTGAACACCACCCCTGTTCAAAAAACAAAGATCCCAAATGTCTGCCTTTTCACATGGTAGTATGACTGAACAGTATATAAGAAATTTAACATCATTGTTGCTGTTTATTCAATAAAGCCACTACATTATAAAAATTTCTTAATAAAAATCGAAACATGCAATTTACTAAATCCTTTTTTAAGTCTGATATGGATCTTTTTCCAAATGTTTCACATCAAAATTTTCAAAGCTACTCCATTTTCTATCCATTAGTCCATCATAGTGAATAAACATTCCTACAATAGTACAGATGACTGATGAGAAACATACGTTGTTCTTCTATAGCTTAGATTACGATAACAATGTGTTCATGTCTTTAATGAAGAAAACTGCACCTTATCTTTTTCAAGCATACCTTTCTGCAGGTTGACATTGGTTCTTCAGAATAAAAAGGTGGATAGCCAACAAGCATTTCATACATGATCGCTCCAAGTGACCACCTATAGAAATGTATTAGAAATAAAGCTCTTAAATTAAGTAGACTTTTATAACAAAGCTTCCAACAACACTAACCAATCACACTCCATTCCATATCCTTTCTTCAGCAGAACTTCTGGAGCAATATAATCCGGAGTTCCAACTGTTGAATACGCCTGCAGCCTCAAATAAATAAGATAAAAAAAAAAAAAAATCACTACCAAATTACTTATACACTTGATCAGATGGTGAGATAATCATCAAATACAGTGAAGTCAGAAAATTATATCATGAATGATTTCCTGAACCCCCGTCCAAATTCTTTGTTTATTCAAATGTAGAAGTGATGAATGTTTGATGCTGTAAGAACGAATAGGTAGAGAGGCACATAACTAACATTACATGGAACAAGGAACGATCTATCAAAGGAGAAACGAAGGTGCAGCCCAATCAGTTATGGCATGAAATTAACAAAGCAATAGCAGAGGATAAGCTTATGCAAGGTTACTCTCGTATTCAGTAGTCTACTGAATCTATCTATGTTGTTGTAGCAGAGCAGTGTAGGCTCTGGGTTGGGAATTTCTCCGTAAACTCCTCATGTCCTAAGCCTATTATCTCTTTTTTTATAAAGGCTTATGCATTTGTAAAGAAAATGATCTTATAGAAATACAACATTTTGATTACCCATCAAAAAAAAAACATTACATGGAACAAGATACTAGAGAAGATAGGAGACTAACCAACATTCTTCGATTCTTTTGCCAGTGCAACAACTGTTCCTGCTGTGTACGCCTAGGTGCAGGGGAAGCATTTGCCTGTTTCTCACTATCCAGAGAAGGCTTGACATCTCTTCCCAGATCATAGTTCATTTCACTAAGGGTTGGAAAACTACTGCAATCTAAAGGTTTACACAACCCAAAATCTGAAAGCTTCATATGACCATACCGATCAAGTAATAAATTGTCAGGCTTAATATCCCTACAAAAAAATAGATCAATAGTTATAAAAAAAAATTCAAATGGTGACGCACGCGCACATGCAATTTCTTGGGATAATTTAAACCCACAAAAGGAAACCACACTAAAGAATTTCCTCGACATACCTATGGATGTAATTGTGCTTATGAATGGATTCAATTGCCAGTACTGTCTGGCCAACATAAAACCTGGCATCATCTTCTGTCAAAGTATCCTTGCGCATCAGTAATGTCATCATGTCTCCACCAGGAAGATATTCCATGATAAGATATAAATATTCATCATCTTGAAAAGAGCAGTACAATTTAACAATGCAGGTACTATCAACCTCAGCAAGGAGATTTCTTTCAGCTTTAACATGCTCCACCTTACAAAAGGTAACCACAGATGAGATCACAATACAAAAAGGCATAAATATTTAATCAATAACAAAAGAAAATCCATGAGTAATACCTGGCCCCTGCGAAGCATTTCAGATTTTTTGAGCTTTTTCATAGCATACACATTCCCTGTACCCTTTTCCCTACACAGTCTCACCTGCAGGGCACAATTCAAATAAGTACATGTTCCTCTCCTGATATTTGAAAGTCAAAACATTCAAATCAAAAAAGGCACATGGATTGTCAAAGTCCTTGGAAGTTAGAACTACTTATAGATAGACAGACAAAATTAAATATCAAGTCAACCTATGTGGCACCAGAAGACCAAATCAAATGGCCAAACTGTTGGGTGTTACTACAAAAGGTATCACAAAATCTGATTTTATATTAATCATATTTTCTCAAATAAAAACTGTGATTGCTTTAACAACAAATTAGTTCATCAATCATCATAGAAACTGTAATCACATTCATCCCAACCATTCTGAGTCAGTTTTGAAGATAATGTCATGTGACTTATTGTCATGTGTTTTAATTGTCAACAGCACACCTTAGGTTTCATTTTTCAGCTCAAAGTCAGCTTTCATTTTTCAGCTCAATATCTTTAGGATATGGTATATGAATGTCAGAGTTCCTTGTCAGTACATGAATGTCGATACCATATCCTTTCTGCTTCATTGTCAGCATGCACAAATACATAACTTAAATACAAAAATGAAGATTTTACCACCTGAACTCACAGCAGATTGATTAATAAAGCATGGCTCTGTATGGCTCCTTAAATCTTCCTCATGCATTACTCCAGAACAAATAATATCATCCGCTAACCTCTATTTATAAGAAACATTTCCATCATTTAAAATTTTTGAACCATACATGCAAAATAGCTTTAAGGAATTCTGGGGCATCTCCTTATTATCAAACAGATGCCCCTTCTTAATAAATATAACCCTTTCACCTTTTTTTCTTATTTCCTTAATAATAGATGATAACATCCTTAATAAAGATAAAGGAACTCATCGCCCATGGTCATACAAATTCCTTGTGGACAATTTCGGAAGCAAAAATTGATTAATACAATAGCGAATGCTCAACATCATGGTTCTATTCGAATGAATTTTCCATGGGACCAGGGCAAATAAGCGGAGGTAGCCTTCCCAGCTTGACCTTCCCAACCCTCCAAGACCCTGTTGCTACATTGACCGCCCTAAAAGAAGAGGTCTTACTTCTATATGTCCATGAACTCCACCTGCTGCTTTCAAATATTGAATGATTTGTTTGATCATATGTATATATAGAAGCCGAAGATAAACCTTTCACATTATCTAATTTTGACTCAAAAATCTAACACAAAGAGTCGTACCACTTCTTATATCAGTAACTGGACAGTGAAAACTGCACAAACTCTTTCATCAATTGAATTTTTTACTTTATCACAAAGGGGGAGCTTTCTATTCCTGACACACATTCTTTCCACTAGACTTGAATACACCCACTAGGAAACATTCTTGTAGCTAGTTTCCTCTCATCCTAGTTCAAAAAATAGTCTATAATCCAAAGTTACATATAAATTACAACGTCTCATGCATCACCCTAGAAAAACTTGGGTACATAACCCATTCTTCTCTTGCTTATGAAAGTGTAGAATTTTTTATCCCAAATTCCAACAGAAAACATCTTCCATAAAATTACCAACACTACCACATGATCTCCATTTCCCATATGGATGGAGTTCCCATTCAGTGCTCAAGTTGAATTATAGCGTGAGTCTCATACAACTAACGCAAGGGTGTGAACCTTTGAGTATTTTGGTCTATCATTCAATTTGTTTTTTGTAAGAATACCTAACTATCCATTGTCCAATAGACAGATAAGATCTAGTTTGTAGTAATCTTTAGAGTTAAAATCCAAAGTCTAATAGATGTTTGGGTACCTCTGAATCACTTTGAACATATTGGAGTCCTAACTTCTCTCTCTTCTCTAAGTAAGGTTGAGATTTCCTCCTCTGTTATTGAGTGATAGGACCCACCTCTTGAGATGCATATTTCAAGCACAATCAAAGATTCCCCATCGTTTTGTGTTTTCTCCCTTGATTTTGCTATCTTCTTTGTCTGTTATCCCATTCCTTGCATAGATTGACTTGGGCCATATCACACACAGGTTGGGTTACCAAACATTACAATAACTTAACTCATGGAACTGTCCCCCCATAAGAACTTTTGTGCAAATCTTTGAATACAATCCATATACTTCTTTCTATCTTTAAAACTCACAACAGTGTTTCCTTGTCTGTGAACTCATGTAAAAACTCAACAATGCTAACTATCCTGCTAATTTGGAATACCAATCTTCTGGCAACACTTAACAATACAAGCATCAAGACACCTACTTTCTAGTCTACCAATAACTTTCCTTGTGTTGGATGTCATGAAGCACGTTATCCTCAAAACAACAGTTAATCAAAGGGTCGAGTAGCAAACATCAGAACATTTTTTTTTTGTTACTGATGATTATTTCATGAGAAATAGAAACCACAATAAAACTTAAAAGGCCACAATAAAACCTACAAGAGATGGTTAAAAGAGTTAAGAAAGTCATAGACAAACCTCCCCAAAGGCACCCCTCCCAATGATAGTCAGAAGTTCAAAATCATCAACACCCATTTTATGTCTTTGAAGGCGCATGTACTCAGTTTCCTTTTTCTCCAAGTTCTTCAGAAGATTGTTCTGCTCTTCCTCAGAAACTTCAGCATCAGCTAGCTTCCTTTCCAAAATCCAGCGTCTAAATCATACATTAAAAAAAAAGGAGAGAATCAATGCTCTAAGTTTGTCACAAAGGGATCCGATAAAACATTATGCTATGTTGCCACTAACAAAAGTTCAATTAAACATAATCAACACATGTAGGGAACACCAACATAAAAATTTATAAGCCATGTATGTTTGGGTTTTTATTATGGTAAATTGTATATGCATTATGTGAGCTATATGGTTAAGAAGTACAGAACTGAAAACCTTACGACGAGTAGTAGAGACAGGGAGACAGCCAGATGGTGTGTGCCTGAGTATTTTGGGGAGCAAACATGTTTTGAAACAGTGTAAAGGTAGTAGTTCCATAAGGTGAGTAAATATTTGAGCCAGAAGTAATACAGGAAAACTCAAGCAGCTCATTCCTTGTGTTATTTATTGCTGGGTTTTATAGCTTACAAGAAACGAGAATATTTTTCTACAAGAAGCCAGGATATATTGTGAACAAAAAAAAAGAATCATTAATATTTGAAGGGCATAGAGCAAATGTAACAAAAGATCCAGGGCTGTTATACGAAATAGGGATGGTCATCATTTGTTGAGTTAGGAAAGGGTGTGTGTATTTTTAGGGCTGGGCTGCAAGTGTCAATGTAAATTTTGTCTTGGGAAGACAATTTTTAGTCTGCCCATTTTCATTTGACGTTTCCCATATATCTCCTGTGGCCATCCCACCTTTCAAGAAAAAAAATTGAGTTCTTTTAACTAAACTACAATTTTAGGACTATCCTACAATCAATATATTCAGTACCTTTAGGCAATATCATCCAGCCAATTACAATCATGGAAAGAAACATTCATAAAACAGCATCTTTACCGTTTGTGGCAAATGCAATTGTCATCAGTGATCTGTAAGCCTAATCTCCGAACCCAGCATGGTAATAATCAATACAACAACAGTTATCCGTATCAAAGTGTAACATTTGAAGCCAAAATGTCAAAGAGCTCCTCATAAACTAGCACATGTAGATATCAATTAAGCTTGGCAGAAATGGGAAACTCAGATAACCCCAGAGCACTAAAATAAAAGTAAAAAAAAAAAAAAAACGAATGTAAATTCATGTTATTCTTTCATAAAAAAAATTAAATACTTCATAAATATTATTCAAAATATTACAGCATCTCTCAACCAAATACATAAGAGCTACAATAAGAACCCCTTCATCAAGATGTCTATTTTAAATGTTTTGACCAAACTCATTATAGCCAAAAATCTTCAGCTCCTTCTAATAAACTATTGATACATTATCTTGGGGACTGTCAATGCATTTTCACTTTACAAAAAAATTAACTGATCACTCAAGAAACTTAACAAGAAATAAGGAAATTCCAGATAAATCATTGATGAACAAAAACCAAGTACAAATAAAAGTGTGCTAAACATTAAAGGAAAGAATAGGATCTCAAAGTGCGCTAAACAGTTACATTAAGGTTTTGCTCCATCAACAATAGTTCAAGAAAATCCACGATTTCTCAATAAGTGGTGACCACATCAACACCCAAATATAACAGATGCAGCATTTACCTCTCCTTCCGATCTTGCAAGCTCTTCATCTGAGACTTGTAGTGATTCTCAATGTACTGCTTCGCAGCGGCGACCTTCTGCTTCGTCTGGTTGGAAGGCGCCTCATCAATTGGGGGTTTCTGACTGTCCTTCCCGTTCTCCATTTCCTTTTTCTTTGGGAGACTCGGCTTCGATTTATCCCCCTTTGTTTGGAATTTCTGAAACCAGCTCCGCGCTGAATCCATTTTTCAAAATCCAATGAACACCATTCTTCAACCGGAAAGAAATACTGTTTTTCTTTGTTTTCAATCCTAATAATGGTACCACAATCAATGAGCATGCATCAACATATAGTTTGCGCAATTCAAGTACAATTAAACAGAAAAACAAAAAAGTGTCGAATTTGTTCAATCCTCGATAATTCACAAAAATCAAATTTTTACACGAAATTCACATCAACAGATTCTGAATTTAGTACGGCAGCAGAAACTCTCTCGATGACCACTAAAAACGGAACAAAAATGACAAAATATACTGAAGACGCGCGCATTCAAATTATTCAAAAAACAGCAAAAAGTATCACAAATCCAGCAATAAAACCTCAAATTCCACAAACACAACCGAAAAACCTAAAACGAAACCGAAACCCTAATTTCATCATTTCAACACCACAATCAGCCACGAAAGACTTCAGAAGACGGGAAACCCACCTGGATCGTATCACAACCTACAAATCGATGAATTGAAGAACGTCTGACTTTAAAAATCACTTATTCCGATTTAAAAAATAAAAACTGATCGATCGCTTTGACTCTCCGCAACTTCTCATCCAAAGCGCTTTCGTTCTCACCTTCCTCTAAAAGTCCCCCCCGGTCACGCTCACTTTTCAAACCGATTAAATTACTTAAATTACATTTCTACCCCTCATCTTTTTAACAAATTCCGAAGTCACACATGTTTAAAATATTTGAGGGGGTGGGGTTACTCCCACCACCTCAGTTACTAGGACCACCACATTTTTAAAACAACCCCCCCCCCCCCCCCTTATTTTATCTTTCACCAAGACCACCACATTTTTAAACCACCCACCTCTCATTTTATCTTTCATCAACCCCATCTCATAATAAATACACTGTTAATGAAATCTCAATCTCACCACCTACCCATTTTCAAATGGACTCATTTCTTCTCCCTCTTCTCTCCTTTTTTTTTCCTCTTCTCCTTTTCATCCGGTGGTGTCGTGAGTCCGCCATGAGTCAGTACGCCTTGAGCCTGTCGCGAGTCCGTTATGAGCCCTTCGTGATAGTGATCCCCGTTTACAACCCCCTTTATTGGCCTCCCGCGATGCCCCCAAAACCTAAATAAATAAGTAAATGATTATTCAAATCTCTTTTACATCCATTGTTATGAGTAATTTTATATTTTTTTGTCAGTAAAGCCAAGATTTGTATTTCTCACAATATGAAACAAATGTACAAGATATGTAGGAATACAAAAATGAACAATTTCTGAAATAATCAATTGAATAGGGGTGTCGTGAGAGAACAAGGTCTCTGAACAAACCTTGTGCATCCACCTCACCTCTATCCATGATTTCAGGATTGACAAATATTCTCTAGCTTTCTATTGATGTAGTTCAGCATGCTAATTCTGGAAGGGAGACTGCCCCACCTATTTTATTTTTTCTCTTAAAAAGGGAGAGCCACTAATGTCTCTATCTAGGAGAGCTTGCAGCTCATGTCAAATTTGGGGCTATTTGAAGCAAGATTCACCAAGGGAGGATCTCCAACTGGCGAGTAAGTCCGCCGGAGCATTTCCTTCACAATATATGTGAAAAAATTGAATACTTGGGAAGAGGTTGCAGTCGCGCTTGATGGTCCTGTGTAATCTGCGGATCCTCCGTGGTACAAGGGAGCTTGCGGTAATCCAGTGAATAACAATTTTGGAGTCGCTTTCCACCCATAATCGTTGCACCCCAAGGGACAACGCTCTACGAATGCTCTGACCAATTGCAAGCAATTCCAAATAGTTGATGGAGTGATCTTCTATGCAAGCCGCCACCGCGAAGAGCAAATGTTTAAGATGATATCTTAGTAGGTAGCCAAAGCCAGCTCTATCATCAGACCTAGAACCATCTGTGTTCGCTTTAATCCAACCAGTAGTGGGAGCAGACCAGATCACTTGTTAAGTGTGAACAAGTAGTTCAGAGATGCCTAACCTAAGACTATCCCTCATACCAATGATGTCTAGAGTCATAATGGATTTAAGAGGAGTTTTTGCCAATCTCATCTTTGCGTCCCAAAGGACATTGGAAATGAGTGAGGTATAGGGCTGGCTTTTCCCATGGAAGATTCTATTATTCCTTTCTTTCCATATATGCCACACAGGGGTTGCTAGAAGGACTTGCATAATCTTCTTAGACACTGCTGTTCTAAACTTTGATGCCAGCCAACTTATCACCCCCAAGATGGAAGAAGAACATAACAGAGTACCATAGTTGCAAGGAGTAGGGGCATTGAAACAGTAGGTGGTGACATGTTTCAGGTCTTGAGTTGCATAGCTTACAAGTGGGATCAACAATAAGATTTTTTCGATAAAGTCTGTCCAGTGTAGGGAGTTTGTCAAGACATGCAATTTTTTTCTCTTCCTAGTTTTTAATTATTGAGATTTTTTATTAGAAGTTAGAGTTTTGATAGGAAGTTAGGGGAATTTTAGATAATGTATGATTTGGGCTCTACTTTTTAATTTTTTTGGATTGAAAATTAGGATTGTGATTGCATCTATTTAATTTAAACCCTTAAATTACAAGTGTAGAAGTTTTTTTTACTATAAATTAGGGTTTTAATAGGAATTTAAAGCATATTTAGAGAAATATACGGTTTGGGATTATTATTTTTTATTGCAAGTTATAATTGTGATTGCATTTATTTGGTTTAAAACCCTTACATTACAAGTATTAAAGTTTTTTATTCAAAGTTAGAGTTTTGATAGGAAAATAAGGTATTCTTAGAGCAATATATGATTTGAATATATTTGTTTGTAGACTTCCAATTCGATATATGGAGATGTGTCTACCTTATGGGCTTCAGACGCCCACCCTTCGTCGAATATAGCTGTTTGTAGTCTGTTTGTAGTATGTTTGCTTCAGACGCCCACCCTTTCAATTCGATGGGGATGTGTCTACCTTATGGGCTTCAGACGCCCACCCTTCGTCGATTTGAGTCTATTTGTAGACTCCCAGTTTGACATAGGTGTGTCAAACCAATGGGCCTCAGACGCCCACCCTTCGTCGAATATAGCTTAAACATGTTGACAGATGTTTCTCAAACTTGCGTGGATATCTATGTAAGGACGCCATCTTTTTTTATCTTTGTTCGTTTGTTTACACAAAAACTAGTACCTCTTCAACCAATAAAATAAATATCATTTCATTCATTCCCATGTGACACCTATTGGGATTTTTCAACCAATCAAGAAAGTATATTATCATTTTGATCACCAATGGAATAAAAATGAAACAAATATGATCTTAGGTGGAATAATCTAAATATTTGATAAACTTATTGTAAAACTTATGCCATTTTTTTCTCTTTTTTTTTTTATGAATGCTTTCAGTGACATTGTGTTCCAATGTCATGTAAAACCATCAATATCCTTCAAATGAGTTAAAAAATAACATTTATACAAAATTTAAATCCTTCTGATGAGTATAATTAAAAATAACAAATTTTAGGTATAATTTAATAAAATGTGATTTTTTAAGAATATACAAAAAAAAAACTCCATATAAAATATTTCAAAAGACTAAGTGGATATAGATATGATATTATCCAATTTATACATATATACATAATTTTATGAATATCTCATATTAGTTTTAAAATATATTAAAATAAAAAATTTAATAAATTTATTAGAGGATAAAAATGTAAAATTTTATCACGTACATTGAAAATCCTTTCCAGTTTAGTTCAATAATAATAAATAGATTGAAATCCGAATACTCAGTAGTCGGTGAGGGGAACCAGGGCTGCCTACAAAGAAACAGACACGTGGCGATGATCGGGGGCAGCAGAGACAGTGATCGTGAGTGCATGGAGTCGACCCTCGATTGCCACGTGGGATGAAATTCGTGGTTCTAACGCGCTGATTTCAGGGACTAAGAAATTGTGATCGTACACGTTGCTCGTACTGAAGCGGACGTGGATTTTTGTCTTTTTGTCTGGAAAAGGTAGTCTCTTAATTGGATGGTTGTGCTTGGAGATCTCGGAACCGGGGATGGCTTTTTTCGGGTCTGGGCCGGGTCGGAAGGTTTGACCCAACTCTGGCACAAATTGGAATTGTGTGGCACATAATTTTAGGCCCCATTGATGCTCACGTAAAGTTATATTCACGAGTCCGGATCTTAGTAGGTTTGACTTTTAAAAGAGGTTAAAAATGCAAAATATGATATTACTCTTATAAATCCCACATTTTCCTCCCTCATTAAACTCATCCCCACTTTTTCTGAAAAACAAATCAACCTATTCAATTATAGGAAATCCAGTTTTTTCAAAACCAATTAAAAGTACAAAAAAAAAAAACAAAGATTAAAAACAAGACCGAAATTCAACACCTTTAGAGTTTCTTAAAAAAAACTAAAAAGCGAAATCATTCAAAAAAACCTTTTTATTCAAAAACACCGAAAAAAACATAATTTTTGTTTGTGACCTCTCATTCAACCAGAAAACGATGGCAACAATGAATAATCAATGGGTTTTTTTTTAAAAGGTTATTTTTAATTTGATGATTATTTAATTACAATCATCAAACAAAGTATTTGCGATTGATGCAAAGTTTTTTTTCGATAACAGCAGAAATAAAACACAAATCACGATTGAGGAGGATAATTTCCCCTTCAGTTAAACTATCGGTCTTCAGAGTCTTCCTTCACGAACTTGGATCCGAATAGGGATGGATCCTACACTCACAACACAAATCAGGGAGACACCGGTGTGGTGTCAGCCAAAGGCCCTCCGAAGAGATGTATCATTCGGGGATTCAATACAAAACTCACTAAAATTTTGGTGGCTTGAAAGTAGTAAATCAGATTTGATTTGATACCTTAGCCTTTTGAGTTACTTCTCTTTTTATAGGGTCACCTCGGCTAGTTGCCGCTTCCACTATCCTTTGGCTGTTATAACCGTCTCTTCATTGAACACTTAGTGGGCGATTTTGGTGGAAACCCCCACGTGTTAATGAGGCACGTCATGCTTACATCGCACAATTATTGGGCTTTAACTGTCCACTTGGCAGTTAGAGGCGTTTATGGTCCTTTGACTGTTTCTTTGGTCTGCTCGTGGCCCTTTGGCCTGCTTGTTTGTCTATTATTTTTTCAAGTATGTCTGCGAGATGAAAGATCTCCTGACCAGACCTCTTGTATGGTCATGTCTTCCCTGCTCGTTCACAAGGAGTAAGGTCGTCCAACTAGACCTCTAATCTGATCGTGTCTTAACTACTCGAGGTGACTTTCATCCACGAGGTGTCTGACTGTCCGACTAGACCCTTTATCTAATCGTGCTAGCGTATTCGGGAGTGTCATCACGACATTATAGATTCGGATCCGGATTTGTGGGTCCCAAGTGTGATGGTCCATATCCGTCTTGGCGTGACACGTGTCATGGTGCAGATTTTTACCTGCACAGATGCCCCCTCTCCTGTTCTTTTGAATTGTCGAGAGAGCAGGAGATTAGGAAAAATCGCCTCGCCTCCGCTTTTTGGGAAGTCAAAGATATGGTCGTCTGTCAACTCAGGATTTTTGATCTGTTGTGGATTTGACGACTGATTTGCTGTGTCAGCTTTAGTGGCGTGTGGCTTCCCGTTGTCTTCTCTTAGAAAACCCAAACGTCAGCAGCTCTTTGGATTTTGTAAAACCCATTTTCAAGGCATTGATTACACCTCAATATCCACAGCGAATAAGTGCTGCCGCCTTTTCGAACCGTTGTCTCAATAATATTTAAAGGCCGAGTGGGAAGTGCCTCTTATCCCATGTCGTCCTTTCTTTTGATTCTTGAAAACACCATGGATATGCATAAAATTGTCGTTACTATAGCCCTTCATAGAGAGTTAGGTATTTCCTTAGACTACGTGGTAGACGAGTTGGCTGAAGATGAAGTCCCTACTCTCTACCCAGACACTGTTCTCCTCCATCCAAGTTATTTCAAGGATGGGAGTCTTTCCCTTCCTCTGTCACACTTGGTGGCAGAGTTTCTTGATTTCTTTGGCCTCCACCCCATTCTGGTAGTCCCCAACGTGTACCACATTTTGATGTGCGTGGTTGCATTGGGAAGGAGGATGGGAGTTGAACTTGGCCTGCCAGAAATCCGCTGGATTTACCAGGTCAAGGCTTCAACCTCCGGACGGTCCTCGTCCTTCTATATTTCCCGCCGGGCTAGGGCGCCAAAGCTGGTCCTCGGCATGTCCCGGGGTGACATCTTCAACTTGCAGGGTCGCCGGATCCGGGTCGGGAGTCCTTGGATGCCAGATGGCTGGGACTCATCGCGCCGCCACTTGTGTCATCCCCGGAAGCCAAAAGTGGATGTCCCCAGTCCGTAGATCGAGGAGGTGAATAAGGGTGACATCTCCTAGGTGATGGAGTATCCGGACCGGTTATGGTGGGATCTGCTTGGATTGGAGGAACCAAGACGCGGGCTGCTCGTAGCAACATTTCCTGCCGATGTGGTTGAGTTCGCCGGGGGCCTCGGTTCAGTTCCCACTCCTTCCGCTCCAAGAGGAGGATCGCGGCGGCGCTCTCTGAGGCTCCTCCGGTTGGGTTCTGGATCATGTTCTATTGCCCCACCGGTGGACCTTACCCATTCGCCATCGCCCTCCGTTCAATCGTCTTCCTCCTCATCGTCTTCTTCTTCTTCTTCTTCATCCTCTTCATCCTCCACTGCCCTTAGGGGTATTGCTCCCCCCACCAGTGACTTGAACATTGGTTCCATACCCGTGGTGCCCCCAATGATCCCAGGTGTTGGTGTGGATGTTGCCCCTACTTTGAAAGATCATCTTCTGGATGTCGATCTCCCTTCGGCCGGTTCATCAAGGAACCTGCAAGCCTCAGCAAGCGATGCCTTCATTTCCTTGAAACGCTAGATGCGAGACCTTCGTGAAGCTTGTGCGGGCGCCGAGGAAGAACATCTCCTGCGTTCATCAATGGATAGTGCCTGGGCTATGCTGACCACTTGAGTGGTTTTCGAGAGATGAGCAACGAGGAGCTGCCTATGCTTCATCGAGCTGCAAGGGAGAGGAGATACCGCGGGAGGAACCGAGCAGGAGACAGAGCAAAGGGCTGATTATCCTAGATAGGATTTTTTTTTTGTATTCTTTATCCAATCAATGAATAAAATTACTTTTTGGCTCAACCTTGCTCTTGTCTTGTCTATTCGCGTACTTAGTCAAGTTCCAAATGAACATAGACTTATCTTCTCGTTGTATGTTCCCCCATTCACGCCTTAGCGCTCAAAAACTAAGGCACCTCGGTTGTCTTCGCAATGACCCGCACTATGTGAATAGACAAACTTGTGAAGAATGAGCAAAAAAATGCCTTGTAGAATATTAACGAGCAGGATGTCCCTGGTCGCGTCTATCGATCTGGTCTTGAAGATCCAAAAACAATCTTTCTTTCCATGATGCCACGTGGAAAGCTTGAGATAAATGCATCATAAATTTGCCACGTCAGCTGCACGCCTATCAAAACTGACGCCTCGTCTTCTACGCCAACTGTCCCTTGATCTTTGCAGAAGATTTCGGTGGCAAATCTTCCACGATCTCGATTTTTCCACCTTCATTATCATTACGGGGGGTTCTCGAAGGAGGAACCTTCCCCTTAATGTAAACGTCAGCCCCTGAGGAGAAGAGAGATAAATAAAAAAAACAAAAACAAATTTCCTTTTCGACTTCAAGCCTCACTTCTTCTCATTTTCTCCACTGTCGTCACCACATCGATGGATATCGTTAAGAGGTTGTGGTCCTCCTTATCCATCCCTGATTCCATCACTATCACACCCACTTCACACAAATTCTTAGTCGACATGAAGAATCAAGATCCTGACATGCTCTATATGTATCCTTCTCAGATGTTGAGAAGTTCCCTTTCTTTTCCTATTCCTCAACTGGTTAAGGATTTCACGTGCTGATTTAAGCTCCATCCGACACAATGTTCCCCTAACCTGCTGAGAGTTTTGATGTGTGTTGTCACCATCAACCATTCGCTGCACCTCAACCTCGGGGTAGATGACATCTATCATCTGTATGATCTGAGAAAGTCAGAGCATGCTTTCTACCTCCGGGCCAGAAAAGATGCGGTTCCTCTCGTGGAAAAACTTTCCTCTTCTGACAGTGGGTGGAGGGATGAGTGCCTTGTGCAGCTATCCGGTTTTTGGGAATTCCAAACCCCCGGACCACACAATGGGCCTAAGGTACCTCGTCGTCTTCGTCCGATGAAACTAGGTAAGCATGACTGTGATTGAACCTTTAAACCCTTTCCTTCTTTGTGATCATAGTAACAAAATTCGGCGAACTTCACCGAATATTCAGTGAAATTCGTCGATTTGGGGTGCCCCGAATGGAACGGCCGAACATACGTTAATTCGCCGGATCTTTCGAATATTCGGAAAATCCGTACCAAATCCGTACAGAACGGATCTTTCGGATCGCATCTTCTTCTCAGTTAAAAAAAAAAAAACATTAACAGAATTTTCAAGTTTCAAGGCCTTCACTGACCTACGACGACCGATTCGCCTCCGGAGTCCGGCATCCTCCCTTATTTGCTGATCCCCTGCCCTGCCCCAAATCACCGCCGTCCGAGTTCCGACGCAGGCGACGCTGTCTTCAGTCTTCACTCTTCACAAGTCCTGGTTCGTTTATTTACTTCTCTATTTCAGTTTTTACCCTGTTTGAGTTTGGTTCCGTGGAGACGACGAGTGAATAGTGATGAGAGATTTTGGTTCCGTGGAGACGACGAGTGGTTTATTTACTTCTCTATTGAATATGATGTGACTTGACATAAGTTTTTTATATTTATTTTTGAAAATCGTTTTAAAAAGTCAGTAGTCAGTACACATAACACATGTCTAACACTTTCAACTTTATGTATTTTTTTTTTTAAATTTTTTATTAAAAATTCAAAGTTTTTTTTTTTTTATGTTTCCTAATAGTTTATAATATAATATTTTTTTTAACAACATTTATGTGTCTTCCACACTCTTGTATCTTCCTTCTAGGAGGTTTTATTTTTTGTTTTAAAAAAATAATTATATTATAGTTAACTTATTCTTAGAATTAGATTTTTTATTTTCATTACTATCTTTTATATTCTGCAGAATTAAAAATGCCCAAAGATAAAGGCAAGATCTGGGAGCATTGTGAACGAGTTGGAACAGGAAATAAAATTAAATGCAAATACTGTAAAGAAGAGTTTTCATGTTCTATAGCACGAATGAAATTTCATTTAGGAGGAAAAGTTGGCAAAGATATTAAAGTATGTAATGCTGTCCCGGATTCTGTACAAACTATTGCCAGAGGCTTAATTGAAGAAGCAGGAAAGAAAGGAAAAAAGTGTGGAAGTGAAAATATTTCTTCTTCAAGTGGATTAGGTTCTCAGACGACAAACCTGATTGATTTATCAGTGGAGGAGCACGATCGTCAAATAAGAGGAGTATACCAAAGTACTGTCAGTACCCTTATTCGAAAAAAAGAAAAAGAAGCAGCTGATTTGGCAATTGGAAGATTTTTTATTGCTAATAATATTGCGTTCAGTGTTGCAAGGTCGTCCGAGTTTATTAATGCTATTGGTGCAGTAGCAAATCATGGTCCTGGTTATAAGCCACCTAGCAGTGAAACTATTAGGACCAAGTTGTTGTGTGATTTGAAAGAAGAAGCTACAGAATATGTAAATGTGATAAAAAGCTCTTGGGTGGAAACTGGATGTACGATTATGTCCGATGGTTGGAAAGACCAGAGAAATAGAAATCATATTAATTTATTAGCTTCTTCAATTAAAGGCACTGTGTTTCTATGCTCGGAGACAACTGAAGGAAAAGTGAAAGATGCAAAATACCTTGCTGATTTCATTTTACGCGGTATTGATGAGCATGTGGGAAGAGAAAATGTAGTGCAAGTTGTAACAGATAATGCTTCAAATTACAACGCTGCTGGATATATCTTGGAAGCTCAAATGCCACATGTTTTTAAAACTAATTGCACTGCACGTTGTTTGGATTTGATTCTTGAAGACATTGACAGGGAAATATTAAAGGTCAGAGTTACAATACATAAGGCACGAGATATCAAAAATTTCATCTATAAATCTACCCATGTTTTAGATTGCATGCGAAGCTTCACAAAGGGGAAGGAATTGAAGAGGCCAGCAAGCACCCGGTTTGCGACAAATTTTTTGATGTTGGAATCAATAATTAACTTGGAGCAGTCATTGCGATTTATGGTTGCATCGAATGAGTGGCGTGCATTATCACAGACTAAAACTGTGGATGGAAAAGAAGTTAGTTATATCATACAGGATACTCTTTTCTGGGAAGATGGAAGAGAAATTATAGCTGTTATTGCGCCGCTTGTGAAAGTATTAAGAATGGTTGATAGTGAAGGGGCGACACTCGGTTATGTGTATGAAGCCATGGATCGAGCAAAGGAAGCAATATCTAAATATTATGATGGAGTATCTGTCAAATATGAACCTTATTGGAACATAATTGATAAACGATGGGCAGATAACCTACATCATCCTATCCATGCGATTGCAGCCCTACTCAATCCTCATTTGTATTATGATAAAATTGTAAAGCATGATGAAGAAACTAGTAAGGGGATTGCAGTAGTTCTTCAACAGATGCTCACCACTGAAGTTGAAAAAGGGGCCTTTAGCAGTCAAATGATGGATTACATTGCATTTGAATCCAACATATTCTCGTCGTTTGGGAAACTTGCTATTCATTCTAGACATCCGAGTATGGTTTATTTCAAAACTCATTATTTCTTGTTATTTTTTTTTTCATATTACATAAGACATCTATTAATTCACTATTTTATATTATGTGAAAAGGTCAATGGTGGAAATCTGTGATCGTAGTTGATAAATTTCTAGAAATTCGAAGAATTGCATTAAGGTTATTAAGTCAGCCATGCAGCGCATCAGCTTGTGAAAGAAATTGGAGTGCATTTGAAGCAGCTCATACAAAGAAAAGAAATCGACTGGAGCCAAAAACACTCAATGATCTCGTGTTTGTGCGAATGAATCTTCACTTGAAAAAGACTCATACTCTGCAAACTGATACTTTGAAGCCTATATATTTGGATCACATTAATGCTTTTCCAAATACTGAAGAAGATAATTTAATCATTGAAGAGCAGGGAGAAGAAGAAATAAACAATTAGATGATGTATAACATCATAATTATGTTTATTTATGTTTTAATTTTATGCTAATCTTTTTTATTAAAATAAAAGTTTTGAACACTAGTGGTTCAATACATTGGATAATAAATTTTATCTGTGGTTTGACATTCTATTAGAATAACAAAATATAGTTTGATATTTTATGTTTACTCATGGTTTATATCATATTTATATGTCCCCGTACATTTTCCGTATCTATCCCGTATGATTCACGAATGTACACGCACCGTACCGAACGGAACACTAGCCGAACATTTGCCGTACACGAACTTTGTTACTATGTTTGTGATGGCTAATGTGCCCCATCTGTTACTCGTAGATGACTATGAACGGGCGACCCCAGACCCATATGTGGTGAAGTTCAGTCAAATCGCTCGTGCCCAAGAGTTGAAAGAAAAAGATTTTCGTAAAATCCTTCAACTCCTTGCCCCAAGGGCTATTGGTTCTTCTTCGATGGTTGCCGGTACGTCATCGGAGATCAGCACACCTTCTGCTCCTTCTCCTGCTGTCAACAAGGAGGTGGCTGAACAGCTTGCTGCTCTTAAGGCCAAATCTACCTCCGTTTCGAAGAAGAGGCCGAGGAGGTCGCTTCCCTCTAAACGAAGGTTCAAGACCTCTCGGACGACCTCAACAGCTGGTGAGGAAGAAGGTGGAGCTGTTGCCTCGTCTGGTGTACCTTTGGCTTCTCCTTTCGGGAGTCTAGGCGATCTGCCCGCAAGTGCTGTTGTCGATCAAGGAGCGGGGTCTGCTCTGCCTTCTGTTGAAGAGGGATGTCTACCAAGTCCTACCGTTAGCTCGTTGCTAGAGGCGGTAGTGGTTCCCTCCTCTCCAGAAGTCGAAATGGTCGAGGCTTCTTGTCATGCTGTCCCGACAGTCGAACTAGCCCGTGTTGAGCCGTCATCAAACGAGGTGGTACAGGCCGCACCTCCTTCGGTTGTTACGCCAAGGGTTCCCTCAGCCGCAGCGATGGAGTCAACACCTCCTTCAGTAGTCTTGTCAGAGCCGCCCTTAGCCGTTGTGGTGGAGACCACACCGTCCACGGTACCATCACCAAGGATGCCCCCAGTTGTTCCAACTGCGGCCATCTCCTCAGTGCCTTCTCATTCGGATGTTCCATCGTCGAAGAATCGGAGGATTCTCCTTCTGTTGTCGTGGCAGCTGATGTCACTCGCTCAGCCTCCACAGAGGCTACTCCAGTTACAACCACCGGTGTTTTCCATGCTACGGCTCCTGCAACGGTGGCTTCAGTCTGTGCACCTGCTGGCGGTCCTTTAGTTGGGTGTGTCAACAAGGAAGTTGCCTGTGCCCAACTCAGGGGTTGTCTTCTTGATGATGATCTGGAAAGCGCTCGCCAAGCTACAACTGAGGTGCTCTTCAGTCGGCTCAGCTGGAGATTTTACAATTTAAGTATCTTAATCTTTTCCTTCAAATTCCTTTTTCAGTGTCCTGACAATTTGTTTTTCAGAACTCTGTCCTTCTTCAAATGCTCAACAAGCAAGAACTTGGTGCGAGGAAGGCTGAATGCCTCTTGAGGACAGCGCAAGCGCTAGCTCATCGCAGAGAAGCACAATTGAATGTTGCTGAGGAGCATAACGCGATTGCGAATCAAGCTCGCTTAGCTGTGTAACTAGCTAAATCCTCTGCTCATCATGACTTGTTCGTTGCTCAAGCTCGCGCTGCTGTTGCTGAGGAGTGAGCAAGGGAGCTTATCTGTCTAAAACTTTCTCAGTCCTTCGACCAGGCCAAGATCTCCTTGCGAGCACAAAATGTGGAGAAGCAAGTTGAGGATTTGACGCAGGAGTCATGAGATCAACAAGCCGTTATCTGCGGCCTTCGAGCTGATATTATGGTTGCTTATGAGGACGGTCTGGCAAAGGGTCGAGATGAAGCCTTCACGACAGTGAAAGACCAGATGAAGGAGATCTCAGATTCTTTGACGACTTGCGCTGATATGAACTACAATCGTGGATATCGTCAAGGGTATGAAGATAGATCCAATAATGTCTCTCCTCGCATCCCTACCGCTCCTTCTTCTGGTTCAGAATCTGACCCTGATGGTGGGTCCCAGAATGACTAGACATTTTGTAAAGAACAATGTTTATTTAAACGACTTGTCTTTTTCATGTGTGTTCATTTTTTTTGTATGATTTGAATGCTTGTGATTGGAGTGTTGTTTGCTACGATAACAGGGACATACCCTTTCAGAATTTAAGCCCATTTTTTAGTGGACTAACTCTGTTTATCCTTTCATCGCGACCTCCCAAGGTTGGTCATAGAGCCTTGGCTCTTTGATACCTAGTGGGCATAGAGGAAGCTTGTCCTTCCTAACAACCTCATCCCGTGAGTGTAACCTATGCATCCCACTTTTTTATGCCTTTTACTCGAGTGCTTAATCGATGGATGGAGCGTCCCCAACGCGACTTCTTTCACGAAGAGTGCTCATCCAATCGATCTAAACCGGGTCTATTCGCGATCTCTCTTTTAGAGTGCTATTCAAAACCAAGTTCACGCGCGAGCTCGAACGGGCTTTTCATTCACATAAAATATACACAACGAGTTGAGTAGAAACCAAGCGAAAAACTTTTATTTCAAAAGTAGTACTTTTTTAAGTTCTAATAAGTGTCTCTCCATTCATTCGTTCTAAATAGTAAACTTCTTTAGGACCAAGCCCGGTGACCTTATATGGTCCCTCCCAACTGGGTCCGAGCTTACCATCAGATCGCTTTCGGGATTCGGGGAATACCTCTTGTAAGACCAAGTCTCCAACTCGAAACCTGCATCGTGAAACCCTATTGTTGTAGCTTCAAGCGATCTGATTCCGGTAGTTTGCCATTCTGATGGCAGCCGCTTCCCTTCGCTTGTCCCTTAGGTCCAGATCGGATGCGAGAACTTCTTCATTAGCACGTGGCTCAAAGTTCTCGGTCCGAAAGGTTGGGATCTTGAGCTCTATAGGGATTACGGCCTCTACTCCAAAGACCAGGGAGAATGGAGTTCTCCTATAGCTCTTCGTGCCGTCATGCGGTATGCCCATAATACTGAGGGGAGCTCGTCAACCCAATTTCCTTTGGCCGCGTCGAGTCGCTTCTTGATTCCGTTCAGGGTTGTACGATTAGTGATCTCTGCTTGACCATTTCCTTGGGGGTAGCGAGGAGAGGAAAAAGATGTTTAATTCCCAACTCCTCACAAAACTTCCTTATGGTGGCGTTGTCGAACTACCTTCCATTGTCAGAGATTATAGTATTCGGCATTCCGAACCTATATACAATCTCTTTCCAAAGGAAGCTTTGCACCTCGACATCACGAATCCTGGCCAGGGCCACAGCTTCCACCCATTTGGTGAAGTAGTCAGTGGTGACGAGAAGGAACCGCTTCTGAGATGGCGTCATGGGCATTTGTCTGACTATATCGAACCCCCATTGAGCAAACAGTCAAGGAATTTGAAGTGTGTTCAAGTCCCCAGCAGGTCAGTGGATCAGCGGACTGAATCGCTGACACTTATCACATCTCCTCACTTGATCAAGTGAATCTTTCGCAAGGGTCGGCCAGAAATATCCTGCTGATACGCGACGAGCTAGGGACCTTGAGGCCTTATGGATCCCGCATATTCGTGAATGCATCTCTTCCAGCACTTCCTTGGCTTCCTCGAGAGTGACGCATCACAGGAGCGGGCCGCTGAAACTCTGCTTATACAAAAGCCTTGATCAGAAATAAAAAACTAATTAGATCGATTCTTAATTTTTCTGGCCTCTTTTTTCCTCTAGTGGGAGAACGTCATCCTTTAGATATGACATGATGGGATCCATCCAGGTAGCTTCTTGGGGATCCGAGTCTATCGCTATGACCTGTTCAAGTCGAGCGATGCTTGGTTCCCCCTGAAACTCAACCTAATTTTCTCAGGATGGTTCTCCTTCCAAGCCACTAGCCAAATTCGCCAAAGCATCAACATGAGTATTCTGCTCACGATCGATTGAGTGGATCTTCCAATCACCGATTTGTGCGAGCAAGGTGCGCGCATAGCTCCGATAGGAAGCCATGTGCTTGTCTTTCGTCTGACACTCTCCAGTTGTTATATGTGTGTCACTTTTTAGGCTTCTGGTAACTATTGGAGCATTTTGGCAGTTTTTGAGTTTTTTTTGTTTTTCGATTGGAACCGCTAAAATTTTAGACTGTTAGCTATCGTCCTGAGCTAGAGGACTCCGATTGAAAATCAAATTGCATATTTTGTGTCCTGGTGCCATTCTAAGCCACTCACGAAAATTTCATCGAATTCCGGTAACGTTTCCAAAATTTCACAGTTTCGGGGCGTATCCGGGTTTTGACCGAGCGAGAAGTCATTGAGAGAGTTGACTCGGTCAAAGTGGGCCCATGACTTGGTCAACCCTTTTTGTTTTTTTGTGTGGTTGGGTTGACCCAAGTCAAATCCCACTTAAAGCCTCACTTAAACCCTAATTAAGCTTGCTTAATCCTAATCCAAGTGATTTGACTTATATAAGTGAGTAGCAAATTTGCCCTACACTATTCATCATCTTCTCAAACTCATTTTCTCTCTCCCCCTCTCTCCTTTTCTTAGTTTTGAGCCAGCTAGGGTTCTCAAAACTCAAAACTCAAAACCCAAAACATAGAAAGGTTAGATCCGGTCCCGATCTATCCCCCGGTGTTCTCGGATTCGAGTTCCGACAAGTTTGGCCCCCTCTAACCCCCTCTATTCTCCCCTGTTTTCAGCCCCATTTGAGGTAGGAGGAGGTCTTGGTGGTGGAGACCCTTTGGGAGGCGTTTCGGTGCACGAAGATCCTCCGGTTCCCTTCCTTTCCTCTCCTTTCCTTGGGTAAGGGTTCTTTCCTCGTTTTTCATGTTTAGATGCATGTTAGGAGGGTGGGGTTGTGTGTGGAAGGCGGCTGGTGGCTGTCGGTGGTGGTTGGGAGCGGTCGGAGGCCATTGGTGGCCGGTGGTTGGTGGTAGAGGAGCTCGGGCGGGGAGGTTGGTTGTCTCAGGCAGCAGGCAGCACAGGCACAGCAGGCGTGCAGTGGCAGGGTGCGCAGACGCGTGCGCGCGGGAGTGCGCTCGGGGGGCGCAGGCGCGGGTGTGCTGGGAGCTGGGGGTGCTGGGTTTGCTGGGCGCTGGGCGTGCTGGCTGTGTTGGGCGCTGGGTGTGCTTGGCGAGGGCGCTGGGCACTGGGGCGCTGGGTACTGGGCACCGTGCGGGAGCATGCGCGCAGAGCGCTGGGCAGAGGCGCAGGCGCGGGGTGTGCGCGCGGTGAGGCGAGGCGAGCGGTGGTGCGCGCGGGGTGTGCGTGCACGGCGAGGCGAGCAGTGGTGCGTGCGGGGTGTGCACACGCGGCGAGGCGAGTGGTGGTGCATGCGGAGTGCGCGTGGGGCGATGCGCGGGGCGCGGGCCGTGCGGGTGTGCGCGCGGGTTGCTGCGCTGGGGCGCAGCGAGCGCGCGGTGCACCCGGGGTGATCCGGCAGGGAGTCCGGGCGTGCAGGCTGGGCTCGACAGTGCGCCTGGGCGCGCGGGCCGGGGCTCGGCTGTGCGCCCGGGGCGGGTGGCCGTGCGAGCGGCTGCCCGGGGGTGCGGGAGTGAGTCGGGGTGCTCGGGCTAGCGTGCGTACGGGCCGTATGTACGTTTGCCCGAGTGTTGTGTATTTTTAGAGTATTTTTGGTGTACTTGTGGATTTTACTCACCAAGTTGATACCCTGTCTTGCAGATCTTGACGGACGGTCGCGCGACGACCCGACTTCCGGTGAGTGGGACAATCCAACCCAGTTGGGAGGCGCTATATGCACTTGGGCGTATACCGTCCTCCCCTGGGGCACCATAGATTAATATTAACCTGTTTAATATGTAATCCATGCAAGCATGATTGATATGTAGTATGCATGCTACCCTAGACTGAGTATGTTAGGGACTTGCACCCTTAGGTTGTGTAAGAGCCATGCATCTTGTCACCTTGTTATCATGCTAGGAAAGCCTCAGCCTTTGTATGCTCCTATTAGTTTAATTTGTTAAATTAAATGCAACTGGTACTATTATTGCATGCCTTAGGGAATATTAAGGGGCATTGTGAGGTCAACATTGAGACCCGGGCTAGGGTGCTTCGTGTTCCTTGTTTGGTTGTCGGGATGTCCTATATCGGGACCTCATGGTGCCCTCCCAAGGTTTCTTTTCCCGTCTATATTAATGCATGTTCCCCGCATCTTGGTTATGCGCCCTGGAGGAATTCTGATGAATTCAAGACATTAGAGTTGTAGAGATGTGTTGTCAGCGGATACGAGTGGATCATATGCGTGTGAGTAGGCTGTTTCTCTTCCCTTCGTTGGATCCGTGTAGGAACTCCTCAGCGTTAGACAGGCTATCCTGACAGAGGGCTCCCACCAGTAGACACCTCCTGATCTTGGACTCGGACTGTGCCGAATGTGGGAGTAGACCAGGCAAGCTACGGTGTGGAGGAGAGGCTATCGGTGGACCAAGGCTATCAGTCCCAATATCCTATGTCACCTGTTGAGAGGTGAGGGTGTATGGATGTGTATGGACGTGTTTGGATGATTATAAGTCCCAATATCCTATGTCACCTATTGAGGGGTGAGGGTGAGGGTATGGTGGTTCGGCGATGTAACGAATCACTGGATTTATGTTGTTATGCCACTTTGAGGCTAGTTGTTGATTATATGTGGTTAATATAACTGTGATGCATGGGTTGTGCTGTTCACTGAGCGTGTGGCTCACCCCTCGCATAATATTTTTCCAGTGATTACTGAGGAGGACTTGAAGGAGGAGCTCCCTGAGCGACCGCACCAGTAGCGGAGTAGCGCTACGTCCCGCGAGTTTCTGAGGCCATCAGCATCCTTCCTTTTTATTGTATGTATATATTTCTGTGCTTGGGCACCCAGTTGTGTATTATTTGGATGTATTATGTATATTGGCTCTCACAGGACGTTTGATATGTATCGAGTCTGTAGTATGTTTTTGGATTACAGACTTTGTCTTTTAGCTTCCGCTTTTGTTGTATATATCATGTTAGGCCTGCTTTGTAGACTATGTTGTCTTTACAGCTGTTGTATGAGTATATGATTGAACTCCTATTTTACTGATATCATATATACACTTGTCGCGTCCCGGGGACGGCCGCCCTGGGGTCGTGACACTCTCCAGTGCTCTAGCATACCACGAGCTGAGAATCGCTGTATATCACCAATTTACACACAGCGAGATCTACAGCGAATTCTAAACCTGTGATCAGGCCTTGAACCCAAGTTTAATCGCATGCTAGAACAGAAATCCGTCTTCACTTCACAAGATCAGCCCTGCTCCTGACCCTCTTCGATTGGATGCTCCATCGACATGGAGTGTCCAAGAAATTGGCCTAAAGTCGGAGATGGTGCAGACCTGTTGCTCTGCGGGTGTGAGATCAGCGATGATATCTGTGACCACCTGCCCTTTGATCACATTCTTGGGCTGATAATGAATATCAAAGGCTGATAATTCCACTACCCATTTTAGCAATCCCACAGACGACGCCAAACTGAGGAGGATAATTTTTCCTTCAGTTAAACTATCGGTCTTCGGAGCCTTCCTTCACGAATTCAGATCCAAATAGGGATGGATCCTACACTCACAACACAAATCAGGGGTATACCGGTGTGGTGCCAGCCAAAGGCCCTCTAAAGAGATGTATCAGTCGGGGATTCAATACAAAACTCACTAAAATTTTGGTGGCTTGAAAGTAGTAAATCAGATTTGATTCAATACCTTAGCGTTTTGAGTTACTTCGATTTTTATAGGGTCACCTCGGCTAGTTGCCGCTTTCACTATCCTTTGGCTGTTATAACCGTCTCTTCATTAACACTTAGTGGGCAATTTTGGTGGAAACCCCTATGTGTTAATAAGACACGTCGTGCCCACATCGCACAATTAGTAGGCTTTAACTGTCCGCCTAGCAGTTACAGGCGTTTATGGTCCTTTGACCGTTTCTTTGGTCTGCTCGTGGCCCTTTGGCCTACTCGTTCGTCTGTTACCTTTTCAAGTATGTCTGTGAGATGAAATATCACCCGACCAGACCTCTTGTCTAATCATGTCTTACCTGCTTGTTCGCGAGGAGTAAGGTCATCCAACCAGACCTCTAATTTGATCGTGCCTTAACTACTCGAGGTGATATTCATCCACGAGGTGTCTGGCTATCCGACTAGACTCTTGATCTAATCGTGCCAGCGTATTCGGAAGTGTCATCATGACATTATAGATTCGAATCCGGTTTTGTGGGCCCCAAGTTTGATGGCTCATATTCGTCTTAACGTGACATGTGTCATGGTGCGGATTTTTACCACCACAACGGTATAAAACAAGAATTCAAAATAAAAATCAATTACATTTATAAAATGTAACTTAATTTCAACAATAAATTGCATAAAAATTCAGTTACATTTATAAATGTAACGGATTTTTCTTATATATAACAATTAAAAGTCAATTATATTCTACAACTGTAACTAACTTCCAATTCCTCTTACAGTTTCTCATTAGGGTTAAAATTTGTATTTTATTATGAATATCAAATAATAATCATAATAATAAGGTGAATGTTGCAACAAAAACAGAATACAAAAACAAAACCTTAAAAATGTTCTTCCCGTGAAAAGCGATCCAAAATTTGATATCCATCTATAAAGGTTACATCAGCATCTCAAATTTTCCTCACGCATCCAGTTCGATACCAGACATTGGTAATCCATGATCACCACTGCTTTCAATTTTATCAACATCGTTTCCCTCGTTGTCTGGATTTCATTCCATCATCCTTTTATTTTGTATTTTTTTTGTCACCTTGTAAAGTAAAAGAGAGAAAACTATTTATTGCAAAAAATCATGAGAATGTATCTTTCAAAAAAATTCAAAAGATTATGCCACATCGACAATAATTATAACCAACTCTTTGATTATGGAAAGTAATTATCGAAAAAGGTAGAAAGGGTAAAATATGTATTAATACATGTACCACCTCATAGGGCTTATATGAGACATATAAAATGGGGTATGTGAATCATTATTGAATTTTGAATAATGAATTTTTTTGGGGATTTTTATTTTTAAGTCATTCCTCTAAACTATGATATTTAGTAATTAATCCCTCTATTTTTCATATTTTGTTTTAAGTCTCCAACTTTAAACGTTATTTCGTTATTAATCTCGCCGTCAAACGTACGTTTGTTTGGCCTAACAAATTGTGTAGAAATTCCTAAACTGTCATTTGGAATATTTATTTTTAATAATTAAGTTTGTTAATTATTCAGAAAAATCTAAATCTGTTCCACACCCGTATCAAAAAAATAAAAAATATCTGATATTTTAAAATTCGATGTACAAATATGGATATTAGTTTATTCAAGGGTTGAGACATGGACCAGAGCTAGGGCCCGCCCCCTATATCCATATCCAAAAAAATAAAAAATATCTGATATTCAAAAATTTGATATTCGCATATGAATATCAGTGCCCCGTGCCCATTACTAACCATGTAATATATTGTTCCCGGGTCCATGCACTTGAGTACTTGACCACTCGGGTTTTACTTTTATTATATAAACTGATTTAATAAAGTTTGAGCTACAGTCGGAATGCAGGGAAACTAAACAATTCCTTTCATGTTATTTAATTTGACATGTTATACTCATTTTTTTTTTTATAGTCTAAAATATAGTCTTATATATCTTGTTAAAAATTTAGTGAAATATATATATTGTTAGACGTTATATATACCTCATTATTTTTTTTATACTTACTAAAAATTGATGGTTATTTCGATTACATATTAGACAATGGTTAAATAATAGAGAAGCTCAATAGGTACACAACCTCCATGTATTTTATTTTATTATTGAGAATCCATCATTGGAATTGAATGAACATCCACCAATCTAAAGAGAGAAAGATAGACACTAGCTTTAATATAGGAAGATAAAGCCACACATATCTCATCATCATCACCATTATTATTTTCTACTTTAATGTCTCTCAGTGATGAAGTGTATCAAGGGTGCAGCAGCAGTTGATACCAAAATTGTAATAGACACACTCGCCCCCAGTTAAACCTCGTTCTAAACAAGCCTGTGGACAGTTGCTGAATGTAACACAGTCTCCAACGCACGCGACGTGATGGTTCGCCTCACTCACTGCACGTGCCAATAAGGATCAAATCGAACTAAAAAAATAATCGAATCCAAGAGTTATAGGTTCAATCGTTCAATTAATCAGAATTGAGTTGTCACGTCATAATTAATTAAATATAATATAATATTTTTCCATAACTTCTAATACCCTTTAAATTTTTGTTGATAAATTAGCTTAAGGCATTGTTTATGACAAATCAAAATTTTATAGTTTAAGAACTGATTAGTTCAAAGAAATTGCAAGCAATCATTCAAAGCTAAGACAATTCTTGTTTATTATCAGGCTTTGAGAATTTAACCTAACAAATAATGAATCAGTTGACAATTTAACTGATTGAATCTTATTTTAAAGAGAGAGAGAGAGAGGTGTTAGAAATTTCTTTTGTTAGAAATTTCTTTAAGATGAGTCTACATAAATCACATTATTAGGCATTGTTGACTGTCAAATAAAGAATGAGTGGTGTTGATTATACCTATTCAGTTGTGATTTAATTTTTTATAAGGTTAAAAGCACATCTCTTATGCACGTTCAATTACACGTGTATTAAATGAATACATATTCAGTTTCTATGTGTAGAGACATATTAAGGACTCATTTGTAATTCCAGTCCTTATGATTGGCAAAGACGGAATTTGTGTTGTCTATATAAATGGTTGAGGTCCTCACTCCAAACCCTAATTTTCTCATTCTCATACTCGTTCCATTATTGTGTGGGAGAAGACAAAAGAGAGAGAGACTTAGAGATAGAAGACCTACCATCGTATCATCAAAGCAATTCTTGTTCAACTGATATATTGATCAGTTTTTAAATTTTAAGCTAAGACAATTCTTGTTTATTACCAGGCTTCGAGGATTTATCTAACAAAAAATTGAATCAGACAATTTAAATGACTGAATCTTACTGAGAGAGAGAGAGGGGGGGGGGGGGGGGGGGGGTTGGTTATACCAGAAGGAAAGGCAAATAGGGAGACCACCAGCAAAAGAGCCACTACACATCCCTTGCTGAGGATTCCACTGGCCATTTTTGTTTTCCTTTCAGTGCTCGTCTCTTCTTTTCAAACTGGTTTCTCAGTTTGTTCTCCTTCTGCTTGATCCCACTATATATAGCCTCACTTCGTTATAGATTTTGCAACCTTTAGCTGTTTAATTGCATTAAATACACATCCAATTTCGGATAAAAATCTAACTAAAGACAGGTTTCATATCTTTTCAAGATTTTGTTTTAATAATATACTATCTAAAATCATGCTATTTATTTTTTTACCGAATAATTAAAAATTATCCATATTTATCACCTTAGTTAACTTCCATCTAAATTTTTGTTAAATCCGATAAGCTCTTGGATAAATGACCAAATTACCCTAATTTTTTATTTTGCATATTTTACCTTATCAAATGCAATAGTTATAAAAATAAAAAATATAAAGTTTAACATGAAAATAATAAATTTTATCTAAAATTTAAAAACATAGAAATTAAATATAAAATCTATCTATTAACAAAGATACTGTAATTATTAGTACTTATATATCAACGCTAATGCTATTTTTTGAAATGAAAAACATGGAAATTTTTACCCGGCAAAAAGATGAAGTACATACATAAACCCAAAAAAAAAAAAAAAAAAAATCTAAATAAATTGGAACATACCTTTGATACATTATTTTAATTTAATATATACTAGCTAAACTTGAAATATACTTGGACATGGGAATGTGTGGCAAGAATTGGTCCGAACCTTTTTATGTCCGACCTAGGCTTGGCGTAGTGGTGTGGACACCCCCATTCACAAGGGGGACTTAGGTTCAATTACTATCACCGACAAAAAATGGAAAAAATTAAAAGTAGTAGACAGAAAATAGGCCGTGTGTTTGTGGGCTTTGTGCATTGGTCTCATTTGGGTCCTGGCCAGATCTATTTACTGTTGTCCAGTCCGAGCCTTTGTGTTAAAAAAAAGAAAAGAAAGTGAATTGGTACGGCTTACAAAATCTATATATAGCGCATCTATTGTGATTAAATCTCAAGAAAAAGGACTGGTGTGTAACACCCTGAATCCGTAACCCCATTTTAAAATATGGAATCGATGCACTATTTCATAAACCTCGAAAATCAGAATTTCATCAACTCTAGAACTCTTAACATATCCCAAAGTGATCAGTTATAATAACAGTGAGCAATTAATACTAAAACTACTCAATTTTAGTCAAGGAGTGAGTCATGTCATGTGCATGCCCTCCTGAGCGCCCGCCCATCTCATACTACAACAAACCCCAATCGAGGCTGAGTGGACCGTAACAAGAATTTCACTGAATACAAGAATCAAGAACTCCACCTTAACCCTTATTATCATGATCAATCAAGAATCACTTCATATTCCATTCACAGCATAAGGAAAAAAAAAAAAAAAAGGAAAAAAAAGAAATTCAATACATGTACAAAATCTAAAACCTGACACGACAACATTGACCAGATCCAAAGATATTTTTTGCCAACAATATTGATACAGCGGGTCTAATTTCGCTGATATTTATTTTAGGGGGTCATTTTTGTAAACTGCGCTTTGTAAAATTACTCACTATTTTTCTCAAGGACGTCGAGTCATGTTATGCATGTGCATGCCCTCATGAGCATGAGCAGAGCATCCCCCAACCAAGGCTGAGTGAACCATAACAGGATTTTCACAAACACAAGAATCAAGAACTCCCTTAACCCCAATTAATCAAGATCAAGAACCACTTCCTCTTCCATTGACATCACAAGAACAAAAAAAACATCTAAACAACATCTAAAACCTGACAGTGCTCTCGGTATACGCCGTCAGCGACGCCACGTACCCGTACCTCGGCAGCTCCACCTCCTTCAAACACGCATCACCGACGCTATAAACACGCAACCGACCCGGCCCCGCCGGACCCTCCGCTGCCGCCATGACCATCACCGACGACCCATCATTGGCCAACACGAGCCGACGCACCACGACCTTGTGCGGGTCAACCCCCAAGACCCTCATATTGATATTCCACCGCCACGTCCACTCATCATCATTGGTGAGCACCCACACCTCCATCCGCGGCGGCCTAACGTAATCCGCCATCACAAGCTTCCCCTCCAACTCCGCCAACACGTACTTCCCCTCCCTTTCGAGTTTCTTCCCGACATCCTTCAATGGCACCGGAAGCTTGGTCTTCCTGAAGTCTTCACCGCTCACGCCCACCGACACCACGAACTTCCGAGACGTGGTGATCCAGTGCCACGCGTCAGAAGCCGACACGGGCGAGTTGGGTCCGGTCATCATGAAGTGCCGGCGGTTGTCGGAGAGCCTCCACTCATGCGTTCCTCCAACGGTCGTGATCGCGCAATGAATTGACTTGTCGGGGTGTTCCAAGAGACAGACCACCTTGTAAACGTTGTTGGTTTGGTCGTACGCGAAACCGTAGCCGTTGCGGACGTTCGCGTGCGCGGGGAGGGGAGGGAGCCTCGACGACTGTGCTGTTATGGGGTTCTCGACGTGTAGACCTTCTTTGTCCGCGGTTTGGAAGAACTGTAAGAGTAAGCCATTGCAAGAAGCTTTGATGTGGGAAGTTGGGTGTGAGCCCAGCCCATGATGGGCCCATGCATGGGTGATGTTACGTATGCACGTGAACAGTGCATAATATTATTAGGTTTTCCTTTCTCTTTTGTTTTCCGACTTATGTTAGCGGCGGCTTTTCGTTCGGCAAAACAGAGAGAGAGAGAGAGAGAGAGAGAGAGGAGCAGTTCTCTTCAGGACTTCTTCTTCGTGGATTCCGACGTTGTTCCACGTGGTCTTCTTCTTCCAATTATTTAGAAGATCAGATTTAGGGTTCTTCTTGTGGTAACCCTGTATCCCTCTCTTATATTTGTATTCCTCAAGTTTTGGGCAAAACTTGAGAAGACATTATTTTTCATTATATTTTTAATATAGTGGATTGCTGCTGGAGTGCCCCGTGGATGTAGGCTTAAGCCGAACCACGTTAAATTTGGTGTTGCTTGGTGGTTTGCTTGTCTTTATATTTTTCTGATTGCTTTGGTGATTATTTTGGGCTGCATAAATATTTTTCCGCGATTAGTATTATTTATTTCACTCAAATAAAATTGTTAAAAATCCCAACAAGTGGTATCAGAGCAGGGTTCAGATTTATTTGTGTGAGATGGCAGATAATACTATTGGAAAGATGATTGAGTTGAATAATTCCAATTGGTTGATATGGAAGCCCAAGATGGAGGACATCCTTTACTGTAAGGATTTGTATGAACCAATTGAAGGAGATAAAAGCAAACCAGAAAAAATGTCAGAAGAAGATTGGACCAAGTTGAACAGAAGATGTGTTGCCGCTATTCGACAATGGATTGATGCCAGCATATTTCATCACGTTGCTAATGAGAAGAATGCGCATACTCTATGGAAAACGTTACAGTCTTTGTATGAGAAAAAGACTACGAGTAACAAGGCGTTTTTAATCAGAAAACTCGTGAACTTAAAGTTCAAAGGTGGCAGTGTTACAGAGCACCTGAATGAGTTTCAAAGCTTAGTGAACCAGTTGACCACGATGAAGATGACTCTAGATGATGAGTTACAGGCTTTGCTGCTTTTGGGATCTTTGCCCGACAGTTGGGAGACATTAGTTGTCACGTTGAGTAATTCTGCTCCAGATGGTGTATTGTCTATGAGTACGGTTACGAGCTCTTTGCTAAATGAAGAAACAAGGAGAAAATCAACGGCTTCAGACAGTCCACAAGCACTTGTTATAGATAACAGGGGGAGGAGCAAGAGTCGAGGACCAAAGAGTTATGGCAGATCTAGAAGCAAATCAATGTCTAGAGATTTTGCGTGTTACCACTGTGGTAAAACAGGTCACATTAAAAAGTATTGCCGAATTTTTAAAAGAGAACAGAAAGAGGGACATGATCAGAAGAAAAAGGATGACGACAAGAACACTGCGGCTGTTACATCTGCAGATGATTTGGTAGTCTTCTCATTCGGAGAGGATGAATGCCTGCATATTTCAGATCGGGGCACTGAGTGGGTGGTAGATACAGGAGCATCTTTTCATGCGACTCCTAATATGGGGTCTTTCACTTCGTACAGAGCAGGAGACTTTGGCACCGTGAAAATGGGTAACACCAGCCACTCAAAGATTGCAGGGATTGGTGATGTGTGCGTACAAACTGATGTAGGACACACATTAATTTTGAAAGATGTTCGTCATGTTCCTGATTTACGCCTCAATCTGCTTTCGGGGATTGCTTTGGATCGACAAGGGTTCGAAAGTCATTTCGGCAATGAAAAATGGAAGCTTACTAAGGGCTCGTTGATTGTTGCAAGAGGAAAGAGTTGTTGCACTTTGTACAAGACTCATTTAAAGGTATGCAGTGATGGAATGAATACAGCAGAAGAAAATTCGTCTCCAGATTTATGGCATAGGCGGCTTGGTCACATGAGCGAGAAGGGGTTACAAGTTCTGGCAAAGAAGTCTCTAATTTCCTTTTCCAAAGGTATGCCTCTTAGCTCTTGTGAACATTGTTTGATTGGAAAGCATCATAGAGTTTCATTCGGAAAAACATTAGAAAGAAAATTAAATATTCTTGATTTGATATATTCTGATGTTTGTGGTCCATTTGAGGTTGAATCTCTGGGTGGCCATAGGTATTTTGTTACTTTTATTGATGATGCATCCAGGAAAGTGTGGGTCTATTTGTTGAGAACGAAGGATCAGGTCTTCGAGCACTTTCAAAAATTTCATGCCATGGTGGAAAGGGAGACAGGAAGAAAATTAAAGTCACTACGGACAGATAATGGAGGAGAGTACACTTCGAGAGAGTTCAGAGATTATTGCTCGCGTCACGGCATTCGACACGAAAGAACTGAACCTGGTACTCCACAGCATAATGGTGTTGCAGAACGGAAGAATCGCACCATCGTTGAAAAAGTCGTGTGTATGATGAAGATGGCAAATTTGCCTAGAACCTTCTGGGGTGAAGCTGTTTCGACTGCCTGCTACTTGATAAACAGATCACCGACAGTATCTTTGGATTCTAATATTCCAGAGAAAGTTTGGTCCGGAAAGGAGGTTTCGTATTCACATTTGAAGGTCTTTGGATGTAAGGCTTTCGTGCATGTACCCAAAGAGCAGAGAAAGAAGCTTGATGATAAAGCAGTTCCATGCATCTTCATTGGCTATGGCGGTGAAGAATTTGGCTACAGGTTTTGGGATCCGATAAAGAAAAGGGTGATTCGGCACAGAGATGTGGTCTTCTACGAGAGTCAGAGTATTAAAGATTTCGACAGAACTACGAAATCAGTTGATGGTGTTGCAGACCTTACACCTATTCCCTCTCCAGGACAGCCGGCTACAGATGGAGAGGAGACGAGAAGTGAAGACATTGATGTGGTGCCAGAAATTCCTAACAACAATGAAGAGCCAGAGCAGGAAGTTCCTGAACAGGGGGAGCAGCATAGTCAGTCAGAGACTACAGATACTCAGATTAGAAAATCATCCAGAGAGCACAGGCCAACATCAAATACCCCACCTCTGAGTATATTTTGCTCACTGAAGAGGGGGAGCCAGAAAGTTTTCAGGAGGTACAAACTCATAAAGAAAAAGAAAAATGGCTTAGGGCCATGCATGATGAGATGAACTCTCTACAGAAAAATAATACTTATGAGTTGGTTGAACTTCCTAAGGATAGAAAAGCTTTGCAAAATAAATGGGTGTTCAAGCTCAAAAGAGATGGGAACGAGAATTTGGTGAAGCACAAAGCTCGACTAGTGGTCAAAGGCTTTGGACAGAAGCACGGAATAGACTTCGATGAGATATTCGCTCCGGTGGTGAAGATGACTTCCATCAGAACAATTCTCAGTTTAGCAGCTAGCCTTGATCTTGAGGTTGAACAGCTCGATGTAAAGACTGCATTCCTCCATGGCGATTTGGAGGAAGAGATATACATGGTGCAACCAGAGGGATTTGAAGTCAAAGGAAAAGAACGCATGGTTTGCAGATTAAAGAAAAGTCTCTATGGACTGAAGCAGGCACCAAGGCAGTGGTATAAAAAGTTCGACTCCTTCATGGTGAGTCAGGAATACCAAAAGACAACTGCAGACCCTTGTGTTTATTTCAAAAGGTCCACTAAAGGTGATTTCATAATTCTTTTGCTCTATGTGGATGATATGCTCATAATCGGACAGAATGCTATGATGATCACAAAATTAAAACAGGAGTTATTTAAGTCTTTTGAAATGAAAGACTTAGGATCAGCACGACAGATTTTGGGCATGCAGGTTATTCGTGATAGGAAAGCTAAGAAATTGTGGTTGTCACAAGAAAAATATATTGAACGAATTCTTGAAAGGTTCAATATGAAAGGTGCCAATGCCGTTAGCACGCCTATCACAGAAAATTTAAAATTGAGCAGAAGTTCGTGTCCCTCGACCAATGAAGAAAAGGAAGAGATGAAGAAAATTCCCTACTCCTCTGCAGTAGGAAGTTTGATGTATGCTATGGTATGCACTCGGCCAGATATATCATATGCAGTTGGTGTTGTGAGCAGATATCTTGCGAATCCTGGAAAGGATCATTGGGAAGCAGTGAAGTGGATCTTCAGGTATTTAAAGGGCAGTTCGAAGTTGTGCTTGAGTTTCGGCAGTTCAAAACCAGTGTTGGAAGGCTTTACAGATGCTGACATGGCAGGTGATCTTGATCAACGAAAGTCAACATCGGGATACTTATTTACTTTCGCAGGGGGAGCTGTTTCTTGGCAGTCAAAACTGCAAAAGTGTGTTGCTTTGTCTACGACAGAAGCAGAGTATATTGCAGCTACCGAAGCAAGTAAAGAAATGATATGGTTGAAACGTTTTCTCCAAGAACTGGGTTTGAAGCAAGACGAGTATGTAGTATTTTGTGATAGCCAGAGCGCTTTGGATTTGAGTAAAAATGCTACTTATCATTCTCGTACGAAGCACATTGATATTAGATATCATTGGATCCGTGATGCCATCGAGAAAAACTTGATGAAGATGAAGAAGATTCACACCGACCGTAATCCCGCAGATGCGATGACAAAAGTTGTTCCGAAGAACAAGTTCGAGCTTTGCAAGAAGTTGGCTAGCATGGACTCCAGGTGAGGAGTCACGGACCGGGTTCCTCCCTCATTGGGCTGGAGGGGGAGATTGTTGGGTGTGAGCCCAGCCCATGATGGCCCATGCATGGGTGATGATATTATGCACGTGAACAGTGCATAATGTTAATTTAGGTTTTCCTTTCTCTTTTGTTTTCTTTGACCGACTATGTGCGGCAGCTTTGTTCGGCAAAAACAGAGAGAGAGAGAGAGAGAGAGAGAGAGAGAGAGGAGCAGTTCTCTTCAGGACTTCTTCTTCGTGGATTCTGACGTTGTTCCACGTGGTCTTCTTCTTCCAATTATTTAGAAGATCAGATTTAGGGTTCTTCTTGTGGTAACCCTGTATCCCTCTCTTATATTTGTATTCCTCAAGTTTTGGGCAAAACTTGAGAAGACATTATTTTTCATTATATTTTTAATATAGTGGATTGCTGCTGGAGTGCCCCGTGGATGTAGGCTTAAGCCGAACCACGTTAAATTTGGTGTTGCTTGGTGGTTTGCTTGTCTTTATATTTTTCTGATTGCTTTGGTGATTATCTTGGGCTGCATAAATATTTTTTCCGCGATTAGTATTATTTATTTCACTCAAATAAAATTGTTAAAAATCCCAACAGGAAGTTGGGTCGTCTGTGGGGAATGGTTGGGGGGTTATGGCGTTGATGTCGTCGGGTTTTTGGAGGAGGTGGGAGGTGTAGGTGGTGGGGTTGTGGAGGTGGGCGAGTTGGGTGAGGGCGACGGTGGTGGCGGTGGTTCTTGGTAGTCGGGGCATGAGAAGGCGTAGTAGTTGCATTGGTGGGTTGGACATTTTGTTCACGTTGATGGTGACCGCCTCTCTTGGTGGTGGTGAGGTGGGGGGAGGTCCTGAATGTGAAGTGCTAGGGGTGGTTGAGGGAGGAGTAGTGGTGGAGGAGGGCGGAGAAGGATTTGAGGAGGGTGTTGTAGGGGCGGAGGAGGGTGGTGTGGTTGTCGTACTATGATTGTTTTGGTCTTCTTCTTCGGTTCTTGATTGTTGAGGTGTGCGTGTATTGGACATTCTCTTCATGTTGATGATGATCCTCTCTTGGTGGTGGTGGTGGAGGTGTGTGATATACTCGTATATTTTGCATGCGTTTATATATGGTGTTAGAGGGGTTTCAATGGGATAAAATGCCTTTAATTTTTCTGTTTCAATGAGTGCTTGATATAATTCAAATGTTCTTGATAAAATTTACAATCTTGCATGAGAAAAGACATCAAATTCATAATGTTGTAAGTGATATCTTAACATTGTAATCTCTTTCTCTGTAAAATAAATAAATAAATCCAACAAAATATTTTATCAAAGCATATATATTGTTAATGTGAGTATATGCCTCCGGTGATTTTCTATCGGCTTATACATGATTAAAATTGGGGTTGAAAAAAAAAAAAATATTGAAGAAATTAATTAGAGGTCTCTAACAACATCTCTGTAATAACAATTAGTCCCTTGACGTTTTTTTATTTGCTTTAGGTCCCTAAGTTAGTAGTAGTATTTTGTTTAGATCCTTCCATTCAACTTCCATCCATTTTATTTTTTCTTCCTTTTTTACCCCTAAGTAAACATCATTTGCCTCTCTATCTACTCCAACCTCTTCCTTTCTCTTCCAAATAACTCAACAAGTTGTGAGACCACCTTCACCAGTCCCCCCATTGCTCCGATCTTGACCCCAATGCTGATCGCTCCCCTCGATTGTTTCCCGCGTCCCATCCGCGAGCTCAACACCCTTGTTGCGACTCTGTCCGCGAGCCCAACCCCCTCTTGCGACCCCCGTTCTGTGAGCCTAACCCCCTCTCGCGACTCGTTCACGAGTCTTACCCCCTCTCACGAGCCCAACCCCCTCTTACGACCTCATCCGCGAGCCCAACACCCTCTCGTGATCCCGTTCGTGAGCCTAACATGTTACAGGTATAACAGTGTACAAAATGAGAGTAATAGTGTACGCAGTGTAACACACAGAACCTGTAACATGTATAACAGTGTACACATTGGACATAACAGTGTACATAGTGTAACACAAAATCTGATATCTGTAAGAGGTATAACAGTGTACACAATGTGTGTAACAATGTACACAGTGTAACACACACAACCTGTAACATGTATAACAGTGTACACAGTATAACACAGAACCGGAAGACAGCGTTGAGGTCGAGATCGGTGCAATGGAGGGCTGGTGTAGGTGGTCTCACGTCTTGTTGAGTTGTTTTGGGGAGAAAGAGAGAGATTGGAGGAGATAGAGAGACAATTCATGTTCATTTGGGAGTAAAAGAGGAAGAAAAAAATAGAATGGATGGAAATTGGATGGAAGGACCTAAACAAAATACCACTGCTAACTTAGGGATCTAAAGAAAACAAGAAAAAGTCAAGGGACCTATTGTTAATACAGAGGTGTCCCAGGGACCTCTAATTAGTTTTCCCATAAATATTACTCATACAAAAATTTGAAGGATTGAAGATGAACTTAATATTTTTAAATCACCTAATCCAATCAACAAAAATAAATTAAATCCACCAATAGAAAAAAACACAGATCAAATACAAAGAAAAAAAAATTAAAATCAAATATTCAAAATATGCTTTATTCAAAAATAAAAATTAAGGGTTTTTTATTTTTAAGTCCCCATAAACTATATGATTTAGTGATTGATCCCTCACTTCTTCATATTTCGGTTTAAGTCCCTAAATTTAAAGGGTATGTTCCTTTTTAGTCCCTTCTAAAGACCTATCCCTAAATTATTTGGTTTCCTTTTTAGTTCCTGGGAGGGACTAAAAAGGAACAAGCTCTTTAAATCTGGAGACTTAAATTAAAATATGAAGAAGTGAGGGATTGATCACTAAATCATATAGTTTACAGGAATTTAAAACTAAAAATTCTAAAAATTAAACATATAACAAGAAGGTCTGTAGGGGGCTAAAGATACTTTCACTGGGGTGGGGGGGATTTTTTTTTAATTTCAATGGGTCCCACACTTAGACTTGGTTACCACCCACACTACTTATCAACGACACTTTCTTGGGCCAATGGGCCGGGATTAATTGATTTATAACCATACGAAATACATTATTCATAGCCACTATTGATGGGGATCCACCCTAAAGTTGTAAAAAACATTGCGTGTTACAACGCTAAAAAAAGGAATAACTGACAGTCCTTACATTTTATTAAAGGGGTTTTTGCTTGTATATCATTAAAAAATATGTTATTTATTTTTAAACTATCACAAATAGCATATTTATTTTTATATCATTAGAATTTTTCTAATAAAAAAATGTGTCAATTTATTATTTTTTTAATCAAAATTAAACTTAACTATAGTTAGTTTTTAACCAAGAAGTAAAAATGATAAAATAATCTTAATATAATATTTATCATAATGTAAATAATTAAAGATTATAACATAATTAATCTCTTATTCTTTTTAAATCAACCGTGAGTCATTCAACTTTACCTTTTCTACCCACCAAAAAAAAACTTTACCCTTTCTTTCATTTTCTTCCAAGATCTTATTTTTTAAGGGAAATTAATTAGGGGTCCCTAGAGATATTCATGTATTAACCACTAGTCCATGGACTGTTTTAAGTTTTTTTTAAGTCATTAAAGTCCCCAAAGTATTTTTTTTGGGTCCTTGACAATAACTGCCGTTACATCTATCCAGTGAGTTACCCATTATGCCCTTTTGAGATCCCCTCTCTCTCCCCATCACATCCTAGCTATCGAGAATTACTAGTTTTCCCCAAAAAAAACACGTCTCAACCCTTCCTCACCATCAAATGATCTAATCTCCCAAAACCTCCCCCATTGTCGACAGTCCGATCCCGCCTTGTCGACGGCTGCGAGACCGATCCCCTGTTGTTGACGGCTGTGACATCCGATCCCCTCATTGTTGACAGGTGTGATGACCGATCACCCCATTGTCGATGGTTGTTGGTGATGATATACTTGCTTGAGGTACTTTGAATGGATTTCTCCAGGCCAGTGTTATCATTGGATATGGTTCAATTTTTTTTTACTTGTTCTTATTGTTATCATGATTCTTGAAAGGGATATTGGATTTCAAAGTGGCTAGATTGTGGAAATTTTTTTTTGCTATTTTTAATTTTTGTCTTTCATGGAATGAGATTTTTTTTTCTATATCTTTTTTACTGAATTGGGATGAAGTGGATGTGTTGTGATTTATTCTATCTTGTGAGTTTGCATACTTTTGAAATCCCTGACGTGTATTGCAAACAAATTTCAATTGAACGATCATGGTTAATTGGGTGGTCTTTTTTTTCCCCCATATTTGGGGTACATGGAAAAAAAAGCTTAGGTTACTTATGCTTATGCTTCCATTTTAATGGGCTTGAGACTGTTTTGATTAATTAGATTGTGCTGCCTGTATTTATCTACCAGACTTGGGGATAGGGCAAATAAAAGTAGAAATAGAGTTCAGGTCCTTGGAATGGATGTTAATAAGTAGAGGTCAGATGGAATGTTACAAACAAGATGATTATTTCTTATATTTCTATAATTGAAAAAAAAGTAAATTAAAATTAACCAAACCACAGAGAATAAATGCTTAAAAGAAGATGCTAGGTAGAATGAGACCATTAGAATGAGACCATTAATCTTGTTGACCGAAAGATCATTGATGAAACACAAAAAGAGTTTAGAGACACTACAAAGGATCAACAATAGATAATGTGGTTTGTACTTAAAAATTATCTAAAATGTCCAATCCGAGATAGCTCAATAGGGATCAGACCATTGACATTGAAATTTTTGAGGACAGATTCTTGCAGAATCAACAATGACAGTAAAACCTTGTCTGCTAATGATAGGGACCAACTAACCCCCCGTATGGCTAGAGAAATAAACCCAGAATAAGGAAGAATACAGGAGAATAGTAAAAAAAAACTGTTTGTTTTGACAGAATAAACCCCGATAGTTATGTCTGGATAAGCTAGGATAAAGCCTGATAACTATTCTAAGAAAATTGTGGAATTGCTTATCAAGGCTTATCTATACCAATGGATAAAAATACCCTTCTCTGTCATTTTAAAAATTTATCTCACCTAACAGACTCACACAGATTCCAAAAACTGTCACATCTATCAAATCAATCATATATCTCTCACACTATTCCCAAGGGGTATAATTGTCATTTAAAAAATCATAAACTCTTATTCATCCCTTATCAACCATTTATCATCACTTTATTCAAGGTGAACCAAACAACAAAAAAATCATTTTTACGTTTTTCAATGAGAATAACAAAAAAAAACAACCAAACAAAAAGTTATTTATTCAGCCTGGATTGTTATCTATCTCAGTATAGCTATCGGAAGCGGATAACCTAAGTCACACCCCATAAGGGGGTAAGTGATTGCATAGAAAGTATCAAGTACAGAGGAATACTGAAGTGGAAATCTAAAACACTCACCTTTAGGAATAGATACAACAACGAATGTTAAAAGCAAATAGTGAGGTAGGTCACTGTTGATCTAAATTTAAATAGCACAGCAGACAATTCCTAAAATGCTTGGAAAAATCAAGTGCACAAGGATTGCTCATCCAAATGCATAGTAGAGTTATTTGTAAATCGTAACTCATAATGCTTGGAAAAAAAAACCAGAATTGAAGAGGAAGAAAAATACAAACACAGATTGTAATAAAATCCCAAGTCATCTATGTTAGAGAATATATGAAGCAGATATCCTTTTTTTTTAAGTATATATAATTTTGTGTATATTTTGAAAGATAGAGCGCAGTCATATTTACAAACAGAATTCAAGGTACACTCTTATGCTCCTCGATCTTGTACATTGTTATGCTTCTTCTGTACGCTGTTATGCTACCCCTGTACACTATTATGCTTTTAATATGATATAGAAACTAGCTTAACATTGGTTATCTTGTATTCCAGACTCTAACTTGCTAGTTTTGCTTGTACTCTTTGTAGTTATAAAGGTATCCACATGACATAAGAACTAAAAAAAAAACTCCAAAATTCGCTATTATGCTCATCCTGTAAACTGTTATGCTTCTCTTGTACACTGTTATGCTCCATATTAATGTAATTATGGTACTCACTCCATTTGCTAGTAGGTATCCAATCAGAAAATCCTATGTTCTGATGAGGATGATCATTTTACCTCCACCAAGAAAACCCGAATATCATCATTAGAGATCCTCCAAATCTCAAGTCTTCCACCAAGACTTTGCTGGCCCCCCCCCCTCCCGCTCCCCCCACCAAAACCCTTTATGAAGTCATGAACCAAGACCCATGAAAAGTACAAACCGAAGTCATCCACCAAGATTCAGGCCAAGTCCAAACTTAAGCCATCCACCACGAGGAACAAAAAGGAACAAGGTAAACCCTTTCAGCACTGTTAAATTGACTAAGTACACCCTTAACTTTCCTATGTACATTGTTAAAATTTCTCGTACACTATTATTTAATTTTTATACATTTTTATAACAGGGACTGTGAGGCCCTTTCTCCCAAAATCTATGCTAGTGTAGTACATACAGCGAGTACATCAAAAAGGGAACGAACATGGAATGGGGGCAACAGGACATACCAAGGTTCTGAGGAGAGTATGCAACAAAAGTTATTCGAAGAATGAAAGAGTGATGCTCGGATAACAGGTTTTTAAAAAGAGTGAAATTTATAAACAAAAATGTAAATATTATTCTGTGATAATTTTGTAGATCCGTGGTGGTGATTTAAACATTAGATGTTTGAAATGTTGTAAATCAGTGTGCTAATTTAAATAGGAGGTCGAAATGGTGTTTGATATATAACATGTTGAAATGATGTTCGATATGCTTGTTCGCTATTACAAATTAAACATGTTATATTGATTATTCTGTGTACATCGTTATAAATGTTTTGTACATTGTTATCTATCTGTGGATAGGGTACCTTATTTATATTGATTGTTCTGTATATACTGTTATGTTTCACATGTACACCATTATGTACAATATGTACACTGTTATGTTTGGAGGGGGGGAAAACAAAGAAGAGATGAGGCTGGGGCTAGAAAGGGAAGAAAAAATGATAGAGTTAACTGATGATAGATGGAAGGACCTAAACAAAATGGATGGAGGGGCATAAAGAAAAGTAAAAAAGTCAATGGACCTATTATTATTATAGTGGTATCCCCATGGACCCCTAATTAATTTCTCCTATTTTTTTATTATAAAAGAATAGTAATTTTGTAATATATATATGATTAGTTGTTCTTAAAATAATTTTATTTCATTTCTTCTAATGTAAGTACTAATAATTATTATGTATGTTCTAATAGATAGTTTTTATATTTAATTTTTATATTTTTAGATTTTAGATGAAATTTATCATTTTCATGTTAAAATTAATGTTTCTTATTTTTATAATTATTGCATTGGTAACTTAAAATATGCAAAATAAAAAATTTAGGGTAATTGGTTTTAACAGAAATTATGCAAGTTAATTAGGATGATAAATATGCCTAATTTTTAAATATTCCAATGATATAAAAATAAATGACATAGTTTTATATGGTATACATGAAAAAAACCTTTTATTAAAACAAAATCTTGAAAAGATATGAAACCCGTCTATAGTTAGATTTTTTTATCCCAAACCGGTAAAGATAGCAAAATTTAATGCAATTAAACCGGTAAAGATTGCAAAATTTATATCGAGATGAGGCTATATATAATGGGATCATGCAGAATGAGAACACAAATTGAGAAAACCAGTTGAAAAGAAGAGACAACTGAAAGAAAGAAAAAAAAATGGCCAGTGGAATCCTTAGCAAGGGATGTGTAGTGGCTATTTTGCTGGTGGTCTCCCTATTTGCCTTGGCTTCTGGTATACCTCTCTCTCTTTCTGATAAGAATTGTCTTAGCTTTGGATGATTCCTTACGGTTTCTTTGAACTTATCAGTTCTAACACTATAAGATCTAGTTTGGTAAATGGATAAAAATTTAGGATAAGTTAGCCTAATTTATGAGGATAAAAAGACTATTATTTTTATCCAGATTTACATTTTATAATGCATTTTGTTATCTCAATATTTTGTGTTCTTATTTTTAACTTTGCATTTAGATCACATGATCTAATACATGGGATAAACTTCAATTTTTTTTTTGAAAATACCAGGTCTACCATTTCTATTGATGGGACATTTAAAATAATTGTTGGTTTTGGTTTCATGAAGTTTTTTGTTTTTATTTTTTGGGAAGAGTACTCATAAATGTTTTCCATGTTTTTGCAAAATGAAGTTAAAAAATGGGATAAAGTCTATTCCACATTTTATCTAGAACAAAATATTCTCACTTTTTTTTCTCAAAATACGGACAATTGTCTATGTTTTATCTTTTATTTTTCTTATGCCATATAAGATAATAGGTAATTTAACCCAATTATTTTATTATCATAACCCTTTATCTCAATGTCAACCCAGACCTAAAATTTATTTTTGATTTGTCAAAAATAATGCTTTAAGGTAATTTTTTAGAAAAAAATTAAAAAGTATAAGAAGCTATGAAAAATTATTTATATTATTTAATAAATCTGAACAAATAACTCTTGGATTTGATTATTTTTTTAGTTGAATGAATAATTTGATCCTTGTTGACACGTGCAGTGAGTGAGGCGAACCATCACGTCGCATGCGTCGGAGATTGTGTTACATTCAGCAACTGTCCACAGGCTTGTTTAGAACGAGGTTTAACTGGGGGCGAGTGTGTCTATTACAATTTTGGTATCAACTGCTGCTGCACCCTTGATACACTTCATCACTGAGAGACATTAAAGTAGAAAATAATAATGGTGATGATGATGAGATATGTGTGGTTTTATCTTCCTATATTAAAGCTAGTGTCTATCTTTCTCTCTTTAGATTGGTGGATGTTCATTCAATTCCAATGATGGATTCTCAATAATAAAATAAATTACATGGAGGTTGTATACCTATTGAGCTTCTCTATTATTTAACTATTGTCTAATGTAAAATCAAAGTAACAATTATTAGAGTATATATATCTATAGGTCGTCGATAGAAAAATAAGAAATAGAAATTCAGTCAACATTGATGTGATAATACTGATAATACTGACAGTGTCACATATTATTTTATGTATATAAACTGGGGGAGAGTTAAATATATCATGTGATTAAAAAAATCAGGATCCTTTTTCAAAATTGACCTAAAAGAATATGGGAAATTAGCGGTTATGTTTTTTTTAGCTTCTCAACTTTTAGTTTATGAAAACATCTAATTAATATATAGTTATATTTTTTTTTAGGTCTTTCCGTACTGTATGAATGGATTTTCTCTCTAAAATGTCCTCAAGCAAATAATGTATACAAATGCACATGCAACCTAACAAGTATAGGTCACTAACAATGTACATGGGAATATTACATTGAACAAGATTATAATGCACTGAAGTTTTACAATATACAGGTTCACATAATAATGGGATGGATAAAAGTGTACGAGCATTTCGGAATACAATTTATTTAATAGCGTATTGAGAGTGAAAACAATGAATAAATAATGTAATTGCTAATTGAATGAGGTACATGATATTTTAAAAATGAGGTAAACAACGAAAAGAGATGGAATGATCTAACAAAAATATAATACCCAAAAGATAACACTAAAAAATACAAGGACCTAAATAAATTTTTAAAATTACAATCCCAAGAATATCACAATAGAACACAAATTTATTTGGCTTTACAATTTTTCTACATACATGGAGGGGTGAGGAGATCGGGGAATCAATTCAGTATTCAAATAATCGGGATAAAGTATTTTTTTCGAGCCCCGCTTCACTTTCTCTCAAAATAACCCTATGCAGACGCCAATTAAAAAAATAATTGGATGGGACTAAAGAAATAATAAAAAACATAAAACTACCCTTATATAAAATTTGGCCTCCTTATAAAATGCAAGACATTTCAATCAGTTAAATCAGTTAAATAATAGTCACTCAAGCCATCTCAATCAGTTAAATCTCATTCACATTGGTTATATATACATTATGGTCCGATTCAATGGAAAAAATCAGAAGTATAAATGAGTTGGATATTTTATAAAAACACAAAGATAACATTTTATTTTAAAAAATGGAATGGAGGACCATGGAAGATCATGTCAGGCTAATCCCAAGATCAGAACTTATTTTAGTCATAAAGAGAGAAGACAAGAGAGAAACACAAAAGAGAAATCCAGTTTGGATACATACAAATCTCATCTGAGTTATTAAACAAATCATATAGTTGAGAATTGATTTTATATTGTAATATAAAGAAATAAAGAAAATAATACACCTAAGCATATGAATTTTAGCTTTGGTATTTTGACCTGAGTTTTTTTTTTCTTTTTTGGTATACTTTTGACCGAATGATGCTATTTGGAAAATGATACATTCAATTCCTTGTGCAGCACCAATTGTAGTCCACATCGAGTTTCTTTTCTTATTTTTAGGGGAAATTAATTAGGGGTCCCTGGAGATACCACTGTAATAACAATATGTCCTTTGACTTTTTTTACTTTTCTTTAAGTCCCTCCATCCATTCATCAATTATGTTTAGGTCATTCCATCCATCCTCAGTTAATCCTACCATTTTTTCTTCCCTTTTTAACCCCAGTCTCATCTCTTACTTGTTTTCCTCCCCTCCCAACATAATATAATATATAATAGTGTACAAGATAAACATAACAGTGTACAAGATCAGCATAACAGTGAATTTTAAAATTACATCTGCTATTTAAATCACCACCATGAATTTAAATCAACTCTTGTTTAAATCACCACCATGGATTTACAAAATTACCACAACGTAATATTTACATTCTGTTTATAACTTTCACACTCTTTTTGAAAACCCGTTACTTGAGCATCACTCTCTTTCGCTCTTCGAATAGCTTGCTACATACTCCTTTCGAAACCTTGGTATGTCATGTTGCTCCCATTCCATGCTCGTTCCATTTATGAGGTGTTCAACATATTTGATGACAAACATACCACAGTCAACCCTAAAAACATCATAAATTAATTAATATCGTATCATTTACGTTGGGACATTATTAATGACAATATATGAATAACTCTTACCCATTGGATTGTTGTGGGCATTGGTCATCCTTGTGAGTGACCAGTTAAAAACATCGTGCATGAAATGATTCAAACTAAAATACATTTTTAAACCACTAGACCTGCACATTAGGGAGAAAATATCTCAAGTATAAATAAAAGTGTACATAGACTAATAACAGTGTACATGAAGAATTTAACATTGTACAAAGACAATATAACAATGTACAAAAATATTGTAACAATGCATAAAGGGAAAGATTGTCATTTTCTGCAGATGAACCATTATGTCTTTAAGCTGACAATGTGTAAAAACCTATATATGTTAGAATTAGTGGTGAACAGTCCCCCAGACCAATGAAAAATCTTGAATGATACTAATATAATACATAATCAAAAGAATGATTTATTAGTGTACATATACATTTCAGTGTACTAATGACAATATAAATCATATTTTCAAAAGGTTAATGGTGTGTAAATGAAGCATATCATTGCCTACAAGTTGGAAGTCCAGGAGATCACTGCTCCAACTGTGAACTTGTGCCTAAAAGCCTAAGTAACTCATTGAGCATCTAGGTCAAAATAAACAATACCAAATATATATATATATATACATCCTAAAAGCCTATAAACAATCTTAAAAGCCCAAGTTTCTATATCATATTAGGATTTTGCATATTAAATAAAAAACATATTGGACAATCTATATAAGTGGAGCATAAGAGGAGCATAACAAAGAAAATATAACAGTGTACAGAAGAAGGATAGCAATGTACAAGTATAACCGTAAATTTTGAAGTTCTTTTGTCATGTGAATACCTTTATAACTACAAAGAGTACAAGAAAGACTAGGAATTTAAGAGTCCTGGATATTAAGATGAATAATGTTAAGCTAGTTTCTATATCATATCAGGAGTATAACAGTATATAGGGATAGCATAATAGTGCACAGAAGAAGGATAACAGTGTATAAGAGTAGCATAATAGTGTACATTGAGTTCTATTTGTAGATATGACTGCTCTCTATCTTCCAAAATATACACATAATTATATATACTTGAATAAAAATATGTAGCCAAAGATTATAATTCTAACACAGAAATTTTTGGAAGAAAATATTATAATTCTAACACTGACATTTTCAAAATTTTTAATGAAAATAAAACAACATGCAATTCTAACACAGACACTCTCTCTCCCTCTCCCTCTTATTTTTTTTTATTTCATTTTTTGAAGAAAAGATAGGAGCATCTACTAAAGGAGAACTAGCAATTCCTACTTAAAGGCCAAGATATCAAAGGCTAGGATTCACACATTGCATAGGATTTTTGATAAATCAGAATAAGCATCAAAGATGTAACCAATCAACAGATATTCCTAAAACAGAGATACAAATCAAGAGTAGAACATCAAAGACAAAGACCAATATCAATAATTACAACAAAATCCTACGTTTTGATCATATTATGAAAGAAAATCAAGGTCTAATTATTTTTTGATCAAATAGAGCAACAAAAGTAGTCCATTCACAAAAAACCAACACAAACACACTATGAAACTAAAACCCAGATCTGAAAACCTCTAAACACAGCTCAAAGCGATTTAAACAAAAAAAGTAACGCAAATCAATACAAGAAAACTATAACCCATATGAAAATCAAGTCCACACAACAACAAAAGCAAAACAAAGGACTCACTTTGTTCCAACAGAAGAAAAAAAAAAACTGTTCTTTAATGGATGTTCTTTAATGGCTTTTCTTGAGGCGAGATATTCATGCACAAATACTGAGGCGAAAAAGCAAAATTTTTTTTTCAATGGCTTTTCAAGGAGAGAGAGGGTTTTTCGAGAATGGGATGAGAGGGGGAGGCAAGAGTTGTTTGGGGATGAAGAGGGTGGGCGGATGGAGGGGCGATTTGGGGGAGAGAAAGGGGGGATTGTTGTTTTTTATTTTTCAGAAGAGAGGGGAAGGATTTTTTTGGGGGAGAGAGTGGGGAAGGGTTTTAGGGATTTTTGGAGAGAGATTGGGAAAAGAGTGGGGAAGAAAGAGGGTGTGTATTTGTTTGGAGGGTATAACAGGAAATGAAAACGGACGTTAGGGGGGCAGTTAGTCAAAGGGATCCAAAGATAATAAGTTTGGGATGGGGGACTTATGATTAAGGCAAAAATTTTTAGGGACTAATTATTAATAGATGGGTATCCTCAGGGACCCCTAATTAATTTTTCCAAGTTTTTAAAAATAATATAATCGCCCATTGAAGTACATGTTATTATATGAAATGAAGTATATATTGAAATACAATAGTCTACTTTTTTTCATTTAGGAAAATGAAAAAAAAAGTCATATACTTTGATAGAACCTCATACTATACTGCCATAGTATATGAGACTGTAAATTGGGTTGTAAAACGGATTGCGCTTATGCTATTTTGACCTAAACAATATATACGGGCTCCAAAAGATTTTTTTTAGTGCTGTTACACCCAGATCCATTTTCAGCCCCAATTCCAGTTCTATATGCCTCGATAGAAAATCAACGGAGCATATGCTTATGTTAACAAGGTATATGCTTCGAAAAAATATTTTTACATTTTCTATAAATGCATCCATGCAATTAATTGGAGTGTATGCTTCATTTTTTTTATAAAAGTATGTACCTCATTAGATGAAATATACTATTTTTAAAAATTCAAAATACATGTAGACTAGAATTGGGGCTGTATGAAAATTGGGACAGGATCTGGGTGTAACAACGCTTTTTTTTTTTTTTTTGTTCTATAAGGCTTTATATGGGCTTTCATGTTGATGAAGCCCAACTTGGTAATGAAAGGAAGTAAAAAAGATGGATAATATTACATGCAGCCCCATTTCCAGCCTCAATATTAATTTACATGTATTTCAAATTTTTTTTAAAAAGTAAACCTTATCTAATGAAGTACATGCTTTTATAAAAAATGAAGCATATACTCCAATGAATTGCATGGATGCATTTATAGAAAATGTAAAAAAATGCTTTCAAGGCATATGCCTTGTTAACATGAGTATATGCGTCATAGAAATCTATCGACGTATATAGGACTGGAAATGGATCTGGGTGTAACGGCGCCCAAAAAAGATAGTGCTATGTAGCCTCCCCAGTGCTTTGATTTTTTTAAATTCGGAAGTTTTTTAGCCCTAATTTTAATCCCTTGTTCTTTGTTAGAACGATATATTCACATTAATAAGATATATATTTCGTTAGAAATTTTTCACGTTTGTTTACTAAATTGACCCATATGATTTTATTAGAGTATATACTTCATTTTTTATAAAATTAAATACAATATTAGATGACCATTTTTTAAAAAAATTAATAAAAAAATGGGGCTGGAAAAGGATTGTACGTAACATTTTTCTTTTTTTTAAAGAATAATGTTAGGGGCATCTCACGTATTGTATGCGCCTCTATTTTTTAAAAATTGTAAACTTTAGGTATATATATACTTTAATGAGAAATTTATGTACCTTCATAATGAATTTAATGGACCAATTTTTAGCAAATGAGAAAAAAAAATTAGTGAGATATATATCTTGTTATCACGGTATATTTATTGTCCACAGGCCACGAATTGTATGTAACAACTCTCATGAAAAATTTGTATTTCATGTTAATAAAACATGTTTTTTTTCATAAAAAGATGAAATTCATATTCTAATAAATTGTATATACCCACATATGCAAAAAAAAATTAAAAGTTATACTATACATTTGATCTAATGAACCAACATGTTAGTGAAATAGAATTTTTCAATGGATTATAAACAAGGATTGTGTTTAACATTGCTCAAAGAAAGAAAATATCAAGAATGAAATCTTGAAATGATTTTCCAAGTAAAAAACAAATTTGGCTGTTATCTAACAGAGATTACGAAATCTTTAAAGCATTTTTTTGGGGTGGAAGGCAGGCTATAAAATAGGATCACGTAGAGAGTGTAGCAAGGGAAAAAAAATGGCAAGTGGAAGATTCAATAAGAAATGTGTTGCAACTGTTCTGCTGGTGACTTTCATATTTGCCTCTGCATGTGGTATATATCTCACTCGATCACTTCTCTCTCACACGTAAATTAGCCCCACTACTCTTATCATTAAGTCCCCACCTAAAAGCAATTTGGGTTGTGGTACGGGAAGTAAAAGTCAAAAGGGGGGGGGGGAGGGGGGTGGTGATGGTGGTGGCGGCACGGGGGCGATGGCATGAGGGGGCGAAGGAAGGATGGACGGTGGAGGAGGGCGGCGGACGCTGGGGGAGGTTGAAGAGGGAGAACTAGAGAGAGAGAGAGGCAGAAGCATAGGGGCGGAGGAGGAAAGCTAGATAATGAGAGATAATGAAAGAGGGTGGTGAGGGAGGGGAGTCAGCCTACTCACCACTGCTGCCCCCCCCCCCCCTCCCCCCCCTTGTCGCCACCTTCTCCTCTCTCTATTTTCCTTTTTCTCTTTTTTCTCTCTTTTTAGCTTTTTTTCCTATCCCACCACGAGGGACCTAGTGATATGGGCGGTCGGGTTAAAAGTTCCAAATAAAAAATGTCACACAAAATTTTGTTAACAGCCACAACCGCAACTCGCACACATTTTGATATTTAAAAAAAGAAGAAGTTATGTGTCATCTAAAGAGTTATATCCTGTTATACAAAAATAAAGTATATATTTCAGCGAATTCAACAAATCTATTTTTAAAAAAATATAAAAATTTCTAACGAATTATATAATCGAGATATCTGAATTTTGGATGTAACATGCAGTTGGCGAGGTGAAAGGCAAAATGAAGTGCATCGGAGCCTGTCCTATGAAAGCCGATTGCAAGCATGCTTGTTTTGTGAAGGGTTGCGTCTATTTCTATGCGGGGCTTTTTTGCTGCTGTGATGTCGACGACCCTGTTGTGGAGGTTCCTTGATTAAATGTCACAAAAATAAAGAGAATAAACAATAATGAGAGTTATCTATATGTAGGTGTACCTTCCTACAAAATAGTCTAATGAGATATCTCTGTGTTGGTTGGTGAAGTTTTTGTTTGAGCGTTGTTAAACTTAATTAATTTTATAGTTCAAATTACAGTTTTATATACCTCATTAAAAATCCAGTGAATCATATACATTGTTATATACCTTGTTAAATTTTTTTTATACTTACTAATAAAATGGATTAATTCAATTTCAAATGGAGTGATATACTTTTCGTTATCAAAACTTTTACATTATTAGATGATATTTACTATTTAAAATAATAATAATAAAATGTGTGGTCTGCATTTTGGACTTTAAAAATGATTGAGTATAACATATTTTTTTTTATGTTTTTCTGTTCCAATCATTAGAGCATAGGAATAACAATTCCATCAACTAATGTCACACTTATAACATCCAGTTTATTTGAAAATTATCACACAAATATATCTCATTGATTTTTCTTGCAATGGAAGTTTCTGATTCTGATAGGTTATAACTAGTAACATTTGAGATATCATCAACTTATCTAACAATACCTCTCCTTTGGTTGATAAAAGCAAAATGCAATACCATCTTAAGCAAGAGTTTGATTCAGCTGCTGACAATATGGATAGAAGTATTTGCACCTTGGTGTCAAGCTCCGTTTGGATCTGCGTTTGGACATGTTTCGTGCTTGAAAAGTGAAAAATTCCCAAACACGGATCAAACACATGCATTTTCATTGTTCAGCTTCTGAAACTTGACCCTTTTAGCCCCTATTTGGATATGGAATAGGTCACAGAATAACTTGGAATAAACTTGACCCTTTTAGCCCCCGTTTGGATATGGAATAAGTAACATAATAACTTGGAATAAACCTGCTCTCGTTGCTTCAAGTGTTTGGGCTAGGGAAATTGGAGCAACGTGTATAGGGAGCCTCTGATATGCTTGATCCGCTGGCGTTGGGAGGGGGGGGGGGGGGGGGGGCGGTCGGGACACATGTGTCAGTATCGTTTTTCCTGTGGCTGCTCTGTTTGTTGAGGGGCCTCCGAAAAAATGTCTTTTGGCGTGTGTGGAGGTTTTCCGGGAATTCGGGTCCGAATGGGGCCTTGGGGGCTCAGTCAGATCGTCTCTCGAAATGGGGAAAGGGGTGTGGTTCCTTGCTGAGGTGCCCAACAGATCCTCAGGAGGATTCAAGGGTGGTTGTGATCGCCACCTACTTTCTCAAAAAGTAAGAAAAGTTGGGTGTTGCTATTGATCGCCTTCGTGGGGGGATTGTGGATTCTCCGCTCTGAGATACGGGCCTGCTGCACACAAAGGTGAAAACGGGGAATCCTTTTCTGCTTCTGGGACCTTGACAAAGGGAGGTTTAAAAAGACAGGGGGTGAGGGTGTCACGCCCCAGGGCGGCCGTCCCCGGGACGCGGCAGGTGTATATATCATATCAGAGGCCTACACATGAGGTCAAATACATATACTCTAAACCACAGATAAAAATGACAACATAGATAAAACAAGGCTGACATAATATATACACAATATAGCGGAAGCTAAAAACTGAGTCTGTAATCAAAACATATTACAGACTCGATACACAATCATACGTCCTGTGAGAGCCAATATACATAGCAACAACTGAATATATACAGACGCGTGCCAAGCACGGAAATAAAATACATACAGCCAAGAAAAGGGATGCTGATAGCCTCTGGCACTCGCGGAACGTGGCGCTGCTCCGCTACTGAAGAAATCCCTCGGAAAGCTCCTACTGCTGCTCCGGCTCTAGCTCAGGCTCAGTGACCACTGGGGAAAAACATATGCGAGGGGTGAGCCACACGCTCAGTGAACGGCACAACCCATGCATCACAGACAATATTTACCACAATTCCATTATTTATCCAATCTCCAAGACATAACAACATAATCCAGTGGTTCGTACTTCGCCGAACCGTCACACCCTCACCCTCACCCATCAATGGGTGACATAGGCTATTGGGACTGATAATCAACCATTCACAAATCCAGTAGGTCGCTCATCGCCAACCCACTACACCCTCACCCTCACCCTACCACGGGTGACATAGGATTTTGGGACTGACTAGGCTGTTGGTCACCCTTGGTCCACCTATAGTCTCTCCTCCACTCCGTAGGCCGCTTGGTCTCCACCCACAACTTCAGCACAGTCCGAAACCAAATCAGGAGGTGCCTATTGATGTGGGTCCTCCGAAGGACGGCCTTTCTAACGCTGGGGGTAGCCTCTACCGGATCCAACGCAGGGAACAGAACAGCCTATCCATACGCATATGATCCACTCGGATCCGCCGACAACACATCTCTACCACTCAAATGTCATGAACTCTTCAGAGTTCCTCCAGGGCGCATATCCAAGATGCGGGGAATAAGTACAATCAAAAGCAATGTTGGAATATCATTGGGGGAAAGAAACTCGGGAGGGCGGCGTGAGTTCCCGATACAGGATACCCCGACAACCAAACAAGGAACACGGAGTACCCTAACACGGGTCTCACCGCTGTCCTCGCAAGGCCCCTCCCCTATAATATTCACTAACATGCTAATAATCATACCAATCATACAACATTACTTATAATATTATTGGGACTAGAAACCTTGGGAGGGCAGCGTGAGTTCCCGATACAGGACACCCCGACAACCAAACAAGGAACACGGAGTACCCTAACATGGGTCTCAATGTTGACCTCGCAAGGCTCCTCCCCTATAATATTCACTAATCATGCTAATAATCATACCAATCATACTACATTACTTATAATATTATTGGGACTAGAAACCTTGGGAGGGCAGCGTGAGTTCCCGATACAGGACACCCCGACAACCAAACAAGGAACACGGAGTACCCTAACATGGGTCTTAATATTACCTAAGGCATGCGATTTAACATACTCTAGCATTTAATTTAATAAATAATCTAGTAGGACGCATGCATAGGCCGAGGTTTCCTAACATGAAAACAGGGGACATGGTGCATGGCTCATACACATATCTTAAGGGTGCAAGTCCCTAACATAAAAGTCTGGGGTAGCATGCATTCTACATTTAAATCATGCAAGCATGGAATACATATTACAACAGGTTAATATAATCCATGACGCCCCAGGAGAGGTCGGTATACGCCCAAGTGCGTATAACGCCTCTCTACTGGGTTGGATTGTCCCACTCACCAGTATCTGGGTCGTCGCGCGACCGCCCGTCTAGATCTGCAAGATAGACATTCAATATGGTGAGTTAAAATCCACAAATACTACAAAATACCCAAAAATACATTAAACATACTCTAAAATACCCCAAACACACAAAACCCACAACTAAACACCTAACACTCGGGCAAACGTGCATACGATCCGCACGCACGCTAACCCGAGCACTCCGGCTACCACCCGCACGGCCGGCAACCACCCGCACGGCCGCTCGACCGCCCGGGTGCACCGCCGCGCCTCAGCCAACGCACCCCGCGCACCGCCGAACCTCCAGGGTGCACCGCGCGCCCCCTGCGCCCCAGCGCAGCCGCCCGCGCGCACCCCGCACGCCTCGCGCTGGCCCGCGAGCACCCCGCACGCCCCGCGCGCAGCGCCTCGCCCCGCGCGCACCCCGCGCGCACCACCTCGCTCCGCGCGCACCCCGCGCGCACCACCTGCCTCTACCTGCACGCACCACGCGTGCACCGCCAGCTCCGCCCCGCAGCGGTGCCCAGCACCCTCGGCCAGCACCCGGTACCCGCGACCCAGCGCCCATCGCTCAGCGCCCAGCACTCGGGACCCTCACCCAGCGTCCACGCGCACGCACGCGCAGCACGCGCCCAGCGCGCCTGCCAGCCTACCCGCGCTGCTGCCAGCGTTGCCTGCCTGCGTGCGTTGCCGAGTGGCCCGAGCACCGCTCGCCTGCACGCCCGGGGCACTGCCCGCCTGATACCCGAGCGCCCCTGCCCTGCTCGCCTGCGCGCCCAGCCTGATCGCCCGGCCTGCCAGCGCGCACAACCCAGCTAGCCTACCCGCATGCATCTCCCTGCACCCCCCCGAGCTCACGCCGGCGCGCGCACCCGCGCGCACGCGCTCGCGCGCCCAGCAAACTGGTGCACTGCTCCCAGCCTACCCGAGCTAGCCCTGCCAGCCTACCCTGCACACACTGCCCTCACGGCCATCATCCCCAGCACCGCCGCCCAGCACCTCGCGCACAGCCCGCCTAGCTCCTCGCGCCCAGCTCGCCCAGCTCCAGCCGCTCGACCAGACCTTGCATGACCAGCACGCACAGCACGCCGTGCACGCGCGCTCAACTGGCCACCAGCGCCCCTGAGCGCACGCCCGCGCGCACACCCGCGCGCACGCACGCGCGCACGCCCGCGCGCGTCCAGCCCGCGCGCTGCCTGCGCTGCTGCCGCTGCTGCCTGCTGCCAGGAACAGACCCTGCCTGCCGAGCACCTCCAACCACCCATCCCACGGCCGCCGACCACCTCCGACCACCCCCAACCACCCCCGACAGCCTCCCACAGCCGCCGACCACCCCTCATACACAGATCCACACTCCTAGCATACATCTATGCAAGAAAAGTGAAGAAAATGACCTTACCAAGGGGAGGAAGCGGAGTCCGGGTGCTCTCCGCGCACCGAAACCCTTCTCAACGGCCCTCCTACGCCCCGATCTACCACGGTCCTCGAAACGGGCCAAAACAGAGGAGAAAGAGAGGAGGACGGAGTGGCTAGAGTCGTCGGAAAAGGGATTTGAAACCACCGGGGTGTAGATCGGGACCCGATCTACACTTCCTAGGTTTTGGGTTTTTGATTTTGAGGGGTCTAGGGGGCTCAAAAGTGAGAAAAATGGGGAAGAGGAGAGAGGGGAATGTTGGTAGGGATGATGAATAGTGCTACTCGAAATTTGATCCCACCTTTATATAGTGTGCGACTTAAAAACCCAGATACGCCCCGGAACTGCGAAATTTTCAGGAACGTTACCGGAATTCGATGAAATTTTCGTGAGAGGTCTAAAATGGCACCAGGACACCAAATATGCAGTTAGATTTTCAATCGGAGTCCTCTAGCTCAGGACGATAGCTAACAGTCCAAAAATTAGCGGTTCCGATCGAAAACCGGTAAAATCGAAAAACTGCCAGAATGCTCCAACGGTTACCAGCAGGCTAAAAGTGACACATATATAACAGAGGGAGGGCCGGCTAGTAGGGTTTAGCCGCCTGGAGGGGGACGACTAGTTGTGATTAGCCGCCTAGGTCCTGGTTTAATTTGGGCAGAACCTGGATAGGAATAGGATTAGGGCTTGGGCAGAGATTAAGCTATGCTTAACCCAGGGTTTGGAGAGCATTTTGGAGAGTGGATTTATGTAGGGAATGGGTTTCTCTCTCTCTTTCTCTCTCAAGGGTTTTTAAGGTAGTAGGTGTGGGGGTTTGATTGAGCTAGTGTGTGATTGTGGGTTGATTGAATGGGTGATTGATTATGAATTGGTTATGTTGAAGAAGAGTTGGGTGCCCCCTATTTATAGTAAAAATGGGGCAGGGGAGTGTCCACTGGACAATAGATCAAATTGGATAATAGGGTGGTTGATTTGACCTCCCATTAGATCTTTGTTTCTGACAATTGTCCAGGTGAGGGGCGGCTAGTTGTAACTAGCCGCCTAGTGATGGGAGGCTACTCTCAAGGCCACCCTCATGATGACCTATCAAACGTCAAATCTCTGACAAGTGGTGGCTTGGGACGGTTACTAGGTGTAAGCCGTTAGAGAAGGGGCGGCCAAATAGAAGAAACCGTCGCAATCATCAGCATTAAATGATGCTTTATGCCCCATCTCTGGGAAGCGGTTGGGAGGCGGCTAGTATAAACTAGCCACCCAAGGAGGGGCGGCTACTTTGAAGTAACCGCCCTGTTCCTACCCATTAAATTTTTCTAAGTGTTGGGGGCCAGGGTTTCTCCTTCCGGTTTCTTTTCTAAAGGTGTTTTTTTTTAGATTCCAAATGTGATCATTTCTAAATACTTCTTGAAGTATTTTTATTTCTTTTGGATGGTCAAAATTGGGGTATCTACAATTGTCCCTCATCGGACGGAGTCTTTGTGCGGAGCATAAAGACTTTGAAAGATGATAAGGAAAGAGACCGTATTTTGGCCGGCCCAACCTTTAAGAATTTTAGGGCATATGACCAATATCATTAGTGAGCTGATTTAGATCATCCGAGGCTAGGTCTTTAACTAGAATTTTTATTGAAAAACAGATCCAGGTGGGGGAGTGAGTAAAAGTAAAGATGCGAGTGATCCAACTCTTGGACGGGGTTCCTATCCATCGTGCAAGGGGATATCGCAGACAGAAAAAAAGAAAAGTGTAATTTGATTTGGTGAATGGATCATTTGAAAGACAAAGATTCTGGAAAAGAACCAGAACTGAAGTAGTTTGAACTAAATGGTACTGGAAATGTGCTAAAACTTCAAGAGAGTTGTTTTTTATCAAGTAGGATTTGGAAATAAACCAAGTCATGCCTATTTGGGTTAGAAAAACTTGGAAATAAATGTGTTTGAAAAGGTGGCAAAGGGAGGGGGGTAGCTACTAGTGTTTAGCCGACAGAGGGAGAGGGGCGGCTACTCGAGAGTAGCCGCCGGCCGACTGGGTCCCTTATAACAAAAAATGACCCTCTCTCTCCCGCACGTTTTTAAAATGGTTTCTCTTCCCTCTCTTCTTCTTCTTCTTCTTCTTCTTCTCCGTTTTAAAACAAAAACCTTCGTTTTCTTCACTCTTCATTCCTTGATTTGGCCCTAGATCATTCCTTTCTTCTTGATTTTGAAACCCTAAAATTTTGGTTCTCATTTTTCTTTCAAAATCGGAGATGACGAAGGGGGAGAAGACGGCTTCGATGATGAAGCACCTTAGGTGGTCTCGAGAGCAGAGGGGGGTTGCCTCGGGGTCGGGCTCGTCGAAGAGCGATGAGATGGAGAGGGGGTTATTGAGGAAATGACCCAAACGGTGGAGACACCAATGGTGAGCGTAGGTGAGGGCGCGGGTGTATCTCAGGGGCATTCCCGAGAGATATGATTGGGTACACGTGTAAAAGAAAGCATGGGGATCGACCGGTGGTGGCCGAGGGTGTTGTTTTGGAGGCCAGAAAATCCGCTAAGGGTGTTGTTAGAGAGGTTTGGGTTGAGAGGGTGGCGGGTATTAGTGAGGACAAAGCCCGTATCTTGGGCGAGGTCTTTGGCGGGGACAAGGGTGAATTTGGTGAGGGTGAGACCCACGTGAGGGGAGAGGAGGATGTGAGGAGGGCCATGGGTGATTATGAGGTGTTGGCCTCCGGTGCGGTGGGCGCGGAGGAGGGTGTTGGAGTTGAGGCCACGAGGGCCAAAGACGTGGATATAGGGGCCACAGAGGCCATGGCTGAGGAGGAGGGGGGAGACGACGACAGGATGGATGATCCCTACGAGGCTGAGGCGGACACTCCCGGGGCTACACGAGCCATGGTATTTCCTCTATTTCCCTTTGCATGTTATTTTTATGTTAGATTTTAATAGTTTGATATATATTGGACTATGATGTGAGTAGGAGTAATGTATATTATGTGGATTTCTAAGGAAAGAGTGTATAGCTAAAAATAAATTGATCACGGTGGGATTTTGCATGTATGTGAGTATTGTATATGAGTTTTTAAAGGAAGGATAATTTTCATATGTATTTATTTTTACTTCAAAATAGACATGGTGGAAAAGAGAAATGTAAGCATAATATAGAAGATTTGGTGAAATAGCCTAGCATAGTATGGTTGCATGTTATATCACGGTGGGATTGCACGTATATGGTGTAAGGGGATAACCTTTACATGTTTTTAATCATGGTGGGGGTAAGAGGGAATAGGTATGCATGCATGCATGAGTCATAGGGTCTCTTTTCCATTTTTAAGAGGCAATCATAGTGGGTTTATATATGCATGAGCATGACATGTGTGTTTGGGGGAGGGACAATTTTTTATGCTTCACTTTCAATTTATGAACAGATACGGTTATTTTTAGTTTGTTTTGAGAGTTTGATTATGGGTTTTGATTGAAAAATGCAAATATGGAATGATTTAAATGGATTTGGTGTGTGAGTGGATGAATGAATGTGTAGAGAAAAGGATGCTTAGGTTTTGAAAGGTTTTTTTTTTATCTAATTTGGTAAGTGTGTATCATTTCTGTGATTTAAAGTTTTGGATTTGATGCATGAGTAGATGTATGGATGAATGAATGTATGGTTTTGAAATACGGTTGTTTTTTAATCGTATTTATATAGGTTTTGTAAATATATATGTATATGGAATGTGTATGTACATGTTTTGAGAATAAATGTTTTTAATAGGTATTTGAGGTTGAATGTAGCCACCCAAAACCCGGCCGGCGGCATGTTAAAACTAGCCGGCCCTTGCCTGGGGTAACCTTTTGATTCTGCTGGCTTGCTGCTGCTGCTGAAAGTCTCATGAGTGCCTGGTCAACTTTTAAAATCTGTAAAAACATTCTTTCCATGAACCAAGTGTCAAATTTGTTCATATTGTGCCCCTGCACTGACTTTCAAGCCCCTCTTGCTCTAATTGTCAAGGGCTACAACCCATCTAAGGTGGTTGAGAAAAAGGGAGAAAAAGAGGTGCGAGAAACCATGCTCGGCATAAAGAGAAGGGAGTCTAGGTGACTCTAAGTGTGAGAGCATGTGAGAGTGGAAATTTTTCACGTGTGTGTGAGAGTGGGGCAATTTTCCTTCTCAAATACGTGCGGAAGGGTATGAAAAAATAAGAGTAATAGGGGCAATTTCCTTTTGGTATGGGGCGCTAAGTGTGATATTTTAAGAAAATTAGATGCCGAAGTGTTTTGGAAAAGAAAAATTCAAGCTTATGCATAAGTGTGAACGGCATAAGAGAGTATTTTAATCCTTCAATTAACTTTTCAAGTGAGAGGGCAATGTTTCCAATCCTTAAAGTAAAAAAAATACCATTAAGTCCCTGAAGAGGGGCCCTTGTGGTCACCTATGTCCAACCCAGGATTACATTTGAAAGGTATTGGCTTTAGGTGTCAATTTCTCAAGTTCATGGCTCTCAAATGCTTGATCATATTATTCTAAACATGCTGGGAAATCAATGATTGTACCATGAATCAAGTCAAATAAGCTTCCTTTAGACATGCAGGACTTTAAATGAACTCATGTGAGTGTGTGTTCTGTTGTAAACATAGGGAAAAGTCTACCTTTGGTTGAAATTTTGCCTTTCCAAGTACACATAGTTCAATTTTAACTCCATTGCAAAAAATAAAAGAGGGCGGTGAATGGGATGAGAGTAATATCTTCCTTGGGGCAATTTTTAGAATTGTCCCAGTCTAGCATATGTCCTACTTTCTATGTCCCTCTGGCTTTCTTCTTTTTACCACTTCTTTATTTGGGTGGAGAGTACAGCCAACCGGGCGTGTACCCGTGTATTGGGTGGAGAGTATAGCCTTTTGTTCAGCGTATACTGTTTTTGTCGGCGATTGCGCCTTTGATAGAGAGTATAACCCGTTTGTTTGGGTGTTGTTTTGCTTTTCGGCCTCTCATTGCCTTTCTTTTTTTTGTTTTGTGGGGGGGGGGGGGGGGGGTTTTCTATTTTTTACCCCTGTTCTTTTTTGCTTCCCCTCTAGAAGTGTTTGTATGGTGCCAGAGCCAGTTTTAGGACATAGGCTAGGTCCAGGGTAATTCCTCATTTGATTTTGGGTTGATATAAATAAGAGCGAGAATAAAGGGGAGATGCTTTGGGGTTAAAAAATTGTCCCAGTCTACAAGGTAGGCAATTTTTTCTTTTATCAGGTAAACCAATTCCTAAGTCGTACTTGTGTGATGAAGGTGGCATGATTGGTGAGTATGAATTCAAGTAAAATACAAGTCATCTTTGAGAGTCTTACAATTCTATCATCAAGCACTAAATGCTGAAATTCATAGGAAGAAAGAATAAGATTTCTCAAGTATTAATAGTTTTATGTATGGAATTTCTTTTGATAAAGTGCATTCCATGAACCTGAGATTTCGACTCCTTCGGCATCCACCAAGCGGTAGGCATTCCCGGAGTAGGCATGGGTGATCACATAGGGTCCCTCTCATGTGGGTTGTAGCTTACCTTTTGGGTGGGCTGTCTTGATGGCATAATTTGCTTAAGTAACATCTCCCCAATTTTAAATTTTCTCTCTATTACTTTCTTTTCAAATGCCCTTACCACCCTCCTTTGGTAGGCTTGGGCATGGTCTTGCGGCTCTTAACTTCTTCTTTTTCCTTTTCCCCTTTTTGTTGATTTTTTTTTGGTTTGTGAAAGCATGCAAGGAAGCTTGGAATAAACAAATCTTTTGTTTTGTCTTTCCTTCTTTATTTTTTTTTCTAAGCATGTAAGCAAATATTTACATGAGTTTGAAAGCATAAGCTGATAAACAAATCTTTTTGACTTTTTTCTTGTTTTGTTACTTGAAAGCTGGAAACAAATATATACCGAAATTTGAAAAGCATGAGTAAACAAATCTTTTTATTTTTTTTTTAGTTTAGGAAAGTATGGAAACAAATATGTACATGAATTTGAAAAGTGTGAGTAAACAAATCTTTTTGATTTTTTTTTTTAGTTTAGGAAAGTATGAAAACAAATATGTACAGGAATTTGAAAGCAGATAAGCAAATTTTTTTTTTTTGTTTAAGAAAGCATGGAAAAAAATATGAACAGGAGTTTGGAATGAAAGGTGATAAGCAAATCTTTTTTTTGTTTTTTTTTTGTTTGAGAAAGCATGGAAAAAAATATGAACAGGAGTTTGGAATAAAAGCTGATAAGCAAATCTTTTTTATTTATTTTTGTTTTGTTACTTGAAAGCTGGAAAAAAATATGTACTTGAATTTGAAAAAGTGTGAAAGGCTTACTTGGGTGGATCAGTCTCGGGTTCATGGATCTGAACCACTTCTTCGAGTCGGCTAGCTTTTGGAGGCCGACGTACATCTGGAGAAGGTTTTGCAGGTTCAGATTCTTCTTCTTCCCTTGCCCTCTTGGGTTTTCATCCTTGACCGAGCATGTCTTTGGGTGAGTAGTTTTTCATGTTGTATGAGTACATCTCCCGCTTAATGTGCATGGCGCAGATGGTCCAGTTGCAGACTCGTGCTCCGTTAAAGCGCGCCTCTCCCCTGACAGATATGACTTCTCCGTGGTATGGGAAGCGAAGGCACTTATGTGGGGTATACAAGACAGCTTCAATGCTGTCGAGCCACGTCCTTCCGACGATTAGGGGGTGGGGTGACCGGATGTCAATCACCATGCAGTTGACGATGGTAGATACTAAGCCGATCTTGAGTGTGAGATTTACAAGTCAACAGATGTCCTTACGCGTGCTGTCAAATGCATAGATAAACTTGTCCGATGGCTTCAACTCGGGGACTTTACCTTTAAGCTTTTAGTAAGCAGAATGGGTTAGTATGTTGGTTTCTGCTCCCGTGTCGATGAGGATGTGTCTGAACTCCCTTCCTCCAAGGTCTGCGGTGATTGTGAGTGGCGCGGAGCGTGCCCCAGTTTTAGCGACTTCATGGGGGAGGAAGGTGATTAGATTGGGCTCCATGCGGTTGCTTACCGAGTTCATAGTCCCGGCTGATCCTTCGGAGAGGTGTCTGTTATGGTAGGGGGATCCTGGTGGGCTATCTCCTCTTGATTCGATACCTGGGTGCAAGGTCAGAGTAAACATATTGTGTAACACCCAGTTATTCTCGTTTTCATACCTGAGGCGTGCCTCTCCCCATATAGTTAGCACGTGGCCCATGAATGGTAGACAGAGGCACTGATGTCGTGGAGAGCAGATGGCCTGGATGCTGTCCAACCATGACCGTCCCAGCGTTAGCAGGTACCTCATGTTGATGTCGGCTACAAAGCACTCCACTTCACAGATTAGGGGACCGACGGCTAGCTCAAACAATCCGGGACCATAAATGGTCTTCCCGGAATTGTTGAATGCTTGGATGGTGGAGTGTACTGGCTGGACGAAAGGGCAGCCTCGTTTGGGCATCTGGTGATATGTGGGGCAAGTGACGACGTTCATCCCTGACCCTGGGTCAATGAAAATGTTGTTCAAGGGTATGGCCTGGAGTCGCCCGCAGACATGGAGGGGATACACTCGCAGCCTTGGGTCGGGGAGGTCTTTATCGGTAAAAGATATGGTCGTTGGACGGCAGGGGCTATTAACCGTGTCAGTGCTTTTGAAGGACCCGTTGTCGTTTAGATGCAGATCTTCCAAGGTACACTCCCCTTCCTCAGGTCCTTTACTTGCCCCTTCAGGAACCTCTTCGAATGGTTCTTCTTCTTCTTCTACTTCTTCTTTCGGCTTGACTTCTCCTAAGCCGCTGTTGTCCGATTCGATGTTGATCACGTTAACAATGGTCAGGGCCTATTCTTCTTCCTCACCACAGAGTATGGCAAGGTCATGATCGTTCAGGTTCAGATTGAAGGGTTCCTCCTCCCCTTCTTCTTCGGACTCCTCGGAAAAGCTATCGGTTGAGCTGTCCGAGTTGCTTGGCATGGGGGAAGGTTGCCTTCCTCTATTGATGGCATGGATCTTGGAAGTAGAAGCTTGGTTGTGGTCTGGCATGGGGTCAGAAAATATGCCAAGTGGCTTTGTAGTTTGATGAGGGGGATTGCCCTGGCTTAGATGGCCCTTGATCATAGCCCAGTCAAGGCGCCTGTCATCATTTAAATCATAAACAAAGTCATGAAAATGCATGCATTGTTATGTGGTGTGACCATGTTGTTGGTGATATTGACAGTAAAGTGTAGTGTTGGCCCATCGGAGTGGAGGCCTAGCCATGGGGAGAGAGATACTATTTGTTTCCACCATTACCTTAAAAATGTTTGTCAAGGTTTCCGGGAGTGGTGGATAGCAGTCTCTCTTTCCTAACCACCTTGGACCATAGGATGAAGGAGGGGAGACCTCATTGTAAGGGCTCGGTGTGGGCTGCCTGGGAATTAAGTTTTGTGCTCTTGGGGGAGCAAAGTAAGCAGGGGTAGTCCTAATTTGGCCCTGATTTTAGACTAGGGGATTTTGGATTATGGGGTTCTGTCGTATCGGCATGGGGGCGGGTACTGGTCGAGGAGTGAAATTATAAGTGGCTTGTCGAGGTGGCACATATCCGGATGAACCGTATGTATACTGTCTCGGAGCTGGTCCTCGATCGGGGACTCGCGCTCCGTTCGGGTAGAGTGTCAAAACTTGTGGTGTGATCCCCTCTACCGTGGGGGTTTGTGCCTTTCGCGATGGTTGTCCAACCCTATGGCTGATAGGTGGGGACGTGGGTGGGATTGCACAATGGGAAATCCTGTTGTGGTGGTCAATTAGAAGCTGGTAGCCAGTGCAGTCTCCATATGAAAGACTCGTACGAAGTTCTGGACTCAGGTTCTGCAACATCATGTCAATTTCTTGACATTCTGTGCAGACCGGTTCTGTGGACTAGGGTTCTCCACCTAGACACGTATTGTTCAAATTCCTCCCTAGGCCTCATTCTTTATACGGTTGGGTTAGAGATAGAGGGGGTCCTAATCCTCTGGTAACCGTAGCGGCCCAAAATTGTTTCTCTCTTACAGCCGAGAATTCAACAAATGGTTTACAGGGAGTGTGGAGAACCATTTTAGTGCTTCCCCTTCCAATGATTTTTGAAAAAGGAAAACGAGTAGGGGTTGGTTATCTAGAAAAGTTCAGGAATCTAGATAAAAAGCAGTTAAATTGACATCTGGGTCTCCACGACCATTATACCAGTGAAATTTTGGGATTTTAAATCCCTCCAGTAGGCTGACTGATGAGATCTGTCTCAAATTGTGTAGAGACATGTGTTTGGGAGCAGAAGGGCCAGTCTCGGAGAGGATTCTCTGGATAGTTTCATCTAATGTTTCTGCCTTGGGGGGACAGTTTAGTGGTCCCGAGTTGGATGTGGCCTGGTTGGAGCCTGGGGAAAAAGGTGTTGGGAATATTGGATTCGCGGGGGAAGGAGGAGTAAATGAAAATTAGGGGGGAGAAAATGAACTCGGATTGACCGAGAAACTGCGTGTTGGTGGGGTAAGAGGGGTAGGGTATGCCTTGGGGTTTATAGGGGTTTCCTGTTTCAAGGTTTTGGCTTGGCAAAGATCGGCCAAGGCATTGAATATGTCCTCTACCAATTGGTACCCTAGAGTAGCCATCCTCTCCTCTAGGAGGCTAAGGAACTGTTCGGTCTGGTTTTCCTGGTTGACTTCCTCCTCTACTATTTCATCTTGAGTGTACTTTTCCATGGTGTGGAATAGTTTGAGGTGTGAATGAATGCAAGTTTAAAGTAGTAAAGGGTGTGATAAAGCAGTAAAAGGTGTGCAATTGTTTGCGGTTTAAAGCAGTAAAGAGTGTGCTGAAAGAAGTAAAGGGTGCACAGCTGTGTGCGGCTTAAAGCAGTAAAGAGTGTGATGAAAGCAATAAAGGGTGATATGATAGAAAGTAGAGGAGGTTTTAACTTGGAAGGTGGAAAATTTTAGTTTTCCAAAAGGAAAAGGGGGTGTGGAACTTTTTTCGAGGTTTTGGAGGAGGCAGAAAAATGATTACCTTTTGTCGTTTTTCACGAGGGAGGTCCCACCGTGATCGCCAGGTTTATCGGTATCGTTTTTTCTGTGGCTACTCCGTTTGTTGGGGGGCCTCCGAAAAAAGGTCTTTTGGCGTGTATGGTGGTTTTTCAGGAATTTGGGTCTGAATGGGGCCTTGGGGGCTCAGTCAGATCGTCTCTCGGAAAGGGGGAAGGGGTGTGGTTCCTTGTTGAGGTGCCCGACAGCTCCTCAGGAGGATTTAGGGGTGGTTGTGATCGCCACCTGTTTTCTCAAAAAGTAGGAAAAGTTGGGTGTTGCTATTGATCGCCTTCGTGGGGGGATTCTGGATTCTCCGCTCTGAGATACGAGTCTGCCGCACACAAAGGTGAAAATGGGGAATCCTTTTCTGCTTCCGGGACCTTGACAAAGGGAGGTTTAAAAAGACAGGGGGTGAGGGAGGGCCGGCTAGTGGTGTTTAGCCGCTTAAAGAGGGACGACTAGTTGTGATTAGCCGCCTAGGTCCTGGTTTAATTTGGACAGAACATGGATAGGAAAAGGATTAGGGTTTGGACAGAGGTTAAGCTAAGTTTAACCTGGGTTTTGGAGAGTGGATTTATGTAGGGAATAGGTTTCTCTCTCACTTTCTCTCTCAAGGGTTTTTAAGGTAGTAGGTGTGGGGGTTTGATTGAGCTAGTGTATGATGGATTGGTATTGATGAGTGTTGATTATGAATTGGTAATGTTGAAGAAGAGTTGGGTGCCCCCTATTTATAGTAAAAATGGGACATGGGAGTGTCCACTGGACAATAAATCACATTGGATAATAGGGTGATTTGATTTGATCTCCCATTAGATCTTTGTTTATGACAATTGTCCAGGTGAGGGGCGGCTAGTTACAACTAGCCACCTAGTGAGGGGCGGCTACTCTCAAGATGCCGCCCCCATGATGATCTGCCAAGCGTCCAATCTCTGACAAGCGGTAGCTTGGGACAGTTACTAGGTGTAAGCCGTTAGAGAAGGGGTGGCCAAATAGAAGAAACCGCCGCAATCATCAGCATTAAATGCTATTTTATGTCGCATCTCTTGGAAGCGGTTGGGGGGTAGCTAGTATAAACTAGCCGCCCAAGGAGGGACGGCTACTTTGAAGTAGCCGCCCTATTCCTGCCCATTATATTTTTCTAAGTGTTGGGGGCCTGGGTTTCTCCTTCCGGTTTCTTTTCTAAAGGTGTTTTTCTTTTAGATTCCAAATATGGTAATTCTAAATACTACTTGAAGTATTTTCATTTCTTTTGGATGATTAAAATTGGGGTATCTACAACATGTCCTTCGCATGCACCGCCAGCTAGTGGAGGGCGGCGAGGGAGCCGGCCAGGCAACAAGAGGAGGTTCTCGAGATCCAGTTGGGGGGAAAGATTTAATTCCCGCATGGAGGAGAGGGTGCTTCGGTTTTGCGTGGTGGTCACAACGGAGGGCTGTTCCCCATCGGAGGAAGAGGTGCCCGACAAGATTGGGGAAGCTTGGGGGGAGGAGTTCTGGTCGATAGAAAGGTTTTTAGGGTGTGGAACTTTCATTGTGAAGGTTATGAACCCGCAACTCAGAGGCCTAATGGTGAGACTTGGAGTTACACAGGGAGCACGGGGCATCTTCGATTCTCAGCATGGGCACCAGAGTTCGGAGCCTCGCCGTCTGAAACCTTCCGGTGGCACCTGAGGCTGGAAGGGTTGCCTCTTCATTGGCAACATGGGAAGTGCCTGCGGACACTCTTGCCGAGCTTCAGCACGGTCACTGAAATCCGACGGCAGGGGATTGACCAAAGGAGAGTGGCATTTTCCAAGCTCACGCTGGTGTCGGGGATATGGCGGAAGTGGTCGAGGTGCATTGTGGTGGGGCACAGGAGGGAGGCTTACCAAATCCAGGTGGTGGCTAGGAGGACACCGGTGACGTCAGCGATGTGAATATTTGCTTTGGTATTTTTCTGAATGAGTTGAATACATTATCCACAAAAATTTAGGTATTTTGACTGAATAAGTTGAATAACCATTTACTGAAAGGTGTTGTTATACTCAATTTTGTTTACAGTCCAAAGTATAGTCATATATACCTCCTTAGAAATTTAATTAAGTATATATGTACCTCGTTAGATAATGTATATATCTCATTAATTATTTTCTTACACTTCCTAAAAATGGATTCAATTAACTCGAAATAGAGCAATATACATTTTTTTATCTAAGCATATACATCATTAGATAATATTTACTGTTTAAAAAAAAAAATAAAAACATGTGTGGTTTGGTAAAAATTACTTAAACTTATGAAACTCATTCTGTTTTCCTTTACTGAAACTTGTGCTATTTTGAGCAAGACAACATCCAGGCTCCAGGCCTCCAGAATTTTTTTGATAGGCTTTTGATGGATTAAGCCCAACTTGGTAATGAAAGCAAAAGGAGCGCCCATACACCATCTAGAATTCGGAAAATGATATATCCAACACCCATTGCAGCTTCAATTACAGTCCACACCGATTTTATCTTTTAAAACAATTAGACACTTTCTAATTGAAATACATGCTGTTATATGAAATAAAGTATATACTGAGATACATTAGTGTATTTTATTTTAAGTTGAATAATTGATAAAAAAATTGCACTATACACTATGACAGATGTTACGTTATCATATTGTATGGCTTTTGATGGGCTTTCATATGGATTAAGCCAAAATTGGTAATGAAAGCAAAAGGAGTGCTTGTACACCGTTTTGCAGCCAAGCTACAGCCCGACCCATATATTATGATAGTAGAGTATATATAGGGTTCTATCTTAGTATATGACGTAAAAAAAATTTCAAAAAAAAAAAAACCCAGGAATGAAATCTTGAGAAGATTTTCTAAGTTCAACAAAATAAACAGGAAGGCTGTTATCTAACAGAGATTACGAGATCTTTAAAGCATTTTTTTGGGGTGGAAGACACGCTATAAAACAGGATCATTTAGAGAAAGTATAGCAAGTGAAAAAAAAATGGCAGGTGTAAGACTCAGTAAAGAATGTGTTGCAGCTGTATTGCTGGTGACTTTCATTTTTGCCTCTGCATTTGGTACATATCTCTCAACCACTTCTTCTCTCTTACACATAAATGAAAAATTCTACACAACCTCATCAACAGCCCCTCGTGTTTTGTTTTTTTGAAAATATTTGTATCCCATCTAAAAGGTTATATATTGTTATTAAAAAAAAAATGAAGTATGTATTCCAACGAATTGTATGAACCTATAAAAAATATAAAAATCTGCTAATGAGACATATAATTGAGATATATGAGACTGTCGGAGAAGCTGTACACACCGATGTATGTTCATGATCTATGAATTTCTATGTAATGTGCAGTTGGCAAGGTGATTGGCAAGGTGAAGTGCATCGGGGACTGTGCTGTGTACACTGATTGCCCGACTGCTTGTTTTGTTAAGGGTTACTCAGGTGGCAAATGCATTTATTTCTCTTCTGGGCTTTATTGTTGCTGTAATCCTGTTGTGGTTCCTTGATTAAATGTAACAAAATAAAGAGAATAAAGAATAATGAGAGTTATCTATATGTAGGTGTACCTTCCTACATTGGAGTATTATGAGATCCATCTATGTTTTTTCTTTTTTTGATAAACCTGTATACAATTGCTACATCGATCTTATATCACCAAAGTTTTAAAAGTCTGAATATTACAAGGTAGAGGAAAAAAAATAGAAAAGCAAAATAAAAACATATACAATAAACAAACGCCGAAATGCGAGTAGAAGAGTTTTCTACCCAGTGCACTCGCTGCCGATATCCCTCATGCCATGATCTATCAAGACCCCTGTATCGCGCCCCTGCAATACATCTAATCTGGAATAAGAGCCAGAGTAGCTTCTCAAAGATTTTTGAAATAGAATCTCTACCCCAAACTAGAACTAATGTCACACTTGAACATCTAGTTTGTTTGGAAATTATTACAAAAACAAATCTAATTGATTTTTCTTGCAATGGAAGAGTTTGATCCGGATAGGTTATAACTTCTAACAATTGAGATATCATCAACTTATCTAACAATACAATTTGAAAACAATAGTCTTCTAACAGTTCACAAAAACAATCATGCCATCCAAAAAAATAGAACTGCCAGAAGAAACATAATATTGACCTCTCCTTTGGATGATAAAGCAAGATGCAACACTTGTAAAACGAAGAATGATGGTGCAATTTGGATATATAGATACATAAACTAAGAATAGATAACTATACTAATTATTCGTGTTATGAAACGTAATAATAAATTTTTTTTGTTTGGTTGACTATTGATAAAGGATTTATAAGAAAAATGATTGGACATGTGGACCTCTTGATTTATAAGCGGTATTGACAGTTGACTTGACATATTGACATGTGAGTCCCTTTATATCAGTGGAATAGATTAAGTAGAATAACACAATACCAGGGAGGACGTAGAATACAAATACCAGTTATTCCCCCTATTCTAATATAGTTGTACCCATTTATTCTTTCAACCCAAACAGTTTTTTGGGATTATTCTCCCTCATGTTCCATCCTATTCTCTCCCTATTCCGAAGTGTAATAACTTAGGAAACCCACATCTTCAAATACATACATTTAAAATGAAAGCACAGACCATAAAAGGATAATGGTGTTCTCTTTGGAATTGTCTTTTTTATTGAGGTAGCATTTAAAAAGAACATTTCACTTAAAAAAATTTAATCATACAAAAATACATAATATTTTTAGATTTGTAAAAAATCCATTTTTCATCATTTATAACCTTTTTTTTTTCTTTTTTTTGAAAAAAGCTAGGATCATGTGAAGTGTTTGTAAATGAGTTTGGGTTAAGTATCCACAAAAAGCCAAAAACAGAAATTCCGAATGTGACATGGCCAAACCTATTTCCAAACACTACCCAGAGAACCCTTTTGGGACCAATTTGATCTTATTCTGCTTCTCTACCCTCACCTAGTCTCAGAAAATCCAATGTCCTAGTATTGCTACATTTTTTCTGTAATTAAGCATATCTTTATACCAGATCTAGAGTAAAATGGTAAAGATTTTTTGATGTCCCAGTACTGCTATTGGGAGATTTGATTGAGAAAGTCCTCCTTTTGATGTAATATTAACCTATAATCATGTTAATTATAACTATTATTCAACATCTATCAGACAAGAAAATACTAGTTCAATGCCTCTGTTTTCCCATTCATTGATCCACTGACTAGCATGGCTTTCTTAGTGATAAAATGTTCATAGTCTAAGAGATATTGCTTTCAGTAATCATATCCCAATTTATCCTCCATCAGACTATCATTTCTTTTTGTCACATATTTCATATATTCTTCAAATGTTACAATGCACGTAAGCTTATTATGTTCGATCCATGTCTTCATCTCTCTGCAATTTACATCCATACCCACATCCACACAGCATTCACACCACAACAAACATCAAATTGGTCCTTTATTTTGTGAATCATTCTTCATTATATATTCCCATTGAATAAAATCCAAACTACAATTGATTATCTTTTATATTCTCACACATCCTCTTCGTATCTTCACACTCCCTGCACCCACACTACTAACTCCCTGAGTTCACCACTAGTGTTACTTTTATTTTTATGTGCCTGTAATGGAGAAGTGTTTTTGGTGACGAAATACAATTTTAAAGCTTAGTACCATACTAACTTATGCAAATTTTGAGTCCAAAACTATTACAAAGTCATCTGCTGTTAAAGGTCTAATTATGCCTTCTCTTCTCCCATAATATTTTTTAGTTAAAGACTAAGCTCAATAACCACTGAAAATATCATTGATGTTTGTTGTGTGATGTATCATGAATGTATCTCCCTGCCTCTGCAAGCATGTTCCAGTTCTTTAACACTGAAAATTAATAAAATAAAATAAAATCTTCGTGACATAAGTGATTCAAATCCAAAAGAGCAATTTAGTTCACTTGCAGAACCAACTTTACAAAAATCATTACAAATCCCATTCTTTTTTTCATGATAGGTAACAGAGGAGTTTAGTGACTCGATTCGCCACATACATAAACAGTGAATAAGTTTAGTGACTCAATTTGCCAACTGACATAAACAGTGAATAAGGGAGAATAACACTTATTCACTGTTTGTTTGGCGCGGATAAACTCCAATAGCTATGCCAGGATAAGCTAGGATAAGACCTGATAACTATTCTAATAAAAGGTAAGAATAGCTTATCAGGGCTTATCTATTCTTGAAAATAAAAATACTCTTCACCATCATTACAAAAAAAATTTCTCACTTACTTTAACAAATCCCAATGATACACCCATATTTATTAATGACCATCTGATCAATGGACCAATCCACCCAGAATCCATCAGGATTGTCCAAAATACAAAATAAAAACGAGTTAATTCTGACCATCTAAAATCCCCACTGAAAATTATCATTTGCTTCCACGTGTACAACCAAAGTCCCATCCAATTAAACACCCACCCATTTTGTTGGTTTTCTTCCCCCATCGACTTCTTCTCCCCCACTTCGTCTCCTCTGAAAAAACCAAAACCCTAGGAATGACTGTGATTTGATCTCTTCTTCACCATGTCCATCCCGTGAATGTAGGCGTCTGGTTCTACGACAATTATACTTGTGACGAAGTTGGATTGCGCGATAGTTGGAAAAGGCGGCGACGCATTCAGACGACTACATCCACCTCATCGTAGAACCAATTTGAGGTAAATAATTCTGCTGCGACGCCATCTGATGGTCTGTGCTATGATCTTATGCTTAACTTGCTGTTCGATTTGAGACCCTCATGTTTATTTTGGAGATTCATATGGTTAATGAGTTTTTTTTTTTTTTTTTGTATTGTTTATATTGGGGTACTTGATCTATATCTTTCCCCTTGTTTCAGTGATGCGTTGATTTATTTTGGGTCTATTTGTGTTGTTAAAGTCCAGATGATTTGGGTTCTGGTTAGGGTTTTTGTAGATTTGATTATGGTTTCCATAAATTGGTTGTTGGTTGATTTTTTGAACATTTTTGAATGTATGTCTACCCACCAGTGTTTATAGTATTCATTAGTAGATAGGCCCACGGCCAGCATCCATTTATATTCTATTAAAAAGATTTTTGGTGATGCAAAAGAACTATCATAACATTTAGCCAAAACCAAGTCATTCAAAGAAAAAAATAATAGAATCATATAATAAATGATTTCTGTGGGTAGATCTAAAAAGGGTGAGAACCTGAGGATTTTCTATGTTCGAATAATATATTTATATGAAATTGACTGGGTTAAATTGATATTTTCATCATGTTCCATTGTGTGATATTGCTATGTAATATTTGATTCAGGGGAGTAGTTCATAGGAATGTTCTTCATGGGGTTACTGTAAGTGAATGACATGGTATATATGATATGTTACCATATTTCATATAATGATATATGTGAACATGCTTTTAAATATGATTTGGATTCTAAACTGGTTAATCAGTATTCCATATATATGTTGTAGTTAAATTAATAGGTTATGTCACGCCCCAGGGCGGCCGTCCCCGGGACGTGGCAAGTGTATATATGATATCAGCAGTCTATACAGGAGGTCAATAATATACTCTAAACAACACCAAAAATGACAACACAGACAAAAGCAGAGCTGACATGATATATATACACAAATAGCGGAAGCTAAAGACTGAGTCTGTAAATCAAAAACATATTATAGACTCGATACATAATCAACTGTCCTGTGAGAGCCAATATATACAATGACATCCAATATAATACAAACAGGTGCCCAAGCACATAATATAATACGTACAATCAAAAAGGGATGCTGATGGCCTCTAACACTCGCGGGAACGTGGCGCTGCTCCGCTACTGTTGAAGTCCCTCGGGGAGCTCCTCCTTCAGATCCGACTCAGTGATAACTGGAGAAAAATATGCGAGGGGTGAGCCACACGCTCAGTGAATAGCACAACCCATGCATCACAATTCATATTAACATCAAAAATTATTCAAAGCCTCAAAGTGGCAGGAACTACACAATCCAGTGGGTCGCTACAACGCCGACCCACCATACCCTCACCCTCACCCTCCAATAGGTGACATGGCTATGGGGATTGACTAGGCTGTTAATCACCCTTGGTCCACCGATAGTCTCTCCTCACTCCGTAGCTCGCCTGGTCTACTCCCACAATTCAGCACAGTCCGAAACCAAATCAGGAGGTGCCTACTGATGGGAGCCCTCTGTCAGGACGGCCTGTCTAACACTGGGGCAGTCTCTATACGGATCCAACGAAGGGAACAGAAACAGCCTACCCACACGTATACGATCCAATCGGATCCGTCGGCAACATCTTCCTAACAATTTAAATGTCATGAATTCTTCAGAATTCCTCCAGGGCGCATAACTACGATGCGGGGAAGCCTGTATTATAACCTCATGGTTATAATATTCACTAAGCATGCTCATTACCAATAACTCACATTTGATTTAAAATAAATTAAACTAAATGGGACACATGCATAGGTCAAGGCTTCCTAGCATGAAAATATGGTATCAGGATGCATGGCTCATACACATATCCTAAGGGTGCAAGTCCCTAACATACAAGGTCTAGGGTGGCATGCATACTACATAACAATCATGCCTGCATGCATTACATATTATACAAGTTAATATTAAACTATGGTGCCCCAGGGGAGGACGATACACGCCTAAAAGCACATACGCCTCCCTACTGGGTTGGATTGTCCCACTCACCAATACCTGGGTCGTCGCGTGACCGTCCGTCAAGATCTGCAAGACAGGGTATTTAACACGGTGAGTAAAATACACAAATACATACTAAATACATACAAAATACACTGAAAGTACCCAACACTCGGACAAGCGTACATACGGCCCGTACGCACGCGAGCCCGAGTGCCCCGACTCACTCCCGCACCCCCGGGCAGCCATGCGCATGGCCACCCGCACGCGCACGCACGGGTGCGCACGCACGCACGCAAGCTCGAGCCCCGGGCGCACTGCCGCGCCCCAACCCGCGCACCCAGATGCGCTGCCCCGCCTCTGCCCGCACGCCCAGACCCGTCGCACGCCGCGCGCACGCTCGCGCGTGCCCGCGCGCACTGCACGTCCAGCCCCGGGTGCATCCGCGCGCACTGCGCCCCAACGCAGCACCTCGCGCGCACAACCGCACGCACTGCGCCCCAGCGTAGCACCTCGCGCGCACGCCCGCTCGCCTCCCCGCGCACACCGCAAGCAACGCGCCCCTGCGCAGCGCTCCGCGCGCACGCCGTGCACTGCGCCCAGCGCACCCGACCGCATGGGCCCACCGAGCCCGACAGCACGCGCCCAGCGCGCCTGACCGCAGCTCGCCTGCCTGCGCCTGCCTGCCTGCGCGCGCAGGCTCGCGCGCACGCGCGCCGGTGAGCCCGCATGCACCCGAGCCAACCCTAACACCTCCAACAGCCCCCTCCAACCACCCAACAGCCATGCATAACCAAAAACACCTCCTAACATGCATCTAAACAAGAAAAGGAAGAAAAGAAACTCACCCAAGGAGAGGAAGAGAAGGGGAGGAGATCAGGTGCTCTTCGCACACCGATTTGCCACCTCCAAGACCACCACCACCAAGATCTCCACTCAGCCAAGGAAGGGCTGAAAACAGGGGAGAAAAGAGGCTATGAGAGGGGGTCACACATGAGGGAACTCGAATCCGAGACCATGGATGGATAGATCGGGTCCTCACCTTTCTTTTCTCCTTCTAGGGTTTCTTGATCCAACACTTCTAGCTAGGTCATATGGAGGAAATAAAGAGGGGGAGAGAGAGGTTTGAAGTGGAGAAGATGATGAATAGTGGGGGGGGGGGGGGCACTATGTCTAGGCGTGGGCTTAAAGGGGGCCACACCACACACACACCACTCACACACTCACACTTAAAGATTAATTAGGCTTAAGTGAGGTTTAGGTTAGGTTTAGGGGCACTTTGACTTGGGTCAACCCAACCACACTAGAAGACAAAAGAGTTGACCAAGTCATGGGCCCACATTGACCAAGTCAAGTCTCCCAATGACTTTTCGCTCGGTCAAAACCCGGATACGATTCGGAACTGTAAAATTCTGAAACGTTACCGGAATTCGATGAAATTTTCGTGAGTGGCTTGAAATGGCACCAGGACACATAATATGCAGTTAGATTTTCAATCGGAGTCCTCAAACTCAGGATGATAGCTAAAAGTCCAAGATTTAGCTATTCCGATCGAAAAACGAAAAAGCTGAAAAACTGCCAGAATGCTCCAATGGTTACCAGAAGGCTAAAAAGTGACACATATATAACAGGTTATCAATGAACATTGGGTAGGTGTGTTATTTCCTCTCTTTCTTGTTACATTACAGTGGATTTCTTCTCCAATTCATTGTCCATATTTCATCCCTCACAATATTGCTAGTATATAACCAACCCCCATTAAGCATCTAATCATATTTTGATGCCTTTATCTCTTGTTGTATATGTCAACAATAGAGTAGTTGAATAACCAATAAAAACATATATGTATTTGTTCTCCTTTGTGATTGTTATTACCATTCGTTTAATTTTAGGCGTGACTTCTAATTATATGTTTGTTGAAGGATACATTTCCCTTTGCATCTCTTGGACTCATCTATTATAAAAGGGTGAGAACCAAAAGATCTGAATAATATATTTATATGAAAATTGGCAAAGAACAAAGGGATATTTTCATCATGGTGCATTGTATGGTTTTGCTATGTAATAATTGATATGAATGAGTAGTTCTGTTATATATGTGTTACTTTTAACCTTCTGGTAACCGTTGGGACATTCCGGCAGTTTTTCGATTTTTTTTGTTTTTCGATCGGAACCGCTAAAATTTCAGGCTTTTAGCTATCACTCTGAGATGGAGGGCTCCGATTGAAAATCTAACTGCATATTATGTGTCCTGGTGCCATTCCAAGCCGCTCACGAAAATTTTGCCGAATTCCGGGACGTTTCAGAATTTCGCAGTTCTGTGGCGTATCTGGGTTTTGACCGAGCGAGAAGTCATTGAGAGAGTTGACTCGGTCAAAGTGAGCCCATGACTTGGTCAACCCTTTTTGTTTTTTTGTGTGGTTGGGTTGACCCAAGTCAAAGCTCACTTAAATCACCCTAACCCTCTCTTAAACCTAATTAAACCTAGGTTAACACTAATTAGAGTGTGTTGACTTATTTAAGTGAGCTAAAAAGGTTGCCCTACACTATTCATCATCTTCTCAAATGCAATTTCTCTCTCCCCCTCTCTCAAAAACCTTCATTTGAGCCACCTAGGGTGCTTGGACCTTAAAACCCAAAACATAGAAAGGTTAGATCCGGTCCCGATCTATCTACCGGTAGTTTCGGATTCAAATTCCGAGGTGTTTGACCCCCTCTCCCCCCCTCTTTTCTCCTCAGATTTTGGCCCTTCTTTGGCTAGGAGGAGATCTTGGTGGTGGAAGGCTTTGGGGAGGCATTTCGGTGCAAGAGGAGCTTCTGGTTCCCTTCCTTTCCTCTCCTCAGATTTTGGCCCTTCTTTGGCTAGGAGCAGATCTTGGTGGTGGACGGTTTTGGGGAGGCAATTCGGTGCAAGAGGAGCTTCCGGTTCCCTTCCTTTCCTCTCCTTCCTTTGGGTAAGCACTCTTTCCTTCCTTTTCTTGTTTAGATGCTTGTTAGGGGGGGGGATTTGGGTGTTGGTGGCTGTGGGGGGGGGGGGGGTTGGTGGCTGTTGGAGGCCATTGGTGGCCGGATAGAGGAGGTAGGGTGGCTCGGGCAGGGTGGTTGGCTGTCTCGGGCAGGTTGGCAGCACAGGCAGCAGCACAGGCGGCAAGCAGAGCAGCTGGCAGGTATAATTAATGAACATCTGAATTGCTTGCTGGAACTATACGCCAAATCAATTCTAAGAGAATTATGGGTTGTAGAGTTGTTGCCATATCTTAATGTTGGACCTGCAAATATCATGGCAAGTGTTAGATTATATGTGTCGCGTATTACACGCGTAACTCTTGTTTACTTGTATATAAAGGGATTAAACTCTAAGTAGAATACAAGGATTCCCATTATTTTATTTTTTTATTCTAACATGGTACCAGAGCCACCACCTCCAAAACCATAAAAACTTTTTTTTTTTGAATCCTTCATCGCCGTCGTCCGCAGTCACCGTTGCCGCCGCCGTCGTGCCCTTGCTGCTGCCCACGCGCTGTCCCTGCCTTGCCGCATGCATTGCCTTACCGTGCCGAGCACACCCTGCCCTGCCGTGCTCTGTCACGCGCACTGCCCTACCGCACCTCGTGCAGATCCGCATGATCCCAGGATTCTCAATATCTTGTATGCGCTACTCCTACCCGCACTTTCGCCAGTGTGTCCGCATTTCCTGCGTGATTGTGTGCGCGCTGTCAAGACGCGCAAACGCGTCCGCATTTCCCGATGCCTTGTCCCCGCCACCTTGTGCACGCGTTTTCGCCAGCTCGTGCAAGCGGTCGCGTAATCACCGCGCTCTTGTCCCGCACGCGGTCCCTGGATTTATGGGATTTGTCTTCGTGGGTGTTTTCCGCACCACCCGGGAGCGCCACCAGCGCCACGTGCCAGCGCCCACACCAGCGCCCACCGCCCTCTACCATGGCCCACCGTCCTCTACCGCCGCCAGTGACCGCCGGTTGCCGTCCATCACCATCGGCTGCCCTCTGACCATCTCTTGCAACCTCCGATCGCCCTCCGACCACCTCCAATCGGGCTCCATTGCCTCCGGTCGTGCTCCGGCAGACCTTGGCCACCTTAGGCAGCCCTCCTCCTCCTTCGGTCGCGCTGCGGCCGCCCTCGGCCACCTCGGGCAGCCCTCCACCGCCTTCGATCAAGCTCCGGCCGCCCTCTGCCGCCTCCAGTCGCCCTCCGACCGCACTCGGCCATCTCGGGCAGCCCTCCGTCACCTCCATCAGCGCTTTGACTGCCCTCGGTCACCTTTGGCATCACTCAATTGACGTCGGCCGCCACCTCGGGTTCTTCAAAACACTAAATCATCCCTACATCACTATTTGGAGGTCCGATTAAGGTGCTCCAAGGGTCCGTTTCGATAGATTTTTCGTTCTCTACATCATCATTTGGTTTTTAGCCTAAAAGAAAATGTCTGCTATCAGTCCTCCTCAGACAAACCAATATTCTATGGTGTCTCGTCAGCCCACTTCTTTTATCTATGAGGGCATCCTAGGGGCCGCTCCTGCTATGAAACGCCATAGACCGAAAGTCGAAGATCTGCCAAAAAGCTTCATTGACTGAAAAGACGAGGACATCATCTGAATCTTGTTGCCGCTACGACTGCTACTTTGATTGGCTCAGTTTAGCCACACTCGGATAAGATTGACCTGATTTTGCAGTAGTCTCTTCCTGGTTCTTCTACTCCCTTTGCCTTGTCTTCTACTACGGGTACTTCTGCTTATTTGATCTTTGATTCTGGTGCCTCATATCACATGACGCTTGATAGTTCTGTCCTCACTGCATGCTAACCTGCACTCACACCTACTATACCTTTGATGCATACTGCTAATGGCTCTCCTTTAGTCATCACGTAGTGTGGATCAATCACCAACACATCTCACCCTACTAGCCGCCTTTCATTACCATTTATTTTGCATGCTCCTGAGCTTTGCATGAATCTTGTGTCTATTAGTCGATTGTGTGATTCTTGATTCACTGTTACCTTTAACTCTTCTAGGTGTTTTGTGTAGGATTAACGTTCAGGGCAGAGGATTGGTGTTAGTCGTAGGATTGATAGACTATATTATGTGGAGTATCTTCATCTTCTAGTACCCGATCCCTCAGTTTTCTGTTGTACTATCACCTCTGATACTGACTTGTGGCATAAAAGGTTAGGTCATGTTTATGAGTCTCGTCTTAAAGACCTTATTCAGTCTGGTGACTTGGGTCGTGTTTCATTTTCTCCTCTTTTTGTCTATGAGAGTTGTAGACTAGCCAAACCTGTTGCTACTCCATTCTAGTCTAGTAATCATCAGTCCTCTAGTCCATTTGAGCTAGGTCATTTTGATATCTGGGGTCTTTCTCATATCATGTCAAAGAGTGGTTTTTCGTATTATATGAGTTTTATTGATGAATATTCTTACTTTACCTATATTTGTTTATTGCGTCGTCGATTTGAGGTCCCAAAGATATATGAGGTCATTACCACTATGATTTACACCCAGTTTCAAACTCGTATCAAGACCTTTAGGTCTGATTGTGCTCGATAATATATCTCTTCCACGATGCATTCTCTTCTTCAATCTCATGGCACTCTCTTCCAGCAATCCTGCCCTTATACTCATGAGCAAAATGGTGTTGCTAAAAGAAAACATCACCATATTCTTGACACTGCTCGTTCCCTCTTAATTTCTTCTTCAGTCCCCAGCACATTCTGGGCTAAGGCTGCTCTTCTGTCTATTCATCTTATCAATATTACTCCCTCATTTGTCCTCTCTGGTATAACTCCTCATGAGCGCCTTTATTCCTCCAAACCTGATTATAGCAGACTTCGCACTTTTGGATGCACTTGTTTAGTGCTTCTCCCTCCTCATAAACGCACCAAGTTGATCGCTCGGTCAGTCAAGTCTGTATTCTTGAGAATTAGTTTCGAACACAAGGGATATCATTGCTACGATCCTCTTGGAGATCGCTTTTGGCTCGCTCATCATGTGTCATTTGTCGAGGATGTTCCATATTTTTTTTCTACACCCACTGCATCCTCTCCTCCTGCGCCTTCTCCTGTTCATGCCTCTCCTATTGAGTCTCTACCTCTTCTCAGGCCATCTGTTTTGCTTGAGCCCGCTCCTAGCTCTACTCTCCCTGAGTCTCCTCTTGGCACTCCTACTGCTAACTCTCCTGGTTCTTCGTCTCCTCTTAGCACTCCTAGAGCCAACTCCCATTGTCCTTCTTGTTCTCCTCCTATTGTGCCTCCTCTTGCTCCTCCCGTAGATGACTCCACTGGTACTCCGTCTTCCACAGCTGACGCACCTCTCTCTGATGTGTATCCTCGTCCCTCGACTCGCTACCCTCAGTGTGAGCGTCATCTACCTGCCCGCTTCAGTTTTGACTCTAGACCACCTGACCGATTTGGCTTTGCATTCGTGAGTACCTATTATCCTGAGTTCCAGGCCTATCTCACCGCTATACATGCCCATCGTGAGCCCCGATCTTATCGAGAGGCAGTCGAGTACCTTGAGTGGCAGCAGGCCATGGTAGAGGAGTTTCAGGCATTTGAGCAGACCCAGACTTGGGATGTTGTTCCCCTTCCGGATGGTGTTACTCCTATTAGCTGTAAATGGATTTCAAGATCAAGCATCGCTTGATGGTTCCATTGAACGACAGAAGGCTCGTCTTGTTGCCAGAGGTTTCACACAGGAGTATGATATTGACTACAAGGAGACCTTTGCTCCCGTTGCTCAGATTACTACTGTTCGCACCCTTCTCGCTGTTGCAGCTGTTCGTCGCTGACCTCTCTTTCAGATGCACGTGAAGAATGCTTTTCTTCACGGTGATTTATCTGAGGTTGTTTATATGCCGCCACCTCCAGGTCTCAACACTCCACTGCAGCATGTTTGTTGTCTTCGACGAGCTATATATGGTCTCAAATAGGCACCTCGGGCCTGGTTTGAGCGTTTTCACAGCGTTATTCTGGCAGCTGGTTTTGTTGAGAGCCTCCAAGACCAGTCTATGTTTGTGCGATCCTCATTAGCTGGGTAATCCTTCTTCTATATGTTGATGATATGATTATCACTGGCGATGACTCCGCCGGTATTACTCTGGTCAAGAATCACCTCAGTCAACGATTTCAGATCAAAGATCTCGGTACTCTTCGCTATTTTCTTGGTCTCGAGATTGCACAGAGTGATCGTGACATTTTTCTTTCTCAACAGAAGTATACGGCTGACATTCTCAAGCGCGCTTCCCTCTCAAATACTCACAGTGCAGATACCCCTCTTGAGCTTCATGTGAAGCTTCATCCTACAGATGGTGAGCTCCTCCCAGAACCAACTCGATACAGACAAATCGTTGGTCAGCTTGTGTATCTCTGCATCACCAGACCTGACATTGCTCATGCCATCAGTATTGTTAGTCAGTTTATCTTGACTTCTCGATCAGTGCATTATGGTGCTCTTATGCGTATTCTCATATATTTACGCGGTACTACCACCAGATCGATCTATCCGTCGTCCTCTTCGACACTGGTTCTCAGGGCCTACACTGATGCTGATTGGGATGGAGATCCGACCACTAGACGGTCCACCACTGGGTTCTGCATATTTCTTGGAGATTCCATCGTTTCTTGGCACAGCAAGAAACAGGAGGTTGTTTCACTATCCAGTACTAAGGCTGAGTATCGAGCCATGGCCATCACCACCAAGGAGATTGTTCATCTTAGACGTCTCTTGGTGGATCTAGGAGTTACTATGACTGGTCCTACTCCTCTTCATTGTGATAACCGCTCTGCTATTCAGATTGTCATCAATCCAGTTTTTCACGAGAAGACCAAACACATTGAGATCGATTCTCACTTTGTTCGTCAGCACTTTCTTGCAGGGGCAATATCGCTTCAGCATATTTCTTCTATCAAACAACTTGCTAATTTCTTTACAAAGTCACATCCAGTTCCTCGATTTCAGTTTCTTGTTCGCAAACTCACTTTGTATGATCCACCGTGAGTTTGAGGGGGCTGTTAGATTATGTGTTATGTCATTATACGTGTAGTGTATTACACGTGTAACTCCTGTGTACTTTTATATAAAAGGATTAAACTCTAAGTATAATACAAGGATTCCCATTATTTTCATGGCAAGTATTAACATCAAATGCATTAGTTTCATATATGAAAGGTGATGTATGTGTTAATGTAAATTATTTTTTGTGGCACTCTATCCACTTTGATCAGTCATATGATATGAAGATTATTTCTTTCAGGGAACAATGAAGCTGGTCTCAGCTTAATCATCTATGACATGAATCGACATCTCTATAGAAATTAGTTCAGTTTTGATAATAAAGCACACGGTCCATCCAAATGTGTTCTTGGCCGAACTTGAAGAGATGATTGTGTAACGCCCTAGGCTTACATAGTAAAAAATTATCCGCTTTGCTCCTAAATGGACTCACGATTTTAAAACGCGTCTTGGTGTGTAAGAGTTGTGCTTACATATAAGCATAGATCATCTCCTCCCATTAAGCGATGTGGGACTAAACACCAAACCCTCACCCTCACCCAATCCATGGGCCTCTTGGGACTGTTGGGCCTTCCCCTCAATGGGCCGGGCATCACAATCACCCCCCCTAATGGGACACACGTCCTCGTGTGGGGCCGCACCCACCATCTCGAAATGGACAAACTCTGATACCGATTGTAACGCCCCTGGTTTACACAGCAAGAAATTGTCCGCTTTGCCTCTAAATTGACTCACGGTTTTAAAACCCGTCTTGGTGTGTAAGAGTTGTGCTCACATATAAGCACAGACTATTTTCTCCCATTAGGTGATGTGAGACTAAACACCAAACCCTCACCCTCACCCAATCCATGGGCCTCTTGGGACTGTTAGACCTCCCCCTCAATGGGCCGAGCGTCACAGATTGTTGGTATGACATTATGTGGAATTCTATCTGTTGAAACGTGAACGATCCCAGATAATATATGGATATCAGTTCAGTTTAATAAATAAAGTATAACATGTAAACATAGCATCAATTAAAATATATTTTAGTTTGTAATAATAGGTGTTTAATTGAACCTTAAAAAAAAACTGGCCATAACACAGTGTGTGTGTTTGGCTATGGAAACTTCTACCTTATATTGTCACATGGTTAGAATTAATTTAGGACAATTCTAACCAATTTTTTATGGAAACTCACCCTCACCTAATCCATGGGCCTCTTGGGACTGTTGGACCTCCCTCTCAATGGGCCGGGCGTCACAGATTGTGGGTCTGACATTATGTGGAATTCTATCTGTTGAAACGTGAACGATCCCAGATAATATATGGATATCAGTTCAGTTTAATAAATAAAGTATAACATGTAAACATAGCATCAATTAAAATATATTTTAGTTTGTAATAATAGGTGTTTAATTGAACCTTAAAAAAAAAACTGGCCATAACACAGTGTGTGTGTTTTGCTATGGAAACTTCTACCTTATATTGTCACATGGTTAGAATTAATTTAGGACAATTCTAACCAATTTTTTAAGTTGGCTGGTTTTCATGATTGTAGGCATCCTTTCCTTGTCATCTTTGGTGAGCTTCTCCAATTTAAAGTTCAGATTCTGTACTGTTGCTGCAGACACACACCAACAAGCATATTAAAAAAAACATTGAAATTTACTATTTCTGATTTGGATGCTCAACTAATTCAAGTTGGATTCATTTGAAAAATGGACAGTTCCATTATAAGAATAACCCGTTCCTTTCTATCACATCACGAATTTAATTAGACGATCAACACTCTCACTCTCATTCTAGTGATCTATACAAGACAGTTGAGATCACATGTTAGAATTTCAAATCTACACTTAAAGCTCAATTTTCAGTTTTGTGGGGTAGAGAAATAGACCAGGTAGAACATGCAACCCCCCTAAAAAACTAAAAAATAAAAAAATAATAATGAATGCGTTATCATTGCATTTTATGTTGCACCTTCATTGGGATTAATTTTGTGTTTCTTTGTGTCCCCATCGCCAGTTGTTAGCGACAACTGAATAAAAAATCTAATCTTTTCTCTTGTAGAAGCTACTCTCTTGGGTCAATAATGCTAGCTTGATTGAGGAAATACCTCTCACATCCTATACTACCTATGCCCAATATTTCCAACTTACATAATTCCAATTATAGTGCATTTTGTTCATCTTGATTTGGATGCCTTGCACATGCATTTTGGTAGTTCCTTTTGGGTACAGATTTTGTATTGGATCTTCTCACGATTGATGAAGTTTTTGTTGATGCATTTCCATTGTTTTGTGTGGTCAGTATGGTTTGGAACCATTGTTAAAAGAAGCATATTTGCATCACAAGAAAATACCCAAATGCTTTACAGGTCAGACATGAATGGGGGATGCCATTTCTTGATAAAGATGACTCTCATTTCACTAATTGTTTGTGCTTTCACACATCACACACTTCCAACGCTACGTTTTTAGTTACTAGTTTTTCGTGTCTTGTTTGAACTTGAATTGCTTTTTGGGGGAAAATGCATACAGAGAACTGATTGCACTTTTTGCATGTTAAAGTTTGGATTTGAAATCCCTTGTTGGTATGCCATTAAGTACATTATTTGGTGGGGCAGTCATAAGGGACAATTGGTTGGGGATTTTCTAGTGAGATCTGATGCATTAGATTTTACAAGGTGCTTGTATATTTAGGGACATTGAAACTTTTATAGCCCTTTTGGATGTGAGATTGAATAGCTGAGATATTTTATAATAGTTTGAAACTCATATTTTATACTTCTCTCTTACATCAGAATTTGAAATTCATTCCAAGTTTTATTAGGTAAAAATGGTGTGAAATAGCCTTTTCAAATGGTTGATTATCATTAACATGAACAAAACAGGGCATGGGTGAGAGAGCTGGTATTTTCGGTTATAATATCCATGAACTCAACCCAAGTTGATCTTTGAAAATTTTATATAAGTTATGCTTGTTATGTAACCAATTTTATATTTGGTTAGTCATGCATCTTCTTTTAAATATCATTTTTTTCCGAGAGTTATATGTTTGATAATACAAAAGAGAGGAATTGGGTGATTGATGTTTTTATTTTCTCATTAATAATTCATGTTAGAATATTTACATTATTCTATATTTATTTATACTGGTAGATAAAAGGAATATAAATCATAATCCCTCTTTTAGATAGACTAGTTAAACCATTATTTGAGGATATAAAAATAAAATTCTTATAGCAAAGATGTTTTCAACTTATTAGAATATTAATTATTTCAGCTTTATACCATGATAATGATGATTATATTGATATTTATTAGTATTTACCACCCTTAAAGGGGCCTTTGGGGTAATCAAGTTTTGCTGGGGTTATGTTTGGGATTGGGTATGTCAATATTGGACTACCCTGATGGGGGCATATTGGTGTAGACACCAATTAATAAGATCAATTAAGATTTTATCTTAATTAATTATATCTCCTAAAATCTGTAACTAAGATTTTTTTTGTTCTCCATAAAAGAGTTCTTTTAGTCTATCTGAAAGAGGAACACCCCCGTTTGGGTCACGGAATGGAGGAGGAATAAAAAGGAATATAAGAGAATAAGCCTAAAAAACTGTTTGTTTACAAGTAATAAGTGAGTATAACAATGTCAAAATAAGTGAAAATAAGTTGGTATTTGTATTCCAAGTCTCATATTTGAAATTGTGTTATTTCACTCAATTCATTACACTAGTATATAAGGGCTTCATTGACAAATCAACTGTGATTCACCTCTTATAAATCGGGGGGGTCATAGGTCAAATCATATTTTCACATTTTATAAATCCTTATGCGCACCTTATTCACATATTATCCACACTTTATCAATTGTCAATCAAACAACAAAAACTTCATTATTACATTTTTCAACGAGAATAACTAAAAATATAAATAAGGAGGATTTTTTTCCCTTTCAGTTAAACAATCGATCTTCGGAGCCTTTCTTCACGAATTCGGGTCAGCTTTAGCGATGGACCTGCACTCAAAGAGGGAATCAGGGGACACTGATGTGGTGCCAGCCAAGGGGCCGTAGAAGAGATGTATCAGTAAGGGAATTCAAAGCAAATCTCACTATTTTGATGGCTTGAGTGTATAAAAGTTAGATACCTTAACTTCTGGATCGCTTCCCTTTTTATAGGGTCACTTATCTAGATTGCCGCTGCCACTACCCTCTGGCCGTTGTAACGATTGGTCCATTAAACACTTAGCGGATAATTTATCTGGAAACTGCCACATGTTACTGTAGCATGTCATGCCATTAATCACCCACGTTTTGTAAGTAGTGGGCATTAATTGTCCGCTCGACAGTTACAGCACTTATGGGCCTTTGACCGTTTCATTGGTTCTACTCGTGGTCTTCGGTCTGGTCGTTCTCCTATCATGTTCGAGTGTGTATTTGTGAGATGAAAGACCGCCCGACTAGACCTTTAGTCTGGTCGTATCTTATCTATCCGTTTGCGAGATGTAAGGTCGTCCGATAGGATCTTTTATCTAATTGTGCCTTTTCTACTCGAGGTGACATTTACCCATGAGGTGTAAGACCGTCCGATTAGACCCTCGATCTAATCGTGTCTTGAGTCTAGAATCGGGTTTTCGAATCTTAGACGTGATGGTCCATACCCAGCTCGGCTTGACACGTGTCGTTATTTAACACAGTACAGATTTTTACCTCCACAACAACCAAATAGAAAATCACTTATTCTACTTGTATAATAATCTATTAATAGAATAGTCATTAATAGAAACAGAGAATAAAATAATGGGAATCCTTATATTGCACTTTAGGGTTCAATTCCTTATATACAAGTACACATATGATTACACGTGTAATACACTATGACATAACACATATAATTTAACACCCCCCCCCCTCAAACTCAGTGTGGATCATACAAGGTGAGTTTACGAATGAGAAACTAAAATCGAGGAATTGGATGTGACTTCGTAAAGAAATCAGCAAGCGATACTGTCTTTGCAAGGTAGTGCTGACGAATGAAGTGACAGTCGATCTCAATGTGTTTGGTCCTTTTGTGAAAGACCGGATTGCTGGTTATCTGAATAGCAGACCAGTTATCACAATAAAGAGTAGTAGGACCAGTCATAGTGACTCCTAAGTCCACCAAGAGACGTCTAAGATGAATAATCTCCTTGGTGGTAATAGCCATGGCGCGATACTCAGCCTCTGCGCTGGACAGGGAAACAACTTCTTGTTTCTTGTTGCGCCAAGAGATGATGGAATCTCCAAGAAATATGCAGAACCCAGTTGTAGAGCGTCTCGTGGTCGGATCTCCAGCCCAATCAGCATCAGTGCAAGCTCTAAGAACCAAAGTTGAAGTGGATGACAGATACAACGATCTAGTGATAGTACCACGTAAATATCTGAGAATACAAATAAGAACACCATAATGCATTGATTGAGAAGCTGAGACAAACTAACTAACAATGCTGACGGCATAAGCAATGTCAGGTCTGGTGATGCAGAGATACACAAGCTGACCAACAATTTGTCTGTATCTAGTAGGATCTGGGAGAAGCTCACCATCTGTCGGACAAAGCTTCACATGAAGCTCGAGAGGAGTATCCGCACTGCGGGTATCGGAGAGGACAACACGCTCTAAAATGTAAGTTGTATACTTCTGTTGAGCAAGCAGGATCCCACAGTCACTCTGTGCAATCTCGAGACCAAGGAAGTAGTGAAGAGTACCAAGATCTTTCATCTGAAACTATCGACTGAGGTGGTTCTTGACCAGAGTAATACCAGCGGAGTCATCGTCAGTTATAATCATGTCGTCAACATACAGAAGAAGGATTACCCGCCCCTGCAATGAGGATCGCACAAACATAGAGTGGTCCTGGTGGCTCTCAACAAAACCAGCTGTCAGAATAACACTACGAAAATGCTCAAACCAGGCACGAGGGGCCTATTTCAGTCTGTATATAGCCCTCCGAGAATGACAGACATGCTGAGGAGGAGTGCTGAGACCTGGAGGTGGCTGCATGTAGACAACCTCAGATAGGTCACCGTGAAGAAACGCATTCTTCACATCCATTTGAAAGAGAGGCCAGCGACGAACAACAGCAACAGCAAGGAGAGTACAAACAGTGGTCATCTGAGCGACAAGTGCAAACGTCTCCTCATAGTCAATACCATACTCCTGGGTGAAACCTCGAGCAACAAGATGAGCTTTATACCATTCAATGGACCCATCAGGACGATGCTTGATCTTAAAGATCTATTTGTAGCTAATAGGTGTAACACCATCTAGAAGGGGAACAACATCCAAAGTCTGCGTCTGCTCAAATGCCTGAAATTCCTCTGCCATGGCCTGCTTCCACTCAGGGTACTCGATTGCCTCGTGGTAAGAACGGGGTTCACGGTGGGCATGTATAGCTGTGAGAACGGCGTGAAACTGTGGAGAGTAGGTACTGACGGATGCAAAACCAAACTGGTCAAGTGGTCCCGAGTCGTAACTGAAGCGGGAAGGGGGGTGACGTGCACGCTGAGAATAATGAGGCAAAAGATGAGGATCCACGGCAAGAGGAGGCGTTGTTGTCGGAGGACTAGCGGAAGTATCTTCAGTAGGGACAATAGGAGACACACTGGGAGGAGAGAGTGGGTTATCTGTAGGCCAGAAAAAGGAAGAGACGCAGAGGTAGGAACAGACTCTAGTGCAACAGGTAGGCCAGAAAAAGGAAGAGACGTAATAGGAGAGACCTGAACGGGAGAATGCACAGGAGGAGAAGACGGAGTGGGTGAAGAAGAAAAATAGGGAACATCCTCGACAAAGGACACATGACGAGCGATCCAAAATCGATCTCCAACAGGATCATAGCAGCGATAACCCTTGTGTTCAAAGCTAATCCCCAAGAATACACACTTTACTGACCGAGCGGCCAACTTGGTGCATTGATGAGGAGGGAGAAGCACAAAACACGTACATCCAAATGTTTGAAATCTGCTATAATCAAGTTTGGAGGAGTAAAGGCGCTCATGAGGAGTCATACCAGAGAGGACAGAAGAGGGAGTGATATTGATAAGATGAACAGATAGAAGAGCAGCCTCAGCCCAGAATGTGATGGGGAATGAAGAAGAAAGTAAGAGGGAACGAGCGGTCTCAAGAATATGGCGATGTTTTCTTTCAGCAACACCATTCTGCTCATGAGTATAAGGGCATGATTGCTGAAAGAGAGTGCCATGAGATTGAAGAAGAGAACTCATCGTGGAAGAAATATATTCTCGAGCACAATCAAACCTAAAGATTTTGATACGAGTCTGAAACTGGGTGTGAATCATAGTGGTAAAAACCTCATATATCTTTGGGACCTCAGATCGATGATGCAATAAATAAATCCAAGTAAAGCGAGAATAGTCATCAATAAAACTGATATAATACGAAAAACCACTCTTTGACGTGATATGAGAAGGACCCCAGATATCAGAATGAACAAGTTCAAATGGACTAGAGGACTGATGATTACTAGAATGGAATGGAGTAGTAACAGGTTTGGCCAATTTACAGCCCTCACAAACAGAAAGAGGAGAAAAAGAAACATGACCTAAATCACCAGACTGAATAAGGTCTTTAAGACGAGACTCAGAAACATGACCTAACCTCTTATGCCACAAGTCAGTATCAGAAGTGACAGTGCCACAGAAAACTGAGGGATCAGGTACAGGAAGATGAAGATACTCCACATAATATAGTCCAGCAATCCGACGACCAACACCAATCCTTTGCCTTGAACGTGGATCATGCACAGAACACCAAGAAGAGGTAAAGGAAACGGTGAATCCAGAATCACACAATCAACTAATAGACACAAAATTCATGCAAAGGTTAGGAGCATGCAAAACAAAGGGTAATGAAAGGCGGCCAATGGGATGAGATGTGGTGGTGATCGATCCACACTACGTGATAACTAAAGGAGAGCCATTAGCAGTATGAATCGAAGGTAGGTGTGAGGTTTCAGGTGAGCATGCAATGAGGAAAGAACTATCAGGCGTCATGTGATGTGAGGCACCCGAATCAAATATCCAATAAGCAGAATTACCCGTAGTAGAAGACAAGACAAAGGGAGAAGAAGAACCAGAGAGACACTGCTATAGAATCAGATGGTCGAGGCACTGACTGATCTGGACAAGCTTATCTGAGTGTGACTGAATGGAGGCAATCGAAGTAGCAGTCGTAGCGGCAACAGGAAGAAGATGATGTCCTTGGCCTTTTGATTGATAAAGCTGCTTAGAAGGTCATTGTCTTTTCGTAGGAAAAGCGGTCCCCAAGATGCCCTCATAGATAAATGATGAAGTAGACTGACGAGACACCTTCGAAGCTGGTGTCAGAAGAGTAGGGTTGCCATTGATTTTTGAAATTGTGCATAACCACTCGGATGAGGATCAGAAGCAAACGAGGACGTAGAGCATGAAAAATCAAGCAAAATGGACTCTTGGATCACCTTAATCAAACTTTCAGAGAGGAAGTTATGACCGATTTAGTGATTCGAAGTCTCAAGGGGGTGCCGGAGGCGGCAGAGAGCGGCCGGTGGTGGTAGGGGGCGGCCGAAAGATCTGGAGGGCGGCCGAGGATGTAGAGCACGAAAAATCAAGCAAAATGGACTCCTAGATCACCTTAATTGGACTTCCGGAGAGGAAGTTATGACCAATTTAGTGATTTGAAGTCTCAAGGAGGTGCCGAAGGCGGCCGGTGGCGGCAGGGGGCGGCCGGAGGTGACCGGAGGTCGGACTCGTGTTGGGTGCCGGGCTGGGTTCGCGGATCCGGGTCGCTGGGCAGGGTCTGGGTCGAATGCTGGGTGGACTCGGGTCAGGTGCCGAGTGGGGCGCTAGAGACGATCCGGAACGATCGAGACAGGCTGGCACGACCTGTCCCAGCATGTCCCGGGAAATCCGGGCACGGGCAGATTTCTCGGGTGCTACAGATCCCGGGTAATCCGGGCAAGTTAAGACACATGATAGGGCACGATGCGACAGGGTGCTCGACAGGGCACGACGCGCGATAGGGTACTCGGTAGGGCAGGGTGTGGCAGGGGGCTCAGTAGGGCAGGGCAGGGCAGGGCAGGGCTGCTTGAGCAGCGGCATAGCGGCGCGCGTCAGCGACGGGGGCGGCGACGGCCACGGCAGGGGCACGATGGCAAGGGCACAACGGCAACGGCGATGGCAGGGTCACAAAGGCGACAGCGACGACAAAGAATTAAAAAAAAATAATTAGGGTTTTTTAGGTTGTGACTCTGATACCATGATAGAAAAGAGAATAAAATAATGAGAATTCTTATATTGCACTTTAGGGTTCAATCCCTTATATACAAGTACACATAGTATTACACGTGTAATACACTATGACATAACACATATAATTTAACATCATAAACCTAACAATAGCTTATGTCTCTAAATGGCCTGGTTTGGGTGTGGACAGAAGGACTCAATGTTGGGAGAAGCAGGGGGTGGTAGAGAAGCGGTAATGTTTCAATAACCTCTCAAACTTTAAAAAAAAAAATTACCCTACAAAGCACGGTTTTTTTAGAAAACCCAAATGTCACATTCTTGTTTGAATAAGAAACACCGCTTATTGCCACCGCGGATCAAAACGCACCCTTGATATTTTTGTACCTCACTTAATATATATATTCTTATCATTTTTGTTCCATGAACTTAGGTTTAGACTGAACCACACTTATTTTTCTTTTGTATGTGTACCCCTGTTTCATTATCTTATGTTTGATCTCAGGGTTAAGTTCGTTACGTTGTTGGCCTGTTGGTTTCCATAGATGTGTTCCCAACAAAATTTTAGTTTAAAATCAGTAAGCTTGTGTCACTACACAACACAATAGGGGGGACATCACCTACTATCCATGTTTGAGTGCAAGTAAAGAAAATCAATGATGAGAACAAAAGAAATGCTCCAAAGTAATACTGAATCGGGAAAAAAGGGCTTAATTGGGTAAGACATCCATTTGATTGAGGGAACGCCAAAAAAAGTGATTTCCTAAAATCTTTCACCATAAAAGGAAGAGCTTTTTCACAAAAAAAATAAAAATAAAAAAATGTTATATTCAGTTACTTTTATTGTCTAAAATACAAATCACACGTGTTTTCATTTTTTTTAGAAATAGTAAACATTATGTAGTGAGTTATATGTTTTGATAAACAGTGTACAACGTTCCATTTCAAATTGAATGAACTCTTATTTTTTGTAAGTGTGAGAAAAAATTTAACAAGATGTGTACATCGTCTAACGATATATATATTTCATTAGATTTTTAACGAGATATTTAAACTGTAAAAAAGATTAAGGGTCCGTTTGTGTTTGGGATGGGGGCATCTGTGGTGTTTCAACATGGGGGGACTAATGGTGGGCGAAGCAGTGTTTCAGGGATTCAGCCGACGCAAGGAAAAATGGTAGAAATGCAAATACAACATATTTTTTTTGGTTCACCGACATGACCTCCAAACACCCGTTTGTGTATGAGTCTACGTCCTCCCGTGTTTGCCAATGCCACCGTTGATGAAACTCACACACAAAGTGGCCCCAGTGGAATAGCGTCCAAAAAATAAAGATGCACCCTCATGCTCTTTTCTAGTTGTTATTGCAATAGGTATAAAAACCGTTTAATTTAACATGTATTTTGTTAAAAACAAAAAAAAAATTTGTGCAATTAATTCATTTGAATATGTAATATTTTTATGTAAAAACATGTGAATAACATTGTTTAATATAAATAAATTTTTGGTAGCCCCAGATGAATGTAGAGTTTCGTTGTTAGACTACAAGCCCAACTAGCTGGCTACCATTTTTTTTCACTCTTGTTGCCAGTAAGAGTTGAACATACGCCTCTTCTGTGCGGGAGGGTGTCCTGACCACTGCACCAAAGGCAGTTTGGACCACTATTCATAGGATTTGTGCATTATTTTATGTGCATGCAAGAGAGTTTTTTTTCCCCTATAGTGTTACACCTTATTCAACCACAACTATTGGGTTTTCAAAAAAAAAAAAAAATACAAACCCGGAGGGGATAGTATTACGTACAACCCCTTTTTTAATTTCAATTTCAATCCACACGTGTTTTGAATTTTTTTTTATAAATAATATACATCTAATGAGGTATATGTTTTTATAAAATGAAAATATATATTTCAATTAATTGTATAAATGCATTTATAGATAGACATAACATAACCATAAAACAAGAAATCAAAGAAGAAAAAAATGAAGGCTATGAGAGTATATTCGAGTATATGATTCATTTTTTTATAAAAGCATATACCTCATTAAAAAAGTATAAATTCAAACACGTGTAGACTGGAATTAGGGCTAAACAATGGGATCGGTGTGTTAAATGTATATATATGTTAGGGTTAAGGGTAGATTAGTCTTTTCCTTGTTTCCCTTTTTGTACTATAAATATTGGGTACAAACCCTAATAATATGATTGATTCATTCTTTTCATATTCTAACATGGTATCAGAGCTTGAATCCAATTTTTTTCTTTGATCGTCGACGTCCCGTCACCCCCGCGCTGCTTTGCCGCTGCCCCAACTTTGCCGCAGCCCCACGTAGATCTGCCGCATCTGCACCGCTGTGCCGCCGTCGCGCCGTTGCTGCTCCGCGGTCGTGACGCCGCTGCGTCGCCCCGCGGCCCTCTAGTGCCGCCTCGCGCAGCCCTGCCGCTGCTGCGCCGCCTCACGCAGCCCCGCCGCTGTCCTCTCGCAGATCTGCCGCGTCTGTGCCGCTGCTACACCACCCTGCCGCACCGCCTCGCGCTGCTCTGCCACCCTGCCGCGCCGTCCAGCGCCACCCTGCCGTGCCCGCACCCCGTCCGCGCCGTGCCCGCACACCGTCCGCGCCCCGTCCGCGCACCGTCCGCGTCTGCCTGCGCGTAGTCTCGGTGTTGCGTGATCAGCGCAGATCCGCGCCGATCAGCCCGGATTTCCTGGGATCCTGTCCCGGATTCGGTCACGGACAGCATCCTGGATCTCCCGGGAATTCGTCCCGAGATCCAGTGCTTCGCGCCCGCGCGCGCCCGGCCCAGCACCCGCTCGCGCCCGGACCAGCTGCCCGACCCGGCTCCAGCGCCCGACCCGACCCGGCACCAGCTGCCCGACCCGGATCCGCGACCCGTTTACCGCCCCGTCATCGCCTTTTTCGGTATTTTCTTTATCCGGCCGCTACGGGTTCATTCGGACTCCAAATATAGTCATATTGGTACTCATTTTGCTCCATTTTTCGTTCTGCACGCATCTGTGACTATATTTTCATCATCCGAGGCATATATTTTTTGTTATTCTCTTTTTGCCTATTATGGCTACGGATAACACTCAGATCATCGATGTTAAGTTTGATGGTAACAATTATGATGTCTGGTCTATTAGTCTTGAACTTCAGCTTGATTATCGTCGCCTATTGGGTCATGTTACTGGCACTAATCTAGCTCCTGTACTTGAACCATCTCCACCGGGTTCTGATGAGACCACCATCAAGGCCAGAGCTGAGGCATATACTAAGGCTTTGTTGACATGGAAGGAGGCCGATTCTCGGGTGAAAGCTTATATTGCTTCTTCGGTTATTCCAAATATCCGTAAACATTTGAAGCCGTTCATTACAGCCAAGGAATATTGGGACTTTCTGAAGAATTTCTATACGCAGACCGATGGTGCTCAGGAATTCTATCTACATCAGGCCATTTCTACTTCTTATCAAGGGGAGCTTTCTATTCGTGATTTTTATTCTCTTTTGTCTGATTACTGGGATCAACTCGCACCTATGGATCCTCAGATGGAGGGTATTTTTCTGACACGCTATCGTGAGTACCGTAATCGTCAACGATTGTACCAATTCTTGATGCGTCTTCGTCCTGAGTTCGAGGCTATTCGTGCACAGATTCTTCATCGTTCTCCCAAACCGTCTCTTGATACGGTTCTTTTTGAGTTAGTTGCTGAGGAGACGCGTCTTCGCACTGTTGTCACTCCGCCTATCGTTGATCACAGTTCTGTCAATGTTGCACATCGTCAAGACAATCGCTACACTCGGGTCACTTGCTATTATTGCCATAAATTTGGACACGTGCAATCTGAATGTCGTAAGCGTGCTCGTGATGGTGCTCCTCTTGTTTATGTACCTCGCACTTCAGCTCCTGGAGCACTTCCTCCAGCACCTCGTCACCTTGATCCTGCAGCATCACGTGCACTAGCGCCTCGGGCGCAAGGACCTCGGGCACCTTCTACGGTTCCTCCACGTCGCTCTCAGCCTCGACCTGCAGCTGCTGTTGCATCTGATTTTACTGATCCGCCGGCATATTCTTCCTCTCAGATCACTGAGAGTCTTGCGCAGCTCCACCTTCAACAACAACAGCTTCAAGATATGCTTCGCTCAGTGACTGGTAGTGATTCATCTGCTCCCTTTTCTGCTTCTACTGCGGCGACAGGTAACCTTACCTCCTCATGGATTCTTGACTCTGGGGCTTCCCATCATATGACTTCTCAGGCATCCTTTATTAGTTGTCCTACTCGCGTGTTTCCCACTCCTGTTATTCGTACGGCAGATGGGACTCCTCTGTCTGTGTCGAGTTCTGGTTCTCTTGCTGATCCTTCTCATCGATTTCAACTTCCTGATGTTTTTCATGTTCCTGGTCTATCACTAAATTTGCTTTCTGTTGGTCAAATTGCGGATCATGATTGTCTCATTACTTTTGATTCTTCTACTTGTTCTGTACAGGATCGTCGTACGGGGAAGCAGATTGGGACAGGCTCTAGACGCGGTGGGCTCTACTACATGGATCATCTTCATATTCCTTCGTCTTCTGCAGCTTCTGCTCGCTTGATTTCTTCTTCTCCTTCCTCCTTTGATGTATGGCACCGCCGTCTTGGCCATCTCTCTCCTCCAAGACTTCGTTATCTAATAAGTACCGGTGTTTTAGGTTCCTTTTCAAAAACTGAGCTTCAACCATGTGTGGGCTGCAAGTTGGCAAAACACTTGGCTCTTCCATTTCCTACTAGTAAACACATTTCTGCTTCTCCTTTTGATCTAGTTCACTCTGATGTTTGGGGTCCCTCCCCTATTCCTTCTAAAGGGGGTAACCGTTATTATGTTATTTTTATTGATGATATTTCTCGCTTTACCTGGATATATTTGATGCATAGTCGTTCTGAGTTGTTACCCATCTATAAATCTTTTGCTACAATGGTTGAAACTCAGTTTTCCAAACGCATCAAGGTGTTTCGCTCTGATTGTGGGGGAGAATATTTTCTCGTGCTTTTTTATCCTCCCAAGGCACTCTACCACAGCTTTCCACTCCTTATGCTCATCAGCAGAACGGGGTTGCTGAGCGCAAACACCGTCATATCCTCGAAACGACCCGGTCCTTACTCCTCTCTGCTTCTGTTCCTGTTCAATTTTGGGGTGAGGCTGTTCTTACAAGTGTGTATCTCATCAATCGCACTCCTTCGTCTATCACTGCTGGCATCTCCCCCTTTCAGCGTCTTTATCATAGTCCTCCTGATTATTCTCGTCTTCGTGTTTTTGGATGCACGTGTTTTGTCCTACTTCCTCCTCTTGAGCGTACCAAATTGTCTCCTCGTTCCACTATGTGTGTTTTCTTGGGTATAGTAATGAGATCAAAGGATATCGATGCTATGATCTTGTTGCTCGTCGTCTTCGGACATCTTGTCATGTCACATTCTTTGAGAGTCATCCATACTACGCTCTTCGCTCGCCTCCTGTTCCTCTTCCCCCATCCACGGTTGAGGAAGTCACATTTTTGGACTTTTCTATTCCTGATTTCTCATCTTCATCTTCTGCTCCTCAGTCATCTATTCCGTCTGTACCTGACCACTCTTCCTCGTCAGTCCCATCTTCACCCTTGCCGTCTTCGTCAACTTCTTTTCGGATGATTCACGTGGGACGGTTCTGTCTACTCCTACACCTATTCCTGATGCTGCTTCGCCAGAAGACGATTCTGCTTCCGCACCAGTTGCTCCTCGTCGCAATCCGCCTCGCGCTCGTCGACCTCCTCAACGACTCAGCTTGGTTGCCTCTGATTCTTTTTCTCCTAGTTTTCAGTGTTTTCTTTCAGCTGTTTCCACTCATTCGGAGCCCCAATCATATCGTGAGGCTGTCGGCATTCCAGAATGGGAAGGTGCTATGGCAGAGGAGCTTAGTGCATTACAACGCACTCATACGTGGAAAATTGTACCACTTCCTCCAGGGAAGACTCCTATCAGCTGTAAGTGGGTTTATAAGATCAAGACCAACTCTGATGGTTCGATTGAGCGTCACAAGGCTCGGTTGGTTGCCCGTGGTTTCACTCAGCAGCATGGTATTGATTATGATGAGACATTTGCTCCTGTAGCAAAGATGACAACTGTTCGTACTTTGATTTCTGTTGCTTCTGTTCGTCAATGGCCCATTTATCAGCTTGATGTCAAGAACGCTTTTCTTCATGGTGATTTATCAGAGGAGGTTTACATGACTCCTCCTCCGGGTCTTCCTCATTCATCTGGTCATGTATGCCATCTTCACCGCGCTCTCTATGGTCTCAAGCAGGCTCCTCGTGCTTGGTTCGCTCGATTCACTGATGCTATCTGTGCTGCTGGGTTTGTTCCGAGTTCCTCTGATCCAGCTTTATTTGTTCACACCTCTGGTCCTCATCGTACTATCCTGCTGCTTTATGTTGATGACATGATCATCACCGGCGATGATTCGTCTCATATACAGTCGGTCAAGCAACATCTTCAGCGTCAATTTGAGATGAAAGATCTTGGCAAACTTCGCTATTTTCTAGGCTTGGAAGTTGCTTCTGCTCCGCGTGGTTATCTTCTCCCAACGCAAGTATACTGCTGACTTGATCGACCGTGCCTGTCTAACTGATGATCGCATTTCTCCCACTCCTATTGAGCTTCATGCTAAGCTCCGGCCTGACGATGGAGAACCACTTCTGATGTTACTCGTTATAGACAGCTTGTTGGAAGCCTCGTCTATCTCACTGTCACTCGTCCTGACATTGCCTATGCTGTGCATATTGTCAGTCAGTTTGTCGCTGCCCCTCGTACTGTTCATTATGCGACAGTTCTTCGGATTATACGCTATCTACGTGGCACTATATCTCATGCTCTGCTGTTACCGTCTTCTTCTACTCTTGAACTTCGCGCTTATACTGATGCTGATTGGGCAGGAGATGTCACAGATCAAAAATCCACAACTGGTATATGTGTCTTTCTTGGGGATTCTTATATCTTGGAAGGCCAAGAAACAAGACATTGTTTCTCGTTCGAGTGCTGAGGCCGAATATCGTGCTATGGCATCTGCTACTGCTGAGGTTGTTTGGCTTCGACGCCTCCTCTCTGACATGGGCGTCATTCTATCTGCGTCTACTCCCCTATATTGTGACAACAAGAGCGCCATTCAGATTGCTAGCAATCCAGTATTTCATGAACGTACGAAGCACATCGAGATCGATTGTCACTTCGTCCGTCATCATTTTATTGCGGGCACTATATCACTCCCATATATTTCCTCTTCTCTTCAGTTATCAGACTTTTTCACAAAGTCTCATACACTTCAGCGGCATGGTTTCTTGTTGAGCAAACTCTCGGTGTATGATCGATCCACCATGAGTTTGAGGGGGGGTGTTAAATGTATATATATGTTAGGGTTAAGGGTAGATTAGTCTTTTCCTTGTTTTCCTTTTTGTACTATAAATAGTGGATACAAACCCTAATAATATAATTGATTCATTCTTTTCATATTCTAACACGATGTACGTGACATTATCCTAAAATAATGGAATATAATCTATTATTCTATAATGTAAATATGATAAATTTAAATTTATTTATTGTTTTTGTTTAAAGATAAATTTGGAAGGAAAATTGAACTTCCATCTCTTTGATAAAATAAGATAATTAAATAGATTTTTCATTAAGGGGTAAATTAAGAATGCAAACTTGTACGTCCTATTAAGTAAAGTATAATGATAAAGTTAACTTTATTCATATTCTTATCCTCCAAATAAAGCTGCGACAAAAACAGGAATAGTATAAAACAAGGCAAACCAGATTTGATGAGATCTTCAAACAAAACCAAATTTATTGTCTCATGTAAACAACCCTCATTAAAGAGGAGGAAGAGGTCACAGTCAACGGAAACCCCACTGCCATTTAGAACAACTATCAGGGACTTTCCCGTAATTTTAAACATTATGTGGGCCCCACAAGACCTAGCAATTGGATCCGCGAAACGCGCAGCACATGACGAAAGCGACCCGTCTGATTTGACACCTGATTGCTGACGTCATTCGACAGATCAGCTCCCGTCCGTACGTTTCAAGCGGGAAATAAAAGAAAATTAACTTCAAAAAAACCCAATACACCCTTCACAATTCATTTAATGACGGATCGGTCCTCACCCGATCGCAGCCGTCCAATCAAGATCGGACGAGCGCGAATAACGTGGGGCCGGCGTCTGGAAGCGACTAAACGTTGTCGGCCAGGGTGGGGTCCACGGGTGTTACACGTGGGTTTTTGGTGCGCACGATGGGCGGTCCGATGTCGACCCGTCACATCAGACGGTCATTAATTAAGGATGGACGGTTTCATGGAAAAGTCAAGCTGGGCGGTCTTTAGCGTAGATCTTCCAACATATCACTACTGCCCTCTCTCTCTCTCTCCCTCTCTCTCTCTCTCTCTACCCTCTTTTATTGAGTGATGGGACTTGATTTAGGGGTGGGTGAATGATATTTTTTAATTCATTTTTTACTAAATAGGGTGCATACAAAATCTATGCTGTCTTTTCCTACTGAAAATAATCTTTGTTAGGTCAAGGTGATTGAAAGGTTTGTTTTTAAATGAATAAGGGTCATGGGACAGAAAAAAATTGTTTGGTTTTGTAGGTTAGTTGTTAATATATGGCTTGGTTGCCAAGGTATCTGTTTACTTTTGCTCGCTCTGACCAAATGGAGGTTGATAAGGCAAACTAATTAAACTTATACCATTAATAGATGATACAAAGCGACAAACATTGAAATTATGGTTTTCCAATCTTGATTTGGGCATTAATCAAATAAATTTGCATAATGCTAGGTGCAATCTGATATGCAATCCCTGTACATGTTTTGATTTTTTTTAAAGTGTATATTTGATGTAATGAAATATGTATTTTTCATAAAAATAAGATAATTTTTTTAATTTTATAATTATATACACTTGTGTAAGACATTTTAAAAAATTGCATATTTCATTTAACAAAGCATGCATAAATCTCGTTAAAAATATACAACTCCATGCAGAGTTAGAATTAAAGATTGCATATAACAATCTCTATTGAATTTTATTTAATGAGAAAACGTATAAATTTTCCTTGCAAAAATCATTATTTTTGCAAGAATGGAATTTTGAAGTTTTGTAAAATTCAGTGTATTTCTGGAAATTTGTGGAAATTAAAGAAAATTAATTGCGCTAGTTTTAATGTTATTAATTTAATAAAATCAAATGGCTCTAGTTTCGGAGTCCAATTTGGGCATAGCCTTACATATATTATAGAAGATGTATATCAATCTTAGATATCAATAAATTTGATCATGTAATATATAATCTATTTGATGTTTGATTGGGCATATTTAATGGCTATATGAAACGGATATTGAACTAATTTCTATTCATCTTTTATATATAAAAAAAGTAAGGCCAAGTTATTGTTTAATATCTCTGTGGTAGAGGAAATTAAAACAACTTTTGGTTATCCATTGCCATAATGTTTCAAAAATATGTTGTGTGGTAGCATTGAGCAACTTATGGATTAGAAAAATGTCATTTAGAACACTAAATATCATTTTATTAGTCAATTAAAAGTTTTGGTTTTGAATAGAGTGGTGGATTTGATTGGTACAAAACATCTGACATCTCTTGCATCCAAGAAACTACTATTACAAGGGCAACCCTAATAACATTGCTTGTCTTGGTGCAACTTGGAAGACATTTATTGGAATCACCAAATTCACTTTAATTCACTATTTTTCTCTTACAATCTCCTGATAATATATCCAGTTGAACAGGCATAAAAACAAAAAATGGTTCAAGTAGAAATGTACATTGTACAGTATCATGTTCAATATTTTATAGAAAAAAAAAGTAGGCACTTGAAATAATTCATTTTTTTAATTATTTGGAAAACTGAATTTTTGGATTTGGATAGTAGTACCATACATATATGGAAAGGATTCAAATACTTCATATTCGCTCTGGAAAAAAATGTGTATCGATATGAATATTATATTACACATATTTAATTATCAATATTTTTTATTTTGTACTTATGGCAAGAAAAATATATATTACAAATATAAAATTTTGCATAAAATATATTAAAATACTATAAATATAATACATCTGAATTCTGAATTCAGATATTATGTTTTGAATATCCATGGGATTCTAATATGGATTTGAATATGAACAGACATGTGCCCTTAGCTTGAATTATATTATATATATAATGCATGAAGAATATGAATTATTAGTCGTCCACCAAAGTAATATAGTGTGTGTGTGTGTGTGTGTGTGTATTTTACAGACTATGACATGTACCACATATAACTACACTTTTTCTACACATGGCCTAGAATTTCTTTTAAAAAATCAAAGAACAAAACTAGTCCATATATAATAAGTTAAGCTACATTTTGGTTGTTCTATCTGTACATACCAAAGTAATTTCTCAGAAGACCAGCAAGAAAACCTAATTCTATTATATAGATTCTGCAAAGTCATTCCTACCTTCATTGCTCTTATTTTGTACAGATGTTTTTTTTTTTTCAATAATATATGCGTCACTCCTACTCTCTGATTAATATGTATCTAGAAAATGTGATCACCAAGTCTCATGCATCATTAATAGAATGCAAATTAAATACACATATATTAATCTCTCCAGCATCACAAAAAGAGAAGCTAAAATTTTTTAGACACTCAATTAATTATGATCAGAACACAGTCTCAGATTCGTAGGTCCACAAAAAGTGAAGAGGAGATACTCACTGACACTCAGTGAACTTAGATGGAGAGTCCAAACAAATTGAAACTGTAGGCATTATTTGGGCCAACCATCAAGTGGGACCAAGTTGTACAATTTTTTTTTTTTAATATTTCATTGTGTTCTTTTAGGGTAATAATAAGAAACCTTTCCCTTGTTTGCCATGACAGATTCGATGCACCCCTTCAATGGATGCTTTTCAGAATTATCTACCCAATTGAAAAACAATTTGAATGTAGGGTCATATATAGAGAGGATCTTGTTGTATTATAGAAAAATAAATGATAATAAGATGAGATATGCACCAAATCGCTTTCATGTCTTTATATAGACCTTTTCCTATTTTTCTTCTCTATACAAGGAAATGAAGCTTTGCATGAATAGTTTCAATTTATTACAATTCTGTTGTCTCTTTCTTAATTCTGAAATGAAAAGGAATCTTGAATAGGTATGTCTATTCATGAGATCATAAGATCAGGTGTTATAAGACCTCAGAAATGGGAGACTCGGAAATTAAAATACATTTATCAACATTACTGCTCACAAAAGGGTATTCATTAAGCTACTCATTTTGATATTCAAACATATATAGCATACCACACTGAACAAACCCTAATACAGTCAAAGAAATCAGAATAAGATTTATTAGGTGATCATGTTATAAATTTCATTTCTCATTGTCAAATAATTCATAATAAACAAAACCTAACCCAAACTCACACGGGATCTGCTCTTTGACTAGTCACGGATTTAATTGCTTTCTTCCCCAACCTCACTTGTTCCATAAAAGTTGTGGGTGATTCTATGCATCCAGAATTTTTGATGTTGTATTTCTCATTATAAATAAAAGAATATATCCTAATGCCTTCCCTACCAAAAAAATTAAAAGTGGGATCAACTTAGTTGAACTGTATCACTGTTTAGACTCCTTTTTGAGTTCACAATTAATGTTGAGTAGTTGATGTATTTAAAACAAACCAAGATTTGTTTGTATATATGTCAAGTGTAACATAGAATTAAATTATAAGGCAATCATTTTGGGCATGGCTTCCCTTAATTAATCCAATTAAGGCTCATGCCTACATTTCCATTAAAAAAAAAAAAAATTATAGGGCAATCATATAAATCATTGGAAATCATTTGCTTGTCATCAAACTGTATAATGTTCATGGTTATTCATTGTTTCTTCATATAACCTGTCATTAGTACAATGCATATAACACATGCACATGGAATTTATATATAATATATGTACATTTCCTGTACGAAGTGCACACATCAATAAATTGAAGATTCAAAGGGGAAACTTAGATGATAAAAAACACAGTGCATCTTTCAGTTCTGTTCCACACTGTTTCATGATTTAGGATATATGAACTGTTGAGCAGTGGAAACTGACAAACAATTTCAAACTGAATATTTATGCTGGGGTGCTGTTGATACACTCAAAAAAAGTACGGCTAAAGTAAGACTTACTGATGATGAATATGAAACCCTTACATTTTTTAATAATGTTCTAAACCTACTTTCCCTTTATTTTCATATGCATCAATTTCGATGCAACTGAAAATAAGACTATTTAGACGATTTTGAACTACAGCAAAACATAAGTTGAATTCCCTTGACACAAAAAGGAATAACTCTATAATGCTAGAAATCTGTTGATCCATATGAGAAGCCAGTTGAAAGAGAAGTGACGAACAATTAATTCCAAATTTTGATACTGTGTTGAATATGCTTCTCAGTTCAGAATATACAGTGAGCAAACTCAAGCAATCAAGGTTCTCTACATGAAGTGGATGCTAGAAAATCAAGAAGCACATTAAGGAATATACATGGTAATTAAGGCTAATGATTAGAAAATCAAGTGATCAAGAACCATGTCTATGATTGGATTAGATCAACAAATCAATCCATGCCCCCCACAAGATTTCAATTGGCAAAGTTGTGTGGGATGGGATCTATTCATGTTCAATCTCATCAAATCTAGTTAATCTACAAATGAATAACTGAAATGCGTGTTAACTCACAAGTTTAATATTTTGTAACATTTTTAGTGGCGTATCAATCTATAATAGGAGGTATGGAGATTGCCACGACCTAATGGAATCCAAATTTCATGGAATCCCATCTCCAATTGCACGTGCAGCGTGACCTGGGAGATTTTCTGAAATGCATGAAGGCAGATATAAACCAACTTAAATGAATAAATCCTTGTAATATAAATTAAACAAGTACAAGAGGAACTCATCTAACAAATGATTCAGTGTTTCTGACTCAATTTTAAGACAAATGCAGCTTGAGTAAATTCCTTATAAACCATCCTTGAAAACAATTGGAACTGAACAAAACAATACACATTATTATGAGTTAGATTTAATTTCTGGGGTAACCTAATTCACCTAAAGAATCTGGAATGCCTCAGTCACCACGTTTAACACAAGACTTCAAAATCAAACAGAAACGAAAAAAACAGTACTGAGTAAGAAAAGACCACAAAAGATGCCACATTCATTGCACAACCCAACAATTCACTCAACATGCACTCACACCACAACAGTAACAACATTAAATTAAAAATGCTCATGAATTCAAGAAATAAAACAAGCGCAATCCAAACAATGCTAATGCTCCATATATAATTAAACCATCATTGCTTTCACTTGTTCATAAAACAAAAGGCAAAACCTATACAAATATTCAAAAACCCCCATTAAAAAAAAAAAAAACTACTACATAGAAACATACAGACAAACACACACATATATATAGAGATATAATAGCGAGTTTCAATTGATCAAAAGCAATCCAAACAAAGCTAATGCACCATAACCACTTCTACCATTGCTTTTAACTTGTTCATGAAATAAAGCAACACTAGAAAAACATGTACACATATTCAAAACCCCCCATTATATATATATATATATATAAATCACTACATAGAAACACACATAATCAAAAGAGAGTTTCAATTGAAAGGCAATTAATCCAAACAAAGCTAATGCACCATCACCACGTTTACCATTAATTGCTTTTAACTTGTTCATGAAACAAAACAACACTAGCAAAAGCTATACAAATATTCAAAATGCCCCCATTATATAAAAAACCACTACATAGAAATTAAACACACACACAAACATAAACATCTATATATAGAGAGAGATAATCAAAAGAGAGAATTTCAATTGAAAACCGATAACGGAATCATCGAAGAATTCCCACCATCCCCACCTCCACCACCATCGCCGCCACCGCTCAGCCTCCCTGAATTCCCCGAATTCGACGCCGAATTCGGCGAAGGCTTCTTCCGCTTCTTCTTCTCATACGCGATCCCCCTCGCCTTGGCCTGGCTCTCCCTGACCTCCCTCAAATACAACCTCACCGCGCGCGCGCCGAAGGGGTTGGTCTCGGGCTGCCCGCCGTTCTCTTCAAAGGCGGCGCGAAGCCTCCCGATGAGCGCGTCGAGGCTGCCCCAGGCCTGGCGGAGCGGGCACGGGCAGGGGGCGGGCGGGGTGGGGTGACCAAAAAAGGGGCAGTGGGGGTTGTGGACCTTGGTCTTGCCGAACTGGTCGAGGTAGCGGAGGAATTCCAGCACGTGCGCGCCGCTGCAGCGGGAGAGGGCCAGTGGTGGGCGGTGGTTCTTTAGGTACTGCCCGAACGTGTTCCAGTCGCGCCGCTTTTGGGACTCGTAGCGGCTCAGTTGGTGGGTGGTGGTGGTGGTGGTAGGGGTAGTGGTGGGTTGGGGGGGGAGGAGAGGTTGTGGTTGGTGGGGATGGTGGTGGTGGTTGTGGTGGTGGGAGTTGGAGGTAGCGGCGGCGACGATGGCTGCTAGTGAGGATGACATAGTGGGTTGTTTTGGGATATGGGTGTTGTTTGTTCTAGGTCAGATCAGAGAGGTGTATATAGTGTTGGTTTTACTTGATATCCATGCATTTGGATTGGAAGAGGAGGCACTGATGGAGGTGAGGAAGAGAAGAGGGAACCATTATTATAGTTTGGTAGATATGAGAGAGAGAGAGAGAGAGAGAGGGAGGGAGGGGAGAGAGTGCAATGGATAGCATATATAGAGTATTTCAGGGAAGGGGATGATAGGTTTTATTTATTTATTTATTTATTTATTATTATATTTATTTATCTAATTTTGGATGGAGGGTGAGAGAGTAGGGACCATGAGGTGGACAAGCACACAATGGAGGTAATGAGGGGTGACGACAGGCTTGGGAAAATGTCACTTCATGCTTTCACCTGCTCCCCCTCTCTCTCTCTCTTTTTCTCTCATTATATCAACATGCAATGCTTTTTTTTTAATTTTTTCGTGAGATGTTAGAAGAAAATTGACAGAGAACCCTCCAGTGTTACAGTGTTGTTTAGCAGTTTAGATTCTATCATCAGTGTGCTGAGAACATGAACAAGAAGAAAGCGTGCGTTTTGCACGTGACCTAGAAAAGATAGATGATTTATGCTTTTAAAAGGGCATTCACCTGTTCACCTGTTTGGTTTGAAAATTTTTTAAAAACTATTAAACAGTATGACAACATTTATTTTACCCCCCTTCTTTTTTTAAGAAGGATTTTTTTTTTTTTTTAAGAAGGATGTTTGAAATCTTTTATTTTTATATGGTAATGATCTAGACATCTCAGATAAAATTTTCTTTCATTCTTTTTTTTTGTGGAAGTTAACAAAACTAAATCTAAGAAAAAAAAATAGTCCCTTACGGATACGGTCCTATAATTATGGGTATGATCTTCCCTCTGAAAATATTTTGAATTGGTATTTGAGAGCAGCGGAGGGCAATAGACCCAAATTAGAGGACACTAATTAATGTGATGTCCGCATATATTACAACATTTGGTGATCAAGTCAGACAATGTACAGGTTTTTTAGTAGAAAGATAAAAATAACTTCATGAAAAGTGACATTGATTGTGTACATCTATTCTTATGATTGTGTATTTTATATAGGCAACTAAACGTTTCTTTACATGACATGTCTGAATGCTGACATATGTATTAGATTTATAATACGACGTGAAATACCATAAATTGAATGATATCCAATCAATGACACTCGAAAAAAAGATGAAATGTTATCATGGTGGGGTTTATGTATAACATAGATTTATCTTTTCATGATGGTTCATTGTAACCGTGGTCCACTTATCTTGTCACTGCCCGGTGTTCAAAGAATGATTGTGTATTTGTATTCTTATGATTGCGTATTTTATATAGGCAAATAAATGTTTTTCACATGACACGTCTGAAAGCTGACATATGTATTAGATTCATAATATGACGTGAAATATCATAAATTGAATTATATTCACACTGTAACACTCGAAACAAGAAGAAATGTTATCATAGTAGGGTTTAGGGCCTTAGGCATAACACATGTCTATCTTTTCGTTATGGTTCATTGTAACCATAGTCCACTCGGAACAAGATGAAATGAAACATTTTTAAATAGTTGTATTTGGAATTTTTTAGATAGAATAATGGTAATTAAGTCATTTCATGTTGTATATATGATCCTACTTTTTAGGCAAAAATTTTAAAAATGATTTGTTTATGTATTCTTTAATCTTAGAAGACTTCTCTCTCTCTCTATATATGTGTGTGTATCTTATTAGCTGTCATGTCTCAAACATACTAATTTATAAGGCCTTCCATTGGAATTAAGCTGGAATTTTGGAGGGGTTGGAAAGCGAAGCAAAGCTACACCTGGTAGGGCAGGATTCTAAGTTGCTTTGCTAAAATACAAAGGGGTTACAATTTTTTAACAACTCATACTAGATTGTATTTATATTGAACTTTTTATCAAATGAGCCTTTAATGCTTCTCTGGACGACATAATTTACCTTCCACAATTTTCGTCACATTCAGAATCTTATCCAATATGTCGAAACATTGAATGGATGGACATGAAATATTAATCCAGTTATGCCACATTCACTTGCTGCACAAACTCAGTGGTAAATCAATTATACTTTTTTTAAGTGGAAAATGCTCATGTTCATCTACATAAGTATATCATTCTTACAATTTTTTACCTTTTATAGAACTTGCATTTTGCAATAGTACAAATGTGATCTTATTTGAGTGGGGTACCAATTGTAATGCAATGATTTAGTTAAATAATAGGATTTTTATAAAATAAAAAATTAGATACATAACATAAAATGTTCTATGATCTGAACCAATTTGTCATTGTACTCTTTAAACTTTAGCATATCCTGCCATATAAAAAATTCAGGCCCTAACAATACAATTTGTGGCTGTTATATATACCATACCGGGAAGTGATAACAATTAGCATATATATTTAATTTTTAACTTATACATGCCCACCATTTTTACTTCAAATTTTAAATCAACGAAATAGAATATGTATCAATCCCATGTTACACTAATTAATGTTTAATCAAAGGAGTTGTAATTTAATATAAAATTACAATTTTTAATGAAAACATTGTTCATAAAACAATCCAATTTTTTGAAATTATTAAAACAATATACACCAAATTACGCATACTTTATTGTCCATATTTGGGAAGTGGGTCCCATAGGTTCTATAGATTCCTATAAAAAGATCACAATACCTATCCAGCCATCATAAATAAATAAAATGACAATATTGTCAAAGTGGGTCACATTAAAATGTCAATTAAAAGGCCACAATATGTTTATATCAAATTTTTTGTGACATTCAGACTATTCAGTGACGAGGAAGGTCGTGTCGGTATCACACACCGAACTTGTGATATATATAATTTATTTACTAGTTTTTATGCACGTGTCAAGGCACGTGATATGATATTAAAATGACGATAGTAAAATTAAATAATTAATAAATGAATCACTCAATGAGAAAAAATAAATTAAATTAAGACAAAGATAGTAAAATTAAATAATTAATAAATGAGCTATTCAATGGAAAAAAAGAATAAAAACCAATTTGATCTATGAAAGTGATATATATTTTCTATTTGAAACTTATATCATAAAAAAAAAAACTAATTTAACTAATTTAGGAAAATTACTCTAAATACGTATTTAATTATATAATCAATTGTTTTATTTATTTAAATTCGTTATATTCGTCATAATCAGTTGTTTTGTAAATATTTATATTTTATAATTTTATAGATATAACACTCAGAAACTATTGTATGAAATTTTATGAATTAGAAGTTTGAGAAATAATATTTTGAGATGATGGATCTGATTATAAATCTGAAAATATGGATGAGACACGTGTTTGTAACACAAATATGGGTCTGGTTGTGGAGTTGATAGAATCTGAGGACAGACGTGCAAAAAGCCCATAAAAAAGAAGAAATTGGGTGGTTTTCCAAAAGGGCTTGATTATAAAACTGGTATAGATTTGACCTCCCACGAAAATTTCATCGAATTCTGGCATCGTTTGCAAAAATTTCGCAGTTCCGGGGCGTATCCGGGTTTTTAAGTCGCGCGCTATATAAAAGAAATCAAAAATCACCCCTACACTATTCATCATCCCTCCCGACGTGATTTCCCCTCTCCCCTTCTCCGTTTTTCTTCCGTTTGAGCCCCCTCCACCCCTCAAAATCGAAAACCCAAAGCACGGGAAGTGTAGATCGGGTCCCGATCTACACTCCGGTGTCTTCAAATCCGAATTCCGACGATCCTAGCCTCTCCGACCTCCTCTCTCTCTCCTCTGTTTCAAGCCAAATCGAGGGCCGTGATAGATCGGGGCGTGGGAGAGCCTTTGAGGAAGGTTTCGGCGCGCGGAGAGCTACCGAACGTCTTCCCCTCCCCTCGGTAAGCCTCCTTTCCCTCCTTTTCTTGCATAGATGAATGCTAGGAAGGTGGATTGGGTGTTTGGGGGTGGTCGGCGGCAGTGGAGGTGGTCGGAGGGCGGTCGGAAGTGGTTGGAGGGTGGTCGGTGGTCAAGGGAGAGGTGGTGGTGGCGCTCGGGCAGTGGCAGGTCGTCCGGGCCAAGCAGCAGCAGCAGCAGCAGCCCAGGCGGCGCCAGGTCGGGTGCGCGCGGGCAGGCGCGTGTGCGTGCGCGGGCGCGCGTACGCGCGTGAGGCCGCGGTGGTGCGCGGAGGTGCGGCGAGGTGCGTGCGAGGTGCGCGCGAGGTGCGGCAAGGCGTGCGAGGTGCGGCAAGGTGTGCGAGGAGCGTGCGAGGTGCGCGCGAGGTGGCGGAGGTGCGCGCGGGGTGCGCGCGGGGGCGTGCGGGGTGCCCCGGGAAGCTCGGCGGTGTGTCTCGGAGGCGGGCAGGGGTGAGCGGGCCGAGGCGCGGCGGTGCGCCCGGGCGGTCGGGTGGCCGTGCGGGTGGTGGCCGGCCGTGCGGGTGGTTGTCGGGGGGTGTTGGGTGTCTATTTGTGTGTTATGTATTTTGGGGTCATTATGGATTTATTCTAACCAGTGAATGTCTGTCTTGCAGATCTAGACGGGCGGTCGCGCGACGACCCGATTCCTGGTGAGTGGGACAATCCAACCCAGTAGAGAGGTGTTATACGCACTTGGGCGTATACCGACCTCTCCTGGGGCACCGTGGATTATATTAACCTGTAATAATATGTATTGCATGTGAGCCTGATGAATATGTAGAAATGCATGTTACCCTAGGCTTTTCTGTTAGGGACTTGCACCCTTAGGATAGGCGTATGATGTTATAGTGAATATTATAGGGGAGGGGCCTTGCGAGGACAGCGGTGAGACCCGGGTTAGGGTACACCGTGTTCCTTGTTTGGTTGTCGGGGTGTCCTATAATGGGAACTCACGCTGCCCTCCCGAGTTTCTTTCCCCCAATGATATTCCACCCTATTATAACCTTATGCATGTTCCCCGCATCGTAGTTATGCGCCCTGGTGGGTTCTGAGGAATTCAGAACGGTAGAGTTGTATGTTTGGTATGATTATTAGCATGAGTAGTGAATATTATAGGGGAGGGACCTTGCGAGGACAGCGGTGAGACCCGTGTTAGGGTACTCCGTGTTCCTTGTTTGGTTGTCGGGGTACCCTGTATCGGGAACTCACGCCGCCCTCCCGAGTTTCTTTCCCCCAGTGATATTCCAACACTGCTTTTGATTGTACATGTTCCCCGCATCTTGGTTATGCTGGAGGAACTCTGAAGAGTTCATGACAGTGTAGTCGGCGGATCCGAGTGGATCATATGCGTATGGATAGGCTGTTCTGTTCCCTGCGTTGGATCCGGTAGAGGCTACCCTCAGCGTTAGACAGGGCCTTCCTGACAGAGGGCTCCCATTAGTAGGCACCTCCTGATGAGGTGACGGACTGTGCTGAATGTGGGAGTAGACCAGGCGGCCTACGGAGTGGAGGGAGAGACTATCGGTGGACTAAGGGTGACCAACAGCCTAGTCAGTCCCAAAATCCTATGTCACCCGTGGTAGGGTGAGGGTGAGGGTGTAGTGGGTTGGCGATGAGCGACCTACTGGATTTGTGAATAGATGATTATCAGTCCCAAAATCCTATGTCACCCATGGATGGGTGAGGGTGAGGGTGTGGTGGTTCGGCGAAGTACGAACCACTGGATGTGGTAAATATTGTCTGTGATGCGTGGGTTGTGCTGTTCACTGAGCGTGTGGCTCACCCCTCGCACATGTTTTTCCCCAGTGGTCACTGAGCCTGAGCTAGAGCCGGAGCAGCAGTTGGAGCTTTCCGAGGGATTTCTTCAGTAGCGGAGCAGCGCCACGTTCCGCGAGTGCCAGAGGTTATCAGCATCCCTTCTTGACTGTATGTATTTGATTTCCGTGCTTGGCACGTGTTTGTATATGTTCAGTTGTATTTGTGTATATTGGCTCTCACAGGACAGATGATTGAGTATCGAGTCTGTAGAATGTTTATTCACAGATTCAGTCTTTTGCTTCCGCATTTGGTGTATATATCATGTCAGCCCCTTTTGTTGCATGTGTGTCATTCTAGTTGTCTATGTATGATATATATTATTGACCTCCTGTGTAGGCTTCTGATATGATACATGCACCTGTCGCGTCCCGGGGTCGGCCGCCCTGGGGCGTGACAAAAGTTGGTATCAGAGCCTGGTCCTGTCAGAGCCAATAGTCTTCCTTTCGTAGAGATGAGTCCTAGGATTTCGAGATGAGTATTCTGATCCTAGTGTCTGGTTTTCTTAGGGTGCTGATATGCCTCCTCGCAGAGGACGGCGCGGACGAGGTCCCTCTCGGTCTTTGGAGGTTTCCGGACCTACCAGAGACGAGGATGCTACCGGAGAGCCCTTGACGCAGGAGCCACCTGCTTGGGAGCGTGCTTTCGCTCGGTTGGCTGATTTGGTGGAGACACAGACGCGGATGTTGGCAGAGCAGGCTAGGGAGATTCAGGAGCTGAGGGCGACCCGCGAGGCAGTTCCGCCGGTCCCCTTAGATCCGCCTGTGGTACCCGATGTACCCCCAGTTCCTGTGGCAGTTCCGGCAGTGAGAGTTGAGGATCCCCTAGGAGGAGCTAGAGGCGGCAGCGCGGGTGCAGCAGAGCGGCCTCAACGCCTTTCTGAAGCTCCATCCTCCCGAGTTTCATGGGCAGTCGGCAGATCCTCTTGCGCCAGAGCGTTGGTTGAGGGAGGTGGGCACGATTTTCGCGGCCATGCTTTGCACCGATCGCCAGCGAGTCACCCTGGCCACCTTTATGTTGAAGGGTGACGCCGCCGACTGGTGGGCTACCCGAGTGGTGGACATTCCAGAGGGAGTGGAGCAGCTTTCTTGGGCGGGTTTCCGGAGGCATTTTCTGGATGAGTATTTTCCGTTCTCGACGCGACAGCTAGTGGAGCGGGAGTTCGAGCAGCTGACGCAGGGTTCCATGTCGGTTGCTGATTACTCTACGCGCTTCACGAGCCTTTCCAGATTCGCTCCAGCCTTGGTGACGGATGAGGTCACGAGGTGCCGGCGATTTGAGCTGGGTCTCAGCAGCGCTATCCGGGTGCACGTCACTGCCCACGCTTTCACGAGGTACTCCGACGTAGTGTCTCGGGCGAAGACCGTCGAGAGAGACCTCGGGATTCAAGTGCGGGCTCCGACCCCTTCTTCAGATCAGGGTCCTTCCGGGAGTCGGGACCAGGGGCAGCGCAAGAGGAAGAGGCCCCGCTTCGAGCAGTCAGCGGCTGCCTCTCCTCCAGCAGATGCGGTGCCAGTATGGGATCCGGCGCCCATTGCAGCAGTGCCCATCCAGTCCTGGCAGCCGGAGAAGCGGCGCTGTTTCCATTGTCAGCGCATCGGGCATATCAGATACAATTGCCCAGATGCTGACCGACCCCGAGTGCCACCTCAGCAGCCGCCGTTCTTGCAGCAGCAGCTTCCGCGCCAGCAGCAGCAGCAGCAGCCTCAGCGCCAGCAGCAGCCAGTGCAGCCGGCGAGGCGTGCTCCTGTTCCTCAGCCGCGGTTGGTTCAAGGCAGAGTTGCAGCGCTTACGGCCGAGGAGGCGCAGCCTTCGGGTGTCATGGTTCGAGGTATCATCTTGTGTTCCCAGCTTTCTAGTATAAGGATAGTTGTGTGTGTAATTGGTGGTTATTATGCAAGTGTGTGGGGTATCTGGATGAGTGAGTGTCAAGAGCGGTTGTTTGGGTTAAGGAAGCCGGGTTTTAGCTGTCCTGGCAGTGAATTCCCATCAGTAGGTACCGCCGATGCAGTCGGAGGGGTACTGAATTTGGGAGTATGCTAGGTAGGGGCTACCCGGTAAGAGATTATTGAATGGTGTCGCGAGCGTGGAATCGCTCTCCCCTTATTTGGATCCGCGTAGTACAGCCCCGGCGTTAGACAGGCTCCCGGTCAGAGGACCAGGCGAGCTACGGAGCGGGGAGAGGCTACCGGTGGACCAGGGGTAGAGAGCAGTCTAAGTCTCTCCCAAAGTCCCAAAATGTCTCCTTTCGGAGTGAGGGTGTGGATGAGGCGAAGGCGGGTCGCTCGTGACCCAGTTTCTGTTGGACCGTTCCCAATGATGTTGGGTCTGGTCTTGCAAAGGATGTTGAATGACATCGTTGGGTGATCACCTAGAGGTAGATGATCCGGGAGGATTAGTAGTGTTCTTTAAATGATGTCTTCTTCTAGTGTTCCTTTCTGGATTAAGGGGCCTTGTGAGGTCGGCGTTGAAACCCGGGCTAGGGTACTTCGTGTTCCTTGTTTGGTTGTCGGGGTATCCTATATCGGGATTCCATGGTGCCCTCCCGAGGTTTCTTTTCCCAGGTAAGGGATGCCATGGAAGCATCAGATAGATGAGAGATCAAGTGCGAGTTTGGTTAGAGGTTAAGGCCTTTTGGGCTGAGTGGTTTCTGGTGAAGGCATATCTGTGGACCCGGGTAAGACGTTTGCTATGTCGAATTGGCGTAGGCCGTCGAACCCCGCAAGGATTCGGAGCTTCCCGAGTTGGAGGGTTATTGTAGGAAGCTTGACGAGGGACTCTCGAAGATAGCTGTTCCTCTTAACCGCCTTACTCGGAAGGATGTCCGGTTCGAGTGGTCCCCGTCTTGCGAGGAGAGCTTCCTGGAGATTTATCGGAGGCTCACCTCAGCGCCAATTCTTACCTCTCCGTCTTGGAGTGGTGGGTTCGCAGTTGGGTAAAGGTGTGTCCGCGATCCTGCTCACGTCATCCCGTTCGAGCCGCTCGTCTCGTCATTCGTGGAGCAGTCGATTGAGATATGGACCGCCGCGTGAGGAGGCTCTGCACCAAGACCGTCCAGTTGGTCGAGGTACGATGGCAGCACCGTTCCGGTGTTAAGGACACTTAGGAGCTCAAGGGATGCCAGGGGTGACGCGTCTTTTCCCCTCCTAGATGTTTTTGCATATTTTGAGGACAAAATTTCCTAAGGGGGGAAGAATGTTATATATGTGTCACTTTTAACCTGCTGGTAACCGTTGGAGCGTCCTGGCAGTTTTTAAAATTTTTAGGGTTTTTGGTCGGAACCGCTTATTTTCAGACTGTTAGCTATCGTCTGAGTTAGAGGACTCCGATTGGAAATCTAACTGCATATTTGGTGTCCTGGTGCCATTTCTGGCCTCTCACGAAAATTTCATCGAATTCTGGCATCGTTTGCAAAAATTTCGCAGTTCCGGGGCGTATCCGGGTTTTTAAGTCGCGCGCTATATAAAAGAAATCAAAAATCACCCCTACACTATTCATCATCCCTCCCGACGTGATTTCCCCTCTCCCCTTCTCCGTTTTTCTTCCGTTTGAGCCCCCTCCACCCCTCAAAATCGAAAACCCAAAGCACGGGAAGTGTAGATCGGGTCCCGATCTACACTCCGGTGTCTTCAAATCCGAATTCCGACGATCCTAGCCTCCCCGACCTCCTCTCTCTCTCCTCTGTTTCGAGCCAAATCGAGGGCCGTGATAGATCGGGGCGTGGGAAAGCCTTTGAGGAAGGTTTCGGCGCGCGGAGAGCTACCGAACGTCTTCCCCTCCCCTCGGTAAGCCTCCTTTCCCTCCTTTTCTTGCATAGATGAATGCTAGGAAGGTGGATTGGGTGTTTGGGGGTGGTCGGCGGCAGTGGAGGTGGTCGGAGGGCGGTCGGAAGTGGTTGGAGGGTGGTCGGTGGTCAAGGGAGAGGTGGTGGTGGCGCTCGGGCAGTGGCAGGTCGTCCGGGCCAAGCAGCAGCAGCAGCCCAGGCGGCGCCAGGTCGGGTGCGCGCGGGCAGGCGCGCGTGCGTGCGCGGGCGCGCGTACGCGCGGCGTGCGCGCGAGGGCGCGCGGGCCTGGTGCAGGGTGCTGGCCGGTGCTGGGCGAGCAGAGGCCGGTGCTGGGCGAGCTGGGCGGCTGATGCGCGTGGAGCGGGTCGCGGATGGCGTGCGCGAGGCCGTGGCGTGCGCGAGGCCGTGGCTGAGGGTGCGTGGCGGTGCGCGGAGGCCGCGGTGAGGCCGCGGTGGTGCGGCGAGGTGCGTGCGAGGTGCGGCAAGGCGTGCGAGGTGCGCGCGAGGTGCGGCAAGGTGTGCGAGGAGCGTGCGAGGTGCGCGCGAGGTGGCGGAGGTGCGCGCGCGGGGCGCTGCGCGCGGGGGCGTGCGGGGTGCCCCGGGAAGCTCGGCTGTGTCTCGGCGGCGGGCAGGGGCCCGGCGGTGCGCGGGTGGCACGGCGGTGCGCCCGGGCGGTCGGGTGGCCGTGCGGGTGGTGGCCGGCCGTGCGGGTGGTTGCCGGGGGGTGTTGGGTGTCTATTTGTGTGTGTTATGTATTTTGGGGTCATTATGGATTTATTCTAACCAGTGAATGTCTGTCTTGCAGATCTAGACGGACGGTCGCGCGACGACCCCGATTCTGGTGAGTGGGACAATCCAACCCAGTAGAGAGGTGTTATACGCACTTGGGCGTATACCGACCTCTCCTGGGGCACCGTGGATTATATTAACCTGTAATAATATGTATTGCATGTGAGCCTGATGAATATGTAGAAATGCATGTTACCCTAGGCTTTTCTGTTAGGGACTTGCACCCATAGGATAGGTGTATGAGCCGTGCACCATGCCTCCTGTTTCATGTTAGGAAACCCCGGCCTGTGCATGCATCCTACTAGTTTATTTATTAAATTAAATGCTAGTATTTGTTAAATTGCATGTTATAGTGAATATTATAGGGGAGGGGCCTTGCGAGGACAGCGGTGAGACCCGGGTTAGGGTACACCGTGTTCCTTGTTTGGTTGTCGGGGTGTCCTATAACAGGAACTCACGCTGCCCTCCCGAGTTTCTTTCCCCCAATGATATTCCACCCTTGTTATAACCTTATGCATGTTCCCCGCATCGTAGTTATGCGCCCTGGTGGGTTCTGAGGAATTCAGAACGGTAGAGTTGTATGTTTGGTATGATTATTAGCATGAGTAGTGAATATTATAGGGGAGGGACCTTGCGAGGACAGCGGTGAGACCCGTGTTAGGGTACTCCGTGTTCCTTGTTTGGTTGTCGGGGTACCCTGTATCGGGAACTCACGCCGCCCTCCCGAGTTTCTTTCCCCCAGTGATATTCCAACACTGCTTTTGATTGTACTTGTTTCCCCGCATCTTGGTTATGCGCGCTGGAGGAACTCTGAAGAGTTCATGACATTAGAATTGTTGAGGCGTGTAGTCGGCGGATCCGAGTGGATCATATGCGTATGGATAGGCTGTTCTGTTCCCTGCGTTGGATCCGGTGGAGGCTACCCCCAGCGTTAGACAGGGCCTTCCTGAGAGAGGGCTCCCATTAGTAGGCACCTCCTGATTTGGTGACGGACTGTGCTGAATATGGGAGTAGACCAGGCGGCCTACGGAGTGGAGGGAGAGACTATCGGTGGACCAAGGGTGACCAACAGCCTAGTCAGTCCCAAAATCCTATGTCACCCGTGGTAGGGTGAGGGTGAGGGTGTAGTGGGTTGGCGATAAGCGACCTACTGGATATGTGAATGGATGATTATCAGTCCCAATAGCCTATGTCACCCATGATGGGTGAGGGTGAGGGTGTGGTGGTTCGGCGAAGTGCGAACCACTGGATCATGTTGTTATGTCTTGAAAATAATGGTTGTGGTAAATATTGTCTGTGATGCCTGGGTTGTGCTATTCACTGAGCGTGTGGATCACCCCTCGCACATGTTTTTCCCCAGTGGTCACTGAGCCTGAGCTAGAGCCGGAGCAGCAGTTGGAGCTTTCCGAGGGATTCCTTCAGTAGCGGAGCAGCGCCACGTTCCGCGAGTGCCAGAGGTTATCAGCATCCCTTCTTGACTGTATGTATTTGATTTCCGTGCTTGGCACGTGTTTGTATATGTTCAGTTGTATTCGTGTATATTGGCTCTCACAGGACAGATGATTGAGTATCGAGTCTGTAGAATGTTTATTCACAGATTCAGTCTTTTGCTTCCGCATTTGGTGTATATATCATGTCAGCCCCTTTTGTTGCATGTGTGTCATTCTAGTTGTCTATGTATGATATATATTATTGACCTCCTGTGTAGGCTTCTGATATGATACATGCACCTGTCACGTCCCGGGGTTGGCCAGCCCTGGGGCGTGACAAGATTGGGGGTCCATTTACAAATAGCCCAGAGGAGATAAAACTTGGAAGAATCTTAGCGAGGGACATGATTGTTAAATCGGTAGAAAGTGGGGGGCTTTCTGCAAATATCCCACAGGATTGTCTTATACGGATGCCATTCTTTTAGGGGCTATTTGGCCAGAGGAATAAGGGTGGAATAGGGGAGGAATAGAGGAGAATAAGGTAAAAAAGGTGTTTGGGTAGAGGAAATAAGGGGGTATAGCTATGCGGAATAAGGAGAGAATAAGCTGATATTTGTATTCCAAGTCCACCCATGGAATTGTGTTATTCCTCCACTGATATAAGTGGATCCACCTATCAAATCACATATCATCACATCAAATCACCTGTCATCACCTCTTATACATCAATGGGACCCACATGTCAAATCAACTTTTTACACCTTATTCACATCTTATTCTTCATTAACCAAACACTTCAACCTTTATTATTACGTTTCTCAATAAGAATAACTGAAAATACAACCAAACACAAAATCTCTTATTCCATTAATAAAGTCAACAATTCCTGGAATAAGTCTAAACCCCAGAAAAGTTTATGCCTCTATCCAAACGGGTCCTTAAGATATAAGTAATATATTTATTTTGGCAAACTTAGCCTACACGATTGCTCCATTATTCCCACATATTATTTTAATAATCTCATACTTAAAACAGCAGCATTACATTTTGATACTATCTTCATTGACTACACATTATGATCAATTAAAAAGTGTATAAACTTTTGTTTAGAATCTAGCGAGTCAAAATGTGTACAATTGACTATTTGAAAACAAAGGTTCTATTCAAATTTTTGAAATGATACTCTTTGATCAAATCTATGCTTACATACACATTTGTCAAAGCATGAAATTGAAGAATATTACTAACAAAAAAAAAAAATGACGTGTATCAACAGATAAGAGATGTAAAATGAGCACGGATTGGACCCCGTATAGAACAGAGTGTTATATTTTATAGATATAACACTCAGAAACTATTGTATGAAATTTTATGAATTAGAAGTTTGAGAAATAATATTTTGAGATGATGGATCTGATTATAAATCTGAAAATATGGATGAGACACGTGTTTGTAACACAAATATGGGTCTGGTTGTGGAGTTGATAGAATCTGAGGACAGACGTGCAAAAAGCCCATAAAAAAGAAGAAATTGGGTGGTTTTCCAAAGGGGCTTGATTATAAAACTGGTATAGATTGGGGGTCCATTTGCAAATAACCCAGAGGAGATAAAACTTGGAAGAATCTTAGAGAGGGACATGATTGTTAAATCGGTAGAAAGTGGGGGCCTTTCTGCAAATATCCCACAGGATTTGTCTTATATGTTACACCTTTTTGTCTTATACGGATGCCATTCTTTTAAGATTTATAATTTCATGGATATAACATTTGAGAAACTATTGCATGGAATTTTATAAATTAGAAGTTTGGGAAATAATATTTTGAGATGATGAATCAATTATAAATATGAAAATATGGATGAGACACATGTTTGTAACACAAATATGGGTCTGGTTATGAAATTGACAGAATTTGAGGACAGACATGCAAAAAGCCCATAAAAAGACGAAATTAGCCGGTTTTCAAAAAGGGCTTGATTATAAAACTGGTATAGATTGGGGGTCCATTTGCAAATAGCCCAGAGGAGATAAAAATTGGAAGAATCTTAGCGAGGGACCTGATTGTTAAATTGGTAGAAAGTGGGGGGCTTTCTGCAAATATCCCACAAGATTGTCTTATACCGATACCATTCTTTTAGGGGCTTTTTTACCAGAGGAATAAGGGTGGAATACGGGAGGAATAGAGGAGAATAAGGCAAAAAAGGTGTTTGGGTAGAGGGAATAAGGGGGTATAGCTATGCGGAATAAGGAGAGAATAAGCTGGTATTTGTATTCCAAGTCCACCCATGGAATTGTGTTATATCTCCACTGGTATATATAAATGGATCCACCTATCAAATCACATATCATCACATCAAATCACCTGTCATCAACTTTTATACATCAATGGGACCCACATGTCAAATCAACTTTTTACACCTTATTCACATCTTATTCTTCATTAACCAAACACTTCAACCTTTATTATTACGTTTCTCAATAAGAATAACTGAAAATACAACCAAACACAAAATCTCTTATTCCATTAATAAAGTCAACAATTCCTGGAATAAGTCTAAACCCCAGAAAAGCTTATGCCTCTATCCAAATGGGTCCTTAAGATATAAGTAATATATTTATTTTGGCAAACTTAGCCTACACGATTGCTCCATTATTCCCACATATTATTTTAATAATCTCATACTTAAAACAGCAGCATTACATTTTGATACTATCTTCATTGACTACACATTATGATCAATTAAAAAGTGTATAAACTTTTGTTTAGAATCTAGCGAGTCAAAATGTGTACAATTGACTACTTGAAAACAAAGGTTCTATTCAAATTTTTGAAATGATACTCTTTGATCAAATCTATGCTTACATACACATTTGTTAAAGCATGAAATTGAAGAATATTACTAACAAAAAAAAAAAAAAATGACGTGTATCAACAGATAAGAGATGTAAAATGAGCACGGATTGGACCCGTATAGACATGGTGTCTAGCACGAGACCCAGATCTTTCAAGTTTGTAAGTCACGAAACCTAGATCTTTCATGCCAGCAGTATCCTTAAATTTCCTATCGCTCGACTTCCTCCATCCAAATTCGCCTTCTCTATCTTAATTTCCTCGTTGCCATCTCCTCCTCTTCTGTCCCTCACCTCACTTCTGCCTCAACCACCATGTTTCTCTGCCTCTCCTCTTACCCCACTACCTTAATTACCTCTCCTTCTTTTGGTGTTCCAGTCGACCTGAATCATCAGGTCGACATGCCGGGTTGTGTTGGTCATCATCTCTATTTGATGGACTAGTACAACATAACCCATGGCACAACAGATCTATCAAATTGATGGGTCATGTCATACAGTACAGATCATCTCACAGATCTACATTCACGTATATCGTATATAGAGGTATAAGCATATTTTTACGTTATAGGGTTGGAATTATATCTCAATGGTTTACAACAATTTTTGTATCCAGAATACAGTCTAAGTAGATTGTCAAAAAAAAAAAAAAAAAAAAAAACTAGAATTAGGATTGTAGCCTGTTAGCTCAAACACTTTCCTATAGCTATATATCTGCCTAGCATCAATCTTTGAATACCAGTAATATATGACAAATGACATTGAAGCCAAATTTAGCAAAAACATAGATAAGCACTGTTCCATCTCTGCTGGGTACCTCTATAAAGGTGTATAGGATAAAAGAATGTAAGTTAGGAAAAGCACAATCAACAAAGGGAGTACTGTACAAATTTTACATTTCCATCTTTGGTAGCAAAAACCTGTCCCTCTTCATAGTTTTGCATGATTGACAATCATTTATGAGGGCCAATAATTCACTGTATCTACAGTAAGAAGTGTTAGTGTTAGTACCTTCTTGAATTAGCTTTTCTCTTGGTGGGTTATACTTCATCCAGAGTCTCCTTACACGTGCTTCATTCTTACATGAATCAATGTTATTCATCCATGACAGACAACTATAGGAAATATATAACCATTTTGAAATTTTGAATTATAATTATAGCCACTACAAAGTGCAACTACAATTTTAATTCCATTTGTCGATCAATTTATAAAAAATTTGGAATGTGATTTTGAAAAATATTGAATGATTTTGAAGTTTTATTTATGTTATTTTAATTTCTTTCATATATTTATAAATTTGATTTTATAAGTAAAAATCAACTTATTAGAACAAACATGATCAATTTTTCACTTCTACATTTTAACGTGGGTATTTTTTACTATCACACAGCAAAAATTTAATTTAAAATTATTTTAACAAATATTTATTGTTGCTTATATATATCATATTTTTTAATGTCTACAACAAACATGTCTATTACTTATTAGAAAAGCTAAAATCCGTAATTTATAAATTTCTCTATAATCCATAAATTAAAACTATAATTTACAGTTTATAAGTTTTAACAACATGAGATGTTTTTTAAAATTCAAGTTAGACCATTGTTTTATTTCTTCATTATTTTTTTGTTGCCTCCTCCCATTTTTGTATTTATTATCTCTTTCATTAAGATGTCAGCTATTATTTATTTTGACAACAATATAATGGAATTTAAATTGCTTAAAATAATCTCTTTTTGAAAACCAAATCTATATTTAACCCAATCCCGATCAAACTTAACCCCACAGGGATTTTAAATTGTTTAAAATTTATATATTTTTCTAAATTTTTCAATTCAGATTTGGATTCAAATACCATATATAATTATTACATCCTAACGTGTGAGGATATAGATTCGGACATTAAGACGTCAGTTTTAAAAAATACATGTAGAATATTATATTGTAAATATCTATATAAATTTCTTGATTTAAATTTATAAATTCATTACATTTATAATTTTTCAAAGAAAATATTTTAAAACATTATAAAGACATAAGTCAAATAATTTGAATAATTATCTAAAATATTATACTCAAACCCTAATTTGTACTAAAACATTGCGGAATGTATGACTAGGAAATGTGAAAAAAATATGAATAGTTTTGGTGGATCTTGTCCCAATCTCGGTCCAAACAATGTGCAATATACATGAATTATTATGAACATTATTTAAAATTATTATTTTTTAATTAAAGATTGAAGTTAATATTATACTGTTAATATATATATATATATATATTAGGGAAAAGCTACTTGAATAAATGAAATAAGAATAAAATATTAATGTAAATTTGTCTCATGCAATTAAAGTAACAAAGAATATTTTATGCTCATAACAATATTAAATAAATGAATATATATAAACATAAATATAAATATTATTTGTGACATTAATTTGTTTTGATTATTAGAATATGTGTTAAAATCATATCTTGAATAAAAACATAAATATAAATATTATAATATTAATAACACAAATTTAAATTCATTACGAGCAATTCAAAAATAGATCTTGGATGAATTGATAAATTTAAATTCATTATATAGTATATTCATTTAATAAAAAAAGTTAATTAAATTTATATGTACAAATTTGAATTCCTAAATTTCACATATCATTTTTTCTTTTTCAAATATAAAATTAAATTAATAATATAATTTTAAATAGAAATATTTTTGTATTTGGAACTTAGATTTGAGATATAAGATACAAACATTTTTTTGTATAAATATTTAAATCAATTTTAACAAATGGATGTATATTTTGAAATATCTACGTCTAATAAAATTTAAATAATATCAATTCTCATTTAAAAAAATTAATTTATTTCTCTGTAATTTAATAATTTAAAATCAAAATTTCTCATCTATTTTAATTTATCCATATGAAAATCTAAATATATATTATTTATTTTGAATCGTAATTTTCTCTTTAAGTTTAATTTAAACTTATTCAATACAAACAATATTAAAACTATCTATTATATATATATATATATATATATATATATATATATATATATATATATATATATATATATATATATATATCTTTTATAGATTAATGATTATTATCATTTTATAGAAATAAACATTTTTTCCTTGTAATATATTTCTTTCAAATTTTAAATTTAAATATAAAATATAATTATTATTATCTGTATTTTTTAATATTAAAAATAGAATATATTAAATTTGTCTATTATTAAAACCAATTATTTAGTTTCTTAAGATCCTACCTTTATCTATATGTATTTTAATAATTTAATATTATTATGATATCTATTAAATAAAATCTAGTAAAATCTGAGAAGATTTGTTAATTAATTAATCAAAAAATACTCATTTGTTTTGAAAATCGTATTTTATGAGATTAAATCTAATTTTTAAGATAAAATCTATCATGTTAAAAATATATATAAGAATATTTTATGGATATAGTTGTATTTTTAATTAATTTTAAGGGGTAAAATAGGGTAAAATATTTCTCCTTCTACTCATACTTTTGTAGCAATATAGATGGTAAAGTAAGGTTTCACCCACTATGATCGTATAGTCCTTCGAGGAAAAAAAAAATCACATGAATGAAATACACATTGAATATTTAATTCTTTGACTTGTTACGCGTTCCCAAATTTCTTTTTTTTTGCGGATGTCCACTCTTACATATAAGAATCTAAAAATATATATTAGTATAATCTTTAATAAACTATTCCAGGTAAGAGTCTATCAAACATTGATTATCCTTTCGTATCAATACATATTTGCAATGGATTTATATTTTTTTTTGTTGACATACCTATAAGAGATGGGGGCATGCGAAAATGAAATTTGCTGGACGTCCATCTAAGAATTTATATATATATATATATATATATATATATATATATATATATATAAAGAGACACATTTGAATGAGTCCAAATCCAGTCAGGCCTGATACTATCAGCATCGAATTGTACAGTCTATGAGTCGAATTGCATCGAGAGTGACATTATACCTATGAATTGGTTGTACAGTTCGATTCATAGGTTGTGTAGTTTGATTCATAAGCGGTATGGTTCTATACTGACCGGACTAATGAAAGTCAGTCCTGATTGAATCAAAGACTCCATTTGGATTAAATCAAAGTGACTGCTCATTGTAGTAAAAAAATATATTTAAATTGAATCTAATTCAACCACAGCAATTGCCTAGGTTCAGTTTTTCAAACTTAGATATACTTAACATAATGGTCAATAATTATCACTATATGATGTGTATAATGATGGTTTTCAACCATCATCGTACATAATATGACACCACATATAATAACATATATATAAATGTTGTCAAATGTATTAGAAACAGTTTATAGCTTATGATGATGGTTATAAACCATCACAATAACATATTTTTCTTGTAGTGCTAGTAGATTAGCTTGCAGGCCATCAGTCTTCCAGAGGAAAAACAATCTTGTATCCTGAAAATATCTTGCATGAGCTTCAATCAACAATTGAGGAGGATAGGCTTATGAAGGGTTAAAAATGGGTTTTCCTCATTTGTGAATGGAAAATGTAGACTCAGACACATTCACCAACTAAACTCAAACTTTATATGTTTTCATTTTTTTTAAATAGTAAAAAATCATTTAATGAGGTATATGCTTTGATAAAAAAAAATGTATGTTGCTTTATATCGAGTTGAATAAGCCTATTTTTAGTAAGTATAAGAAAATATTTAATAAGATATATACAACATATAACGAGGAATATGCTTACTGGATTTCTCACATAATATATAGAACTGTGTTTTTGACCGAGAAAAAAAACTAGGTGTAACAGCACTCTTTGTAAATAGGTGCGGTTGAGGTTCACATTGTGCATTAATTCTTTCCCAATTCAGGGGAGGTTGATGATCATTGTCTATTCTTCTACCATTTCAAGTCTGGTGTGTGTTACAGGGGACAATCAGTTCATGGACAACTCGTCTTAGTTATGTTAATCAGGATTAGCAAATTGGGGTGGTATATTTTGCCTATCCCCTGTTTTTGGTTCAGTATATTCGGGGGTGGTGCATGGTATTTTGTTGCCTAACCCCATGTTTTTTTAATAAAAAAAACTGTTTTATGAAGCTCTTCTTTCCTTGCTATGTTTGTAATTCGAATTCAATAATAAAATCAATAATAAAATTGGATAGCAAATATTTATCTTTAGTTAAAAAAAAAAATCATGTGTTTTGAAACTCTTCTTTCCTTGCTTTGTTTTACGTAAACAGCTCTGAATTTGTGCAAAGACCGAATTATGAAAATAGAAACTCTTGATTTCATAAAGATAATTATGAAAATATTTATCTTTATAATATTTGATACACACTGGTTTTTTTTATTGTTTCTTTTATAGACACGTACCATATCAATAACATAATATTTGAATTCGCTAAACATAATTATATAGTATATTAGTTTACTCTCTTATAAAAGAAAAAAAAATATTAATACATGCGTTCCACTCTTAAGGGTAGGGATGGCTTTGACATGTCATTGGGAAGGGTTAAATAAACCCCTTTTTATTGTTTTTTCTGGGGTTGGATTTTCATCTTAAAAAAAAAAAAAATGAAGAAAAGAGGGGAGGGGGAGCTGGAAAGGTGGCTGAGATGGGTGGACGGCGGCTGGGGTTGACGGAGGCGAGTGGAGGACGTAGCGACGACGAGGAATGACACAGTGGAGGAAGAAAGAAAGAGAAAGAGAGAGGGGAAGGGCGACAGTTGCGGAGTGGGCCACAGTCGCGTGCAACGGCGGTGGAGGGGGGCGGGCGGAGAGGTTGGGGAGAGAGAGACAAAGAAAGAGAAGGGGGCGAGAGAGACGTGGGAGAGTTGTCGGCCGTCATCCTCCTCTCCCTGTCACCCGTCAGCATTGCCAACTACGCCTATCACCACCCTCCAGACCCCGTCTCTCTCTCTCTCTCTTTCTTACCACAACACCCCCCCCCCCCTCCATTTTAGAACCCCACCCCTCTTTTTATCCTTTTTTATGATGGGATTCCAGTAAAGAGAGGTGACTTTAATTACCAGCTATTTCATTAATTAGTTATATATATATATATTGATAGGTAATATATAAAGACATGAAAAAAATACTCATATATATATTAATTACCAGCTATTTCATTAATTAGTTATATATATATATATTAATTACCAGCTTTTTTTTCTGTATTTATATAATTTTTTTTTTTTTTTTTTTAAAGAGAATGGTAGACATCCGCACTTACATCCACCCTTAAATATATAAAGACATGTTCAAAATATTCAAACAATAACATTTTTTATATCTTCTTCTCTATTTATAAAAAGAAGGGAGCACAACATTAAACACTAAGGACAAGAAGTCTACTTACCTGGCTTTTAACGTATTTCCTTTTCACCTCTCTTTCTCTCCTCGTTTTCTGAACACCATTGGGAGACAGTGTGCAGTGAAGTGCGTGTTATAGAAAAGAGAGAAGGGAATCAACTATCTTGTCAAGGTTGTCAAATCTTCAAAATGAACTAGTGAGAGAAAAAATAAATTAAAATTAAAAAAACATTCAAAAGAAAAAATCCAACACCCCTCCCCCTCCGAATACCTCCCCCTCCAAGAAGACGGTTTAAAATTCGTGTAATCTTTTTATTTTTTTTTAAGTTTTTAAAAATCATATATGTAAATTTAAATAATTTTATGAGTTAAATTTTTATTAACAGATGATGATTATTCTATGAATATCTTATTTGATTAATCACGATTAAAAATACAGTATACTTAAAACCCTCTAAAATTTAAAAAAAATGCAAAAAAAATTATATAAATGATAACAAATGAATTATAAAATCTCATTCATATGAATAAAATTTTCATTTATATAAATTTTTTTATATTTTTAATAAACATTGTTGGAGGTTTTGAGTATGCTATGTTTACAGACATGGTTAATCAGACATAATATTCACATAATAATTATAATATGTTAATAAAAACTTAACTCAGTGAGCTATTTAGATTTATATAAGTGTTTTCAAAAGATTTAATGGATTTAAAAAAATCAAAAAATTATATAAATTTTAAACAACTTACGTGGGGTTATATATAGATTTTTGATGCAGTCAGTCCATGATTGATTTTCTAAAATTAAAGGAATATATATATATAGATATATTTGGTGCAGTCAGTCCAAGATTGCTTCGCATCAGTGAAGACTCGCTGTGGAAAGGTGAAAACCCCAAGAACAAAACAAAACTAAAAATGCAGACAAGCAAACAGAGAGCCACTGCAGAGCTTCAGCAGTGCCTCGCACGTGGGGGGAGAAAAAAAAAATCTCTCTTGCATAGATGAGAGAAATACACTGTTTTTAATTGTTTTAAAGGGTGGCACTGTGCATGTCACAGTGATCCATGAATGATTGGCATGCATTACTGTTTTTTGGGGGTGAAAAAACAAAACCTGGATATCTTTTGATAAGAGACACGAGGGGTGTACCCATATGATATGGGATCCGGTGGCCCGTAGGCTGGTATGTGTTCAAAATCTCATGACGTGTCAATCTGTTATTGAAGATTCATAAAATTTGATTGGATCTAATATTAATTAGATCTTATCCCTAATAATGGGGGCTATAGAGTTGGTGGTTGGTACATGACATCTCCCCAATACATGTGTTTATGCGTTTATGAAAATACTATATGCAGCGATGCATATTTTTTCATTTATTTTAGATAAATTTGTATTTATTCTCCCTAAAAAAATATCTATTCGGTGTTATAACCCGCTTAACAAACTAATTACACATGTACCCATAGAAACTTTGACTGTTTTGCATATATGCCCTTCCGTTTATCACCGCTAATTTTTTTGACCTAACCACGGTTATCTATATCTAACAATTCCCTGTGAAAAGTTCCTTGTACAGTTAGAAAAATTTGCATGTATATCCCTAATAAAACCTTATTTGGTGTTATACCGTGCTTAAAAAGGTAATCGCACATATCCCTCTAAAAAATTGATCTGTGTGCATGTACGACCTCTGTCATTGTTAATCTATTTCACCTAACCACGATTACCTATCTAATCATTCACTATGAAAAGTTCTTTATACCCCTACGACATCCGTCTGTAAAATCCATAAAAACAAAAACGCCTCCTCTCACATCCTCTCATCCCCAAATTTTTATTTTAACATATAGTCAATATAAAATAAAATTTTCAAGAGTCCATCCTGCTTGCAATAAGTACAAATGGGCCTCTTTCGGCAAGAGCTGGTGGAAGAAGCAAGAGGAGTAGTAGCTGTCAAGACATCCTCGTAGGTGGAAGATGGAGTAGACTTGCGCGAAGTAATAGTGCGAGGATGAGTCTATTCGGCAACAATCTCAATGATAGCGGATTGTAATCGTGGCAGCGGATCTCGATGAATAAGTTGACCAGCCAAAGCGGAAAACTCTAGACAAAGAGCCATCAGGTACTGAAACAACTCACGATGATCACAAAATGCTTCTTGCTCAACAGGAGTGGCCATCAATCCAGGCTCAAGTTCACAAAGCTCCCTGAAGTTTGCTCTCATTGGGCCATATAGATCCTGACCCTCGATAGATCACATTGAGTAGCCATATGTGTCTCGATTAGAAGATGATATTCACGGGCACCACTTTTCTCCACAAAGAGATCGCGAAAATGAGTCCACGGCGCTGCTGATGACAGGAAACCACTAAGATCGGCGTGAATAGAGCGATCAACAAAGTTGACCAAGTAGAAGAAAACACGTCGGTCTCGCCTGTGCCAAGCTACATATGTCAAATCCATGGAAGAAGGTTGCACAGAATAGCCATCAAGATGACCAACAAAATCACAATGATCAAGAGCGCTCTGCACCGTAACGAGCCAGGATGACCAATCTTCTGTGGAACTGAGAGAAAAATCCATCGAGTTTGAAAATATGCCCTGAAGATTCTCAAAGCACACCACCTAAGAGAGAGCAACCGCCTAAGAGAGAGCAGTCGCCTGAGAGAGATCGGCCGTCTTCAGGGGCTGTGGCAGAGTAGGGTTGCCGTGGGTTTCTGATATTATGCATAACTAGTCGGATGAGGATCAGAACTAGATGAGGATAGTTCTGGACTCATGCTCCGCAGAAGCGCGCCTCTCCCCAGACAGATACAACTTCTCCATGATATGGGAAGTGAAGGAACTGGTGTCGGGTGGATGAGAAAACTTTGATGCTGCCAAGCCACGTCCTTCCGGCGATCAGGGGATGGGGTGACTGGATGTCCATCACCATGCAATTGACCATGGTAGACATTGGACTGATTTTAAGCGGGAGCGTGACTAGCCCACATATGTCTTTTCGCGTGTTGTCAAATGCATAGACGAATTCGTTCGATGGTTCTAACTTGGGGACTTTACCTTCAAGCTAACTGCAGGCGGAGTAAGTCATAATGTTGGTTTCCGCTCCTGTATCGATAAGGATATGCTTGAATTCCCTCCCATCGAGGCTTATGGTGATCATGAGGGGTGCGAAGTGTGCTCCGATTTTGTCGACCTCAAGGGGGAGGAAGTCGATTAGATTGGGCTCCATGTGGTTGCTCACTGAATTCCTTGTCCCAACTGATCCTTCAGAGAGGTATCTGTTATTGTAGGGGGATCCGGGTGGGCTATCGCCTTCTGATTCGGTACCTGGGTGTGTTGTGTAACACCCAGTTATCTTTGTTCTCGTACTTGAGGAGTGCCTCACCCCATATGGTCAATATATGACCCATAAAAGGTAAGTGGAGGCATTGATGTCACAGGGAGTGGATAGCCTTGATGCTATTGAGCCATGGTCGTCTCAACATTAGTGGATACCTTGTGTCTATGTGAGCTACGAAGCACTCCACTTTGCAGATCAGGGTACCGACGACCAATTCAAATATTCTGGGACTGTAAACGGTCTTCCCAGAATGGTTAAATGCTTGTGTGGTGGAGTCTATTGGCTGGACAAAGGGGCGACCTCGCTTGAGCATTTGGTGATAAGTGGGGCAAGTGATGATGTTCATCCCTGACCTGGGTCGACAAAATGTTGTTCAAGGGTATCCTCTGGAGTCGTCCTCAGACATGGAGGGGGCACACTCGCAGTCGCGGATTAGGGAGGTCTTTATCGGTGAAGGATATGATCATTGGACTGTAGGGGCCGTCAACCGAGTCAGTGCTTTTGGAAGACCCGTTGTCGTCTGGATGGAGATCATCTGAAGTGCATCCCCTTCCTCTGGTCCTTCACTTGCCCCTTTAGGAACCTCTTCAAATGATTCCTCCTCTTCTTCTTCGGGCTGGAGCTCTCCTAGGTCGCTTTCATTTGAGTCTATGTTGATCATGTTAATGATGGTCGGGGCCTCTTCTTATTCCTCATCATAGAGTATGGCGAGGTAGTGATCGTTCATATTTAAATTGGAGGGCTCCTCCTCCCTTTCTTCTTCTAACTCCTCGGATGAGCTACTGTCGGTTGAGCTGTCCGAGCTGCTTGGTCCGGGGGAAGAGCGTCCTCCTCTCTTGACTGCATTGTCAACATGGATTCGGTACGGGGGAAGAGCGTCCTCCTCTCTTGACTGCATTGTCAACATGGATTCTGGAGGTTGAAGCTTGATTGTGGTCTTGCATGGGGTTAGAAAATATGCCAAGTGGCTTTGTAGTTTGATGAGGGGGGTTGCCCCGGCTTAGATGACCCTTGATCATGGCTTAGTCAAGGCGCTTGTCATCATTCAAATCATAAACAAAGTCCCAAAAAACCATGCATTGTTCTATGGTGTGGCCATGTTGTTGATGATATTAATGGTAACGTGTAGTGCAAGCCACTGGGAGTGAAGGCCTGACCATGGGGACAGAGGTATTATTGGTTTCCATTAAAGTCTTGAAGATGTTTGCTAAGGTTTCTGGGAGTGGTGGATTGCAGTCTCTCCTGCCCAACCACCTCAGACCATAGGACGACGGAGGGGAGACCTCGTTGTAAGGGCTCTATATGGGCTGCCTGGCAGTTGGATTTTATGCTCTTGGGAGAGCAGAGTAGGCAAGGGCATTTCGAGTTTGGCCCTGGTTTTTGTTTATGGGGTTTTGGATTGAGGGATTTTGGATTATGGGGTTTTGTCGTGTCGGCACGAGGGCGGGCACTGGTTGAGGAGTAAAATTATAAGAAGCTTGCTAAGGCGACACATATCCGGATGGACCAGGTGTATTATGTCTCGGAGCTGGTCCTCGATCATGGACTCGCGCTCCATTTGGGTAGAGTGCCAAAACTTGTTGTGTGATCCCCGTGGGGCTTTGCGCCTTTCGTGGTGATTGTCCAACCCTATGGCTGATAGGTGGGGATGAGGGTGGGATTGCACAACGAGTGATCCTGTTGTGGCAGTCGATCAAGAGCTGGTAGGTGGTGCAATCTCCGTATGAAAGACTCGTGCAGAGTTTCGGGTTTAGATTCTGTAACATCATGTCAAATCTCTTAGACACTCCGTTAACTACATACCAGTCTTGTGGACCACAGTGCGCCACCGCGGACACATACTGCTCGAATTCCTCTCTGGGCCTCATCTTTTCAATTATGAGGTCAGATATGGAGCGGGTTCTAACTTGCTGGTAGCTGTAGCGACCTAAAAATATCTCGCTTACAGCTGAGAAGTTTGACAGGTGGTCTATAGGTAGTGTGGAGAACCATTGCAGTGCCTCTCCTTCTAGTTACTTCTAGAATAGGAAAACTATGAGGGGTTGGTTGTCCAGGAAGGGCCGGGAGTCTAGGCAAAATGCGGTCAGGCGGACATTGAGGTCCCCACGACCGTTATACCAATGGAATTTTGATATTTTAAATCCCTCCGGTAGGCTGACTGATGGAATCTGTCGTAAATTATGTAGAGATATGTGTTTGGGAGCAGTGGGGCCAGTCTCAGAGATGATCCTCCGGATGGTTTCATCCAACATTTCTACCCCAGATGAGTGGTTCAGTGGTCCTGGATTGGATATGGCTTGGTAGGTACCTAAGGTAGAAATGGTCAGGAATATTGGATTCATGGGAAAAATTGGATTACCGGGGGAAGGCGGAGTAAATGAAAATGCGGGGGAAGAAAACGGACTTGGATTAAACGAGAAGCTAGGTGTTGATGGGGTAATGAGGGCGAGATAAACCTTGGGTGTCTTGACAAGGGTTTCCTGTTTCAAGGTCTTGGCTTGGTGAAGGTCGACCAAGGCGTTTAACATGTCCTCTACCAATTGGTATCCTAAGGTGGCCATCCTTTCCTCTAGGAGGCCAAGGATCTGTCTGGTTTGGTTCCCCTGGTGTACTTCTTCCTCTTTGGTGTCATCAGGGGTATGGTTCTCCATGGGCTAGATGTGGAATAAAATGGAATAATTTGGGGTGTGAATGGGTGAAAGTTTAAAGTAGTAAAATAAAACAGTAAAGAGGTGCCCAACTAGCCTCACCATCACCAAGGCCACCCTCATCCTCATCAAATACCTCACCCAAGATACGGGCCATCTCCTCGCTAATGAAAGCCCCCTCACCCCCAATTTCACCTCTCATACCACCCGTGGCTGACCCTCCGGCCTCCAAAACCACCTCTTTGGCCACTACCGGTCGATCCCCACGCTTCCTCTTACGTGTGTAACCAATCAAACCACTCTCAACCCCCGGGCAGCCCCCAAAAGCGTGCCCCAGGCCTCACCCGCGCCCACAATGGCGTTTTCGCCATTTGGGTCACCTCCTCCGCGACCCTCCTCTCCGACCCATCGCTCTCCGATGAGCCAGACCCCGAGACAGCCCCTCTCTGCTCTCGGGAAGACCGGAGACGCTTCATCATCGAAGCCGTCCTCTTCCCCTTCGTCATCTCCTCCGATTTCGCGAAAAGAAAATCCCCGAAGGAAACTAGGGCTTTGAAATCAAGAAGAAAGGAATGATCTAGGGCGAATCAAAGTCAAGAAAAACCAAGTTTTTCAGTTTCAAATGGAGAAGAAGAAGTGTTGGAGGGAGAAGAACCGTTTTTGAAACATGCGGGACAGAGAGGGTCCTTTTCGACCAAGTCGGCCGGCGGCTACTCGCGAGTAACCACCCCCTGCCCAACGGCTAAGGACAACTAGCCGCCCCCTACCAGCTTCTCAAACACAATTATTTACAAGTTTTCTAAAAACAAACAGCCATGTATTGGTTTATTTCCAAGTTTTACTCGATCAAACACAACTTTCTCAAAGTCACAAATTCCAATACTGTTCAGTTCAAATTTCTTCAGTTCTGATTCTTTTCTAGAATCTTTGTCTTTCGAATGATCCAATTCACCAAATCAAACACACCTTTTCTTTTTTCCTATGGGCGATATCCCCTCTTTGTTGAGCTACCCAAGCACGGGTGTGGTAGGCACAAGGAAACTGACGCTGGGCTGCTCCGTGCACGATGGCTAAGAACCCCGACCGAGGGTTGGATCACTCGCTTCTTTACTTTTACACACTCTCCCACCTGGATCACTCCTTAGATAACCATTCTAGTCAAAATCCAGCCTCTGATGACCTAAATTACCTCCCTGAATGGTATTTGTCCATGTGTCCTAAACTTCTTGAAGGTTGGCCGGCCAAAAAAGGGTCTCTTTCCTTATCATTGATCAAAGTCTTTCTGTTCCACACAAAGACTCCGTCCGATGAGGGACAATTGTAAATACCCTAATTTTGACCGTCCAAAGAAAAGAAATTTACTTCAAGTAATATTGGAAACAACCACATTTGGACATTCAAATAGAAAACTCCCTCAGAAACCGAAACCGAAAACCCTAAGTCCAACACTTAGAAATATCTAAGAGCGTGGACAGGGGCGGCTACTTGAGAGTGGCCGCCCCATACCAGGCGGCTAGTTTCAACTAGCCACCCCCCTGACCGACCCCAAACCGCCTTCCTAGATGGGACATAAAGCAAGCATGATTGCGGCAGATCGTCCCTTCTAGCAACCCCATCTTAGCCGGTTCATCCTTAGTAACCGACCCAAGCCACCGCTTGTTAGAGATGGGACATATGGTAGGTTATGATGGAGGCGGCTACTTGAGAGTTATCGCCCCTCACTAGGCGGCTAAATACCATTAGCCGCCCCTCACCTGGACACTGTCAGAGAACAAAGATCTAAGGGGAGGTCAAATCAAGCACCTTATTACCCATTTTGATCTATTGTCTAGTGGACATTCCCATACCCCGTTTTTACTATAAATAGGGAGGCAACCAACATCATCAACAGAATCAGTACACATTCAAATACCCATCAATAACCCCCAACCACCCACATTCCCAACCATCAAGCCACACCACCACCTCAATCCCTTGAGAGAAAAGTGAGAGAGAAACTCATTTCCTACACCAAATCACTCTCGAAATCCACTCTCCAAAACCCAGGTTAAACCTAGCTTAACCTCTGCCAGGTTCTGCCCAAATTGAACCAGACACCAGGCGACTACCCACAACTAGCCGCCCCCCACCAGGCGGCTAAAACCAACTAGCTGGCCCTTCCTTAGCTCACCTCAAGTCCCAATTTTCCTTTAGTCAGGTTCCCAAAGCAGACAAGGATCCTTGTCTTCACCTCTGTGTACCACATATCCGTGTCTCAGAGCGGAGACCCCATAAACTCCCCACGAAGGCGGTCAAATTCCCCCTAACTTTTCCTACTTTTTGAGAAAAGCAGGTGGCGATCACAACAACCCCTGAATCCTCCTAATGACCCGTCGGTCGCCTCAGCCAGGAACGAAAACCCCCCACCACCCCTTCCGAGAGACGATCTGATCGAGCCCGCCAAGGCGCAGCTCTCTGGATCCGAGCCTCTGAAGAACTCCCGCACACGCACCACAGACCACTAGAGGAGCCGAAGAGGAAGGAAGAGAGGGCCCCTACCTTTCATTCCTTTTTCCTTCCGAAATCCGATACCGACAGGGGCGGCACCTCACAAGGTAGCTCCGACACTGGGTAGCATCAACGCACGATGACTCTGGGGTGATACACTCCACACTCACGGGAAATCACATTGATCAATGTGTACCATACTCTATAACTAGCTACTTGGAATCCATCAGAATTCCCAACAGGTGCATCACGAGGACGCGGGGGAAACAACTTCTTATCCACACTTACTAATATCAATTATGACCTTAAAAACTGATCATACACACATCTATCATCAATAAAAGGGTTATTAAGTTATTATTACGAACATGAGATAATTAAGTACCCACCAATCTTGTAAACATGGTGTAAAGGACAAGTAGAGGCAAGAGTTATAACTAACTCAAAAGAGCATATCAACAAGTAGGTGCAAATGATCCCTAAAATGTGGTATTTAATCCTACATAACACATCCATCATCATATACTAGCAATAGAGTCTAAATAGGTTCTCTATAGTACCATTACATTGCTTAAAATATGCTAGAGTGCCTAACACGCATGCTATATATTATTTTTATTGCATGGGTCGGACCACTTATTCAAGGAAACTATTGCATCTCATAGATTAGATCACAACATATAAAAGGGGACTAAGACATGCTTGGTAAATTTCAAAGGACCTACACTAATAGCATGAACAATAACTACCGATGCATATCAATTTTTAGAGGGTGCGAATCATACACCTATACCGTAAGCATGCAATTCGTGACTAATCGCGTGCACGTACGCTCATCTCCCCTTATTCATATGAGTATAAATCCTCCATGTGCAACAATAACAATTATATAACTATGTGTCAACTTTTACACTACTAGTGAATTGGTCAAACCACTCACTGATACTTGGATCGTCGCGCGTCCGCTCTACAAGATCTGCAAGACACAACACAATATATATAAACAACTTGACAAACACAACTCAAATAAATGAATCATAAAGATGACTCCTAGCGCAGGACAGTGCACGGGATGGGGCGGGCAGCACGCGACACACTCCCACAGCAACACAATCACATGAACCAAAAATGCCATAACTTCTAAACCCTACAACTAATGGTGCTCAAATCAAACATGAAGCTTCCTGACACATATATAAGCCTACTGCATGAAGACACCAACTCTTAATATTGCATAAAACATGTAAAATTTACTTATTGAAACAATCATGCAAAAACTGCTACACCTACAATAATTACCCCTAATTATTTGATCTACACAGCATTAAATACTCATCCAAAAATTTGAAATAAAACACACATGTCCCCTAACATGTTGGGATCATAATCCATGTGGACATTATAATCTAATTTAACCTCTACATGCTCGAAAAAAAATATTTCCAGACACTGGTCGATTCCCATGGGAATCTGGACAGTCCATGCAATTCAGGTTATAACTTACAACACAGATAATATTATGACACCAAATTTCATATATAGCATCTAAACACATGGAAGATCAAATCATATGAGGACACAATCCTCATAATATGTTTTTAGGTACTAGTTTCATAAGGATCTTTACAACACATAAATTTGCCTTACTATGACACAAAACCCCCAACAACAAGAAATGGGGAAAAACACATATAACAGCACTTGAGCATCCTTGTTGACCACCCAAAGCACTAGACAAAAACATTCACACTTCATTGAAGCATAACCACAAACATAAACATTGCATGCCCATGATAACATTCAAGAACACAAGGAAGATCATACAAGGAGGGAAAGAAAACTCAACAAGAGAGGGGGAAAGAAAAGGAGGTGTGGGGGCTCACAAGCGCGCGCACACACACACATTTCATCATCCAACACACCAAATCTTCCAATCCTCCACCTCTTCACATCCTTAGCTAGTCTTTCTTTCCTTCTTTGTATTTCTCTTCTTCTCTCCTCTTCTCCAAATCAATAACCAAAACCCATAACTCTCTTCAAGCTCTGCTCCTCCTCTCTTTCTCCTCTTCTCTCCTTCTCATCTCTTTTATTTTTCTGTTCTCGACCTGCTGCTGGTGACCCAGCAAACCCCCCCCCCCCCTTTAAGTCCATGGAAAGGTATTGAGAGGAAGGAGAAGTGACAATCATGCCCCTGACTTAAAATTCTGGACAACCTTTAGTAAAACAGTCATAACTTCCACAATCTAGCTCCGAATTATGCAATTCAAAATCTATTGGAAAGCCAAGAAGCTTATCTACACATTTCATGTTTATGCCAAGATCCAATAACCCCTCCAACTATTCCAAAATGTGAGCTCAACATCAACCAGGGCTACTGCCAGATTTTTCTCATCCCCAGGGTATAATGGAAAAAATACTCTTAACTTTTGCTACATGAATCCAGATGATCTAATTCTACTTTTGTATGAAAGCTAACTCAAAACTGAATATCCCATGATAAAATCAGATTTAAACTATTTCATCTTGGATATTAACAAAATTAAATCCGAATACTAATCGGAACTACATAATTTTAAAATGACGTCAGAATGCGATCAAAATCTACAAGTAGGCCAATGCCAGTACCTGGAGAATAAATATGCAGTCAAATTTTTTATTTGAGTGCTCCAACTTTTTAAAATAAATAAAACACGATATTTGACCTTTAAAAAATGACACAGTCTTAACAATATGTTATTCGTGCATTTATATTATGATAATTATGCATGATTGTGTTATTGTAAATATTGTATCAAATTGCATCTCTTATTGAATAAAATTGTATGATTTAGTTCCTTCATCATGTCATTTAAAATAGCATGAATTATGCTATTCATGTTTCAAGAATTAATATAATACATTTTCTAATGCTTATGTTTTTGAAATAATATTTGGATTAAATATGTGAGCGCACTGTCAAATCAAATGTCACCACCTCTTATAAATTACATGTCAAATCAACTATCATTATTTTTTCACCTTTTATAAATCTTTATCAATATTTTATTCACATTTTATCCAAACAACAAAACTTTTATTTTTACGTTTACCAACGAGAATAATTCAAAACACAACCAAACACAAAATCACTTTATCCTTATTTATACTCACTTATGCGGAAATAAATGTATACCCAAGAATAAATCATATTCCCGTTCCAAACGAGGACTTTGGGTGGAATAACCTAGGATAATTTTAATTCGAGGGGTTGGTTGAAATCCATATACCACTTTATAACAGTTTATTCTACATAAGATATCCCAGGTTATACCAGGCAAACAAATGGGTTAAAACCCCTTTTCCAGTCAATACCAGGTTATCCGGGGGCTTATTCCCGTTCTAAACATGGGCTAAAGAATATGTAGGGTCACTGTCAAATCAACTGTCATCACCTTTTATAAATCACATATCAAATCAACAATCATCATTTTTTCATCTTTAATAAATCATTATCCACACTTTATTCATATTTTATCCAAACAACAAAAAATTTATTATGATGTTTCTTAATAAGAATAATTTAAAACATAATCAAATATAAAATTATTTATTTCATTGTTATATCTACTTATGTTGATATAACGTCATATTTTAAAATAAATTTTATTATGTATTCAACCATGGGTAGAAGAACAAACAAAGGTTTTTGACTTGGAATTTCCCTTCGTCGTATAGACACGAGAGCTTAGGGAGATTATCACAATCCATAGGACACTATTGTCGTTATAGGAATAGGATATCACAATCCATAGGACACTATTGTCGTTATAGGAATAGGATATCACATGTCAGTGGCTGATTTTAATTCGACGTCCCATGAACCGTCTCCGGGTTGATGAAAATCAAACTTAATTAACACTGGTTTGACATGTTGACAAATGATGGGTTAAAAGGATATATAAATGAAGTAATAAGTAGTTGAAAAATAGTTTATTATGATTTTTGAGAATAAAAAAAATATTAATTAATTTCTGCGTATGGCTTCAGATCGAATGACATGACATCTATCATGCTTTTATACTCAAACAGTTGTAAATTATCACATTTGATTAATCATGAACTTAAGGTCCGTCGGACGGGGGAATAAATGTAAAAAAATTGTTTCGGTGGATAGTACAAAGAAGCATAGTTATGTAAAATTAAATAAGAATAAACCGGTATATACATTTTAAATCTCCCATAAAATTGTGTTATTCATCCAATGATATAAAGGGACTCACTTATCAAATCACATGTCATCGTATTAAGTCATCCGTCATCATCTCTTATACATCAATGACGTTCACATGTCAAATCAATTTTTTATACCTTATTCACATTTTATTCTTCATCAATCAAACACTTCAACCTTTATTATTAAATTTCCCAACGAGAATAACTGAAAACATAACCAAACAAAAAAATTACTTATTACATTGATAAAATCAATAATTCTAGGAATAGATATATATAAACCACAGATAACTTATGTCTCTATTCAAACGGGACCTTAGGAATCTTCTAAGATGATATATATATTATATTATATATACAGAGATTCGATATGATGCGAATGAGCGGACAAGTACAATATGGATACCAATTTATATAGCCATTTCAAAAGATATTCGAATATGACATAATTATCACATATTTATAAAATTACAAAAGCTTGCATTAAATATTAATCAAATTCAATTATCATACTAGATTAATCATAATCTTATAAATTAAATAACCATTGCGCTCTCGTTCTGTGATCTTTGAATGAGAAGGGAAACCTTTCAATGAGGAGAAACATTGAAGTCTCGATTTAAAATCAATTTTTCAAATGCACCATTCTCATACGTCTCTAGCAAATCATTTGGTAAGCCATACTGGTGTCCATATGTATATGTCGATTATCTAAAACAAAATATGGATCAATTAAAATCTGAAGAGAATCATATTCGAATATTATATTCAATTCGTATCCAAAAAAATTGGGATCAGATACAAATATTAACATATTCCGTCCATGAGAGTTCAACTATTATTAATTTAAAATATAAACCTAACCGGGTTGAAACAGGTCATATTTGAAAGGTTGGCATTGAACAGGTTTGATAAGGGAACACCTTCTCAGAGAGGAGATGTAACCTTATGATAAGAAAGATAATCTCGCCACTCCAATCGGATCAACCCGATTAAATGTAGAGGATAAGAGGACACTCGCCACCTCCAACATATCGTCGATCAAAGAAGATAATTAGAGAAATTTTTGCCAATTTCAACTTGCTCATAAGGTGTTCACAAGAAGAAAGATAAGAGAAGAAGTAAGTACTCAAGAGTAGTCAATCTTAGGCTAACTTTGTAGAAACAATTTTTAATTCAACTTGAACTCATTCAACCTTGAGAGTTTATATAAGCCAAAGGGAGGGAACAAGCCTCATAAAGATCAACAATATCTATGTTGACTTGTCCCATTCTCATAACTTGGGAACAAAAAGTGCATATTCCAAAACTTTGGAATAGCCCAAAATAAATTACAAATCTTTGACCACAAATTACAAGACTTTGTTCCAATTCCAAAACATAGAAATGGAACAATATAACTTACAAGACATTAATTACTTTTGAAAACATAAAACACAATCAACAAGAGCTTGAAGATGCCAATATCAACAACCAAAGTGGTTAAGTTAATAACCACACTTTCTTCAGAACTAATTTGGTGGGATTGGAATTAAAAGGGGGCCGGGGTAGATGCTCCTGCATCAAGGTTGGACCCAAAAGGTGAAAAATAATGATCAGGCTGTTTTATATGCCAGACAAACATATATTGTGGGTCGGACCGGCCTCAAAAATCTAGATGACCAAACTTTGGAGAAACAAGTCAGGCCAGCTTGACCGGAAATAAGCCAGACTGATTACTGAAAGTAGGGGTGGTAAATGAGCCGAACAAGCCGAGCTTTGACCTGCTCAGGCTCAGCTCGTTTAGTATCAGGCTTGGCTCAAGCTCGGCTTGGAACCGAGCTTCATTTTGTGTTCAAGCTCAGCTCGTTGGGCTCGTGAAAAGCTCGGTTGAAGCTTGGCTCAGCTTGTTTGTTAAACAAGTCAAACCGAAGCTCGAATCAAGGCTCGGCTCAGGCTCATTTGGCAAAAAAAAAAAAAAACCTTGTTTAGCATTTGAGAAGTCACATTTCACAAATCACAATACCTTATACATGTGAAAGTAACATAAGCTCGGGCTCGGGCTCCGGCTCGTTCCCCTTTTTCTGTTAAGTAAACGAGCTCGGGCTCGGCTCGGGGTCGACTCGTTTACAAACCAAGCTTTAAAAATTGTTCAAGCTCGGCTCGTTTGTCTAATCGAACGAGCCTGAATGAGCTTTAACCGAGTCGAGCCCGAGCTGAGTCCGAGCCGCTCGGCTTATTTATCAGCCCTAACTGAAAGGAACCATCTAAATTACTTTTTTGAATAAAAATTAAAACAAATCGTCAGTTCTGATATTAATTTTATGTGAAAAGCAATAAAAGTTTGATTAAGAGCAATGATGTGGCATCTTAGGGTGTCAAAAAGCAATTCCGGTGTCTATAACTATTCTAAAAATAGATAATTATACCAGTGAAATAAATAATTTTATGTTTGGTTATGTTTTTTGTTATTCTTGTTGTGAAACGTAAAAATAAAGTTTTTATTGTTGAGTAAGTTGTAAATTAAATGTGAATAAGAATTTATAAAAGTGAAAAAATGATTTGACCTATGAGTCCTCATGATTTATAAGAGATGATAATAGTTGATTTGACCGTTATGCCAATTTATAATAGTAGAATTGATTGAGTGATATAACTCAATTTCAGGAGAGACTTAAAATACAAATATCAGCTTATTCCCACTTATTCTAGCATAGTTAAAATATAAAAATAAAAACATGAGCAAAGTTGGTTCCATAAGTTCCCTTTAACAAAAAGATATGTATGTTATTTTATTGGGTTAATTGCTCATCAAATGCTCTTTCGAGCAACAGCCCTATTTTTTTCTACCCTTGGAATTTTTTTTTTTTAACCCTTGCAGTCTGGTCCCATATTTTCTAGTTTATAGTCACTTCAACTAGTTGCAGAAACTTTGTATATATTTACAGATATATTATTATGTATATATGAACTTGTCTTTTTTTCCGGCTATCATGCAACCTAAGGAGGATGATCGACTAGCTAATTCTCATGACCCACTATATGCGCATATGCAAAGATGAAATTAGTAGTGAAGCGCAAATGCAAAGATGAAATTAGTAGTGAAGCGGATAAGTTCTTTTCTTGTCCTCAACAATTATTTGCATTGGCACTTGGTGATTTTGGACTTTGTAGAGGAGTACTTCATGTTATGCAACTTGTTACCTCATGCTCGTTATAAGAAACATATGTTTGATTAGATAACATAGATCAAAAACGGTTGATATAACTATTTTAATGATACTTTGATAATGTATCTATAACTATTTTGTGTAGATTGAATGCACTTACAGATGATAATGACAACACTTACAATTCATGAATATGTAGTATCTATAATGATTTTGTACTTAACCATCTTTACGTGCATTGAACACTATCTGTAAATAACTATTAAATATCTATAATTATATATGTGTATAATTTTTGTATGTATCAAATAAATAAAAAAAAGGGGACAACTAACACTGTATGGGTAAATAATAAAAAAAGAAGTCCAGAGTATAGAAGAAAAAGAAAAAAAAAGGACAACTAACACTGTACGGGTAAATAATAAAAAAAGAAGTCCAGAGGATAGAAAAAAAAAAAAAAATTGGGCTTGGTCAAAGTATTTGAACAATTTTCATTATTTAGTTTGACCAAACAGCTCACCACCACCCATGCACGAGTAGATTCCCTCCTACTTTCCACCATCTTCCACGTTCTTTTTTTTCTTTCACCCCGTTAAGTACGGATAAATCAATCCGCAATGAGCACATTATTGAAACGATCAACCATTTAGATTTGAATTTCAACCGAGTCATTATTGCAAGTGGAACTTCTGCACTACAGTCCCATCAACAATTGCTATAAATAAATGAACACACAACTTTCATAAATCCCACAAAAACTTCACCAATAATATTAAAGAAAACATGAGAAACAAAGCTTTCTTCAAGAGGTTCACACTGGCTCTCTCCATCTTCTCATGCATCTTCTCCCTCTCAACTGCTGCAAATGAACCACCCAATCCTAAGGTCAAGGCCGTGAACCTTGGAGGCTGGCTTGTCACTGAAGGGTGGATCACACCGTCTTTGTTTGATGGGATCCCCAACAAAGATCTCTTGGTGTGTTCTCTGACATCTCTTTTTTTACAATCTATATATAAGCATATTGTCATTCCTAAAATAAACAACATATGATCAATTGTTATTAGGACGGAACACAAGTCCAATTCAGGTCTGTTAGGCAAAACAAATACATCGCCGCAGAGAACGGCGGAGGAACAACTATAGTTGCTAACCGGCCGAATCCGTCCGGGTGGGAGACTTTCAAGGTGATCTTCGAGTCCAAATTTTTCTTATGTATGTTTATCCTTCTGAGAGGAATTCCATTAATTTCTATATGTACTATATACCTATGTAGTTGTGGAGGGTAAGCGACAAACTCTTCCAGTTCCGAGTGTTCAATGGACAGTTCATAGGACTCCGAGGAACCGACGTGGTAGCAATTTCAAACACGCCTGATGACTCGAATACGTTCCGAATTGTTCGAAAGGACGATGAACTGAATAGGGTCCGAATCAAAGCACCAAATGGGTCATATTTACAGGTATTGTGAGTACGTGGTTCTTATTCTCTTCATGTATGCATGTCTTATTTAATTTAATTAGTTCTAGCAGCAGTAATTGTTGATTAATTATAAAACAACTGCTATTGTGTAGGCTAGGACAGAGGCGTTGGTGACGGCAGATTTTCAAGGCAGAACTACCTGGGGAGACGATGACCCGTCGGTATTTGTCATGAGAATCGTCGGTACCATGCAAGGAGAATTTCAGGTCACCAATGGTTATGGACCACAACAAGCTGCAACTATTATGAGAGTAAGAGTTCAGGACACATAAATTTAGATTAATAGTGTACCTGTTTTTAGAAATAAAAAAAAAAATAATGTTAGGGATGTATACCTTTTGCAATCTTCAACATTTTTGAATGACCCCCAAAAAAAAAAAACTAATTTCCTAATGTATACATTAATCTAATGAATTGAAATACTTCTTACTACTTCAATGAAATTTTTTTAACCTAGTTTATATTAGCCTCAAGTATATATAGGAGAAAGTTAATAGATATATAGTATCTTAACTCATAATGGTTCAATGGCATGCAGCAACACTGGGCATCATACATTACTGAAAATGATTTCCAGTTCATATCTTCCAACGGTCTAAATGCGGTGAGAATTCCGGTCGGCTGGTGGATTGCAAGTGATCCCTCCCCGCCGTGGCCTTATGTTGGTGGATCCTTGGCAGCTCTCGACAACGCTTTCACTTGGGCAGAGTAAGCACTCGTTACTTAGAAATTTGTTAGGACAGTTATAATTAATCGAAATCCTTTTCAGACATCATCCCAAACTTTTTGAGAGAAGAAAAAACAAATTTCGTTTAAAAAAAGTAAATCTAAAGCATCTACCAAATAGATGTTCCTTGAAAAGCTAACTTTAAATACTTTAAGCAAAGAAAAATGTTCAGAAAATTGTGTGGAGCATTTTTGTGGATAGGATGCACATATTTTAATTTTTTAAAAATAATAAACGACCTCTTATTTGAGGTATATACTTTTATGAAAATTATATAACTTCATGATCTATTACATGGATCCATTAGATTGAAGTCACAAAAAAAAATGTTAATGAGACATACCCCTCGTGTTGGGAGGCATATAGACTGTCCGCGTGACTTTTTCAACGCAACATGCGTGAAAACAAGTGCTCTTTAGGTAGAAATATACTTTTTCAAATTAACGCAACCTTATTTATTATTAATCAAATGTATGATCAATCAGGAGATACGGCGTTAAGGTCATCATGGATCTGCACGCAGCCCCTGGATCTCAAAATGGAAACGACCACAGCGGTTCAAGAGACGGATCTCAAGATTGGGGAAACTCCGACCAAAACATACAACAGACGGTCAATGTTATCGATTTCCTCGCATCCAGGTTAGATCGAAAACTCCCCTTCAACCCATATCAATTAATTATCACCCTAAATTGGAAACCACTCTTCGCAGGTACGCCAATCGTCAAGGCCTGCTAGCCGTGGAACTCATCAATGAACCACTCGCACCGGGAGTCAAGCTTGACAGCCTTATCAAGTTCTATGGAGACGGATACAACGCGGTGCGAAGGCACACGCAGAGTGCGTACGTGATAATGTCCAACCGACTAGGCCCCGCCGACCCCAAAGAACTTTTCCCTTTGGCCAGCAACCTCAGACGCACCGTCATCGACGTGCACTACTACAACCTCTACACGAGTGAGTTCAACAACATGGACGTGCAGCAGAACATAGATTACATATATAACACGCGAGCCACTCAGTTGGGCTACATCACCACCTCCGACAGCCCCCTAACCTTTGTGGGTAAGCACAGACAGGGCAGATTATGAAGTTAAAGGTCTGAATTGCCTTCAAAATTCATGTGTGGATGATCTGATATGATGCAGGAGAGTGGGTTGCGGAGTGGAATTTGAATGGGGAGAGTGATGATGATTACAGGAGGTTTGCTAACGCGCAGCTGGAAGTTTACGGGAGGGCGTCTTTCGGTTGGGCGTATTGGTCTATCAAGAACAAGAACAACCACCACTGGAGCATGAAATGGATGATCAACCATGGCATCATCAAGCTTAATTAGATTTCTAGCTAATAACTATATATGTACTGCCTGAAATTCACAATGAATAATGTGATGTCAATCTTAGATATACACCTACGAAAAAAAGGATATGTGGAAGAATAAATGGGTAGGAGAGAGTTCATGAATTGTTTAGTTTGTTGGACACATATTCTAAGATAGTATTATGGAAATCTAGATGAACTTGTTACGGATTCTAGATCTTGTGATGCAATCAATCATAATTGAATCAAACAAATAAATCGAAAGAAGGATACAAAATTTACGTGGTTCAATAAATCTTGCCTATGTCCACGGAGCACACTAAAATTAATTCCCTAACACTAAAAAGTTTTTACAATGGTCGCGTCGAAAATAAAAAATCCCTAGAGCCTAATGAAAAATATGAGATGACAATTTATACTAACATCTCATTAAGGACAAAAAATGTCAATACACAAAATTTTGCGCACATCTTCAGGCTCTATAATATAACAAAACTATGAGAAACGGATGAAATATTAGTTATTTAGTAGTGTAATTTCTTCCGGTGGGTGAAAACGTGTGCTAATGGGGCCCAAATTCCAATAAACAGTGAACAAAGGGAAGATCGTATCATTCAAAAGATAGATCAAAACATCTTAGGCGATAAGATCACATTATTATTCAGTTGGTTACACAAGAAATTATCTGGAGTTCTAGATAAGACCAAAAATTGTAGTTATTGTAACTTACATTCAGTTCTGTAATTGCTTTATATAACCACTTCAAATCAGATTATAAAATTGTACTCTCATCACATCCTCAAAGTGTGAGAGAGACTTATCCAATATTTGATTCTATCCATATTCTTTTAAGTTGTTATATGGTATCAGAGTTTTAGGTTGCGTTTGGTTCGGCTGAATATCAGCACTTATTTAGCTGAATGCGTTTTTTACAGCACTTATTCGTTACGTGGGTGTTTGGTTCACACACCTTTTAAGTACTGATAACTTTTCACTTTCAGTAAAAAAGACTACAAATATTCAGCACGAGGAATGTCACTTATTTTTCCGCACTCGGCTTCCACATAATTACCGTCGACATGAAAAGACCACTTTACCCCCTCATAACAATAGCTATTTACGCAGGGTATTTAAGCAGATTTTTGGGCACCCTCTCTCTCCTCACCCTTCTCTCAGCACCGACTGCGAGACCACCCAAAACCCTAGCTTCATCACTGGATCTTCGCCACCGCCGGTGTAGACCTGATCAAATGCCTCTTCGCCCGTCGACCGAGGTCCTCACGAAACCCTACCTAACCGTCGCTGACCTCCACCAGATCGACCAGTCCGACATCCACAGCAGATCCACCACGATCCCAGGACATTATATCTCCACCGGATCTCCTCACCCAATCGTGCTCTTACCACCATCCGACCACCGCCTCTCCGGATCTCCTCGTCGGCCATCAACGAGGTAATATTTCCTCTCCTCTCTCTCTCTCTCTCTCTCTCTCTCCCATTTTTGTTGAGCAATGTATAGTGTAGCCTGAGTATGTAGACATATGGATTCTTTAGCATTTGCAATGTGTCACATGTGTTTTTTCCTCTGTGACTGGATATTTTTTTGAAGTTATTAGATTTTTTTTTTGCTGGTTTTGGTGAGTGTTGAAGTAGTTGTTATGATGAAGTAAAAAAAATTTGGTTGAATTTGTAAGAAAGTTATGCCTAGAATGACATCTTTAATGGGTTTTTTGTTTGCTTGATTTGTTTCTTTACTGATTTCCTGATGTTGCAATTTATGGTGTATGTTTAAATGTATTTCTAAGTGCAGTGGGTTCTGCATATATTACTAGAGATTGAAGACAGGGAGAGGAGATTATATAATGTTAGAGATATCACCAGTTAGTCAGCACAACATATCAATTAAATTGCTAGACTTTGGTGCTATTTTTCAATGAATGCTGCATGAATTTCATCATGAACGAGGAAATCAGAACTTACATGTAGAAACCTATGATAGCTCACTATTTCACATTGTCAAATTCAGTATTAGAATGATCCATCAAATTAATTATGAATGAAACAGAGCAATCTCTTTTAATCACTAGCCTGATTTTATCTGCATTTTATTGCTTGCTGACATGCACTTCAATATGCTTTTATATGTGGGGTTTTTCATTTTCTCCTTGCTTTACCATTTATGCTTAATCCATTATTAGAAAGATGCTACTCCTACCTGCAGTCAACATGATCATAGATTTGGTGATTTGTTTATTTAGTCATGTTCTTGTCTATGGAAATCTGAAGATGATATTGTCTGACTGAAACATGTCTCAGACATTCTGCCCTCCTTTTCCAGCCAGTTCTAACTCTTTATGATTTTGCACTAATTTATGAGTTATGAAGAGATGGGAGGAGTGTTTTCTTTTTATAATTTTTTCATGGTGACATATAAACTGATTGGGTTCATTCCTTCTTCCCCCTTTCAACCTTTTGTTATCTTGGCGATGCAATTTTTTTTTTGTTCGTGTTGGAACTCACAGTTTCAAGTTTCTCATTTTGAGGTTCCAATGATTTGAGTTTCAAGTGTCTCATTTTGAGGTTCCAATGATTTAAAATTTACGTAGCTTGAAGAATGTCGTGTTAATAAGGAAGAGGAGTATTGTGTTGATATTCATTGTTATTGGACTTATTTTTTGAAGGGATCTCCTAACAAGAGGAAAACAAGCTTTTAAAACAAAAGGAAAAAAATTTCGTGGATCCACTGAACTTGAAAAAAAAAATTCTTTCAAAATCAGGTTATTTAGAAACAGGGACGTCTAGCAAGCCAATGAACAAACGATGGTTTGTGAGAATGATCCGGAATCAAAAGTCAAGGAGTTACATGACAAAAATTTTAAAGTGGAAGAAAAGATTTCAACTAACTCTTCATTATACTTTTTCCTTATATAAGATGAGTTTATTGATCCCCTTAATTTTTAAGCCTGAGATATATTTTATTTTATTTTATTAGTGACATTTTTATTAGGACTACACCATGTTGCATACGGTGATATCATGACCTAAAGATTAGTTCCATTTTGTTATAATTGATTTTCCAGTTTGCTAAATATCTTGTAAGAGGATCAAAGAAGCTAACATGCTCAAATGATGAGCACATGACATATCAGGTGGATGCATGGGATCATGGCTTGGTGACCCTTGTTCTAAGGTATTTTAAAGCAAACTGTTAATGAGCCTTCTAGGATTGATATCCAACTGGTTAGATATCCAACTGATTGATATTCCACAGAAGAGAGAAGGAAAATTAGGACCACACCATGTTCCGTAAGGTTAAATTAATTGCACAGATTGACATAAGATAAGTTACAATTACTCTAATTAAATTTCCAGTTTGGCAAATATCTTGTCAAGGATTATAGAAGCTAACTTGCTGAAATGATAATGTTTTTTTTTCTTGGATAGCTACTGCTTTACATGTTTGCTAACAGCCATGAAGGCAATGTTTTTTCATATGATGCTTTTTTTTTCGATAGCTACTCTCTTCTGCCTACAATCGTTTGATTCTTTAATCAGTCTCTTCTTCACATGACCAATGTGAAGATGAAATTGTATGTGGAGTGAGTTAGCTGGCTTTCATGCATCAGCTGACAAGGTATTTGTTAGAATGTAAGCTAAGACTTTGACTATGTTTTGTTGGGTAGCTTGACTATATTTTTTTTGTAGTAAAGTTAGATAGTCAAGTATAATGGCTGATGTGATGTGTATTTACTTGCTATCCACATATTTTTTGTAAACTAAAAAAAGGTGAATATACATAAGAAGTAAAAAAAAAAAAACAGGGGAGAGGGGTGTAGATGTTCACCATAAAAAAAAGGGGACAGAGGCTCTCTTTCGTGTGTGTGTTTGTTTGAATGCTATTTCATCTTCTTTTGAGTGATTTCAGCAGGTTTTTTGGTGGTGAGTCTTGTTGAAGCTCACATATTTCCATCTTAAAGAAGGTGGTGGGGCTGAGTTTCAGCCATCAAAGTGGTATCAGAGCTCGGTTCACTCAAAAGAAAGATGAGCAGTTTGGTGCAACCACAGATTCGATTGTTCTCAGGTAAGAACTTTGAAAACTGGTGCATAAAAATGAAGGCTTTGTTTGGCTCACAAGATTTGCATGAGATTGTAGAAAAAGGGTTTGTAGATGTTGTAGGCCCAACAGCTTATGCTGCTCTTTCTCAAAATTAAAAGGATGTGTTGAAGGAGAGTATAAAGAAAGATCAGAAGGCTTTGGTTCTCGTACACCAAGCTGTGGATGATGCTATCTTTGACAGAATCTCAACAGCAAACACCTCCAAAGAAGCCTGGAAAATGTTAGAAGATATTTTTAAAGGTGAAGAAAGTTAGATTGCATATGTTGCGCAGTGAGTTTGAAAAGCTCAACATGGCTGAAACTGAAAATATTTCTGAGTTCATCAATCGTGTTACGATGATTGTGAACCAATTACGTGCTAATGGGGACAAGATTGAAGAAGTGAGAGTTGTTGAAAAGGTTCTCATAAGCTTGCCTAGAAAGTTTAAGCACATTGTTGTTGCCATTGAAGAGTCAAAGGACTTGTCAGAGTTGTCACTCAATTCCTTATCAGGCTCTTTGCAGAGTCATGAGCTGAGGATGAATCAAAGGGGTTTTGCTCCCATGGAGGAAGCCCTTAGAACCCAGCTGAATATTGGTGGACATGGAGGAAGAAGAGGTTCTCCAAGAGGCCGAGGAAACTATGGCAGAAGGGGTTTTCAAGAAAAAGTTGGGCAAGGACCAAGTTCTAGCAGACCTCCATTTATAAGAGGCAGAGGAAGATTCAGAGGAAGAAGAACGAGACCAGGTAAGTCTCATGTGCAATGCCATTACTGTAACAAGTATGGACATTACAAGTTTGAGTGCTTCAAGAAGAAGGCTGATGATGAAAAGAAGAATGAAGAAAGCTTTGTGCTTGAAAATTCACAAGAGAATGAAGATGAAGTTACTTTGTTGCTTGTCTCAACCTCTCCTCAAAACAAGACCTCCACAATGTGGTACTTGGATAGTGGCTGTAGTAATCACATGTGTGGAGAGAGGGAGCTGATGTCAAACTTCGATGATTCCGTGAAGACCCAAGTGAAGATTGGTGATGACAAAAATCTTTATGTATCAGGCAAAGGTGATGTGCACTTCCAAACTAAAGAAGGTAAACATGGTTGCATCTCCAATGTCTTTTATGTTCCTCAGCTCAAGTATAACTTGCTAAGTGTGGGTTAGCTGTTACGAATGGGTCACCAATTGTTATTTAACAATTTTACTTGTAAAATCAAAGATGAAAGGGGAAGGCTTCTTGCCAATGTGAAGATGACAACAAACAATATGTTCTCTTTACAAGTAAAAAATGAAATGGCATGCTTTAGTTAGTTCAGCTGTTAAAAATTCAGCATGGTTGTGGCATCAAAGATATTGTCATTTGAGCTTCAACAGCTTGCAAATGTTAGCAAAAAGGAATATGGTTCATGGACTGCCTTAGATAGAATAGCAAAATAGAATTTGTGAAGGTTGTTTGCTTGGTAGTCAGCACAGAGATCCTTTTCCAGTGAATAAAGCTTGGAGAGCTACAATGCCACTTCAACTCATTCACTCAAATGTGTGTGGCCCCATGGAGGTTTCATCGATAGGAGGGAATCGTTATTTCCTCTCCTTTATTGATGATTTCAGCAGAAAACTTTGGGTTTACTGCATAAAAGAAAAGTCTCAAGTGTTTAAAATGTTCAAAAGATTCAAGGCTCTTGTTGAGAAGCAGAGTGAGTGCTGCATAAAAACATTGAGGACAGATCGAGGTGGTGAGTTCATGTCACAGGAGTTCAGCAAATTTCTTGTAGATCATTGCATTCGGCGTCAGCTTACTTCTAGCTATACTCCACAACAAAATGGAGTGGCCGAGAGAATGAACCGAACCATTGTCGAGTCTGTCGAAGCATGTTGAAATCCAAGAAGTTGCCAAAGTCATTTTGGGCTGAGGCTGTATCATGTGCTTGTTACTTGATTAATAGATCACCTACTAAAAGCCTAGTTGCAAAAACACCTGAAGAGGCATGGAGTGGTAATAAACCAAGTGTGGCCCATCTCAAAGTGTTTGGTAGCATTGCTTATGTGCATGTACCAAGTGAAAGAAGAAGAAAACTTGATGCAAAATCTGAAAAATGCATATTTGTTGGGTATAGTGAATACTCAAAAGCCTACAAATTGTACAATCCAATTACAAAAAAAGGTTGTTACAAGTAGGGATGTAAAGTTTGATGAAAATCAGTTTTGGGACTGGTTAGATGGGAAGAAAAAAGTGTCAGTTGTTGTTGATAATGAAGAGGAGTTTGAAGAAAGGCATGAAGAAGAAGAAGCTGAACATGAAAGTTCTCAAAAAAGCTCTCAACCTCCATCAACAGATGATCAAAGTAGCCTAAGTTTAGGTGGAAAGATGAGGAGTTTAGAAGACATCTACAATGAAACAGAGAATCAAGCCCAAGTTGGTGAACTTGAACTTTTTTCTCTATTTGTTGATGTTGAGCCACTTTCATTTGAAGATGCCATGAAAGATGAGAGGTGGGTGCAAGCAATGAAAGAAGAAATTCAGTCCATTGAAAGGAACAAGACATAGGAGTTGTGTGATTTGCCCAAAGAACATGAACCCATTGGTGTTAAATGGGTATACAAGAAGAAATTGAATGTTGAAGGGAAGGTTTGCCGCTACAAAGCAAGGGTTGTTGCAAAAGGCATTGATTTCCATGAAGTGTTTGCTCCGGTTCCTCGGTTAGGCACCATTAGAGTTATCTTATCATTAGCTGCCCAAAACAAGTGAAAGGTGTACCAAATGGATGTCAAATCAGCTTTTCTAAATGGTGATCCGAAGGAGAAGATATATATTGAGCAGCCCCCTGGTTATGTGAAGAAAGGAAAGGAACACAAAGTTTACCGGCTGAAAAAAACACTATATGGCTTGAAACAAGCTCCAAGAGCATGGTATAGCAAAATTAGTACATATTTCAAGATGGCTAGATTTGTGAAATGTCCTTATGAGCATACTTTGTACATAAAAACAAACAAGGAAGATGATGTACTCATAGTGTGCTTGTATGTTGATGATCTAGTCTTCACAGGAAGTAATATAAGCATGTTTGAAACATTTAGAAAGGAGATGATGCAAGAATTTGAAATGAGTGACTTGGGGCTGATGCATTATTTTGTTGGCATAGAGGTTTGTCAAAGTGAAGATGGCATTTTCATTTATCAAATAAAGTATGCTAAAGAAATTCTGAAGCGCTTCAAGGTGGAACACTACAAGCCGGTATGTACTCCAATGTTGCAAGGTTTAAAACTCAGCAAATCTGAAGAAGAAGAGGGTGTCAATCAGACACTTTATCGTCAGCCTATTGGAAGCTTAAGGTACTTAACTGCAACAAGGCCAGATATTGTGTATTCAATTGGAATTTTGAGCAAATTTATGGAAGAGTCATTGGAAGGAAGGAAAAAGGGTGCTGAGATACATTAAAGGTACATTGAACCATGTCATTCACTATTATAAAGTAAAAGATCCAAATCTAATTGGATACACAGATAGTGATTGGGGTGGAAGTGTTGAAGATAGCAAAAGTACTTCTGGGTACACATTCAATATTGGATCTGGTGCAATCTCATGGTCATCAAAGAAGCAATCCATTGTTGCTAGATCAACTGCTGAAGCTGAATATGTAGCAGCATCTCATGCAGCTTGTCAAGCAGTTTGGTTGAGAGGCATATTAAAATTTCTACATCATTCAGTTGATGGAGCAAGCACTATATTTTGTGATAACAAATCAGCAATTACACTCACCAAAGACCCTGTTTTTCATGAAAGAAGTAAGCATATCAAGATCCAATATCATTTTATCAGAGATCTAGTCGAAGAAGGTGAGATTCAGATTCAGTTTTGTTCATCTGAACAACAAGCAGCTGATATGTTTACCAAGCCCATGGGAGGTATGCTGTTTGAAAGAATGAAAAGAATGAATGGTATACAAACCATAGATAAAGTCTAGCTTAAGGGGAAGTGTTAGAATGTAAGCTAAGACTTTGACTATGTTTTGTTGGGTAGCTTGACTATATTTTTTTTGTAGTAAAGTTAGATAGTCAAGTATAATGGCTGATGTGATGTGTATTTACTTGCTATCCACATATTTTTTGTAAACTAAAAAAAGGTGAATATACATAAGAAGAAAAAAAAAAGGGGGGAGAGGGGTGTAGATGTTCACCATAAAAAAAAAAGGGACAGAGGCTCTCTTTCGTGTGTGTGTTTGTTTGAATGCTATTTCATCTTCTTTTGAGTGATTTCAGCAGGTTTTTTGGTGGTGAGTCTTGTTGAAGATCACATATTTCCATCTTAAAGAAGGTGGTGGGGCTGAATTTCAGCCATCAGTATTGAAGTTGGATTTTTTCTCTCTTTCAGTTCTTTAGTATCTGGCTACTTGAAATTGCTCTTTACTCTGAACTCTTGACTGCACTTCCCTTTATATAGGACGAAAATTTTCTCCTTAATTTTATGTCTGAATATATTTCATGTTAGTGGCATTTTCTCATTATGATCATATGGCATTAAATTTTAATCTTTAAATGCTTTGTTATTAGACTCAGTAGATTGAATTGCTAATGATCCTGCAAAATTCAATAGCATATCCGTTATAATATTCTCTTTATTTCACCTGCACATATTCAGTTTTCTATCCTTCAAACAACTATTTCCATATATTTGCCAAAATTTTCTTAGTGGCAAATTGGTGCAATTATTCTGGAAGGGATACTACATATTTTTGCAGCCCCAATTTGAAATGTTCATAGTGGTCTCACTCAAAAACAAGCCACATTGGTTCAATTATTCTCCATGTACCACTCTTTTTTCCTTTGAATATTTTTATTCAGTTTGATCATGTAAAATGGCTATTTGAAATGTGTTACATCTAATATTATATATTGGAATTAGGACTGTTCATATATGCCTTTATTTTTTTTTATTATCTATTAACCATAAGCTTTCACAACAGTTTGATTTTGAATCCCTTTTTCTGTACTGCAGCCAATGTTTAGTTCCATCAATAGACAGTGTGTTAAATGCAAACAAATTAACTTCTACTCTTTTTTATACACAATGTTTTAGCAAGGCATAAACATAACTACTTTGGTGGTCAATAGTCATTAATCAGTTGATAATGGAGATTTCTATCTAGGAAACTGATCGATGTAGACACTTTATGATGAGTGACACAGATGGAGACTTCATGCAAGTTCAAAATAAAAGCACTAAAAGGTCCAGCTATACAACCATCAACAATCTAATGCATATGCATAAATTGAAATTCTTCTTCTGGTGGCAGTTGACATGACGATCGTTGAATTTATGGAGTGTCGATTGCACACTTATAGAATTTTGCTTGGTAAGTTCAAAGGGTCGAGTCGTGCATATATTTATGTCTGATTTTTCCATCTGCCTTGTTCCGCATTTAATACTTCAGAGTTATCCTAAGTGCTTAATATAAAAAAAAAGTACATAACAAAAAAAATTTATAAGGCTTCTCTAGAATGTTAACACGCTCTTGTCATTTTTTAACTTCTAGATTAAGGGGCCGTTTGGTTCAGCGGAAAGCTGATTTTAAGTCCTGATTTATAAGTGCAGATTGTATAAGTTCTGATAAGTTTTAATCAGTTCAGAAGAAAAACTGTTTGGTTCAGCGGAAATTATAAGCACTTATTGCAATAAGTGTGTTTGGTTCAGTACTGAAGAGTAGAGCTTATGACAAGGGTGTTTTGGTCCATTTAATAAGTGCTGAATGTAATTTGATGTTTGGTTGAAAACTTGATTATTTGCTTATTTTTTCTATTTATTAAAAAAAAAAAATTTATTAAATGTCTATGTAATAAATTATTAGATACTACAGTTTCATTACTTATTAGAACCTGATACAAGCTTATATAGATTTACAAAAAAATAACTCAAGACATAATGACTTTTCATGATGTGGTAAATATGCAATCTATATTTACCAATTTTTTTATATCATAACAATCACATACCTGTAAAATTTTTTATACAACTCTCACCTAGAACCTGATACAAAGTGACATATCCTGTCATGCTACACATTATAAATACAAGAGAATAATATTAACACTTTATGATTCAAAAATAAAAACCTGCAGATCTTCAAATTCCTCGAAACCAAGAAAAGGTAATACTCATGCTACATATGTTTTTCATACTACAACAGATAGCCACATGAGTATGTTACAACATTCTCAAATAAAAGACAAAGTCCAAGATCAGTAAATATTTACATTACATCTCTGGTTTCATAATCCAACTTCTACAGTCATTTGATGGCCAAGAGTACAAGCAAAAAAAATATCACAAACACCATCAATATGATACATATGCATGAACAACATCCAAAGATGAGTATCCCTATGGGGCGTTGAACTGCGACGGCCTTCTCAACCTTCTCCTGAGCTGGCACCTGGTAAGTCTCGGGTCCGTGCGCCCGACGCACTTCATCAACCCACACAAAACAATTTGGGTGTTCCTGATTACATGAATGACAACAAAATAAATCACACGTTAAATGACACAAGGAGATCACTTTGTTGTTTATAAAGTCTAATAACATCATTGTTACTAGAATCCATAAATGTAAAATGACACTACCAATAGGCAAAATAAACTACCAATCCATCAATTTTTATACAAAATACTAGTGTATACCGATCTCCGAACAAATTGCATACATAAACCCAAACAAACACAAACATCAACATTAATATAGCAACATACAACCTAACAAACACATGTTTCCACACATTCATAATACATAAACCCTTCTAACAAACATGAAAGCATCCACAGAACATTGTTCTTAAACATAAGACTTCATAAAGCTACCCTACATACTAAATAATTAAACATACATAGACTGTGTTCATAAAACAAAACAAACATAAATATTACGGACATTGTTCAGAAAAAAACAACATTCATGGGATTGTTCAATCTGGAGACTCTAATCTTTGACAGAAGCCCGCACCAACATAGCCCTGGACTCTGGATCCGTCTCAAGCATCCAAAGCTCTCGATTCTCAGGAATGTTGATGTACCTCAGTGCGTTTATGTAGAGCGAGGTACCGGGCACAAACCCCGGGGTCTGTCGGAGGGATTCGTAACAGGTGGCAACGGTGGGTACTGAACATCCAAAAGGTGCTTGACTAGTAGCGGACGTGACAATCTTATCTAGCACCCCATCAAGCTTCTCCACAAAGGTATCAGAACTGTTCCTCCTACGTCTACTGGGACATGGCCGTTTGCGTCGTATGTTAGACATACGATCATCGTAGTTTGCCTCAGTCTGGACATGATGAAGGTTGGGATCTTCCGGCCCTTCAGGACCCGATGGTGGAGTTTGGTCTTCGGGATTCGGTGTTGGGTTCTGGGACGTGGATGGCCAGGTGTGTAAATCATCAAGAAGGTGGTCATCATCAGTAGAATTAAATCTGTGCTCCCCCGTGGCCGTGACCCCCCCAAACAATTGTTCCATCTCATCGGCATGAAGAAGGGGTTTGTATCGAAACTGTTTAGCATCAGGATAAGCCTGTATTTAAAATAATTGAGGGGTTAATCAAATATATCTGATGCTTTAGAAATTATAAACAATGAAATAGATTACCGTAATATGCTCATCCCATCTCTCCTGATCCATCTGGACAGTTTGGCCAGGAGCAACCTCTCCTATGCCAGTCAGGGAAATCAATCTCTTCCATGTATTCCATTGTTTCCTCAACATGTCCCAATAGTTTTTGAATTGTTTCTGTTCATAATTCACCAAGTTCCTTTGATTAAATTCTTCTCTGACCTTCTTCCATGCTGATGTTTTCAGGTTTGATCCTGGCCGACCCCCTAATCTTACTTGTTCTAAGCATAGATCAATGAAAATTTTTTTCATCTCTGGACTCCAGGTAGCCCTCCCACGACTGCCTTCCATTATCTACCAACAACAATGAGGGAAGAAACTTGTCATACAATTTTGATTTAAATAAGACCAGATGGGTTTTGGATTGTGGAGTGGTGTGAATATCAGATGGATTTGACGAATCAGTTCTTGATGGTGCTATTAAGCTAATTGGTTTTTTTTTTTATCTGTTCATTGCATCTCGTTGGATGCACATGTACAAATATTAGTGTGAGTATAACACTCGACAATAATAATAAAACATCCATGCACCTAATGAGACAAGTTTTTGATATATTAGTTCCCCAAAGTTCATTCAATTCAACCAGTTAGGCATTCTTAGTAACATGAGAGAGCACCAAAGAAGAATGTTTTTAGGCCAAAACAGAGGAGTGTGTGTATATGTGTGTATATTTTTCCTTAGAAAAAAACAGATGATGGTGATGCTGCATACAGGTGACAACCATCTCAAGACCCTAATCATTACCAAATTGTGATTAATCTAATCTTAACAACCCCCCCTCCCTCCCCCAATTTTTGCTAATAACTCCCCACTTAGGGTTTCATGTTTACATGAATTCGACAAAGCTCTTACTTGGGTGTAAAAGAAATCAATCTACATGTGTACTCCACTGAATTTCATAGCATGTTTTATATATACACGTATATATAAACATATATTATAATCATGTGACGTTAAGATCTTCTCTTCGTGCAAGTTATTGTTCATGTAAAGCTTTAATAACAACTTCTGCCCAATAATGCAGAACATTTTTTTTAAAAAAAAGCATTAAAGTAGCTTCAATGTTGGAACACCACAAAAACATTGGAAGGATCTTTAGTTTTGATGGAACAGCCTATAGAATACATAGATCCTACAAACAATATTGCTTCATTAGCTGTATAACATATATGTGGAGAACTTCTTCATGTTTATTTATATTAAACCAATTTTTTTAAACACAGTTTCAATGTTGAATGGATGGAAAGATATGTGGTTTTGAGGAAGAGCCTATACAGCACAAACATATTAAGGTCTTAAACAAATTAACTAAAAACTGCACAAACTTCATCAATCCTACACAGCATGGACACAACTAATAAGCAAAACCTGTAAAAATTAATCACAATCCTTATCTAAAAGGGGTCATCAGTGTGCAAAATTTGACAAACATGAACAACATTTTTTCACAACATTGGAACGATGGGTTTAGGCCAAAACTGCACAGATTAAACACAATCCTACAAAGCATGGACACCACTAATAAGTAAAACCTGTAATTCACTGGAATGAGGACTAGAACCCCTAAAAATCAGTTCAGAAGGTTTTTTTTCCAATATAGGGTTCACAGTACAAAAAAGTATACCTCGGATCGGTCTCTGATTCGATGGGTATGGCCTGATGCGGCGAGGGGTGGTTCCTGAAGGGACGATGATGGCCTGACGCGGCGGATCCCGGGTTGTAGAACTTGATCTGTCGTGGAGAATGGAAGAGGAGAGCTGATCGATTTGCTGTGCTGCTCGATCTGCCGAAGATGAGAGGTCGATGATGGTCGGAGGAGCAGATGAGAACACCGTGACGGGGCGGAGCAGATTCTCGGACCTCCGTGACGGGGCGGAGCAGATCCTCGGACGGAGCTGATGGGGCGGAAATATTTCACGGACCGAGGCGACGGGGCGGAGCAGATCTTCGGACGAAGGTGCCGGGGCGGAGCAGATTCCCCGTCGGAGGTGACGCGGCGGAGCACATTCTCGGACGTGGATGGAAGAAATCGTGGATTTTAGGGTTATGTTTGGTTGAAAATGTTATGTTTGAGGAGAGAGAGAATGAAAGTTTGGTTTATATATGTGTGGTAATATGTGGTATTTAGTGGGGGCATTTATGTCTTTTGGCTTGACAGAAACGCTGAAGACGGATGGAAAAGTGTCGGACGAGGGACTTAATAAAATCAGACGTAAAACCTGATTAAGAGCTTATATTCAGTATTTTTTTTATCCCCAACCAAACACACTTAACCTCAAAAAATACTTATTTTCAGCTTTCAGCTGAATAAGCACTGAAAACAATTTGAACCAAACGGCCCCTAAGTATTCATCAACTTTGTCTATTACTATTTAATTTACATGTCGGATAGCTATATATAAAAATGATAAATTGGAAATGTTCGCCGACTGATGGATCTAGGAGTGAACTTTGTGGGAGTTGTTATGGGTGCTTAATGATGGGGCTCTGTTTTTATGATTGTTTATTGAGTGAACTTATGACTTGTATTCCTTTAACATCATTTTTTAGGATACCATGATAAGTTTTAAATATATATATTTGATTTACGATATCTTTTTTTTGCAGGTTCTTTACTCTTTTGCGTGTGAGTGTATAAAGGCATCACTTGGCAAATGCAAAAGGAAGAAAACGAAAATCAAGGCATGGTTGGACGAATTTTACACGTTAGTTAGTTAGTTAAACTTTGTATGTATAGAAAGGATGAACATTTATCCAAGTGAGAGTATTATTTTGTTAAAGTTTTTCTTATTGTTAATGTATGATTTGATTTATAAAATTTGTTTTATGAAATTGCGTCGAATTTGTGATCGAATGGGTTGAATGAGAATAAATATTCAAATTCATGTCGAATTTAGTTGAATGATTTGATTTCTTAAATTTTTTTGGAGAAATAGATTTTGATAATAAAAAAAAGCTGGAGGATCAGATTCTACAGGTTTTATGAAAATTATCTTGACGGATCCTGTCCGTCGCTAAAAGATCAATGGTGACAAAGTTTACACTTAAAATAGTATACGTGATGGACCATATATGTCGCTAATAGAAATAGTGACGGAATTTATCCGTCGCTACTGGATATTAGTCCGTCACTAATTGTAGCAACCACGATGGACTAAGTCCGTCGTTAGATAAAGTAACCGCGACGGACTAAGTCCGTTGCTAAATATAGCAACCACGACGGCCTTAGTCCGTCACAGACCTTTTCCTAACACCCTTAACGTCAACGGCCTTGCGACGGCTCATGTCCGTCGCAGAAAATCTACAGCGACGGACGTAGGCTGTCGGGAAAGGTCAAATTTCTTGTTGTGTTTAGATGATTTACAGAGACCTGCCAATCATGTGATTTTCTATTGTGCATGAAGTAGATTTTTCATTTTCTTGTTTAGACTTGAAGTTTAACATCACCAGGGACTACATTTTAATAGATCATCACCTAGAGCAGTCATGCATGTCATGGAAACCTAATTTTGAATCATTCACAAGGTGGTGTCTCTTTGGACTTGAACTAATGACTCTTTTAAGTTAGCTCGAATCCTTTACACTCCTCCATTGCTCATGTGTTAATCTATGTGATTGAAAATTTTTCTTATTATATTACAAACTGCAATTTTTTTACTTTTTATTAACTTTAACCATTCTACGATACAATAGTTTTACCATAACTCGCATTTGGTTCACAGCTTTGTATAGGTGATCTTATTCAATTTTAACTATTCTACGATACAATAGTTTTTATTAACTTTAACCATTCTACGATACAATAGTTTTACCATAACTCGCATTTGGTTCACAGCTTTGTATAGGTGATCTTATGCCAACTACAAAAGGAGAGTTTACTCTGCATGGCTAGATCCATGGAATGTGTTTTTGTATGGTTTAGTTCCTTTATGGGAGTTGTTTTATATCTGACGATGTTTGATTAAAATGGATGTGCTTAAACAGTTTGTGATGTTGTATCCTTCTTAATGATGTTTCAAATGCGTTTATAGTGAAGATCAGGTCTGAATCAAACAAGTTTTGATGTTGTAAACAAGTGTTTTTTATGTCATTTGTCATATAAATGAGACTATTTGTGTTTGTTAGATTATATGTGTTATCTTATAATGTGTGTATTGTATTACACGTGTAACTCCTAGACATTTGTATATATAAGGGGATTAATCCCTAAGTGGAATATAGGGATTCCATTATTTTATTCTCTGTTTCTAACATGGTATCAGAGCTATAAATTAAAAAACCCTAGTTTTTTATTTTTTTGGAATCCTTCACCGTCGCCGTCGTGCCCTTGCCGTCGCCGTCGCTGTCGTGCCCTTGCCGTCGCCGTCGTGCCCTTGCCGTCGCCGTCGCCGTCGTGCCCTTGCCGTCGCCGTCGCCGTCGTGCCCCTGCCGTCTCCGTTGCCGTCGCCGTCGTGCCCCTGCCGCTGCCGTCACCGCCGCTGCCGGCGCCGCCCTGCCGCTGCTCGCCCAGCCCTGCCGCGCCCAGACCTGCCCTGCCCGGCGCCCAGCCCTGCCGCGCGCCCATCCCTGCCGCGCCGCGCCATGCCGCGCACTCCCTGCCGCGCGGTTGCATCTGCCCAGATTTCCCGGGATCTGTCGCGCTGATCCTGCCCAGATTTCCCAGGATCTGCTGGGACAGCTCCTGCCAGCCTGTCTCGAGCTGTCCGACCCGGCATCCGACTCGGGCGCTCCCAGCATCCGACCCAGATCTGCGAACCCGGCCCAGCAACCCGGATCCGCGAACCCAGATCCGCGAACCCGGCCCAGCATCCGACCCGGATCCGCGAACCCGGCCTGGGACGCGACCCGAATCCGCCCTCCGGCCGCCCTCTGCCGCCTCCGGCCGCCCTCCGCCGCCGCCGGCCGCTCTCTGCCACCGGCTCCTCCGGTCGCCGTCGTGCTCCTCCGGCCGCCCTCTGTCGCCTCCGGCCGCCCTCCACCGCCTCCAGCACCGCCTTGAGACTTCAAAATCACTAAATCGGTCATAACTTCCTCTCCGGAAGTCCAATTAAGGTGATTCAGGAGTCCATTTTGCTCGATTTTTTGTGCTCTACGTCCTCGTCTGCTTCTGATCCTCATCCGAGTGGTTCTGCACAATGTCAGAAATCAACGACGACCCTACTCTTCCGTTACCAACTTCGAAGGTTTCTGATCTCTCTCAGGCTGCTACTCTCTCTCAAATGGCATGTTTTGAGAATTTTCGGGACAATCTTCCGAACTCGACCGATTTTCCTCTTAGTTCTGTCGAAGATTGGTCACCCTGGCACATTACGGTACGGAGCGCTCTCGATCGTTGTCATCTTGTCGGTTATATTGATGGTTCTATTGTGCAACCGTCTGATCAAGACCCGACATATATCACCTGGCGCACACGGGACAGACGCGTATTCTCCTATTTGATCAACTCTGTTGATCGTTCGATCCGTGCAGATCTCACTGGTTTTCCGTTGTCTGCCGCACTATGGACTCATCTTTGTGACCGCTTTGTAGAGAAAAGCGGTGCTCGTGAATATCAACTTCTGATCGACACTCAGACTGCTACTCAAGGTGATCTATCTGCCCAGACTCTATATGGCCGCATGAGGGCGAACTTCAGGGAGCTTCGTGCGCTTGAGCCTGGACCGATGGCCACTCCCGCTGAGCGAGAAGTTTTTCGTGATCGTCGTGAGTTGTATCAGTATCTGATGGCTCTTCGTCCAGAGTTCTCTGCATTGGCCGGTCAACTCATACATCGGGATCCACTTCCTCGACTGGAATCCACCGTCACTGAGGTTGTTGCTGAGGAGACTCGTCTTCGCACCATTGCATTGCGCCAGTCCACTCCATCTTCCACTTATGAGGGTGTCTTGGCAGCTACTCCTCCTACGACACTCACCGGCTCCTCTCGAAAGAATACATTGTATGCTCACTGCAAGAGGACTGGACATCCGATCGCCGACTGTTGGAAGCTTCATCCTGAAAAGCGCTTTGCACCAAAAGGAAGAGGACAGCGTCGCCCCACTGCTCCCTATACTTCTGTTGCTGTTGCCACTGACGCTCCGTCTTCATACACAGATCAGCTTGGGCGTATCCGAGAGAGCCTCGATCAACTGATCATACAGCAACCTCCTCCTGGTTCTTCTACTCCCTCTGCTTTCTCTACTACTTTGGGTACTCCTGTTCATTGGATTTTTTATTCAGGTGCTTCACATCACATGACACCGGACAGTTCTGTCCTCACTGCATGCTCACCGGCACCTTCACACCTGCCCACGATTCATACTGCAGATGGCTCCCCTTTAGTCATCACGCAGTGTGGATCGATCACTACCACCTCTGACCCTACAGGACGCATTTCATTACCATTTGTTTTACATGCCCCTGACCTTTGCATGAATCTTATATCTATTAGCCGATTGTGTGATTCTGGTCTCACTGTTACCTTTACCACCTCTGGTTGTCTTGTGCAGGATCCACGATCAGGGCAGAGGATTGGCGTTGGACGTAGGATTGGCGGACTTTATTACGTGGAGTATCTTCGTCTTCCCGTTCCTGATCCATCTGTCTTCTGTGGTAGCGTCACTTCTGATGTCGATTTGTGGCATCGAAGGTTAGGTCATGTGTCTGAGTCTCGTCTCAAAGAACTATTTCAATCTGGTGTCTTAGGTCGTATTTCTTTTTCTCCACTTTCTGTTTGCGAGGGCTGTAAATTAGCCAAACCTGTGGCTACTCCTTTTAGTCCTAGTAATAATCAGTCCTCTAGTCCATTTGAGCTTGTTCATTCTGACATTTGGGGCCCATCTCATGTAACCTCAAAGAGTGGTTTTTATTATATTAGTTTTATTGATGATTACTCTCGTTTTACTTGGATTTATTTATTGCGTCAACGTTCTGAGGTTCCCAAAATTTATGAGATTTTTACCAATATGATTTATACCCAATTTCAAGCTCGTATCAAAACTTTTAGGTCTGATTGTGCTCGAGAATACATCTCTTCTACGATGCGTTCTCTTCTTCATTCTCATGGCACCCTTTTTCAGTAATCATGCCCCTACACTCATGAGCAAAATGGGGTTGCTGAACGTAAACATCGTCATATTCTTGAGACGACTCGTGCTCTCTTACTTTCCTCTTCAGTCCCCAGTATGTTCTGGGCTGAAGGTGCTCTTCTCTGTGTCCATCTTATCAATATCACCCCCTCCTCTGTCCTCTCCGGTATGACTCCTCATGAGCGTCTTTATTCTTCTCACCCTGATTATAGCAGACTTCGCACATTTGGATGTACGTGTTTTGTGCTTCTCCCTCCTCATCAACGCACTAAGTTGGCCGCTCGGTCAGTAAAGTGTGTATTCTTGGGGATTAGCTTCGAACACAAGGTTATCGCTGCTATGATCCTGTTGGAGATCGATTTTGGATCGCTCGTCATGTGTCCTTTGTCGAGGATGTTCCCTATTTTTCTTCTTCACCCACTCCGTCCTCTCCTCCTATTCAGGTCTCTCCTATTACGTCTCTTCCTTTTCCTGGCCTACCTGTTGCACTAGAGTCTGTTCCTACCCCTGCGTCTCAACCTGACAATCCTGCAGATAACCCACCCTCTCCTCCCAGTGTGTCACCTATTGTCCCTACTGAAGATACTTCCACTGGTCCTCCGACTCCCACGCCTGACGCGCCTCCTCCTGTCGTGGATCCTCATCTTTTGCCTCGTTATCCTCACCGTGCACGTCACCCCCCTTCCTGCTTCAGTTACGACTTGGGGCCACCAGACCAGTTTGGTTTTGCATCTGTCAATACCTACTCTCCACAATTTCAGGCCTATCTCACAGCTATACATGTCCACCGTGAGCCCCGATCTTATCACGAGGCAGTCGAGTACCCTGAGTGGCAGCAGGCCATGGCTGAGGAGTTTGAGGCGTTTGAGCAGACACAGACCTGGGATGTTGTTCCCCTTCTGGATGGTGTTACCCCTATCAACTGCAAGTGGATTTTCAAGATCAAGCATTGCCCTGATGGTTCCATTGAACGACATAAGGCTCGTCTTGTTGCTAGAGGTTTCACACAGGTGTATGGTATTGACTATGAGGAGACCTTCGCTCCTGTTGCTCAGATGACTATTGTTCGCACCCTTCTCACCGTTGCTGCTGTTCGTCGCTGGCCTCTCTTTCAGATGGACGTGAAGAATTCTTTTCTTCATGGTGATTTATCTGAGGTTGTTTATATGCTACCACCTCCAGGTCTCAGCACTCCTCCTGATGGTTCCATTGAACGCCATAAGGCTCGTCTTGTTGCTAGAGGTTTCACTCAGGAGTATGGTATTGACTATGAGGAGACCTTTGCTCCTGTTGCTCAGATGACTACTGTTCGCACCCTTCTCGCCGTTGCTGCTGTTCGTCGCTGGCCTCTCTTTCAGATGGACGTGAAGAATTCTTTTCTTCATGGTGATTTATCTGAGGTTGTTTATATGCAACCACCTCCAGGTCTCAGCACTCCTCAGCATGTTTGTCGTCTTCGGCGGGCTATATACGGACTGAAACAAGCTCCTCGTGCCTGGTTTGAGCGTTTTCGCAGTGTTATTCTGACAGCTGGTTTTGTTGAGAGCCACCAGGACCACTCTATGTTTGTGCGATCCTCATCGCAGGGGAGGGTAATCCTTCTTCTGTATGTTGACGACATGATTATAACTGGCGATGACTCCGCTGGTATTACTCGGGTCAAGAATCACCTCAGTCGACAGTTTCAGATGAAAGATCTTGGTACTCTTCGCTACTTCCTTGGTCTCAAAATTGCACAGAGTGATCGTGGGATTCTGCTTTCTCAACAGAAGTATACAGCTGACATTTTAGAGCGTGCTGCCCTCTCCGATACCCGCAGTGCGGATACTCCTCTTGAGCTTAATGTGAAGCTTCGTCCTACGGATGGTGAGCTCCTCTCAGATCCCACTCGATACAAACAGATCGTGGGTCAGCTTGTGTATCTCTGCATCACTAGATCTGACATTGCTCATGCCGTCAGTATTGTTAGTCAGTTTGTCTCGGCTCCTCGATCAGTGCATTATGGTGCTCTTATGCGAATTCTTAGATATTTGCGTGGTACTATCACTAGATCGATCTATCTGTCATCCTCTTCGACTCTGGTTCTCGAGGCTTACACTGATGCTGATTGGGCTGGAGACCCGACGACTAGATGCTCCACCACTGGTTTCTGCATATTTCTCGGAGATTCTATCATCTCTTGGCGCAGCAAGAAACAGGAGGTTGTTTCTCTTTCCAGCACTGAGGCTGAATATCGAGCCATGGCTATCACCACCAAGGAGATTGTTCATCTCAGACGTCTCTTGGTGGATCTAGGAGTTACTATGACTGGTCCTACTCCTCTTCACTGTGATAACCGGTCTGCTATTCAGATTGCTAGCAATCCGGTCTTTCATGAGAGGACCAAACACATTGAGATCGATTGTCACTTCGTTCGTCAGCACTTTCTTACAGAGACATTATCGCTTCCGCATATCTCCTCTGCTGAGCAGCTTGCTGATTTCTTTACGAAGTCACATCCAGTTCCTCGATTTCAGTTTCTTCTTCGCAAACTCACTTTGTATGATCCACCGTGAGTTTGATGAGGGCTGTTAGATTATATATGTTATCTTATAATGTGTGTACTGTATTACACGTGTAACTCCTAGATATTTGTATATATAAAGGGACTAACCCCTAAGTGGAATATGGAGATTCCACTATTTTATTCTCTGTTTCTAACAGTGTTATATATATTTTTAAATGTTGAATCGATATGTTGTGTGGTTCACTGAAGATTTCAAATGCTATGAGAGGTTCTAAAAAAATTATGGAGTATTGTTTGAATGAAGTTCGGGATGTTATGAGGTGGTTAGAAACAGGTTTTTGAAAAATGTTGACATGAAACGATTTATGTGTGAGATTCACAATGAATTTACAACAAAAATAAATAGTTATGGCTGCCAATACACCTGACTGGTTACAATTTTTAACAGTTTCCCTTCTAATTGAACATGTAACTATTTTGGTATATGCTATTTGAGGCTCAAATCTTTTTTATGATTCAGTTTTTATATAACATGTTTATATGACACTCCCCAACTATTTTGTACATACAATCATTTTCAATGTATCCACCAATACGTGCCTTGCACGTGCCCCTAACTAGTTATGTTCTAAACGGGAGATTTATTATGAAGATAAGCAATTCAAAAGGAGTTTTCTTATGACAGGAGTTTACTATTCCTGCCAGATATCTATTTCACTTGATCTTAATTGAAGATTTACTATTCTAAGGAAGAAATCCATAGAGAACAACAGCGGAAATATTGACACCCAAATAAGAGAAATAAGATTTCACCGAAAAAAAACAAAGAGAGAGAAATAAGAACATTTCCTTGTTGTGACATCTGTCTTCAGATGTGCAGATAATATGCATATATGTATAAGAAGGCCATTATAGCAAGCATCGGGTTTGTTATATACTTATATGCTCTGGCAAAGGTTTGATTTTCATTTTTTAAATTTAATCAAACTGATTGATTTACATAGAGATATAATTCAGTTCAAGGTTGCTTTCTGTGGGGACTTACATAGATGATCTAGTTATGTTTTGAAGAGATTTCAAAATACAAGTGGTGTGCCTGAATTGTAGAATGAAATGATTTACAGCTATATGAATACTATTAAGTTCAAGTATGTGAGATATTTACTCTCTAAAGTGGGACATATATTTCAGAGAACAAATCCATACTTTTTAAATAGTTCAAAAATAAGCATTTTTTTAAATATTCAACCAAACATCAAAATAACATTCAAGTACTTATTAAATAACCAAAATACCCTTCTAATAAGCACTACTGTTAAATGGTGAACCAAAAACTTATCTGAATAAGTGTTTATATTTTTTGCTGAACCAAACAGTTTTTATCATCTGAACTGCATAAAACAATCAATACTTAAATAATCATCATTGAATAATTCAACATTTAAATTCAGCATTCAGCCAAACCAAACGCAACTTTAGATTCACATCAAAAAAAAAAATGAATTCTTCCCAAACAAACTCTTCCTCTTCCATAGGAAATATAGTATCCACTTCACCCATTCCTTCTCCTATCTCTACTAACTTCAATTATCCTATTCCAGTCCGTCTTGACCTAAACAATTTATTCAATTTGCAGAATTTCATAAACTTTTGTAGACATTCACGTATGGACTTTCAGACTTTTACAGACTTTCATTTCAGACATCATTTTATCCTACCCTAAAATAAGAAAAAATGAGTACTCTTCCTATTTTTTGGTGAAACTAAGCATACATCCTGGTTTATCCATGAACTCCAGTGCTATTGTATTTTTTTGCTTTCAACATTTTATTAAAATTATGACTAATAGTTCATGTAGACTGGTCAAAAGTTTTACGAGTTTGGTAGTATCGAGAACTTTGTCTGATTATTAGTAGAAAAATAATAAGCATCTTTTCGACACAATCAAGAATCTCTATTATGGTGTGAAAATTGATGTTTACAATGTAAATTGTTGTTTATAAACTATGAATTGGTATTCATTGTGTGAGTGAATATGGCTGTAGGGATTCTAAGCTGTAGGGATTCTAAGTATTTGGAGAAACTTTGAACAGAATTAAAACCGGCAGAATTAGAAATAAATGAAGACAAACACGTGGAGTCAGTTTAAAAAAAAGAAGAAGACAGTTTCTTGTGAAATTATCAAGAGTGCATGGCTCCACTCATGTTTGTTAAAAAGAGAGAGGCATCTATGTTCCATGTTAAAAAAATGTTGATAAGCGGACCCGTCAACCTAGACCCAATCCAGACAGACCTAAAATCAATGAACTCGATCCATTGATAGGCCTAATATCAATGCTACGTATGCATAGACATTTGAATCAGATAAGCTTTATAAAGATTGGGCAAGGAATTCATTGATCAGTAAAGTTATATATCAAAATTGAGTTTTGTAAAGAAGAAGATATTTACCATACTAGAGTTAAAATCAATGAGAATCCCACCTCATTAGGTGGGATTTTGAAACAAGTATATTTTTTCATTTCTATTTCCAAATTCACAAAAGTATGACATATGAAAATCTTCACAAATCCTTGTTAAAATCGATTAAACACATGACATTTTATTCCCGACCAGGAGTCTTAATAAAATAACGCTTGATTTTTTATCCAGAAATTAATGTCTCAATCGAATAACATTTGATTTTTTGTCCAATAATGAAAGTCTCATTCAAACAACGCTTGATTTTTTTGTTCAAGAATTGAAGTTTCAATCGAATAAAACTTAACTTTTTGTAAATGTTTTAACATTCTAGACACGGACAAGAGACAAAGAAACCAAGCCATTGACATCTTTCACATCAATTGCAAAAGAAGCCAGTTTTCCGGATCAAAGGTAAGAAATCTTGCAAATTATTTACTTCACCCTAGTAAATACCACGGTCAACTTCAAAGAACAACCGCAACAAACCACTGTGATCATGAAAGTCGGACATGAAAATAGGTTATGCCCTGATTTCACTGTTTGTCTGATCCAACATAACAAAAAAAGGCTGTTTGCTAACTCATAGTCCAGAAGAAAGGAGCAAGCCTTAGTGGTAATTGGTAAAAACAGTATGATTCTTCTATAAGCAATCAAATCCATACACATGGCCCTCCGCCAACTTTTTTTTCTCACAGCAATGTATCTTCAGCAAGTTTGTAGGAGCCAGCATCAAGTAATTTCTCATTGCACAGTTTATAATTTCATCATATTTGCTAATACAAGTATCATACTGTAAAGCAATGTATCTATATTTCAAATGTCTTATTCCACCACATTTCCACAAGGATTACCCAATCCCCAGTTAAGCAATGGGAAAATTAAGAGTTTGTATATAGTGGAAAATAAATTCATACACAAATTGGCATTTCCTATGAAACATGCTTAGAAAAATTCTATTTACTTGTCCAGAACATAGGGAACACATTGAAATTATGCAGGAAAATGTATGGGGAATGTAGAGGGAAAAACTCACATCCCCTCAAAGGGCGACACATGTCGGAGGGTAAACATATGCAAGCCACCGCACCCAATGACTGATGACCCGATAAGAGAAGAGTAAACTAGTAGTGATTAGACACTCCTGAATAGGTGAAGCTCGATCAGATTAGTCTTCTAGCAAGGTGACTCAGATCTGGTCAGAACGGCCTTACATCTCGAGCGTGAATGTCATGTCGCGTCCCAAACAGAATCCTGAAACCCAATCAGACCAAGACCACGAGCGGGACCTCTGAAACGATCAAACGCCCGCTGAGTCGGTAACTATCAGGCTGTCATTAAGATTTATTATCTGTGTAACATAGATAATCAAGAGCATGATTAACAGCAATAAAGCTTGACAGTTTCCATAAAACTCGCCCACTACGGCCATTAAAGGGGACAACAGTTGCGAAAGCTCAAGAGCTAACTGAACCTATAAAAAAGGGAAAGGTACGTGTGACGAGTTAAATGGAGAAAAAATATCTTTGAATTCCCCTATTACCTAAAGCATCAAAGTCCCCTTGGCCGGCACTACACCGGTGTTCCCTTTTCCTTTCTGTGAGTGTAGGTTCCATATTCGGTCGGGTATACACCCGATAAGGAGACTCCACCCGCTTATATTGATTGGAGGGGGAATTTACCTCTTCAGGGAACATGAGAGAAAGCAGCAAGAAATTGACAAGAGACTCTGAACTAGAACTTCACCACCGCTTCCAAATTGATTCATTAGCATTTTGCTCATGCCAAAGAAAGAATTTCATGCCCACCATTTTCATTTGTCTCTTATTCCAACATTGATGCCCCCTGATGACTATGATTTCAATGCTATAATATTTTTTAAGCACTCCTAAAATCCAACAATTTGTATGTATATGGATCAGCTACACAACCATTTAAATAAAAGAATCCCTTCTTGTAATTATATGCAACCTTTCAAGCAAACTAAAATATCTGTGATCAAAATTCCAAAACTTTTGGATAGTTTTCCAGATCATTATTTTGGATTTGAACCACAATGAACCCCACAACAGTAACTTAGGTCAGACACCATAGACCTCAATACACCAATGGACTTATACTGAACCAATCATCAATAAGAATCCAATTCAAAGCAAACATTCCTGAAGGCTTCCCTACAACTTACAATATTGAATGACTTCAGTAGTGTAATAGTATTATATATCTTGAGGATGATACTTCTCAATTAATCATCCCACAAAAGAAAAGTTTTTTGAAGAAATCCCACAAAAAATATTAAAATTTGAAGAAATCTCACAAAGAATATTAGGTTGTCACAATAGTACATGTATATTTCAGAACAAAGCATTCTATCCGTGACAAAAACAGACATAAGAATTAAAAGCATTTTATGTCTTTTCTTGCTTGTAGAGGGTAGATTTCTTATCTACATCTACCCTCTTGGAGGTTTCCAAATTTAATAAAACATCAGTAAAAAAAAAGGTGATAGGCTCATCAAGAAAATCAAGAGGGTGGCAAGAAATTGGACTGTTTAAAAGCGTACTACAGCTCACTATTGATTGACTCTCTTGAATCCAGGACATAATTGGAATCACGTTTTTAGAAATCAAACCTGCCAAGGGCATCTCAATCTTTTATTCAAAAATATGGGAAAGATGAAGCTGATATTGGACAAGCTGTCTGCATTGCAATGATAACTTAAGTCAAGGATTGGTTTCCCAAAACAAGATGTGAACATCCCAACGGTGCTCCATCAATGAATACATATCACTCCAAGTGGTCCTTTAACCATCAACATAATTCACCATTAAATTTTATATATCAAATAATGAGCACAGCTTAATGGGTCCAAATCAACATCAATTACTATCCCATATTAAATTAAAATCCCTTTCATTCACTGCTAAATCTAAATTCTTCATGCAAATTTCCTTCTTTCAAATCTTCTAATCTATCCAAAGAATTGGCAATATTCACTATCTCTGACTTCATTTAACATTAGCCAGCTTAGTAAATGCATAGATACAGACAAGGATGCAACCATGTCCATTTCTTGTGAGCCTTTTGAACTCAAATCTTCTTCACCATAATGAAACTCATCAATGATGAGCCAAGGATTTTTAACTTGCTAGTATTGCGAGTAAAACCAAAAACTTTGTCTTGAATGTTTCCATGCATTAAAAATATTTAAGTTTTCCACACATATATCTAGAAACCTACTCATACTAGACAGCCATCTTATACTTGTAATGTAGGATATTCTTCTTTCTTTGTTGAAGCCATGTAAAACGATCACAACATTCTAGACTAGAAGAAATCCCTAGGTCCTCCGAACTCCCAATAAAACAAACATGAATTCTGTCCAGAAATTAAGAGAACCAAAATATTTTTGAGAATCCAATGGCCAACAATTTTAAAGCAATCCTCCTGTTTCTCACTAAAACGGCATCCAATAATTCCCCAGGTCAAACAATTTCAAAATGCATATGTCCGCTTATAACCACAAAATATGACGAAAAAGAGCACAACTCAGCTGATGCCAATGTTAAAATCATATGACTATTTCATTTTATATTATTTGGTGAGAGGTGGTGGCTTGCTACTTATTTTGAGCCAAAGATGGTGCCCACCAATTCTGTGAAAATTGGAGGACTATGTTGGTGGCTTTGATTGTCGTTAAAATCTCGTCTTTGCCAACAAAAATATAAAACCCTTACCTAGGTAGAAAGTGGTAGCAAGGGGTCGAATCCACAGGGAGGCTATTGAAGCAAACGAATAAAAGTAAAAATTATCAATATTTGGCAAAAAGGTTTAAAAACAAATTATTTAAAAAGCTTAGGTTGAAGTCAATGTATAAAAAAAGACCACCAAGGATTGGAAATCCACCCCACGAATATCGTGATAATTCTTTCTTTTGCATTCAATGAAAACAGAATATTTCAAAAGCAGTTCACTTCTACTCGATTTAAAAATAGGGTTTATAAAGCATCAACCGTATCCCATCTAAGTAGAACGACGGAAGATCTAAAAATACCCATAATCAAAAGAAATCTGAGTTGAAGAAACTATATAAACATGAAGAACAAATCAGAAAACATCAATGCACAAAGAAAATAATCAATCACTCAATCTCATGGGGTGGAATCCTCTCCTTGATGGAAGGATTTTCTAGCCTACCATGGTTGATGAAATTCTAGAATAAAAATAAAAATATTCCATAAAATAATAATGCACTTTATTGAAAACACAAGAGAATCTGTCTCTAATACTAAAGAAATAAAAACAAAAACAACAAAAACTGAAAATAAATTCCTTCTGGCTGAATGCAGAGATCTCTCCTTGGCTGAATGCCCTTTTTATAGGGGTTTTGAGGGTTGAATTAGTTGTAAATGCTGATTTGCTTGAGTTGTTAATGCTGATTTGCAAAATATGTTGGAGATATAATTGCAAAATCTGTTAGAGATCTTGTTGATTTGTTGGAGATGTCAAAGCTGATTTGATTGAAGATTTTATTGATTTGGTAGATCATTTTTAGAAGTTTTGATGAAGCTTTGAATGCTAATTCCTTCTCCAATTTATAACCTGCCAAATTTAAATACTGCCAAATTTAGATTTCTGAATTTTAAAATATGGCTCTATATGAAAAATATGATAATGCATATTAATTGTATAAATATTGTCAATTTGTGCAAAATATGCTTTGAATATAAAGAATAGAAACTTCCCTAATATGCATGTATATATGAATAATTACATAGGGAAATGTTCCAAAACAACTCTTAAAAGCATATAAAAATATGTTCTTTTGAATATCTAACAAATACCCCCAAACCGCCTTTTTGCTAGTCCTCGAGCAAAACTAAAAAAAAATCCTAACTCACTTTCGCAGGAATCGCGGTTACACTTAGCATGTGCAACAAGCCTTTAAACCCCTAGGTCACCCTAGTGGACGAGTTGTGTCTCGTGAGGGTTTGCAGCGAATATACCCACAAAATTCTTTTTTTTTTTTTTTTTGAAAACAATGACATCTTCGGGAGCTTTATAAAAATCTACTAAAGTTGAGAACTCTATACACATGTTAGAAGTTTTCACTCATAATCAAGTCCTGAAGTGTGTGTGTGCATAGCCAACAAAGATGTAGCTTTCTTTTTCCCAGTAAAACTTAATTTTGATTACCTTAAGAATGGATTTCGCCTTGACTTCAAAAACTCACTGGATATTACACTCAACAAGGAAATCACTCAGAAGTGGGCTTATTTCTCTCAACTTATATGTGACAAGGAATCAAAATTCAAATCATCCACATATAAAATTTATAGAAGGACGGACCATATCAAAGAAAAATAAAAATTTAATTTGATCTCAGGAACGGAATATCATCGACTCAAGAACATTGGATTAAACACCGTAAGTCCTCTTCATCTATTCTCCACATTTTAACCACATTACATTTAGGATCAAGTAGGTCTTTTCAATAGGTTGTAATGGGGCTAGGGTTATTATTGATAACTGGACAATGCTTTGAGAATTTGTATACTTTTTGATGAATATCGAGTATTTCTTTTTTTTTTTTTTTTTTTTTTTTCTTTTCACTGTTTTTTTTTTTTCTTAAAAATCATGATAGTAATAACCCTTCCATGAAATTTCATAGTAATTGATTGATCTTTCTTTTTCTTTTTCTTTCCTCATTCCCAAAGCAAAATTTAAGGTTACACTCATTGAGTGGAGTGTAGGTTAAAAAAAATAGGTTGAACAAAGAAAGGCTTATATGGCTCAAGGGGTTTGACTAGTGGATAAGTGTAAGAATAGGTTGGTTGAACATGATAGATGGGTTAACAAAGATGGCCTAAATCATTTCCTAAGTTTCACATGGTTATTATATGCCTTGAAAAGATTTCAGAGGAGTTTCTAGTGTAGTAATCCAATTTTTATGGTGTTCATGAGTCTTTGATCAAAACAAGAATAAAGAGATCAAGCAAACGACATTTAAGCGAAAACAAGAAAAATTTGAGTTAACTTGTAACTCAGAATTATGTAAAGACACTCCAAGAATAGAATGGCTCAAATCTCTCCTAGGTTAAGTCTCCGCTAATGATTCATCCAGTTCTCTCCCTTAAATTTCACTTTTCCATTTAGGCTACATACATGTGGCTATAAGTGCTGAAAATTTTTCCAAGACTTGAAATTTGCGAAAAACATTTTAGACACATGATAGAATTAACAACTAAAGTGAAAATTAATCTGGCAAGCCAAAGGTATCCCAATGATTGAAGTTTTCTCAAAATTTTTTTTTTTTTTTTTTTTTTTTAAATTTCACATCAAAATTTGTTGATTATACCCCCAAACCTAAATCTAACATTGTCCTCAATGTGAATGACAACTACAAAATGATGCATGTGATGCAATAGAAATAAATAAAGAAGGTAGAGACTGCATACCTTATTTGATGTGAATTCTTATAATTTATCCTGTGACAAAATAGCTCAGTGAATCCGCATAGAAACATAGAAATGACAAATATGTACTCAAATTCAAAGCATAATAATTGAAAAATGTCCTAACCCTGAACCTAAAAATCTCATAGATGTACAAAGTGATCAATCCTGATACACAGGATCTTCCAAAAGTGTCTCCTCAACTTCTGGGCTCAGATACTCAAGATATGGTTTCAAACGATGTCCATTGACTTGGAAAGTACTACCATCCTTGGCATTATGGATTTCAATCGCCCCATGTGGATGAACTTTCTCAACTGTGTATGGGCCAGTCCAGCGAGATTTCAATTTCCCAGGAAATAAATGAAGTCTAGAATTGTACAAAAGGACCTTCTGACCGGGAAAAATTCCTTACGAAGGATAATCTTATCATGCATGGTCTTCATGCGGTCCTTGTACCTTGCGGCACAGTTATATGCATCATTCCTAATCTCTTCTAACTCATCGAGTTGTAGTTTCCTATGTTCTTTTGCCTTGTCGCGATCAAAATTGAGGCGTTTCATTACCCAATATGCTTTGTATTCTAATTTGACAGGTAAATGGTAGGCCTTGCCATAAATAGGGACTTGGTCAATGAAGGGTACAGGAAAATGATCCTTAAACTCTAACTGGGGTGAATTGACACTAGATGACACCAGCAAAGATTCAGAAATGGGCAATGATTCAAACTGAGTGGCCCATTTGCTAGTATCCATGAATAGAGCGGAATCTAAAAGTGCATTTGCTTCCCTAATTGAACCTTCTTTATCAAAATCTTTGCTGAATGGGTCAGAATAACTCGACTCTTCCAAAGAGTTGTTGATCATATCATCAATCATGCAAACTTCCTCAAGATCATCAATTTCAGTTGATTGGTTACTACTATGGAAAACATTGAGTTGGACAGTCATGTTTCCGAAGGCTAGAGTCATTATACCATTCCGACATCTAATAACAGCATCTGATGTGGCTAAAAATGGTCTGCCTAGGATCACAGGGATATGGCTGCCTGGGTTTTTCACTGGTTCAGTTTCTAAGACTACAAAATCCACAGGATAATAGAATTCTTTCACCTTGACAATCACATCCTCCACAATTCCCTTTGGATATTTCACAGTTCTATCTGCTAATGAAAGGGTAATGTCTGTGGGTTTTAACTCCCCCAAACCTAACTCCTTGTACACAGAATAGGGTAGCAAATTCACACTGGCTCCTAAATCTAGGAGGGCTCTTTGGATGATAGTCTCTCCTACTTTGATCGCAATTGTGGGGCAACCAGGGTCCTTATATTTAGGGGCAATTTGCTGTTGAATGAAAGATGAGGCTTGTGCAGCCATCACAGCGTGCCTAGGAACACTGGTTCTCCTTTTCACCGTGGTGAGATCTTTCAGGAATTTTGTATAGGAGGGAATCTGTTTGATGGCATCTAAGAAAGGTATATTGATCTGAACATTTTTGAATACTTCCATGATATCATCAAAATGAGAACTTTTCTTGGGTTCTTGCAATCTAAGAGGATAAGGAGCTTTGGGTTTGTAGACATCTACTGGCTTTGGTGCTATTTCCTGGGTTTCATTTCCCTTCTCTTGGGTCTCCTGACCTTCTTCCTGGTCAGCAGTCTTATGGACCGCGATTTCTTCACTTTTTTCCTTGGGGAGTTGGACCTTTTTGTCCACTCGCCTGCCATATGTTAAGGTGGTAATGGCCTGGACTTCATGGGATGAGTTTTCATTAGAGTTAACCTGATATTGCCCTATTGGGCCTTGACTCTGTTGCCTACTAGGATTAGGCACTGGCTGACTAGGTAATTCACCCTTCTTCCTATCTACTAGAGAACTGGCTATTTGGCTTAGACTAACTTCAAGTTTTGCAATTGCTTGTGCATGGATTTGATTAGTCTGGGTTTGTGACAAATTGGTTTGCTGCTGCTGATGGATGAATTCTTGTTGTTGCTTCATCATGTTAGCCATCATGGCTTCCAGATGTGAGGGTTGTTGAGGAGTGGGAGCAACATAAGGAGGAGGAGGTGGAACCAAAGGTTGGTTCAACTGAGGAGCTTGTGACGGGCTTGGCCTAGAAAAATTTCTTTGATACCCTGGTGGACCACCTTGATATTGGATAGGTTCATTCTGCCTATAAGAGAAGTTTGGATGAAACCTATTATCAGGATGGTATACTGGGCCAAAAGAATTGGGAGTGGGCTTTTTGAAGGCATTATATGAATTAATCGAATTTGCCTGCTCAGCCTTGATGGTGGGCAAACTAGGGCAACACTCCACTAGATGCTCTGAACTATCACAAATGAGACATATGTTGTGTGGCTCATGTTCCACATTCATTATGGGGTTGAATCTCTTTGTGAGTTCAGGTTTGTTGTTATTGCAAAAGTATCGAACTTCTTGCTCAATTTGTTCACCCCATCCACTAAGTTGGTCATGACATATTTAAGATCTGGATCTGCTTTTATTTCATAAATACCTGACTTTCTAGATCCTCTATCATCAACTTCATTGTCATAGCTACTCCAATTCTGGGCATTCTCAGCTAAATCTACAAGGAACTCATAGGCTTCATCAGGGGTCTGATCCATGAACTTACCCTTGTGCATGGACTCAATCATGTTCCTATGTGTGTGAGGTAGTCCCTTATAGAAAAAGTGAACTAGTTGGGCTTTGTCAAGCCCATGGTGTGGGCATTTGATTAACAAATCATGAAATTTTTCCCAAATTTGAGAAAATTCATCTTCAGCTCTCCCCCTAAAAGTTCTAATGGCATCTTTGATTTTCTCAGTTTTTGCCATAGGATAAAATTTTGTCATGAATTTTTTAGAGAGTTGTTCCCATGTTGAAATTGAATTGGTGGAGAGGGAATACAGCCATGCAGCTGCATGATCTTCCAAAGTCATGGGGAACAACCTCAATTTGACACCTTCCTCATCTAGGTTCTGATTTTTGAATGTTTGACAAATTGTCAAGAATTTGTTTAGATGGATATAGGGTTGCTCACTCTCGAACCCATGGAATTTGGGAAGCATATTGATGGTTGCCGGCCGAATTTCAAATTGGATTGCAGTGGTGGCCGGCAGCACTATGCAAGTTGGTGGATTGGAAGATGCAGGAGCATATAGCTCATTCAGGGTTTTGGCACGTTCACCCATTGTGAAGAGTGATGAATGGTTAAGGACTCGCCTATGTTGATGAAAGGTTCTCTCAATCTCAGGGTCTAAAGGTTTTAACTCTCCCCTAATGGATCTTCTACCGTGCATGCACCAGAAACAAAAAAAATTTGAACCTCTCCTAGATTAGACAGCTCCTAACAGGTTTGAAGAGTACACCTAAGCCTCCAATTCAATCCTATGAAACGTTGACCAGGTCAGCCTCCAGGTAGTGGTGGGGTCACAATGGTCCCGCTTAAGTACCACCCTCCTAGAACACAATGTGTCTCCCTTAGAGGGACAAAGCTTTCCTAGACATCAACATGATCAAAGAGCATAATTGGTGGAACTTTTGGTGGTCTTTGCCTTAATGAGCTCAAGAATCCTAAAGCCAATGTCTAATTGATTTTATTTTAATTGGCTTGGGATAATCATGCAATGTAGTGATTTTTGGGCCAAGGACGATTGATGAAATACCGACCTTATCTTTTTTTCTTTTTTTTTTAATGAATTTTGCCCTTAAGTTGATTTATGCAAATGAATACGCTAAATGCACAACAAACATTAAAACAAGAGCTTTTGTCAATGGAGAACTTACCTACGGAGTATGTTCACTCCGGAAATCCAAAAATTTGAAGTGGAATTAGATCAATGAGTCTTGAGCTTTATGTTCCTCATCCTTCTCTCTTCTTCCTGCAAACCAAATAAAAGAAAAATAATTTTTTTTTTATATAATTTTTTTTTTTTTTTTTTTTAAGAAAAGAAAAAAAAAAATTTTGATACCTTCAACCTTCACCGTTACTTACCTTGCCTCCCCGGCAACGGCGCCAATTTGTTGGTGGCTTTGATTGTCGTTAAAATCTCGTCTTTGCCAACAAAAATATAAAACCCTTACCTAGGTAGAAAGTAGTAGCAAGGGGTCGAATCCACAGGGAGGCTATTGAAGCAAACGAATAAAAGTAAAAGATTATCAATATTTGGCAAAAAGATTTAAAAACAAATTATTTGAAAAGCTTAGGTTGAAGTCAATGTATAAAAAAAAAGACCACCAAGGATTGGAAATCCACCCCACGAATATCGTGATAATTCTTTCTTTTGCATTCAATGAAAACAGAATATTTCAAAAGCAATTCACTTCTACTTGATTTAAAAATAGGGTTTATAAAGCATCAACCGTATCCCATCTAAGTAGAACGACGGAAGATCTAAAAATACCCATAATCAAAAGAAATCTGAGTTGAAGAAACTATATAAACATGAAGAACAAATCAGAAAACATCAATGACAAAGAAAATAATCAATCACTCAATCTCATGGGGTGGAATCCTCTCCTTGATGGAAGGATTTTCTAGCCTACCATGGTTGATAAAATTCTAGAATAAAAATAAAAATATTCTATAAAATAATAATGCACTTTATTGAAAACACAAGAGAATCTGTCTCTAATACTAAAGAAATAAAAACAAAAACTAAAAATAGAAAAGAAATAACAAAAACTGAAAATAAATTCCTTCTGGCTGAATGCCGAGATCTCTCCTTGGCTGAATGCCCTTTTTATAGGGGTTTTGAGGGTTGAATTAGTTGTAAATACTGATTTGTTTGAGTTGTTAATGCTGATTTGCAAAATATGTTGGAGATATAATTGCAAAATCTGTTAGAGATCTTGTTGATTTGTTGGAGATGTCAAAGCTGATTTGATTGAAGATTTTATTGATTTGGTGGATTATTTTTAGAAGTTTTGATGAAGCTTTGAATGCTAATTCCTTCTCCAATTTATAACCTGCCAAATTTAAATACTGTCAAATGTAGATTTCTGAATTTTAAAATATGACTCTATATGAAAAATATGATAATGCATATTAATTGTATAAATATTGTCAATTTGTGCAAAATATGCTTTGAATATAAAGAATAGAAACTTCCCTAATATGCATGTATATATGAATAATTACATAGGGAAATGTTCCAAAACAACTCTTAAAAGCATATAAAAATATGTTCTTTTGAATATCTAACTTATACTTGTAATGTAGGATATTCTTCTTTCTTTGTTGAAGCCATGTAAAACGATCACAACATTCTAGACTAGAAGAAATCCCTAGGTCCTCCAAACTCCCAATAAAACACACATGAATTCTGTCCAGAAATTAAGAGAACCAAAATATTTTTGAGAATCCAATGGCCAACAATTTTAAAGCAATCCTCCTGTTTCTCACTAAAACGGCATCCAATAATTCCCCAGGTCAAACAATTTCAAAATGCATATGTCCGCTTATAACCACAAAATATGACGAAAAAGAGCACAACTCAGCTGATGCCAATGTTAAAATCATATGACTATTTCATTTTATATTATTTGGTGAGAGGTGGTGGCTTGCTACTTATTTTGAGCCAAAGATGGTGCCCACCAATTCTGTGAAAATTGGAGGACTACATGGTATAAAAAGAAAGGAAATAGAAAATAAGGAAATTAAAACTAACGGAGAGGGTAATAAGAAGGATTGGACCACTCCTGAACAACAATAGAAAAATATCATTCCACCACATTACATCCTTCTGTGATGATGATCTGCTTTTCAACCCTTCAAAGATGGTTACACCAGTACCACGCAAGCAAACTAAGAAGAACCAAGTGTTCTCAATATACAACCGTTTAGTGGAAAGCTTTTCATTCCTAGTATTCCACTTAGCCCACTACAATGTTTGGGTGGCCTGTCACTTATCTGGCAGATTGACAGCTAATCCAGCTACTCAACCAGAGACTCCCCTTGCTTGAACTTCATTACATCTACCAGATTCATGCTACAAAGTAATGCACATTAATTCCAATGAAAGTAATAGATTTTGGTTCTCATTGACTTCATAGATTATGGATATTATTCCTATTCCATATGATCCTCATAACCACTAGGTCAATAGATTACGTCAATTCTGTACAATAAATACCCCCAAATCATTGTAGAAAAATATGTCTTCTCCTTTTATCTCATATAAGTTAACTAATAGTTGCGAACCGAACTTTAAGAAAGTCAGCTAGCACCCCCCTCTCCGTAAAAGATGACCGAGGATCAAAACCTGGGGCCACACACACACATATATATATATATATACAAAAGGATACTGCATAGTTTTACAAAAGGATGACATCTATTTTTTTTTTTTAACAGAAGCATACTGCAGGAAGAGTAGCAGGACTCAGGAGTGGCCATACAAAACCATGCCCTCAGCAAAACTCCGATTCACATCTTTCAAGACAGAAATTATTTCATACACACTTCTTGGATCAATAAACCACTAACATGACTGAAACAAACAGAATCCCCTTTATCTTTAAGAATAAACAAAAAAACCGCGCAAAGGAAAACATGCTCTTAGCTTAAGTTTTCATCATTCAGATGGAAACTTTAATAAATTTCTAAATAAATAGAAAGAATCAGAAATTAATTCAGTTCAAGCATTCTAATTTTCAGCTGTTACAGATACATGTTGGGCATGGGTAGCAAAAACAAAATAAAAGGAATTCTTGCAACTGTCAACGAAGGTTAAAGTGATAAGAGATTTCATTTTAACGTTCTGGAATAATAATTGCTGAACTCCATGACAGGAATCAACAATTATTTAACTTCATTCGAACAATCAAAGGAAGAATATAAGACATACGCCACAATTCATCATCACAACAAGACAAGCAACAAGCAGGGTCCTAACACATAATCAGAACAAATGAAACATTGAAATTCCACTTCCTTGGAAAATAATCCACATGACACAACAATAGCAGAAATAACAACAGCAACAAAAATATGAGAAGCTGAAACTATATCCATGCAAGAAGTGTGTTGACTTGTACAGCTAATCCTAAAACGAACAGAAGATACAGAGCACATCCATCACCAGAAAAATACTCACATCATATATTCTGTATTCCTCCTCTGCAGGAAAGTCCAGGCTTTTAATTTACAACAGTAAACAGTCATGACTGTCCAAACAATCATTTCGATGCCAGGAGGACATCCGGCTTCCTCTGCTTGCTCAGCGTATTGGGGTTCGAAGACACATTAGCCAAAATAATGGCAGATGCCGATCTAGCCTTCCGGTCAAGCTGAATAAGGCTGCGTGCAGCCAAGATCGCCTGGGGCATCAGATCATGCAATGCACGTGCATACATGCATCGAACCGCTGCAGAAGCCGCGTCCCTGACCTCCCGGTGGTTCAATGGCGCGAGAAGGCAGTGCCCAAGGATCCTCAACACAGGCTGCATCAGCTCCCATGGGAAAGGAATCCGAGACCCAGACCCGATTCCGCACTTCTCCTCGCAAACGCTCAATTTGCCCATCTCTTTGGATACAAAACCGACCTCATCATCGTCCTCGCCAAGATCCGTCTGGCAGGGGCAGTTCTGCCCAGTCCAAGCTGAGGCGAACTCGCAGAGGTCGAGCTTTGACGTCGCAGGCATGAGAGAGATTTGTCTTGTAGAAGCAGTCAAGCGCGACCGCGACAACGCAGGCGCGCTTGGTGGATTTGACGCCGATCTGTGGCTCGAGCGGTGGTGAGAGAACCCCGATCGACGGCTTCCATTCGTTCATGGACGGCGAACGCGAAGATTTCGAAGAGGGAGGGGAGTGGTAGAGAGAGGGGTAGGAGAGGTCGGGCACGGAAACCAACACGGGCTTCCCCGAGCGAGACCGGGCCTCGGCGTTGTAGAAGGCGAGGAGCACGGATTCGAACCCGGCGAGGGAGGGGGAGGCGGCGGCGGAGAGGACGCGAGAGAGGTAGAGGCCGGAGATGAGGGGGACGAAGGAGAGGACGACGAGACGGAGGTCGGCGTCGGTGGAGAGGTAGGTTTCGTAGATCCACTGGCAGAGGGCGTCGTCGCCGGAGCCGGAGGAGGGGGGGGCGGAGGGCGGAGGAGATGGCGGAGGGGTTTCCGAGGACGGAGCGAGCGGGGCAGTCGGAATCGGCGAGGGGGGCGATGGCATCGTCGCCGAAGGGGACGATGGAGGAGAGGGAGTGGATGCGGGAGCGGACGCGGGAGACGGCCTCCCACCATGACTGCATTGGATTTGTGGCGCGGTTGATAGGATTTGGGAGGTTGGCGGTGGTGATGGTGGTGGTGGTTGGGGGTGATGGATCAGCGGAGGAGGGGGAGGCGATGCCGTTGATTTGGGACTCCGTCCCTTGTTCGCCTGTGCGAGCGGGTTCCGTGTTTTGGAACCGTTTTTTTATATGGGGGCGGTTATAACCACCCCACGAATATTATTCCAGGCACCCGCACCCCCATTTATTTAAATAAATAAAATTAATTTGTTATATTGTATCTCATATTTAACTCACCCTACAAGTTCAACATAACCGATATTTTTTGTGTTTAAATGGTACAACATGAATCATGTGGATCAGGAACCAGAAACTTTATTCGACATAGATAATGTTTTCTGTATTTATAGTAGTTTGACATGGATCATATCGATCGAGAACACGGTGGACCAGAGACAAACAAAATTTTGGTTGATTATCGACATCACATCGCATATCGTGTATGCAATATTAGAATGACAATGTACATATGATGTAATAAAAAAAATTCATTCTGCTTTAATATGCCATATTATATGGTAACTTATATTCATTTGAGAGTAGTGCGATTGTTCTTTGCAGTGACGCCAACTGATAAAAACATTGGAGGGCTGAAATGTATTTGATGAATTATTGACCTCCATGAACAAAATCAAGCAAAGTGGTTTGTGGCCATTGGTTGTAATATATTAACAATACATATCTCCATTTTATTTTCTAGATTCATGAAATAAATATGTTGGTAATTGGATCATAAATATTATAATTCAATAAAATTTGATTACATCAATTGTTTTAACACTTTATCATAAAAGTAAGTCTAGCTCGTTTATGTAGAGTCGACCTAGTATCAATTTGTCGACAGTAACTACATCGATCGCATATCAAAAATTGAAACACAACCTTCTGGTACATGTCAAAGCAACTTAAACACAGAAGACATCATCAACATCGAACAAAAACGGAATAAGGTTTCTAGTTCCAATCGACATGATCCATGTCGAATTATCTTAAGCACAGAAGATATCGTCTATATCGAACTAGAACTAGAACAGAACTAAGATTTCTAGTTCTCAATCGACATGATCCATATTGAACCACCTTAAACATAAAAGACATCATCTATGTCGAACTCGTGAGGTGGGTTAGATATGAGATACAATGTAACAAATCAATATTTTATTTGAATAAGCATGGTGGGTAAAATAACTCGTCAGTGGCTATAACCGCCCCCCTTTTTTATTGGGAACATATAATCCCACTAACCATTTTTCGTCTCTGTTATCCTATTAAACTTGTTGCTTACCTTTTCTAAAATCCTAACCCAGCCACGTAGATATAAATTTTGGATTTTTTGCATATATAACCCATGTTTGCATAATTACCCCTCTTATATTATAAGAATTGCAGGGGTATTTATACAATAGTGGAAATAAGAGGGGTAATTCCATATATATACGGGTTTTAATAAAGGTATATATATAGAAAAAAAAAACCATAATTTTCTCAATTTCCAATCCCACCACACTTATATTCTTTCTTCTCTCCTCTCCCTCCCATCCAACCCCCTCCTCATCTCTACTACACACCACTATTGTAACCACCACCACCGCACACCACCACATCATCACCAAACCACCACCCCCATCATCTTGACAACCAGCACTGCAACCACAAGTCCACCAACACATTGGTCACCACCATGGGTACCGCGGACACCTCAACAGACACCTCTGCAACCTCTGCTCATGTTATCCCCCCCCCTCCCTTTCCTACCCCCACCTTCTTTCTCTCTCTCCCCGACCGGCCCCTCCTTAACATTCCCTCCCCTCCACAGCCTTCTCACCATTATCCCCCTCCACCTGCCCACCTTTGGTCTCTCGCCATTTCCCTCCTTATGGCATTTTCTCTTCCCCCTGCCCCTCTTTTGGCATTGTTATTTTTACCGTCACATTGCCTGTATAAAAGATTGGGAAATAGAGAGTGGTGGGATTTATGACTTTTTAAATAAAAAGAAAAAAATGGATTTTGGGTTTTTTAAGGTAGTGGGCTCAAAATATTGGGTGGTGGGGATAGTTGCTCATTTGTTATTTGAATCATTTCAATTTTGACACTTAAAAATAAAATGTTAGAAATAATTTGCAGCCTCATGTGGAGCTATACATTTTTCAGCATTTTTTGAAGACATTTCATGTAATGAAATATGTATGTTCTTAAAAATAAATTACTATATACTTGAATGAATTGTATGTAACTATTTATAAAATGTAAAACTATTACATGGGTCAACAAAACTTGTATCTTGTAATAATAATGGGACTACATGTGAAACTACAAATAAAGAGATGATATGCAACAACGATCTAGCAATGAATACATGACATATTAAAAAAAGAGGAACATGTCCAGAGCCTCCATGATGCAGATATCATAGTCATAAGTTTCATGGACGGACAAGATCAAATGGACTAGAAAAGAAAAAAAAAATATTGATCGTTTGAGAGCACCATAACTTCAAATGGCTATAACTTTCAAACTGTAGATCAGAATTGAGCAATCTACATGTCCACGTGTTCGTATTGATGAACCCTATAGGAGTAGTTGCTATGCCACTACGGTACATTTTGAAGCGATATGAGATCATCTTGGGGGTCAAATTGACGGTTAAAAGTTTTTTTTTACTATTTTTAGTAGGTTTTGAGTTTGTTATAATTTCTTTCCTTGTTTTAGGATTTATATTTGGATTTGAATTTGAATATTAGTTAGAATCTGATCATGATTTATTTGTGATTTTAGAGATTTGTTGATATCCTAGTTTATTAAGATTCTCTCCTCTATAAGTAGCCTTTGTAATCACATGATTAAATTAGATTTGATTTATAGAAATTTATTTATTTTCTTCATTTTGTTATTCTTAGTGAATATCGATTTCGTTGAGTCCCATCATCTCGTATTTCTTGCGAGAAATCAACAAATTGTTGAAGTCCATCGTCTTGACATTCTTCGTATAGAATCAATAACGTCGTTGGAGCCTACAGATCTTGCATCCTTGATTGGATCAGCAGAAAAGCATAACCCTACGCTGCATCACCCCACCTAAAGCCCGTAAGCACCATCCTTTTTGGAAAATATTAGACTCAGTCATTTTTACAGTCTAAAACTCAGACCATACATGTTATCATTTTATTAAAAAATAGTAAACACCATCTAATAATTTATATGTTTTGATAAAAAAAAGTGTATATTGCTCCATTTTGAATTAAATAAACTTATTTTTAGAAAGTGTAAGAAAATATTTAACGAGATATATACATCATCTAATAATATATATGCTTCACTGGATATCTAACAAGGTATATAGGACTGTATTTTGTTCTATAAAAAAATTGAGTGTAATAGCATCCCCATCCTTTTTCAGCCCCAATTTCGGTCTCACATACATCGTTAACTTATATATTCATATTAACGCGATACCTCATTAGAATTTTTTCAGGAAGGATTCATTTGATTCAATGAAATATTTATATCATTTTTACACACCCCTCTAATAAAACAAGAGCATTGATTAGGCCTATCAATGGGTCACGAGTCGACCTAAACCCGATTTGAAGGACCCGACAATTAAAACAAGTCGGGTTTGGGTCCACCTTGACCCGATCCTATGGACCCGAGACCCGATTGACCCAACACTATGGTGATTTTTTTTATTTATGATCCACCCCAACATCCAACCCAACACACCCATGATCCAATCTAATATTTACAACTAAATACTGAATAATCATTTAAAATTTTAAGCATTTGAAATATTTTTACAACTTTTTCACTTCATGTAAAAGCATAATAATCAAAATCGTATTCAAAATATTCCTCATAAAACATTAAAAATTAAAATAGTAAATAATTTGTAACGCCCCCAAATTCAATACTCCATTTTGAAGCATTGAATTTGGTTCGCTACATTAAATCCTCAATGTAGAAACGGAGCTTCTAATTCAAACCCTTTTTTTTATATATATAAAACATATAACATTTTATTCAATGGTCCCAATCATAAACATAATCAGGATCTAAACATAATCCATCCTAAACGCGGATGAAATACCCACACATATAATAGTTTTAAACATAATAGCCCTCTGTTTTTGCTGAAAGAACTAAGGAAAACTACATGCCAAAGGAAATGCTTATTTCAAACACCTAGGATGCAACGAAAAAATAGATAACGCGAGCTTCGATCTCCAATGCCTCAATGAAAATGACAACCACCAACTGCTAATCTGAAAGGTTGGGAAATAGAGAGGGACGAGCTACCACGCGCTCAGTGAATGGACACAAGTGTCCCAATAATAATATACTTTAAAGTAAGGAGTTTATAAAGATGTCATAAGGAACGATTGCATAAATAATAAGTCTTAAAACATTATCCCAAATATACAATAGCATAATTAAAAAAATTTCTATTGCAGGATGCATGATCTCATAAAGAATATTCTCAAAACCATATGATGCATATGAAATGCAATGGACACGTATGCTCATTTTTCTACGGCACCTAGCCATGAGGAATTAGCTTTGGAAATTGTGTCACCTAGACATGGTCACCTAGACATAGTCACTTAGACTTTGGTTCATTTTGAACTGATGTCACCTAGGTGACATGATGCATGCATGATTAAACCATTTTTTTCGCGTATATATGCTTGCGACAGTTTCATAAATCTTATAATTCCAATACATATGATACATAATAAAATATCAACCTATATGATACTGACATACTTATATGTCTCATACAAAATAAATTTCAATATCAAATTTTTTTTCATGATGCCAACGTGTATACATATACTATGGTTTTAAAATAAATAGAGACATTCACTCACCTCCGGTCCTACGCAAGATTATCGGACTCACAAGAAAGCTAACGAAAGTTTACTATTCCTGAGTGTATTCATAGCAATTAATCAGATAAAAAACAAGACACATAATGATTAAATAAAATCAAATAGCACAAAAAAATTGGACTCTGCTGGCAACTCAAACTCAACTGTCAGAATCCGTCGGCTACTGAAACCCAGCCGCTAGGCTCCGCCGGCTGCTTTCAACCAACCACCCCACGGCAGACCCAAAAACAGCAAATATGCCCCTAATGACCTCGATTCCCCACCCAAACATCCAAAACTCATACCTAACCTTTCTCATATAGAAAAATAGATAAAAACACATTGAAAACATTTAAGTTTGATCACCTAAATGATCGATTCATTTTTTTAGGTAAAAGGAAGTCTTTACAACATATCAAATAAGTTACAAAGTTCGAAACTTGTCCCAAAAGTATAGCAAGGAAAGGGAAGGAAAAGAGATGAAAGAAAGAAAGGGGAGACGATTGATTCAATGTTAAATCAAAATACCGAAAAACGATGAAATCTTTATAAAACAATTTGAAAAATGGTGAAATTAACTTCATATATATTCGTACCTCAAAGTAGTATTACTATATTATATAACAGTAGATAAAATGATGATAAAATGTCCTAACACATGTTTCTATTATGCATGTGGAGTTTGTGGAGATCTAGGTATAATTTCTATTCAAATATTGTTAAATCGACAAAAACTCAAATCATAAATCATGTAAATCTGAATATATAGACCAGAAAACATCATAACAATAGCAAGACCTACGATATAAACAAACCCAATATGATGATCATGTCTCCCTAACCCTAGATCTATGCAAAGCCATGAGTTATGCATCAAAAACTTACATAATCCATACAAAAAACCTTAAAACCCACAGATCTAATATATATACGAATAAATAACATGGATCTACGATAAAACTCATCATAACAGCGATGAAAACATATGAGGTTCAAGTTCATGCAAAGTGGTATCCAGAACAAGACATTAAAAACCCTAAACATACTTTCTATCTTAAAAAGATAACCCTAAACATGATCCATGTATAAAATAATCCAAAACCAAATGTAAATCTTGTAAAAATATCTTAAAAATGTCATCAATGAATTAACATAACATCAAGATCGAAAATCACATAAAAATCATGAAATAATAAAGAAGAAAAACCCATAAAACCACATGAATCTAAATCACGTCGGTATGAACCCATCATTGGTGATTAACAACAACTAAAAACCTTAATTATCATAAAAATAAAAGTAAGAGGGACCCACCTTGATCCACAAAGGACTTCCTTTCAAAAATCACCCCAAAAGACCTTTTAGGGTTTTGATGATATAAGAGAGAGAGAGTGGACTCGAAGTAGGTTTTACAATGGGGTCCTAGGGCATCAAAAGTTTGGTATTTATAGGGCGAAACACGTGCATGACTTGCACCCTAAGACATAATCAAACAGATTCAACAAATATGTCAAACCCCTTAATTTCTGCACTTTTGCACGCAAGTATCCACCGGCTACTTAAATTGAGCCATCAAGGAGAGACGGCTGCATTCAAGTAGCCACCTCTGGACAGGACACAAAAATGGCTATAACTTCATCATTTTAACTCCGATTGGTGATTTGAAAGATGCGTTGGAAAGCTAACAGAGTAAGGATTCTAACCATAATTTAGCTTCTAATAAAATAGAGGTCAATGAGTCCTCCACAACTACACATTAATATGGCCCAAGGTTTGGAAAGCAACTTATTACACAAAAATGTACTAGTTAAACCGTGGCCGCTACAGAATTATTTATAATACACTAGTCCTCCTCAACCATTGTAGGCCCTTAAGAAGTTACTCAACCTCTCCTGGTCTGAACTAGGCTTATTAGCGAGTCGACCCGACCGACCTAAGACCCGATATTGACCTGACCCGAAGGACCCCCATTGATAGGCCGAGCGTCGACACATCCAGTCTGTCTCGTTTGCAGTCCAAAAGCATTTTACAGATACTTATACACTTTGTTATTGGAGTGTTTGATGTGATAGTAAAATAATAGATGAATGTATATATGCAAATTTTATTTTTTTATATTTTTAAAGAAAAAAAATATATACTAGATTATTTTAGTATATACTTCACTTTTTAAAGAAAAAAATATAGTATGTATTTAATAGATGAATGCATATTTAAAAAAAAAAACAATTTGGTTTGTGGACAGGCTGAACACTGACGTATAGGAGAACCCAAAAAGAGTGCAAATAAATACAGAAAATGATATGTTCACCCCCTATGCAAATCTATTTGTAGTCCACATCAATTTCTTTTTTTAAAAAATTATATATTCTACCACTGAAGTGCATAATATAAAATGAAATATATATACTGAGATACAATAATATATTTTTTTTGACAAAATCATTTTTTTTTTACTCTATACACTATGATAGAACCCCAAATACTATGATAATGTAATATATCTTATATATTGCGTTATCATAGTGTATGGAATGAAACCGATGAAAGAGAGAAAGGGGAAGAGAGAGAGAGAGAGAGAGAGAGGAGAATGGGGGAGTTACCGTGCAATGGTGCGGGAGAGCTATTGTGCCAGGGGAGTGGAGGACGGACAGCGGGGAGGGGGAGGCGAACAGTGGCCAGGAGCCTGACCCCCTGCCCTGGTCATTCTCTTTCTCACCCTTTATCTTTTCTCCTCTGCGGCTCCACCATACCCCATCCGCTTCCGCTGCTCCCTCACCTTTGCCCCCTCCATTTCCTCTGCCATCTATCCTTCGTGTCGGTGGCTCTCTCCCGGCCTCTATCTTTCTCTTTCTTCCCCCCTTCTTTCTCTCTCCACCTCCATCGGCTCCTCTCCGGCGTCCCTTGTTGTCTGTCGCCCCCTTCACCATCTCGTTCGTCATCTACTCTCTCACGCCACCACTCCTGTGTCGTCGCTGCCCCCTTATCCCCCCCTCACCCCCCCCCACCCCACTTTCTCTCTTTTTTCTTTTTGTCATCATCCCACCACCCAATTTTTTATGAGGTGGTGATCAGTGTTAGGGGTAGTAGGAATAGTTCTTCCTGACTTTAAAACAGGTTGTAAAAAAGATTGAATATATTAATGTTCAATCAATACGGGGAGCTCTCTTTCCACCCCGTTAGTTCTCTAATCCACCCCCCAAATTTTTTTCCGGTGGATTGGAGAACCAAGTAGACAGAGGAAAAGAGTCTCGCCACAACCACTAGGAAGAGCACGGGTTGCACAGTGGAGTTCGTGCTTAAGGGGGTGCATGAGTGGGAGAAGGAGGAGAGGGTGGTCAGTGCTCCTCTTCGATGAACCGACATCGGGCCTCAATAACAGCTCCGCCTTCCAGGTGACCGAGCTTCTCACGATGATGACCCGCGCATGGGGACAAACGGTGGTTGTGACAGTTGTGACGATCCACCAGCTAAGCTATCGCATTCTTCACCTTCCAATGGTGGGGCGGTTGAACATGTCGGCCTTGTGGGCATCTCCTCCTATTGGATTGAGTATATTGCCGTTGTCCTCCTCCAATCCTCCTTTCTCCCCTGCGATGCCTCCACCCCCAACCAACACTTTTCCTCTCTTTCTTTTTCCCCTTATTTTTCAACCCACCCCATTTTTTTGTTTTTTGTTTTTTTTGTGAGTTAGAGAATCAGAGGGGGTGAAAAGAGAGCTCTCCAATCAATACACCCCAAAGGACAGCGTTGTTCGAGTTTCCAAACAGCACAGCCGATGAGAGCGGGAATAACAAAGCAGCTGCAGCGACAACACTACCACTGCCCATCGATCGCTCCGCCCGTCCGAAAAGCCTTTTAAACTACCTCCCCCCCGCCTTCGCCCTCATCACTTCCATTACTCTCTATCTCTCTCCCCTCTCCCACGAAAAATGGAAGCTTTGGCCATGGCGAATTCCACCTCAGTCTCTCCCCCGATCACCCACTCCACCGCTTCCCGCCCCCGCCCGAGTCTCCGCCTCGACTTCCGCTCCCCTCTTCCTTCCATCTCCCTATCAAACCCTAGCTTCCCGTCGAGGAAGAGCTCGGTCGTCGTCCGATGTTCATCGGACGGCCCTTCCAATGAAGAGATCCCCATCGAGAAGCGTAAGTTTTCACAGTCTCTCTCTGACTAAAATCTCACGGTGACTGGTTGACTAAAAAGTGTCTTTTGTGTTGATGCAGGGTTTCTGGCCTTCCCAACGATAATGGACATCAACCAGATCCGCAACATCTTGCCTCACCGGTGATCCTTCTTTCCCTTCATGATTTTGCGTGTTGTTGAACGGTCTTGTTTGTTGATTTTCTTGTTTTGTTTTTTTCTTTATCTTTGGTTTAGGTTTCCGTTTCTACTAGTTGATAGAGTGATAGAGTACAACCCGGGGGTTTCGGCGGTCGCCATTAAGAATGTGACCATTAATGATAACTTCTTCCCTGGGCATTTCCCCGAAAGGCCGATCATGCCTGGTGTTCTCATGGTGGAGGTACTACCATTGGCCTCTTTTCTTTGTCATCTTTTCCTTCTTTTGGGTAATATGTTAAGCTATATGATTTCCCTAGACGTGCGCAAATGTGGCTTGTGTCCTATCATCCTGAATTAAGCAGTCTGCATTGGTAGAAAATGTTGATTGGGACTGTCCAAGCATGATTAGGGTAATAGTATTGATCAATTTTTTTGATATGCAGCTGATCTAATGATGAATCAAGCACATTATAGCTTTTGTTTTGTGAACGTCATGTTTCAGCATCTATTATTTTGTATTTATCTATTGTGCGAATTTGTATTTGTACTTGAATAATAGAGAGATCCCTTCATAAACATAACATTGGGTATGTGTTATACTTATAAGAGGATGGAAATGGCAGAAGGATGCTCCACACATCCATTCTGTTTTTTGTCGATTGTCAGAGCTGGCAATAACTAGTGTGAGAAATTGGATGATCGGGTGGAGGACAGCAGTTATTGCCTTTCATGACCTTGAGTTAGTTTGGGAGTTTGTGACACTCAATTTTTATTTACTCACCCAGTCTTCAGAAAGAATATTGATTTTCCCTGGATCAGTCCTCCATGGAAATATCACACCATAGACTGTGCCAAAGAACTAACTACATAAATTTTTCACATTTTTCCTCCACATATGTCTAGTGCAAGTAATCACATCAATATAAGTTTGATACTGATCTTTGCTTGTTACCAAATTAGTAGTTTTAATTTATTCAAGAGACAATCTTGTTATATGAAGTATGTATTTGCTATTTTTGTTTTTCTATGAAGAATTGAATTTATGGTTATTCAATATTCATTGTTGCACTTTCAATTTCATCATGCTTATGGGTGACAGATTTCGAATGGATCTGTCAGTGACCTTGATTTACTATTGTTTTTGCTGTGAGGAAAGCCGTTTTGTTACCTTGCTGTTGGTTGTTGCATCAAGCTCTTTGGAAGCCATCTACTGAGTTACCTTCTCTAAATAAAAGTTCAAAATTTAGACCCTGATGACAATCTCTTCATAAATGACAGTCACAACCTTCATAAATGACAATCTCTTCTGTTGAGCATTGACATTGTCAGATTACATTCAAATGGGTAAATCTTTTTTGAGGAGAAAGGTAAGATCTTCCATATATCTATAAGGGAAGCTCCTTGAAAAAGGAGGGAGATGAGGGATCTCCTCAGAAAAGGACCAATGTTTAAATTAAGTTTGTCAATCTTGTTCTTCCAGGATATCATTGATTTCCAAGGTAGATTTTTTATTCAGTGTTTCATCACTTCTTTTTATTTCATTATGCCTAATCTTTTTCTTTTTTTTTATTCTCTTTTTTTATTTTTTTATTTTTTTGTGAGAAAAGGTAGACATCCTACCATGATTTGTTGACGTAAACATAGCACAATGTCAAGATACAAAATAATTAAGAAAAGGAAAAACTGTGTTTAAAAAGAATACAAAAGAAATCAGAGCTTGTAGAAGATATATCTACTGCCTCCAACGCAAACTATGCCGCTGAATCACTATTGGTTGCTAGTTTACCACCCTTGAACCCCACCTTGCAAGCTACCGCACAATACTATCCAAAGTCTTTGATGAATTTTTAATGGATTGCCAGATAATCTCGAAATACATGCTGGAGTCCTCAAAACTACTTGGTTGTCAGTTATTCAAATCGCTGCACTGGCAAGAATGATGGATTGAGAGATTTTTGCCCTTTTACTTCTGTCTCCTTTAGATTTTAAGCTTTTCTCAGCTACCCAAATGTACTACTAGCATCCAAAACTTACGTTGAGGCCCATAGCCGCCTGTGGAGCTGTCCAAACCTTTCTTAGCAGCTTAACAAAGGCAGAATAAGTTAACTGTCATCTCTGGGGCAGATTCACATAATGCACATGTAGTCGACTTGCTCGGGTGTCATTTCGCTCGATAGACTTTCATCAGCACTCTTATCTTGGATTCTTGGTAAATCAGCCAAAGGAAAGTCCGGACTTTCAGGGGGTACTGTAATCCCTTAAACTTTCTTATTTTTGCTTTCACCAGATGACAAATTGGGTTATCCTTCCTCCAATCATGACATATCTTCAACATATTTTGAACTCCATATAACCACCACCACTCTCTTTCAAATTTGATTAGCAGAGGCAGGAAAGTTTGATTTAGTCATACGCCCTAGAGGCAATGGTAGACCCATACATCTAGTTGGAAACTCCTCCATAATACAAACCACCTGTTCCCCCCCTTCTCGCAAGACTGAATTTTCCACATTTATGTGCAGCATTGAACTTTTTGAAAAGTTAAGGTGGAGCTCAGACAGCAGCTTGAAACATTTTAAGATGAATATGACACCGCAGATTGCCCCCTCATCTGCCCAACATAAAAGCATTGTGTCATCTGATATTGCATGTGAGAGACTGCCAGACCTGTTAGTCTGCTACACTGAACTTCAAACTGAACTTGTCCTTCCTCCACTGCTGACTTCATCATCCTACTTAATGGTCTTCTTTTCTTACCAGACGATAAAGCAATTTGCCTATTTTTCTTACCAGACAGTCTTTTTTTTGCATTCGCAAATTTTTTAGTCAAAATATCAATTACATTAGCTAACTAGCTGTTCTGGCCATCTCTACCTCCTTTGAATTCATATTGGACCTTATCCTTCCTAGTGTACCATGCTTGTCAGCATCATTGTTTCACACGACTGATGTACTTACCCATATTCCAATGCTTGAACTGTTAAATGAGATATTGAGTTTGTTTTCAATGTTTAGTTCTATCTCTCCTTTTTCCATAAATTTATGAATAATGATTTTGTGTCGTAATAATTGTGATAAAAAATATCTGAATTCTCATGTGGGAATATTGGTAGGTCATAAGTCACTTTTTTAACCAAGGATTTACTATGAGTTGACAGTGAGTGCATGCTGGAAACAAAAAAATTTCATGGAAACAAAACAAAATTTCCATAATTTTTTTTAATGGAAATAGCAACGGTTTATAAGAAAATGATAAGCATGGCAGTAATAATAACCAATATTAGCTGGATTGGGAGATTGGTCGCAATAAGCTGACGTGTAGAGAAAAATTTGTAAATCATTCAATGGATGTAGAAGTATTTGTAAAAGTTGCAAGAAGGCCTGGATAATGAAAATTCATTTGTCGGAGTTTTTTTCTTTTTTGGTCTTAATTCTTTTTCCTTTTCATCATGTCCTTCATGTATGGTGGAATGACCACATAGTTAATTTGATGTCCGACAAGGGCATTATATGTCTAATGGAGCATCTATGGAAGGCTTAGTAATCCTATATTATAGTGGTCAGAGACACTTCATGTGGTTTCATCTTCGCATGAGGTGGTCATAGCATATCAAATTAACTGGTGTATATCCGCAGCTTAATTTGCACATATACTATGCCTGGTGGGTATCTCATGCTGGGATTGACTTGCAAGATATGTTTTCTTCTTAAGACGGTGTCCTTGTTCAATACCTCTGAACAATAATACATGTGCATTGGTTAGATGTGTGAAAGAAAAATCATCTGGCTAAATTATTGCACTTTCATCCTTACCCTCGAAAGGATGATCGGGGATGGTTCTTCTGAATTGAAATTATGCAAGGACGCATGATGTGAAGAGAGTCCTCTTAATTTCAGATTCCTAGAATTTATGAGATTTCAGAAGATAAAGTTGAGGTTGGTACATTATTCCACGATGGTATATTTTAGAATATAATGTTGAGAAGAAATCTATGGGATTTTGAACTTCTAGACTATCTCAGCTGAGACCGGATCTGGTCAGGACTAGATCCGGTCAGTTCGGTCAATACCGAACTGGACGACGTGAAATTCGAACTGCACTACCTATAAATCGAATTGCACAACCAAATGTTGGGTATATTGGATACTGATGATACTTAGGAATTCATATTTTCTTCAATAACTGATTAGATTCCATAAGAGAGTAAAATATATACCCAACAATTGGTTGTGTAGTTCGATTTATAAGTGGTGCAGTTTGATTTTCACGTCGTCCAGTTCGGTACTGACCGAACTGACATGAATCCAGTTCTGACTAGATCCGGTCCCATCTCAGCTGCTTCAGATACTGCACCCAGGAAAACTTCAAAGACAGGTGATTGATTTAGTGGTTTGGGTTTCCACCCAAAAGATGTTTTCACTGTTAAAAGCTGCAACAATCGTTTGAGAAGAAAAAACATGATTAATATTCTCTGCCACATCTAATTTAGAGAAATTTGGTGGATGAAAGTTCCTTTAAAAGTTCAAGACTTTTATACAATGAAAGGCTTTCATGTAAGTGCTATAGAGCCATGTGGGCTACAGGTGAATCCACACTTTGTCCATTATGGGATCTTGAAGAGGAAACATTAGTGAACCTTTTTTGTGGATGTTAATACGTGAGGCTTTTGTGGAAACAGGCTGGGCCAGATGCTAAGGTGGTGTTTGGTAACTTACAGCTCTAGCTCTAGAACCTGGGTGTTGGAGCTGGAGTTGTGCTCTTGATTATTTTGTTTTTTAGCATGAGTGCCAAAGTGCTCCTCTGGAGCTAGAGTGGACTGAAAGTTGTTTGGTAAAACAGCTCTCATTTAGTTGCATCTTAAGTGAACGAAATACCCACTTATTTGAATAATATAATATTAATAATAGATTATTGAATATTAAGAATATGAAATACTATTAATTATTATTAATAACCATTAATTATGACAATAAATAGTAACTTATGACAATATAATTTATTATCGTTAGAATAACATTTATTATTTTTTCATATTAATTGTAATAATTATTATAATAGCATATATAACCATAATTAATTAGCCAACAACATATATATTTTTTTTGAGTAAATTTGGGCATTTCCATTTCAAATTAATTCAAAACAGACAATGTCCGACAAAAAACAAAGATAGGAGAGCATAAAGACAGCGATAGAAAAAAGAAAATGAGACTCCCATATAAAAACCGGGCACACTGCTAAAAGGAGTAGAAAAGGCTTCGACTCCGTTTCCCGTGCCGTCCCCTTTCTACGGTTGGACTACTCTGTCACACCCAATGCGCACTCGTCCAATCTGATGCATGAAGCTCCTGCTACCCCCTTCCCCCACTCTTCGATGCTTCGATGAAATCTTTCCCAAAGGTTCTCAAAATAAAAGGTGGCGCTTGCAAACACCACTTCATTACGCGACAGCCATATCGCCCAAAGGGCCGCTGGGAGCAGTGAGAGCCTCACCTTCCCGTTCTTGCTCCTATCTCCCTTCTTCCGCATGCGTGCCGCTGCTTCCCATAGGTCCTGTAATGACCTGAACATGCATTCCACCTGCGAGATCCTCCCTATGACCAACCATAACCAGGCCACCGCCGAGCATTTGCAAAACAAATGATCCATGTCCTCCTCCCCACCGTGACATAAACTACACAATGTCAATTGTCCCGGCCTCCGTCTCGATCGATACACCTTGGTCACAATGCGCCCCTGCAGTACTAGCCACATGAAACACTTAACCTTCTGGGGTATCTTTGCAGCCCATATGTATGAAGCATTCGCTGTCCCGGCCTGTTCCCCCGAAAACCACCTTCGCCACCAAGCATAGCCTGCATGTACTGTGTATCCCACCTGCTTCATCGCCCAGGAAATATCATCCTTCACTCCCGCCTCCGGGTTCCATCCTTCCAAGTTCCCCAACATCTGTGCTCGATCTCTATCCCCCGCAGCCCCCTCTTCATCCGTGTATCCCAGCCACCCCCCTCTACCTCCTCCGACCAAAATTCCGACTCCTTCCCTGACTTGCGAATCGCCTTGTCAAAGATCCTTGGAAACAACTCCTTAAACGCCCTCTCCGCACACCAACGGTCTTCCCAAAATCGGATGGAAGCCCCTTCCCCAAGCTTCCACACCATACCCTCCATGAACTCCCGCCACACCTCCTTGAATCCCCTGCAAATGTGAGAACTGCCCCCTACCACCTCAGGCAACCGGCCTCCTGCATTCGGAGGGATCACATACCTCTCCTTAAAAATCCAAACCCAAGTAGCCTCCGGACATACGAACCACTTCCAACACCACTTTGCCAACAGCGCCTTGTTCATGTCATCAAGCTTTAACACCCCCAAGCCCCCCTTCTCTCTTTGAAGGCACACCGTCTCCCACACCACTAAGTATGGAGTGTGCGACCCCTCCAAAGTCCCCCGCCACAAAAAGCGTTTCCGAGCCTTCTCCAATCCATGTAGGATACCCTTTGGTGCCCTGAAAACAGAGAAGAAAAAAAGAGGGAGAGCAGTCAATACCGCCTTCAGAAGCACCAGACGTCCACCCCATGATAGAAGCTTTCCCTTCCAGCCAATAAGTCGATTTTCCAATCTGTCCACCACCGGTTGCCACTCTGCTTTTGTCACCCTCTTCTCCACCAGCGGTAAGCCAAGATGGCGACAAGGAAGACCCTCCCTGCGGCATCCTATGATCTCCGCCAGCCTCGCTGCCCGACGCGCACTCAAATTTATTGTGATAATTGGGGACTTAGCGAAATTTATACTAAACCTCGACAAAAGCTCGAAACAGTGCAAAATGAATTTTAAACCGTGCATCACGTGAACCTGAGGGGCCGCTAATAACAACGTGTTGTGCGCAAATTGTATGTGAGTGAATTTTTTACCTGACTGTGTAACACCAGTCCCTCAATCCATCCATCCCGCTCTGCCGCCACACACAATCTGCTCAAGACGTTCGCCACCATCGTGAAAAGAACCGGTGATAGTGGATCACCCTGCTGTAATCCTTGGTTCAAATGAAAATAGCTGTGCATCGCCCCGTTCACCACCACTGACGCCTTGGCCATGCAAATGCACAGTTCAATCATCCTCACCCATGGTGGCTCGAAACCGTGAAGGCTGAGTATGTGCATCAGAAATGACCAGTCGACTTTGTCATATGCCTTCTCAAAATCAATGTTTAACAGCGCTCCTCCCCTCCCATCTCTGCTGAGCGCCGAAATCGTCTCCTGAGCCGCCACAAATCCCTCTTGTAATGACTGGCCCGGAATAAACGCCGATTGAGAATCGTCAATTATGAACCCGCACACCTTACGCAATCTCTTCGCTAAGACCTTCGCCACCAACATATATGCCCCGTTTAATAATCAAATCAGTCTAAACTCGCCTACCGCGGCTGCACCCTCTTTTTTTGGCAATAGCACAATTGACGATGAATTCAATCCACCTAATCCCGGCGCACCCCGGAACACTTCTTCGAACATGTCCATGACATCCGCCTATACTATCAACCACTACGACTGATAAAATCGCAGCCCGAAGCCGTCGGGGCCCGTTGCCTTATCCCCATCCGCCCCAAACACCGCCCTCACTTCCTCTGTGAGTTCAGACTCTTAACTCCGCTAAACAGGAAGATGGCAGTCTCAACAAATCTTCGTCAAACCACTCTGGCCTCCACCTACGGTCCCTTTTGAACGCGTTTCGAAAATGATCCACCAAATGGTCCCCTATCTCTTTTTCATCTTCGATCACTCTGTCCCCCGCCACCAGCCTTGTTATCTTATTTCTCTTCCTCCTATACGATGGTGCTTTATGGAAAAACGAGTGTTGTTGTCGCCCGCTTTCAACCACAGCTCCTTTGACCTCTGTCGCCATTCGATCTCCTCCTGCCTTAGAATTATGGCCATCGTGTCCAGTGTTTTAAATATCGATTGGCCAAATTTTTTTTTTTTTTTGAAAAAAATGGAAAAAAATTAAAAAAAAAGCAAAAAAATGATAGAAAATTGTGGAAAATAATGAAAATGAATAAGAATAATTTCATATGAAGATATTAATAATTTTACAATGGTTTTGGTTTGAAATAAAAATGATAACTAATTAATTACAACGTAAAACTATAAAAGTGAAGAAATTTTATTTAAATAGATAATCCATTGCATTGGTTACAAAATCCCCTCCCTGAGTTCCACCTAATGGTGTGCCATAACCATAAGAGGTGCCACCACCATCATTGTCGCCGTGTCCACCGTTGTTGTCATCCGAATCTGTGTCTTCTTCTTGAATTTCATTATCCACATCTCTTATTTCATTTGATGATTCAACTCTTTCTTGGCCCTGAAATTGTGTTGCGGGGATGACTTCGTCTTCTTCATCATCGTTGTCATCCTCATCTTTAGGCTCCTCAATGATTGGCCGTTTTCCACGTTGTCTTGCACCTTCAGATTGTTGAGTCTGCTGCGTGGATCGTCTCGGGCGTTGATGTTCTATGGTGTCGCCGTATGCTTGATGCTCCACTTGAGACCATGTCAAGTCTTCACCTTGGAATACTGGGCCGTTGACATCCATAATCCACTTGTTGTCGTCTTCCAATAAATCCAAATTGATTGGATCTTCATGTGCTGGGTTACGTTGAAGATTTAGGAAACGCTCATGCAATTTTTGATTGTATTGCACGAACACCAAATCATTCAACTTCTTTTGCTTCAACCGATTCCTCTTCTTGGTGTGTAATGGTTAAAAGCAAGAAAATTAAAGTGAGATATTATAAAGTAGATAAATTTTAAAAATCGTACTTCATAAATTTGTAAGGACAACTCACATTTTCAAATGCGCTCCAGTTTCTCTCACAACCGGAAGATGAACAAGTGAGTCCAAGAATTTTGATGGCGACCTTCCTCAACTCTGGTACCTCGCCCCCGTATTTATCCCACCAATTGACTGGGATTGTGTTGTCCCTTGCTCTCACGATGGTTCCCCAACTGAACGGTCCACTTTCTTGTAAATAATAATCCAGTTGTTTTTGTAGTCTGTCTTGCACCTCCGGATCTGGCTCCATCTTCGCCATTGTCTGTACACAACGAAGCATATGTGTTTGGACTGCCGTGTCCCAATCCGCGGTCTTAAACCATACTCCGGGGGTTAAGGACAAATCCTGCATGGTAAAGGTCAGACGACATCTGACGACTCCATCTTCCTTCTATTACCTCAATAACAGGGCCATATTGTTGTGGTCTATACTGATAGTTTTCCTTAATTTTTTCTTTGGCCCTATCCATTGCATTATATAAGTAGCCCATAGAGGGTTTTTCATCTCCATCAACTAATCTCAAGACATGGATCAGGGGAATTCCAGCGTGAAGGGCTCGTTGTACACCTTTCCAGAATTGAACAGAAAGAATAGTTTTTTCTGTTTGTTTTCCGGTTCTAAGGTTACACCACTTGCTCTTCGTCCATTCATCTGCTACCATGAGTGTCCTAAGTGCATTCTTATGTTCCCAAAGTGATTGCAAAGTTAAGAATGATGTGGCAAATCTAGTGGGTCCTGGCCTAACAATATCTCCATTGCAAAACAATCTCATGCAGTGCAATAATTGTGTGTGTGCATAAATGAAAACAGTGATTCTTCTAGTTAAACTAATAGTTTTAATATGCATCTTACCAATGTCTTTCAAAATTAAATTAATACAATGTGCAGCACATGGTGTCCAAAATATTGTGGGGTGCCTCTCTATCACTAATTCACATGCAGCTTTATAATTAGCAGCGTTATCAGTTACAATTTGAACAACATTTTCTTTTCCAATAATATTTTCAATAACATCATTTATTTCTTTAAACAAATATATTGCAGTGTGTGAATGTGCGAATGTGCAGATGCATCAATGGATTTAAAAAACATGGTTCCTTTTGGAGAATTAGCTAAAAAGTTAATTAATGATCTTTGTCTTCTGTCAGTCCATCTATCACACATTAATGTACAACCATAAGTTTTCCAATGTCCTTTATGTATCTCTAAAATCTTATGAGTTTCTCTTACCTCTTCTTGCAAACATGTTTCACTTATCTCATGCATTGATGGTGGGGCTAAACCAGACTCAAATCTACCTATTGCTTCTAATGCAACATGAAAAGAACGTGAAGTTAATGCATGAAAAGATACACCTGCAGTGATTGTCCATCTAGCTATCTTTTGAATTGCATTTTTCCTTTCTTCTTTTTTTAATCTATTTTCTAAAGTTGTTTGTTGTCCAGGGCCTCCTCTTAATCTTTGATCAACTACATCTTCAACATTACATTTACAAAATAAATCCATAGGACCTTTAGTGTTTTTCCTTCTTTGTTTGGATGGAGGAGGCCTTGAACTAGGACCACCAATTTCTATTACATCATCATCACCTAGATGTGGTTGTTGATCTCCTATGTCTCTAGCAAAATCTTCAGAATAAAATGAACCTCTTCTACATTTACTCTCAGATTTTTTATTCATGAATTCTTTTATTTCTTTTCTAATTTATGATGTTGTTCTAGGGCAAGGTTTAGCATTAGGTCCTGGTGAATGCAATATGTGTTCTTTGAGTCTGGTTATGCCACCACTACATAGATGTGAGCAAAGTAAACATTTGACTATATGTTTTTCAGTAGCACTTTTATATTCATCATATTTCCATGCAGGGTCTTTTGTATTAGCCGGTCTTAGATTAGATGAACTAGCTCCAGAAGAAGACATTTAAAAAAAAAAGATTTTTTAGGTTTCAAAAAATTAAATATTAATTATTTAATTAAGTGGATGATGCTACTTTAACTACTTTCTAAAAAACCTCTACTAAGTGCAAAGAATAAATACCTCTAAAAATAGGAGAAAAATTGAAAGAGGAGTAGTCTTCCTCCAAAAGCTTTCAAAGTCTCCACCAAAGTCCTCCAAGTAGTCCACCAATATCTCCACCAAGATAGGAATTTTTTGGATTTTTTTTTGTGGATTTTTTGTTTCTTTTGGGATTGAGGGATCTTGGGAAAAAATTGTTTGCTAAAAGAGAGAGTAGAGATTGTATGAGAGATTGAGAGTGATTGAATGGTAGAGAAGAAGTGTATTGAGTTGTTGTTGTGAGAATGGGGGTTTGGGAGAGTATTTATAGGATTGGGGAAAGAAGGACCAAAAAATAAAAAATAAATGTTGATGGGGGAGTTTATGCAAATAAACCCCCCAAACGGCTATATAGCCGTTGGGGCCCCAACGGCTTCAATTTTTTTTTAAAAAAATAAAATATGCAGTCGGGTCCAGCTGGCCACCCGACCCGACTGGTTGATATATCGACGATATATCGATCGCTGATTTCGTCGATATATCGTCGATATACGATATAGCGATGACGTCATGCTGACGTCAGCGTGATTTCGATAAACCTTCGCGAATCCCCCGCGAATTAGCGTTTTCGTCGGCGAAAACGATATATCGATCGATATATCGATCGCGATTTAAAACACTGGTCGTGTCCCTCGCTCTCGCCCTTTCTCCCCTTAACTCTTCTGGTAGTTGACCCCTCTCCTCCCGCATGTCCATCTCACTAATAATCTCCGTGCACTCTTTTTTTCTTCTCCCCTGAGCTTCTCTTCCGTTTTTGCCCCAAGTCTTTAAGCAATCCTTCAGCCTTTTCAATTTGAACTCCAGACTCTTTGCCCCCCTCCTGTTGCCCGCATGCCTTTCCCCGGAAGCCCTTATAATCTCCTCCAATCCCTCCACCGTTGTCCACCACGACTCGAACCTGAACTTGTGAGGTTGGCGCGGCCCCTCTTGCGTAGCAAAAAATAACGGCAAATGGTCTGAGAGAATCCGAGGGAGACACTTTACCTCGCACCTGGGGAATAGATCATCCCACTCAAGGTCTATGAGCACCCTTTCTAGGCGTGCTAGAGCTGGGTTATCTCTCAAACTGCTTCAGGTAAAAGACTGAATCAGTAGAGGCAAGTCCATCAACTCTTCGTCGTCGATCCATTCGGAGAAGACCCTAGTCGTATTGAAATCTTCTGCTACGCACCACGGGACTCCCCATGCAGCCTTGGTGCCAGACAACTTCATCCAGAGCTGCATGTGTTCCTTCGCCGTGTGAGGACCATAGACGCACGATAGCGCCCACCTCCCACCTGCGCCCCTATCCTCAAAAAGTACTGATAGAGAGTACTCCCCCTCGAAACAGTCCACCTTTGACATAATGGAGGAATCCCACGCCACCATGCATCCTCCCGTTGCGTCAATCAAGCTCTTCCACACCATCTCATCCAGTCTGCCCGTCCCCAACTCCCGTAATACCCCTACACCAACGCTCTCTAATTTGGTATCCTGCATACAAATGACCTGCACCGCTTGATCTCTTACCAACTCTGCAATCGCACGAATCTTTCGAGGATCGTGCATTCCCCTCACATTCCAAGAAATGCCCCGCATTACAGACTACCAATATCGTCTCCCTCATGCTGATCTCCTTGTCCCGCCACACCCAGTTCCATCTCCTTCTCATCCAGTGCCTCATCCACCTCGTCCGGGAACACCTCTTTCTCCCCATAAATATCTTCCACAAAAGTGTTGAATTGGTTTCCCTCGGTCACCTGAACAACCTCCATCCCCATCCCTTCTGCCCGCACAATGACAATGGGAATCTCTCTCGCCGATTGCGCCTCTGCCCTTCCCCTGTCAACGAGCTGTTTGCCTCTATCCCGATCCTCTCGTGTGCCCCCTCCTCCCCTGATTCATTTTCCATTAGCCCCTGATCCACTTCCATCCCCCGGTCTCCCTCCCTCTCGATTGGAGGTCCCACCCCCGAATCCTCTGAAGACCCCGTGGCTATCCCCACTGACCCCAGGAGCGGTGGCAGTGATGCCCCCGTACCTGGTGCTCTCCCGCCCTGATCCCACTTTGCCTCAGCATCTGGAATCAGGATACGTTTAGCCGACGGAAAACTGGTCCCCGCTGTAGGCCGGGCAGAGCCAACAACATATTGACTTAGTATAATTTCAAATTTTGGTTTTACAAATTGATGTTGATGTTTAGTTTTATAGATTTTGAGATATCTTGTTTTCTATATTTGAACTATCATTCTCTCTGATTGAGGTTGAAAAGAATTTTGAACTATGCTTATTAGGTTCCAAAACTTCTGAAAAGAAATTAACTTTTTTGTTTTCAATGAAAAGCCATCTGAGGGTGTCCAGATGGCCAGAAAACAATCTGGACGACCATGAATTTTGAAGTATTTTAAAGTACTCTTAGACTGAAAATTCAGAAATTTTGAAGGGTCGTCAAGGAAGTTCCAATCGAGAATTTGCATTCTTAAATTTTTGTATGATTTGATGAAAGTCCAGACAATAAATTAATTGAAGAGCGTCTAGATGAGGTTGTTGAGATTAAGATAAGGGAAATTACTCTTTTGAAGTCTTCATTTACAATTGACCTGGACCATTGGAGCATTTCAATGGCCTGAAATCCATGCGTAATAGTCTGTGTGATCCACTCAGTTTATGAAATTCAAATTTTGATTTTTGACATAAGTATAAATGCTTTATTTCAAGATTTTGAACTTATAGATTTTCATACTTTCGTGTGAACAAATTTGAGAGACATCTCAAAAACTTTTTTGGGTTTCATTAATCCTAAGATTTCCAGATTTTTTTAAATAAATATTCCATCTTTAAAAATATAGAATTCTCAATTTTCTTCAAAAAACTAAACTTTTGAGTGTAAATATTCAATCCAAAGTTAATTGAAGGAGGGGATCACACACGCAAGTGGTTTGTACGCATAATCAAAAGCATCACAACCAGGATCATTCGGGGGATCTGGATGAGAAGATCAAAGACTTTGAGGACGCTGATACAACGGAATCTGATTTTGGGTGGATTGCACAGAGATTCAGTTATGGTGTCGGGGTTGTTAGTCGTCGCTTCTTCTATCCTATAGTGATTGGTTCCTGCACTAGGTCCCGCTAGTTTTTTGCTTTGAATTTTCACTTAAAAATTCTTTTTGCCTATTTGGGTAGATTCATTTCTAATGAATGATGAATGTATGCCTGCATGTGAATGATTAAGTAGAAATCCTAATTTAAAATTTGAAATCCGAATTAGAGCACTAGGAAGATTTACTCTGCATTTATTGATTTGACATCTGGAAGTATTTATATAATTTCTGACTGTCATTCACGTTGATGATCCAGGCTTTGGCCCAGGTGGGAGGCATTGTAATGCTTCAGCCTGAAGTTGGTGGCTCCCGTGAGAATTTCTTCTTTGCTGGTATTGACAAGGTGAGATTCCGGAAACCAGTGATCGCCGGGGACACCTTAGTCATGAGGATGACTTTAATCAAGCTTCAGAAACGCTTCGGCATTGCCAAAATGGAAGGGAAGGCATATGTGAATGGGGAGGTGGTGTGTGAGGGCGAGTTCCTGATGGCTACCGGGAGTGAATGATGTTTGCACATTTTCATGGCCTCAAATGCCCAGTGCTCTTAGATTCTCTTTTTTTGTCTCTGATTTTATTCCGGTTAAACATGACATTCATTGGTCATGATGGAAATCCTCCATCATTTTCATTAAGACCATCTTAATCAACTTCTTGTTAAAAGGTTTGTATTGACACACAATATTCTCATTTTGTTTGAAGAGCTATCGACTATCTAGTAAATGAGAGCCAAGTATAATTATGAATATCTACGGTCTGCAGGCTGTTCAATTATTTCCTTGCGTTCTTGAGCTCCTGAGCCATGAATATATTCTGCTCTCCTTATCTACAGGTGGAAAAAGAATAAAGTATGTGAATTGTAAGGTTGCGAACAACATCGAAAACAAAATAAAGCAGAGAAAGGAGTAACAACGATCAAATGAGGTGATGCTCACCGAGGAATATTGATTTCTTCTGTTTCTATTACAGGGAAAATTGGAGAAGTTTTTCTTCTTCGGGTGGGTTAGGTTGCAGGTCACATTCAATGTGGCTCTCCCCATCACTGTTTTACATCCTTGGGCACCAACCGCACCATTTATACAGATGCCACTTTGATTGGAAGCTAATCAATGGGGGTTAGAAAAGCCGAATTTTTTTTTAATTTCTTGTCCCCTTTAATACGATCATCAGTCCAAAACTGACTTTGGTTATCTAAAACAGTCTTTTTTTATTTTTTATTTCTTTGATTCTGGTGGAAGACATCAATTATGAGTCATTGGGCTCGAATCTGATAGGCCAAAAAGACACTACTAAAGGTGTAATAAACTCATTAAGATGTTTCTTTTTAGGATTGGGCTTTTGATGCCAGCAACATAGTGACTCTCTCTGCCACTTTTATGATGGTGACCTCTTCCATCTCATGACCCCCCTTGCAAAACCCTAGTGGATTTCTTGCAATTCTAATTAATGGACTATTTTTTTTTCTCTTTTCGGTATGGTATGTTTTACAGAAACCTGTTCATGTTACCTCAAAAATTCACATATTTTATAAAAGAAAATGTTAGGATAGTCATTTTATTTTTGCTGTCACTTTTGTATTGCTAACATATATTTGTCACGTATCTTCACAAAAATGAAATATACTCAGTATGAATCAGTGTCCTTTTATAAAAATCTTTGTATGCCATCCACGTTTTGAGGTCCTTAATTTTACCTTGCAATCCATACCATTACAGGTGCTTGTTCCAAGACAATCCAATGATGTCCGGTTATAAAATATTGGAGAGCATTTAATATTCTGTATATCTAGAAAATAAAAAATAATAAAGGTGTATAAATCCATGAAAACATAGCACATTTAAGAGCATTTTCAAAAGCCTATATATGGGTCTCCTTTTCTAACTTAGAGAGTTAAAAATTGAAAAAAAGGGATCCGAAAGCCTTCCTATGGGGTTTCATAAATTATTTTTTTGGCTACTAGGCTGCATACACAGCTTGGTAGCCAAAACTACTGTGTAAAAAAGATCAAATAGTCCTTGTGAACAAAACTTTTTTTCCGGGCCCAACTCTCTCCTCTCAATCCCGTCCTCCCCTCTTCCTTGGAAACCCTAGAAAAAAAATATATTTAAAACCCTTGAATGACAGAGGTCCACAGCCACCTAGCCCATGCTATTATAGTGTATGGAGTTTTATAATTGTGTATGGAATAAAAAAAACTTCATTTTTCAAAAAAAAAAAAAAAAATTATTATATTTCTGTATATATTTCATTTCGTGTAACACTATAAACTTTAATAAGAGTGTATAATTTTAAAAAAATTAGTGTTATTAGCAATGTTTAGAAATGCGGTATGCGGTTTGTGTGCGGTGCGGTCTGCGGGAGTATATGCGGAGGTATATGTAGTATTATATTTTTATCTATTATTTTCAAACAATAGATAATAAGATAAATACGTATATCTATTAATAATTTATAACAAAGGATTTTGATAAGAAATTAGAGAAAATATTTTAGCAATAAAAGTAAGTGGACATTAGCTTTTTAGGTACAAAACTATAAAGCTTCCTAAGCTATAAACCTAAGTTTGTGGCCCGAACCACATATGTGGCCACATACCACATATCTGAACAATGATTACCTGCAAATGAAATTGCACAATGGTCTGAACATAAAATTTTCCTTAAAAAAAAAGGGAGATGTTACACTCAATTTTATTTACAGTTCAAAATACAGTCCTATACACCTCCTTATAAATCCAGTGAAGCATATACCTCGTTAGACGATATATATACCGCGTTAAATTTTTTTTTACACTTACTACAAAATGGGTTCACTCAACTCGAAATGGATTGATATGCACCTTTTATTAAAGAGTTTCTTATTTTTAAGTCCCCATAAACTATATGATTTATTGATCGATCCATTACCTTTTTATATTTTGGTTTAAGTCCCCAGATTTAAAGGATATGTTCCTTTTAGTCCCTCCTAATGACTAAAAAAAAACCAAATAATTTAAGAATAGGTCCCTCCCAAGGACTAATAAGAAACATACCATTTAAATCTAAGGACTTAAACTGAAATATGAAGAAGTGAGAGATCGATCACTAAATCATATAGATTACAGGGACCTAAAAATAAAAAACCCTTTATTAAAGCATATACCTCATTAAATGATGTTTACTATTTTAATAAAATAAAAACATGTGTAGTCTGAGTTTTAGTCGATTAAAATGATTAACATTTTTCAAAAAAAATTGATTGGGAGTCAGTCACAATGTTGAACTGTTGGGCTGGCCCACGTTATAACCAATCTTGGCAAGCCCTAGTGGCTTATAATGGACTTAAATTTTTAGTGTAGGAGTGGCTATTGATTATGTCCCCTTACACTCGCTGCATATGATTATGTTAATAATTTCCTCTCCTTGGAAGATTGGATTCCCATTTTTAATTGGATAATGTTAGCAATTGGATAATGTTGGCTAATGAGATTCTATATTGGTTGGCTTGGGTGGCGGCTTCCACCAACCATCATTCATGTTCGAGACATTATTTTGGAGTTTGGATCCTCTGTTTGTTTTTTCCTACTTGTATCTTACTTGACTTTTATTGTAGGATTGACATATCATCACAATTAAAATCAAACAGTTATAAATATATCAAATCATGAATGGAGAAATAGATCCATTTTATTTAATGAATTCATGACCGACTGATTCATCAAAGCACAAAATAAGTACAGAAAAATAAGTAGAGGATCCAAACCCATTATTTTAGACCATTACATTCGGGGGGATTTTCAAAGTTGGTAACAGGAAGATCCCATCCTTAAAATCTTTAAATTCACAAAATTATAATGGGAAGAAGGGTCTTTTTCTTTTGTGCAAGAAAGCCAAAGAGTTTTTTTATAAAGAAAGGTAGAAATTGCTATTGCGATTTCATTGCTGAATTCGAAATACAATCCGAAATGAGGTGAGAGGTGAGCTAAAAAAAGAAGAAGAAATGAGCCGAAGTTGTAGAGCATTATTGATTCACCAAGCCATCCTTGTTAGCTGCAACGAAGAAAAAAACAGGGAAACTGAGCCTTGAGGGAGTGTTCACCCAGCCAAGGTCATGCGAGAACCAAATACACATCCTGTCCCCTACCAAGCACTTGACAGCTTCCATGCATGAAGGGTTTGTCATACTTTGGATTCCGGCCCAGATTGGGGAAGGATTTGGAGAGCGATGAGGGAAGCAAGCAGCGTATTGTCTTGTACACCTATACCTAGGCTTGCTATCCACTATCTGACGCAAAGCAGAGAAGGGTTAGATAACCATCTGCATTTCCATTTGCTCAACAAGGCTTTATTCATGTCTTCCAAATTGATGATCATTGGCCCATCCTTGTATTTCCTGGTGCAAGTGGTCAATCTAATCCTTCTCCCATTTCATCATATGAACAACATTTCGATCATCATTTGATCCACTTCAAAAGAATTTCTTGCATATTCCATCAACGAGGAATAGTATCCCCTTCAGGATCTTGAAGACGGAAGGAAAGAAGATTGGTAAGTTCGACATGATCGCTTGGAGAAGGGCCAGTCTACCCCTCATGCTAAGAAGATTGTCTTTCCATCCTTGTAGCTTTCTAACGAGTCTCTCAATCAAGGGCGACCAATTCAATTTTGTAAGTTTACTAGTGTGGAAGGATAGGCCTAGATACTAGGTAGGAAATTCTTGGACATGGCAATGGATCACCCAAATAAGTCCCTCCAGCTCTTGCCTCTCCATGTTGATCCCGAGCATGCCACTCTTATGGAAGTTTATATGAAGCCTTGATAGTAAAGCAAAACACCTACATATGAAAGTCACCCCTCGTATATATTCCTCATTGGTCGCACTCAGTATGATCGTATCATCAACATATTGTAGATGGGAAAGGGTAGGACCACCTTGGGGGAAGTTAGGCCCCTTATCCATCCACCCCCCCCCCCCCCCATCTTTGTAATCTTGCATCAAGTATTAGCAACAATACTAAATAGTAGTGGGAATAGTTGATCACTTTGACGCAACCCTTGGTTGAGGTGAAATTACTCACAAGGTTTCCAAAAATAGCCGTTGGGAAGAGTTTCAAAAAAACCCTTAGGGCCTATGGCCCAACCGAGCCTAGGCCTACGGGCGGGCTTTCCCGGGCCAAACCTTGGGCCGGGATTTGGGTTTAACCAGGGCCCAGGCCCGACCCTATGGGAGGTCTTATTGGCAGACTTGGCTTTGTGGTGCTTTCACAAACCAACTACAAGAGGTGAAAGTCGTGTATGGAGTCCTACCTTCTTGGTGAGGACTTGTGGGAGGTTGTTGGTGGGGGTGAGAAGGAGGCTCTGGAGGATAGGCCGGAGAATGCTAATGCATTGATGAAGTGGAAGACTTCTAATGCAAAGGCGGAGTTCATATTGAAGAGATCGGTTTCTGAAGAATTGTTCGAGCAATCATAGATTGCACATCATCATGCAATATATGGGAAACCCTTCATGGGTTGTTCAACAAGACGAACGTTGCTCGGTTACAATTGTTGGAGAATGAGTTGGGGAACTATTCTCAAGGCGATCGGAGGTGCGGTTGAAGCACGGTTCGGAGATCTCTACTCTCAATTCTTCTATCTCTTGAATATCTCTCAATTCTTTTTGAATATCAAAAATCTTTGTTCGAAGAACTCTACTCTTGACCCGGATGAGCCTATCTCCGAGGCGCGGCTGAAGCGACACATCGTTTGTGGGCTCAAGGAGTACATTCCCTATGTCACTTCTATTCAAGGGTGGGTGGTTCAGTCATCCTTGGTTTGAGAACCTTCTTGCTTCGCAGGAGTCTCTAGCTCAACAAATGGCAGGGTATTCTACTTCTGATGGTGAAAGGAATGCATTGTTTTCTTCAAACAAAAAATCTGGGAAGAAAGACAAGGAGAAAAAGAAGGACGATGGTGACTCCTCTAGCAAATCGTAGGGGAATAAAAAAGGTGTTAAGTGTTACCATTGTGGTAAACTTGGACACATTAAGAAGAATTGCCAAGTGAAACTCAATGGTGGCAATCTTGCTAAAAAAAGATGGTGTGGAAGAAGAAGATTCGGGGAATTGCTTCTTGACGGAGGCAACTTCAGTTGACGCCTTGGCCTCCATCAACTTCAAAGAGAATTGGATCATCGACTCCAGTTGCGGCCATCATCTAACCGGCGATGACTCCAAGTTCTCTTCTCTCCAAGATCATTATGATGGCAATGATCAAATTGTCACGGCGGACAACACTATACACCCCGTGGAGAAGGTCGGGAGCGTCATCCTCGGAGGCAAAGGAGGCGATGACGCTATCACACTTAAGAGTGTGTATCATGTTCTGGGTGTGAAGTATCTTCTCTCCGTCTCCAATACGATGGATGCGGGCCATTATGTCTTGTTCGGGCCACAAGATGTGAAGATTCTTCGAAACGTTTTCAAGTTGGAGGGAGACGTTGTCCACACCAGAAAGACGGTAAATGATCTCTTTATGTTATCTGCCTCTTCTTCGTATGTTCATAAAATAAGCACCAATGATAGTGCATCCATATGGCATGCTAGACTAGGGCATCTTAGCATGGGTAAGCTCAATATCATGGTGAAAAAGAACCTTGTTGATGGGCTTCCTTCTTTGAGCACCTTTGGTGGAGGAGAGGTGTGTAAGGGATGCCAATATGGAAAGGCACATCGTCTTCCATTCAATAGGTCCCTTTCTCGGTGTAAAAGCCCTTTGGAGTTCATCCATAGTGATGACTTGATGGAGTCTTGTTTTACACCATCTTATTCAGGTTCTCTATATATGCTTTTATTTGTTGATGAATTTTCATGGTTCACTTGGGTGTATTTTGTAAAAGAAAAATTAGATGTTTTCTCAAAGTTCAAGTAGTTCAAGGTGACCGTGGAAGGCATCCTCAACAAGAATATTTGGAGGCTCCGCATGGACAATGGGGGAGAGTTCACTTCGGATGACTTCACCTCATTTTGTTGTGAGCACAACATTCGGAGGGAGCTTTCTTGTGCATACACTCCACAACAAAATGGTGTGGTGGAGAGAAAGATTCGTCACTTGGTGGAGACGTGCAAGAGTTGGTTGCATGCGAAGAATTTACCCAAGGCCTTATGGGGGGAGGGTATGGCATGTGCGACCCATGTGATCAATCGAGTGCCTCTTAGCCCGATTAACATGAAGACTTCATATGAGCTATTGTACAGATAGAAGCCCAATGTGAAGCATCTCAAGGTGTTCGGATCTATTTGCTATGCTCATGTGCCTGATGCAAGGAGGTCCAAGCTGGATGCTAAAGCCAAGAAGTGCATCTTCATTGGGTACGATGAACTGAAGAAGGGGTGGAAATGCATGGACCCTAAAACTCACAAATTCAAGGTTTCAAGGAATGTTGTATTTGATAAGATCACCTCATTTAATAGCCCGATTGTTTTTGCTCCTGAAAGTGTTGGTGCTCTCTCGGACATCAACAACAAGCCGGAGGCCATCGTTAGCTAGCCGGCTCTTCTAGTGCTTCTACTACATCAGAGGGCTCCTCTTCTTTGTTGATGGGGGGCAAAGTGAGAGGGGGAGCCGGATTTCTTCTCTTGATCCGGATGGACAGCAATAAGAGAATGTGACGGAGGCTCTAAGAGGGCCTACTCTTCGACGATCGGAGAGAAAAATTATGAAACCCATGTGGTATCGCGATGGGAATTAGGTAAGCACCGTTCCTTTTTTACTTACTGGTCCTATTGATGAACTTGAACCTTCCTCTTTCAGTGAAGCTAAAGGTGTGAAGGAGTGGGAGGACACCATGGATGAGGGGATAATGTGTGCGCTCATCAAGAATGAGACTTGGATTCTTGTTCCAAAACCCAAGGATGTGAAGCTGGTCACTTGCAAGTGGGTGTACAAGATGAAGCGAAAGGCGGATGGAAGTGTTGAGCATTTCAAAGCTCGACTTGTGGCTAGGGGTTTCTTTAAAAAATATGGAGAGGACTATGAGGAAACATCTAGTCCAGTGGCCAAGATGACTTCCGTTCGGGTGGTGATTTCTTTGGCGGCTTTGCTTGGGTGGAGACTATGGCAACTTGATGTCAAGAATGCTTTCTTGTATGGCGAAATTGACAAGGAGATTTATATGGACCAGCCCCCGGGACATGTCTCCACCACTCATCCGGAGTTTGTTTGCAAACTCAAGAAGGCTCTTTATGGGCTAAAGCAAGCAACAAGGGCGTGGTAAGGTAAAATTGTCGAGTATTTACAATTTTGTGGACATTGTGCTTCTAACTCCGATTCTAGTATCTTTGTAAAGAAGCAAGGGAGTCTCCACATGATTGTTCTCATATATGTGAATGGCATGATCGTCACGGGAAATGCTGAAATGGAGGTTGCAAAGCTTAGGTCCAAGCTTTCCATTCGATTCGAGATGAAGAATCTTGGTGAGCTAAGCAATTTTCTTGGCTTGGAAGTGGAGAAGGTAGACCCTGGGGTCTTCCTTTCTCAAAAGGGCTATGCGAAGAAGATTGTTGAAAGGTTTGGGTTGAACCAAAGCAAACGGTGTTCCACTCCTCTTGATTCAAACATGAAGATTGCTTGTGATGATGGAAAGCTTCTTCTGGACCCTAGTCCATATTGTGCTCTTGTAGGTAGTCTCATCTATTTGACTATCACAAGACCCGACATTGCATTCTCTGTTGGACTTTTGAGCCGCTATACGCATGAACCGCGGAAACCACATTTGGAGGCGGCAAGACACATTTTGAAGTATGTGAATTCCACACTTGACTTTGGTCTTCTTTACAAGAAGAAAGCGGAGTTTTCTTTATGTGGATTCACGGATGCTGACTTGGGTGGTGACTCAGATGATCGGAGGTCTACATCCGGTTATGTTTTTCTATACAGATCAGTCGGGGTCTCTTGGTGTAGTAAGAAACAGGATTGTGTCTATTTCTACTATGAAGGCGAAATACAAAGCTGCTCCTCTTGCTTGTCAAGAATGCGTGTGGCTTCGGCGGCTCATTGAGGATGTCCAGTCCACCATTCACAATCCAACCACTATTCTTGGTGACAACTAAAGTGCTATCAAGCTTGCTACCAATCCGGTTTGTCACGCAAGAACCAAGCATATCGAGATTGAGCATCATTTCATTCGTGAGAAGGTGCTTGATGGAATGGTAAATGTGGAGGAGGTGCCAAGTAGAGATAATCTTGCATATATCTTCACCAAATCTCTCTCCAAAGGGCCGTTCGAGTTTTTACGAGCCAAACTTGGGCTTGTACCCAAAAGTTTACTTTAAAGGGGAGTGTGAAATTTTAAAGTGAACTTTATTATCTATCTATATTAGCTTTTTTATATTGAGGGATGTAGTGAGGCAACTTTGTATTTTGTGTGGGGCATCATTGACTTATTTGCACAAGTGTTCATTACCCATCTCCTACACTTTCCACTACCAACCACTTCTTTCATTTCACTACTTTCCAAAACTTGAATTCCTATGCCACCCACCATTTTCCATGACTTGGAAAACCAAATTAACCATCATCTTTCCAAGAACCTCATTTACCTATACATAGACCATCACTTCCCACAAGCCTCCTATTACCTATGTCTTGGTAAACTACCTTGACTACCATTTCCCCATAAACCTCCATTTACCCATACTTTATTACTCTACACTAGGTGTTATGACTCCAACTACCCATAATCCGTTTCTCATACCAACCTTGCCTATAAAAGAAACCCCTCTCCACCATTTCTGAAAACTCAGCTCAATTTAACTCACTCTTAAAAATCCTAACTCCACTTAAAACATACACTTGTTTAACCTTGTCTCTAGTAGCCAAATTTTGAATGTAAGCTTGTCTCTTGTAGTGAAACATAGTTGCCAATTTTCCTTCATCTTCAAGTTGTTCATTCTTCTTCTATTTTTAGTTGTGAATCTTGGGCTAGTGTGACTTTGGTTGCACTATTCGAGAGTCTCGTGTCTCTCCACAGAACGTAGACATCCCTGAGGCTGAGCAACCCGTCGTCGTATCAACTCTCAACTGCTTGATCGATGTTGCTGTCCCAAATCCATTCGTAGATTTCTTTCTGCCCTTGCACTATGTGTCTTCTGTTTTAGTGATTGTGGGATTTGGTTGTTTTGTGGTTTCTTTTTTCAAATGAAAATGGAATGGGTTTATTGAAGAGAAATGAAGAATGCTGCTCATTCCCATTTGCCCACCATATATTTGATGAAATATCTCACAGTAGTACCAACAGAAAAGTTCACAATGAAAGAGAGATGCATGCAGCAATAGTAATTCTTGGCAAGGTCTGCAAGGAGAATGTTATTAAAGAATTGTGTACAATACAACATCAAGGCCTAAAACAACATGATTTTATGGAAGCACGAATTAATGGTGGTGCTTCTTCAGTGTGTTTTAGTCTGTCAATCATATGTTAAAAAAAAAAAAAAAACAACCGTACACAAAACGTAACCCTTTGTCTGAACGGTCTTGATCGAAAATCGTTATAATGTACGGCTTCCGTTAATTATATCATGCAATATATCTATGGGTGTGGTTATAGCCACCCCACGAGTTATGCTTCCTAGCCCATTTATTTCTCATATTTAACACCCTACGAGTTCAACATAGAAGATGTCTTATATATTTAAGATGGTTCGACATGGATCATGTCGATTGGGAATCAGAAACCTTATTTTTAGTTCGATATATACGATGTCTCATGCGTTTAAAGTAGTTCGACATGTCTATCGAAAACCAGAAACTTTGATCCGTCTTCATTCGACATAGAAGATGTTTCATGTGTTTAAACTGGTTAGACATGGGTCATTCGAACTAGGGTCAAAAGGTTGTGCTTCAATTTCTGATACACTATCTACGTGTTACATCATAAGTAATTCTCATTCCAGCCCTCCAATGTTTTTATTGGTCAGTGACACCGTAAAGAACAATCGCTCTACACCAAAATGAATATAAGTTATCATATACATGGCATATTAAAATAAAACAAATTTCTTTTATTATATCATATGTAATTATCATTCCATACATGATATGCGATGTGATGTCGATAATCATCCAAAATTTCATTGATTTTCAATCGACATGATCAATGTCAAACCATATTAAACACAGAAAACATCGTTTATGTCGAACTTGTGGGGTGGATTAGATATGAGAAGTTAACAAGGTAGGTAGAATGACTCGTGGGGTGGATATAACCACCCCTATATCTATATCCAGATGGGCGCTGTTACACCTAGATCCATTTCCAGTCCCAATTCCACCCAGTTTCATACTCACGTTAACATGTCATTTGTTTTGAAAGAATTTTTTTACATTTTCTATAAATACATCAATGCAATTTAGTAGAATATATGCTTCATTTTTTATAAAAACATGTATCTTATTAGATGATGTATATTGTTTTTAAAAAATTCAAAACACATATAAACTGAAATTAAGACTGAAAATGAAGTTTGATGCAACATATATCTAATGAAATGCCTATTATATTCGGTGAGCTGTATCAGTTAATGACCCATGGCCCATATGCAATCATTCGCAACTACGGTCACCGCGGGTTTCTATTATAATAATCTACTATCCAATCGGATTCATTCTTAGTCGGATCGGACGGTCACAATTCATGTAAAGTAAATGGTGAAACAGTGTAACAAATAAGAGTACTCGAAAAGCAACATATCATTATCGTTATGCGCCGGATTCAATTATCAGATCTTGTCGTTTCTGGGCCTTGGGTATAACCAGAAAAGACCACCGGAAACCTTTATTTTTGTCCGCACATCAAGTGGTCTCGTCGAAAGTCACAACGTCCCTTAACAGTGCTACATTGTAGCGCCACGTCAGCTAAACTTTGGTGGGCCTTGCTTTCAATGAGTGGGTATTGTTTGTCTTTGAAGGAAAATGTAACACTCATACAACAGAGTTTTATTTTTTAAAATGTATAAAATGTATACGTACTCTAATGAATTAATTGATATTATTTATAAAAAATAAAAAAGTTTTACTTTGTTCCAGTGAGTGGATATAGGAGATTAACTATGTATATGAGACTACAAATAGAGACGAACTCTGTTACACTCAATTTGTTTTACGGTATCAAATACAGTTATATATATATAGTCTCGTATACTCACCATGACGAGATATATGGCTCATTAGACATTTTTAAAATTTTTTTTTATAAATGAGATCATTCAATTCAATAGAATATATATTTCATCTTTAAAAAAAGTAAATATCTCATTAGATGATGTGTGTGTTCGTGTGTGTGTGTGTATTTTTTCCACATCGAAATAGATATGTTCACAGTTCTCTAAAAATATGAAAACATACGAGGATTGCATATGTGACTGAAAAAGATTGAATGTAGCATTTTTCAACATTTCAGATGGAATATTTTGGCCCTGGTTTTTTTCTATCCAAATCAAATTGGGTGTAGGCCCACTAGGCCACCACACACAACTATTCATCGAGGGGAAACTACTCCATGGAGATCACCAAAAAGTCCCACGAATTGGACTGTGTCGGTTAGCTTTGAAATTGAAAGGGGGGACCGTCTGATAAAAAACGCAAGAGGCAAAATCGTTTTGCCACATCCCTCGTTACAACCCCCGCCCCCCCCCCCCCCCCCCCCCCCCCCCCACGAAAATTAATTTACAAGGAAACATATTTATTTTTTAAAATTAAAAAAAAAATCAAACCATTAGTTTTTAGAAATTTTATTGGAGAAACCAAATATTACAACTTAAAAACAATTTAATTGAATTATCTTATCTTATCCTTATGTCTCCAACCTTTTAAAATGTTTCGTACCTTCAATTAAAGAATATTAAAAACTAGTAAGATTAATTTTTAAGGATTATTTGCATGTATACTATCAATTATTTTTTTTAATTCTTAAACCATAATCTTGGGATTTTGTCTCCCTTCCTGAAGAGAAAGTTTGTACTGGTTGTAAGTGAGTCTATAAGATCAAGATTAACTCTCATAGTTCAATTGAATGTCACAAATTCATTTGGAGGCTTTTCGCTTCATTTAGCATCATGACATTGAATATGATGAATTTTTTGCAATTGTGGGCCAAGATGATGACTATATATTCAGACCTTCATTTGTGTCGCTTCCATGTGTCAGTGGCCTATCTACCATGTAGATGTGCTTTTCTTCTCGGTGTTAAATCTGAGGAGGTCTACATAGTTCTCTCTTCAAGTCTTTATCACCCCTTCAGTAATATGTCATATTTGGTGTGTTCTATGGACTAAAGTAGGCTCCTCGTGCTTGATTAGTCTGATTGCGTAGGTGATTCATGCTGTTGGATATGTTCCCAGATCTTCAGATCCTGCTATGTTTGTTCACACTTCTACATACCACCACACTATCTAATTGCTCTATGTTGATGACATGATTCTTGTAAGAGATGATTCTTTGCACATTCAGTTTATTAAGCAAGCGCAGTTGAAAGAAGGATATACTGATACATGCACCCAGTCTGTTTTGTTTGTATATATTGATACACCCAGTCTGATTGCAGCTCGTTTTGCAGCCCAAAATATTATGATAGCATAATATATTCTGTGTTAGCATAGTATATGAGATTCTGTCATAGTGTATAAACTAAATTTTTTATTTTTTATTTTTCAAAATGAAAAATAATACACTACTATATCTTAGTATAGATTTTATTTCGTATAACAAAATGCATTTCAACGGAGAGTGTATGATTTTTTAATAAAAGAAAAATGGTATAGATTGCAATTGCAACTTCAATGAGAGTTGGATGTATCATTTTCCTTTTTTTTGTTATTCTAATGTGGCAGTAACAACGGTCTTGCCTCTCTTTTTGTTTGTACATACAGATACACCTAGTCCATTTGTAGCCCATTTTGTAGCCCTAACATAGTATATACTGCACTATAAAAAAATATATGAGATTCTATCATGATGTTGGCCTAATTTTTTTTTTCAATTTTTAAAGTGATACACTACTGTATCTCATTATATACTTTATTTCGTATAACATCATGCACTTCAATAAGAAAGTGTATGATTTAAAAATAAATAAATAAATGAGATGAACTATAATTGGGGCTGCAATGAGAGCTGGATATATCATTTTCCTTTATTGTTATTCTAATGTGGCATTAATAGCTGTCTTGCCTCTCTTTATGTTTGTACACATTGAACCTTCTCAGTTGCCATTTATTGAAAATTAATTTCTTTTCATTTTTTGGGAAACTCTCAGATTTCTCATTCTACGGAGGAGAATTCTTTTATGTAACTATGCTAATGCTAGAATTCAATTAAGATAATAACAACTTGTATTTATTTTTCAATAGAAGGATAAACTATCATAATGGCTGTTTTGAAAATTATGAGATTGTTTGGATATAATGTTATTTTTTAGACGCATTTGTGGTTAATAACTAACATGCTCATTAGCATGTGCATTTTAATTAGTATCTAGTGAAAAAGGATTGCATCAGTGTGTATTTTTCTTTCGCTCTATGCCTCTTTTTTAACTTAAAAAAAATGATAAAATACCTATTCTTGTTTGGCAACATGGATAATGTTACATACAGTCTCTTTTTCAGCCTCAATTAAAGTCTACACATATTTTAAATTTTTTAAAATTGGAATACCTCATCTAATAAATTACATGTTTTTATAAAAAATGAAATATATACTCAATGAATGCAATTCATTGATTCATTTATAGAAAATATGAAAAATTTATATTAAAGCTTAAATGTAAGTATATGCTCCAGAGATTTTTTATTTATGCATATGAGATTGGAATTGGGGTTTAAAAAAAAATTACCAAAAACGTTCAGTGCATGATAAGAAGATAAAAGATCAATGTGTCCTACCAAGTTAATGTGCAAATCTCCAAATTATCCTTGTAATCAAAATACCATACCCTTAAACAATGTTCTAAAAAGAAGGTCTAGGCGGCGCCTAGGCGTAGGCGGAGCCTTCCTGCTCCACTAAGGATATAATCGGTTAGTCTAGGCGTCTGGCGCAAAATTGGCCGATTAGTCGGGCCTAGGCGGGGCCTAGGCAGGTGAACTCAAATTTTAGTTTTAATCGGGTATACGGATCCGGTCCGGCCTGATAAGCACTAAAAAAAAATCCGATTGAAAGGGGAAAGGAGAGAAAGTTTGAAACCCTACCCCCCCATTCGTGTCTTCTCCATTGGCGAGGCAGCACCCCAAAGAACCTCTAGCGCAGCAGCTTCACATTTTCAGGTCTTCTTCTTCTTCTGGTCTTCTTCTTCTCCTTCTTCAGGTCGTCTTCTTCTTCGTTTCTGCTTCTCCTCTGCTTCTTTTTCTCCTTTAGGTCTTCTTCTTCTTCTTCTCCTTCTTCAGGTCTTCTTCTTCTCCTCCTTCTTCAGGACTTTTTCTCCTGCATTTTCTGCTTCTTCTTCGGTTCTTCCTCTGCTTCTTGTTTTTGTTCTTCTTCTTCTGTGTGTGCTGTTGGCTTGTTGCTTCTTCTTCCTCTGCTCCGGCTCTTCCTTTGTTTCCTCTGTTTCTTCTTGTTTTTTGTTGTTGCTTCTTCATTTAGTGATTTGTAATTAGATTGTATGGCTGCGTCATCCTCCACAGCTTCTAATAATATGGAGAGCGAACCTATAGCTGTAGGCGAAGCTTTAACAGGAGGTGGAGAGCAAACTTGTGCTTTGAAACGAAATTCAGAAGATATAGGATGGGATTATGGAGAGCTTCTTAATCCAAATGACTTAAACACCTTGAAATGCAAGTTGTGTAGTCACAAGTGTAGTGGGGGTGTTTATCGTATCAAGCAACATATTGCAAGGATTAAGGGTAATGTGAAATCATGCCCGAAAGCTAATGAAGAAGATAAAAAAAATGCAAAGCTGCAATAGATGATGTCAAAAAGAAGAAGCTCGAGAATAACCAACGTGGAAGAGAAGTGAGAGAAGACATCCAAATTTCAAGCCTGCGTGAGCTTGGACTGAAATTGGTTCCAAACATATTTGAAGATGATGATGTAACTGAAATTGGTTCCAAAAGACCATGTGAGCTTGGACCAATGGATCGCTATGGATCACAAATAGATCCTGAAGCATCAATGGGTGACCGAAAACGGATGAAGCAATAAAATATCAATGATTTTATTTGGAAAAAGCGAAGGGATAGTGTGCATCAGTATGTGGCACGTTGGGTGTATGAAGTTGGCATCCTTTTTCATGCTATTGCAAATGATAGCTTTGATCGATTTGTTGAGGCTATTGGTCAGTTTGGCCCAGGATACAAGCCAACAAATCAATATCATTTGAGTGAACCACTGTTGAAGGAAGAGGTGGAGAAAACAAAAGAATCATTGAAGCCGCATGTCGAAGAGTGGAGCAAAAATGGTTGTTCTATCATGCCTGATGCATGGACATACGGAAAACAAAGGAGCATTATGAACTTGTGCGTCAATTGTAAGAAAGGCACAAGTTTTCTTTGATCAATTGAGGATTCTGAGGATTCGCAAATCGCACAACATAAATTTGAGTGGGTTGACAAGTGCATTGAAGAGGTGGGGCCTGAAAATGTTATACAAGTGGTGACAGACAATGCTAGTAACAACATGGCGGCGGCTAATATATTGAAGGAGAAGAGGCCAAACATTTTTTGGACCTCATGCGCTACTCATACGTTGGATCTCATGCTTGAAGGAATAGGTAAGATCCCTAAATTCAAAATAGTGATTGAAAAGGCAAAAGCTTTGACCATCTTTATTTATGCTCATCATAAGTCATTGTCTTTGATGAGAAAGTTCACAAAGAAGAGGGATATTGTGAGACCCGGGGTTACCAGATTTGCAAGTGCTTTCCTCACCTTACAAAGTTTGATGGAGAAAAAGGAGAAGCTTAGGCTTTTGTTCTCTTCCGATGAGTGGATCCAATGCAAATGGTCCAAGAGTGCTAAAGGTAAAATAGCGGCGGCAACCGTTTCAAGCATAAGCTTTTGGAACGGTGTTACTTTGGTTCTAAATGTTTTTGCTCCACTTGTAAAGGTTCTTCGGCTTGTTGATGGGGATCAGAAACCTTCAATGGGTTTCTTGGTAGGAGGATCGAAAGATGCAAAACAAGAAATAATAGAAGCATACAAGAACAATGAAACTCATTACAAGCCCATCCTAGATATCATCGATGCAAAGGGGAAAGATCGGCTTGATGGTCCATTGCATCTACCAGGGTATTTTTTGAATCCTTACTGTTACTTCAAGAATGATGAAGAGGAGAATGATACGCATGTCATGGATGCACTCTGGAAATGCGTCGAAACATTCTTCCCAGATTTTGAGACACAAGATTAAGTGTCCAATGTTGAGGTCTTGAAGTACAGGAATGCCTCTAGAAGTTTTGGTAGAAAAATTGTTGTGGCGGGAAGAATGAAGAATGATGAAAAATTTGATCCAGGTAATAGTTTTCATTTTTCATATAAGTTCAATATATTTAAGTTTCATGTTATGATTTAATTATTTACTAATTATAATGTCTTGAACTATTAGTTGGATGGTGGTTTAATTATGGTGGTGATACACCAAATTTGCAAAGAATAGCAAAGAGGATTCTTTCATTAACTACTAGTTCCTCTGGATGTGAAAGAAATTGGAGTACTTTTGAGGGGGTGAGTGATTTACATATTGAAGATTTAATTTCTAGCGATATGTCATATTGAATTAATATAAATAGTTAATGCTTGCTTTTCCATTTTTTATAGGGTCCATACAAAGAAGAGGAATAGGCTAGATGCAACAAGACTGAACAATCTGGTCTATGTTCAATTTAATTCAAAACTTTTCAATAAGAAAAAATGCAAGCAAGATCGATATGGAGATGTACTACTAGCACAGGAAGCTAGTAAGGCTCAAGGATGGTTTGTTAAAGAGGGAGATGATGAGGAAGATGAAGAAGTCAGCCCTGGTTCAGGACTTACGTGGAGAATGGTAAGAGAGGCGGCAGAAGCTAATCAAGTTTTGGAGCCTAGGAAGAGTAGTAGGGGAGTTGGCAATCCCTCTCGTAACATAAGAGAGCTTGACGATGAAGATTTATTTGATTCAGATGAGGAGACAGACGAAGATTGTGATGATGAGATTGTGCTTGAAGATTTAGATGAAGATGAAGTTGAGACTTGAGAAGACGTGAAAATTTATGGATTGTTCATTTGCTTTTTTTAGTGGACTTTTGGGTGTTAATTCACTACTATAAGTTTATGTTATGCAAATGACATTCTCTCTTTATTTTCTATATAATATGTGATAAGTGATAACTGCATATTTTTCTCTTCATGATTATTTGCACAATTTGTCAATTTCACATTTTCACTTGTGTTCTTTTAATGATTTATTATGTATGTGATAGTTCATAGTTTCATATTCTCTCTTCATTATTAAGATATTATCTATGTGTTAGGTCACTTGTTTTCCTCATTTTATTGTATTCATTTTATTTTTTTTATTATTTAGCTATTTTATAGATATTATATATACATGTATGTATTATTTTATATTATTTTGATATGGCTGATTAATCCCTAGTCCCCTGTCACGCCCCAGGGCGGCCAACCCCGGGTAGCGGCAAGTGTATATATCATATCAGAAACCTACACAGGAGGTCAAATATATATACTCTAAACCACAAATAAAATGACAACACAGATCAAACAGGGCTGACATAATATATACACAATGTAGCGGAAGCTAAAAACTGAGTCTGTAATCAAAACATATTACAGACTCGATACACAATCATAAGTCCTGTGAGAGCCAATATACATAGAAACAACTGAATATATACGACACGTGCTCAGCACGGAAATACAATACATACAACCGAGATAAGGGATGCTGATAGCCTCTGGTACTCGCGGACGTAGCGCTGCTCCGCTACTGAAGAAATCCCTCGGAAAGCTCCAACTGCTGCTCTGGCTCTAGCTCAGGCTCAGTGACCACTGGGGAAAAACATATGCGAGGGGTGAGCCACACGCTCAGTGAACAGCACAACCCATGCATCACAGACAATATTTACCAATATTCCATTATTTTATCCAGCCATCAATACATAACAACATAATCCAGTGGTTCGTACTTCGCCGAACCACCACACCCTCACCCTCACCCATCAATGGGTGACATAGGCTATTGGGACTGATAATCATCTATTCACAAATCCAGTAGGTCGCTCATCGCCAACCCACTACACCCTCACCCTCACCCTACCACGGGTGACATAGGATTTTGGGACTGACTAGGCTGTTGGTCACCCTTGGTCCACCGATAGTCTCTCCCTCCACTCCGTAGGCCGCCTGGTCTACTCCCACATTCAGCACAGTCCGTCACCAAATCAGGAGGTGCCTACTAATGGGAGCCCTCTGTCAGGAAGGCCCTGTCTAACGCTGGAGGTAGCCTCTACCGGATCCAACGCAGGGAACAGAACAGCCTATCCATACGCATATGATCCACTCGGACCGCCGACTACATATCATCACAACTCAAATGTCATGAATTCCTCTGAATTCAACCAGGTGCATCATCAAGATGCGGGAACATGTACAAAAATCAGCAAGGCTGGAATATCATTGGGGGAAAGAAACTCGGAAGGGCGGCGTGAGTTCCCGTTATAGGATACCCCGACAACCAAACAAGGAACACGGAGTACCCTAACCCGGGTCTCACCGCTGTCCTTGCAAGGCCCCTCCCCTATAATATCTACCAACTATGCTAATAATTATACCAATCATACAATCATTACATATAATATTATTGGGACTAGAACCTTGGGAGGGCAGCCCGAGGTCCCGATACAGGACATCCCGACAACCAAACAAGGAACACGGAGTACCCTAACACGGGTCTCAGCGTTGACCTCGCAAGGCTCCTCCCTATAATATTATCCTAAGGCATGCGATCTAACAGATACCAGCATTTAATTTAATAAATAAACTAGTAGGACGCATGCATAGGCCGGGGTTTCCTAGCATGAAAACCAGGGGACATGCTGCATGGCTCATACGCATATCCTAAGGGTGCAAGTCCCTAACATGCAAGGACTAGGGTAGCATGCATTCTACACATAATTCACACAAGCATGGATTACATATTATTGTAGGTAATATTTATCCATGGCGCCCCAGGAGAGGTCGGTATACGCCCCAAGTGCGTACAACGCCTCTCTACTGGGTTGGATTGTCCCACTCACCAGAATCGGGGTCGTCGCGCGACCGTCCGTCTAGATCTGCAAGACAGACAATCAATATGGTGAGTTAAAATCCATAAATACTACAAAAATACATAAACCCACAACTAAACTCCCAACACTCGGGCAAACGTGCATACGACCCGCACGCACGCTAGCCCGAGCACTCCGGCCACTACCCGCACGGCCGGCAACCACCCGCACGGCCACCCGACCGCCCGGGTGCACCGCCGCGCCTCCGCCCGCGCACCCCGCACGCCTCGCGCCACCCGCGAGCACCCCGCGCGCACCTCCGCCACCTCGCCGCGCCTCGCGCGCACCGCCACGGCCTCGCCGCGCCCTCCGCGCACCGCCATGGCCTCGCCGCGCCCTCCGCGCACCGCCACGGCCACCACCTCGCGCACGCACCTCCGCTGCCTCAGCCACCACCTCGCGCACGCACCTCCGCTGCCTCAGCCACCACCTCGCGCACGCACCTCCGCTGCCTCAGCCACCACCTCGCGCACGCACCTCCCCTGCTCGCACGCCTGGCACCCGCGCGACCAGCTCCTTGCGCACCAGCCCGCCCGGCACCAGCCGCCCAGCACCTCGCGCGCAGCTCGCCCTCAGCCCCACGCACACAGCCGCACGAACAGCCCCGCGCACAGTCGCCCGAGCAGCTCCCCGCACCAGACCCGTGCGCACTCGCGCGCACGCACGCGCGCATGCCCGCGCGCGCCCGGCCTGCGCGCCGCCTGGGTTGCTGCCGCTGCTGCTTGCTGCCCGGAACAGGGCCCCAGCCTGCCGAGCACCTCCAACCACCCCTCCCACTGCCGCCGACCACCTCCAACCACCTCCGACCCCCCTTCGACGACCCCCACTGCCACCGACCACCTCCCAAACACAAACCCCCCCCTAGCAATCATCTAGACAAGAAAAAGGAGGGAAAGGAGGCTTACCGAGGGGAGGAAGAGGCGTCCGGTGGATCTCCACGCGCCGAAACCCTTCCCAAAAGCCTTCTCACGTCCCGATCTAGCTTGTCCCTCGGAATGGGCCAAAACAGAGGATGAAAAGGGGAGGTCGGGGAGGCTAGGATCGTGGGAATTCGGATTTGAAGACACCGGAGCGTAGATCGGGACCCGATCTACACTTCTCGTGCTTTAGGTTTTTGATTTTGAGGGGTGTAGGGGGCTCAAACGGAAGAAAAACGGAGGAGAGGAGAGAGAGAGAGCAAGTCGGGAAGATGATGAACAGTGAAAAGATATTTTTGATTCCTTTTAAGTAGAGCGTGACTTAAAAACCCGTATACGCTCCGGAACTGCGAAATTTTTGCAAACGATGCCAGAATTCGATGAAATTTTCGTGAGAGGTCTAAAATGGCACCAGGACACCAAATATGCAGTCAGATTCCCAATCGGAGTCCTCTAGCTCAGGACGATAGCTAACAGTCCAAAAATAAGCGGTTCCGATCGAAAACCCTAAAAATTTTAAAAACTGCCAGGACGCTCCAACGGTTACCAGCAGGTTAAAAGTGACACAAGTATAACATCCCCCCCCCCAACTGCCCGACTAGCGCCTAGCGCTTTTTAGAACATTGCCCTTAAATAAATTTATTTAATATATTTGATCAAATAATGTGATGTATATAAATAAGACCGAGAAGGGTAGAATAACTTTTAGCTTATCCAACCTCAAATATCTAATTTTGAGTTTTTTTTATATGGTTGTTAAATGGGGAATAACTTGGGTTTATTGAATCTATTATATTTATATGGGAAAATTCCAAAGAACCCCTTATAAACTGCTTGAAATCCATATGACCCTCTGACTTTTCAAAAAGTATATATAACCCCCTCAAAACACATATGTAAATCCAAATAACCCCCTGAGTTAAACTTCCATTGACGGATGATGAATATTATGCAAATATTCTGTATGGTTAACTCTGACTAAAACACACATCGTATGAACTTTTGGGTATACTTTGGTTTCAGCAATGTAGACAAAATATTCATAGAATAATCCTAATATGTCAATGAAAATTTAACTCAAGGGGCTATTTGGATTTACATAGGTGTTTTTAGGAGGATTATATGTATTCACAAAAAATTAGGGGGTCATATGTATTTTGAACAATTTGCAAGGGGGTAATATGGTTTTTTCCCTATTATAACTAATAAATGGGGAGAAAGTATTTTCCGTTGGTCACATTTTCTAGCTTTCCTGGTATACATTTCTGCTTTTTATTAAAAGAAAAATCCATAAAACCCCTTGGAAATTATCCAAAATCTATATAATTCCCTGACTTTTTTTAAAGTCCATATAATCCTTGTAAATACCCCAATTTTGACCGTCTGAAAAAAAGAAAAATATCTCAAGCGATATTTAAATAAACCACTTTTGGACCATAAAGAAAACTATGTAGGAAAATTAGAGGAGAAAAGAAGAAAAAGATATGGACCAACACTTAGAAAAATTAGGAGGCCAGAAAACCGACGGATACCTCAAACTAGCCGCCTCTCCCCGATTGCTCAATTGAACAAACCACCCCCCAACCGTTTCCCTTAGGTGGGATATAAAGTTGGTATTAAATGTTGATCATTGATGAAGTTTGTTCTTGTTAGCCACCCTTCTCTGACGGCTCAATCCCAGTAACCTCCAAATTCCACCGCGAGCTTGAGATGGGACATAAAGTGGTAAATGATGGATAGTTCGAACCAGCCAGCGCCCTCCGACGGTTACATTGGAGAAGTTGACCCTCACCTGGATATATCCATAAGGCATAAAGCAATTTTACTTGTGAAGTTACTTAGCTTCACTCTCTTGTCCAACCCATACTCTTACCCAATAGGCCATTGAATGCGTCTTTTTTTAATCATATTTACTTAGCCTCACCCTCTTAACCAATCAATTCTATTGTCCAAGGGATAATCCTATGCATCCCTTTCAACTATAAAAGGAGGGGTGGTAGTGAGAATGAAGGGGTGGAAGAATCCGTTTAGAGAGTGGTGTGTTAGAACCCAAAGCCAAAAGCCTAGCCAAAGTGATCAAACCTCTATCCCCTCCTCTACCCCACCAAATATCAACTGTCATACCCATATCTCACTTATCCAAAAGCTAAAATTTATTCAATTCCACCACACTAGCCAAACAAACTCAACTCCATACCTAGGTGCTGCCCAAATTTAGAAAACCAAAAATCCAGGCACTAGGAGGCTAGGTCAACCCAACCGTCGGACCCAGGTGGCTAAGTTAGAGTAACCGGTGCCCTTTTCCCCATTTAGTAGCCTTTTTTCAAATTCTTATCTAGCAGAAAGGATTCCCTGTTTTTACTTCTGTGTGCGGTCGACCGTAGCTCAGAGAGAAGAACCCTACAATCTATCCCAGCGAGGCGATCAACATAAACACTAACTTTTCCTGCTTTTTAAGAAAGTAGATGGCGATCACATAAACACCCCAATCTTTCTAAGAAGCTGTCAAGCAGCTCAGATTCAGGTGGTGATCTAATCAGTCGCAGGACAGATCAGAACAAGGTTCGAAGAAGCCCCCATACTTTTAATACCCACAACCCCCTCAAAACACCTATGTAAATCCAAATAACCTCCTGAGTTAATGTTCATTGACAGATAAGAATTATTCTGTTTGGTTAACCCTTATTGGAGTCATTATATAGGCCTGTTGTTGAGCCTATTCCCGGAGGCCCGGAAGTTGGGGACTTAAACCAAAATATGAAGAAGTGAAGGATCGATCACTAAATCCTATGGTTTATGGGGACTTAAAAATGAAAAACCCTAATGTGAATGAACCATAACTATGTAAACCTATGTGCTACACTACTCTATTTGAATTTGTGGATTGGTTAGACAGGTCATTCTAAGTTGGAGTTCCTAGATCTCTGATGTAGGTAGTCTTTGTGGTTACTCTCAGGTCCATATGGAAGGAACGTTGTCAGCGGCACTTTCATGCAAAGCTGACACATAAAGTGGGAGTCCTCAGACTAGTTTTTCAGGCGGTCCAGTTGTGTTTCCATTGTTCCATCCTCAAGGAAGATTGGTGTCATGCAGTTCTGGGTTTGGCGGCCACTAGGGGAATCTCTATTGTTTCGTTTGAGAGTGTCCTTGCCTTAGTCTCTTGGCTACCGCAGGAGGTCGGCCGGGTTAAGGTAAATGCTGAAGGCTCTCTATCGGCGAACATGACGGGGCTATGGCACGGCCATTCACAATGAAAATGGTGCGCTACTCTTCGCGGCAGACCAAGAACCAACCTTTAATTCCATAAAAGTTCTAGAATTCCGAGCGATATTGTAGGGATTGAAACTCACCATCTCCTTGGGTGCTCCTAAGTTTCTATCGAGAGCGATTCATCTACTGCAATCGCATGGGTTCAAGGGAAGGGTTGTTTACTATGGCGTTCTTTCAGAGATAAAAACAAGATGATGAACATCCTTCTGCTTTTTGAACCCCTGGGCAATTTCGCACATCTATCGGGAAGGGAACTAGGTGGCTGATCACCTAGCTGCACGAAGAATCTCTCTGAACCACTCTGTCTTCACTCCGGACCAAATCTGGCTGGATCTGCAGGATCTCCTAGACATGGATGCTGAAGGCACTGTCTATGCTCGAGTGCGAAAACGTTGACCTGTTCTATCTCGGGTCTTTATTGGTTGTGGGTACTTTGGTCAATATCCTTTTGATGTATTTACTCTTTCTTATTTTTCTGTAATTTTGTTAAATATAGTTGAAACTACTACTACAAGAAAACAAGGCATTAGCTACGAAATATTTCGTAGCAAAACCCTATGTTTTCGTAGCAAAATGTCTTTCTCGACGAAAACATTCCGTAGCTATTATGGTTGCAATTGCCTCGTCGGGGAAAACCTTTTGCTGCGAAAATGTCATTTCGCAGTCAAAGGTCACATTTTGCTAAAAGTATATAAATTAAATTAAAAAAAAAATTGACCTTTCCCTGTGAAATTTTTGGCAGGGAAAGGCCAAATTTTCATAGAAATTTTTTTTTAATTTTATATATTATAATTAATTAAATATTTAATTATGACAATAATAATAAATAAAAACACTATTAATATGCAATTCCACCAAATCTGATCACAAAGGATTTCCATTCACCTTCATGTGAGTTTCAACAATTCTTCATTATTCTCAGTTTCTAAAAAACAATGGAAGATAAGCGATCCTCAACTTTCCATCTGGAGGAAATTGACATTCGCAAACCCATCTATCTAATTCAAACATGATTTTCATGATCACGATCTATAAAACTAAGTTGAGATTTTTATTCGCAAATGAGTTTCACAAGCTCCAATTCACGATTTACTACAGTATTCAATGTCTAAATGGACTTTTCATCAACAGGCATGTGAATTTTGAAACAAATCAATAGTTAAAATGCTAGTGACAAGCTCAGTACGTGTAAAATAATTATCTGAATTTAATCACTAACCTTTGCTGCTACGGATGCATAGCTTACGCTGCTGTCTCGCATGCTCCTGCACTAGCTCGCATAAAATAATGTCTTGCATGCTCCTGCTGTCTTGCATTCTCTTCAAACTCTACCGCAACAAATTAAAAAAATTCAACAAGGTTTCAAACAAGGATGATATCACATACATGGGACCAAAGCTATGCATGAAGAAATGTCGTAAATTCAGGGCACAAAAACTAAATAAAAAAAGAGCATTTTAAATAGACTCAGTATGTCAAAATTTTATTGATTACCTCCCAGGGATCTAACATTATGATGGAAGAGGTTTTGCGAGCTAGCTCACACAGTTGGATTCGTTGCTTGGCCGATAAAAGACCCTACAGAAAGAAGGCTAGTGATCTTATTAAAAATGCACACACGAGAATGAGTGAAAATATATAGCACAAAATTGAAATTCAAACACTCCATCATATGCCTTTCAATGTATAGTCATTATGCATGGATGGCAGCCATACAGCATAGAAAATTCACCGTGAAATTGAACTACAAAAATGGGTGATATGATATCCCATTTCTGTGCTCCATGAGACCTTTCGCAAAATAAGAAAGAGAGGAGATAAAACAACAAACAAAATCTGATAAGGATCATCTAGGTTTTACATAATAATTTTAGATATAACATTGAGCAGTCACTAATCTGGTGAGAAAGTATGACTTTTTATCATGCAGCTACAAACAAACTAAATCTTCTTAGAGTCATGGGTCATGACACCAACGGTTAACATTTATCAATGGAAAATGTGTTATCAACAAAGATTAGTGGCATTCACTTTTCATGAAAATATTTTCCATAACAATGGGGCCATTAATTCCTAGTTGCAGTATCTTAATAAATCAAGTATTGTTGACAAAAAATGTTGTGGTCATTTATAGCGTAAAAAGGGTATCTCCAGTTCACATTAGTCATAAGCTAATCTTGCTCCACATCCCATTGTCTATCACATGCTTACCGCTTACGTAACGATAGCATTTTATCAAATTATTCAAGTGGGTTGAAATTTAGACTGACTACGATATTACTTGGGACTTAATTGGAACTGCTCTTTTTTTCTTTTTTTTTTAATGAAGGCTCAATACATTGTCTCAGATTTTCCTATCATTGTATAAATAAAGGAGATTATATACTACAAAGGGCTATTTACTTTCTTTCCATATTGTTAGATTATATGTGTTATGTCATTACATACGTTGTGTATTATACGTGTGACTCTTATGTACTTGTATATATAAAGGGCTTAAACCCTAAGAGGAATACAATGATTCCGATTATTTCATTCTCTAATTCTAACATGGTATCAGAGCCACAATCTAAAAAACCCTAATTTTTTTTTGAATCCTTCATTGCAGTTGCTGTCGTCGTCGTCGCCGTCGTGCCCCCTACCGCTGTGCACGCAGCCCTTGTTGCTGCTCGTGCCGCCCCTACCACTGCCGTGCACCGCTCTGCCGCTGCCTTGCGTCGCCCTACAGCTGCCGTGTGCTGTCTCGCGCTGCCCTACCTCGTCGTGCCCTGCTGTGCCCTGCTGCAGCACGCCCTGCCACGTCGCGCACTGCCGCGTTGTGTCTTGCCGCATGCAAGACCCTGCCCGGATTGTTATATATGTGTCACTTTTATCCTTCTGGTCACCATTGGAGCATTCTGGCAGATTTTTAACTTTTTCTTTTTTCGATCGAAACCGCTAAAACTCTGGACTTTTAGCTATCATCCTGAGCTGGAGGACTCCGATTGAAAATCTAACTGCATATTATGTGTCCTGGTGCCATTCCAAGCCACTCACAAAAATTTCATTGAATTCCGGTAACGTTTCAGAATTTCACAGTTCCGAATCGTATCCGGGTTTTGACCGAGCGAAAAGTCATTGGGAGACTTGACTTGGTCAAAGTTGACCCTTGACTTGGTCAAATGGTTTTGGTTTTTAGTGTGGTTGGGTTGACTAGGGTCAAATCTCACCTAAACCTAACCTAAACCTAGCTTAACCTAATTTAATTCTAAGTGGTGAGTGTGTGGTGAGTGTGTGAGGTGTGTGTGTGCTTTAAGTGAAGTCCACGCCTAGGTATAGTGCCCCCCCCCACTATTCATCATCTCCTCCATTTCAAGCTCTCAATCTCTCTCTCCCCTCTCCTTATTTCCTTGATTTGATCTAGCTAAGGTGGTTAAAAAGAGAAACCCTAGAAGGAGAAAAGCAAGGTATTGTCCCGATCTATCTTTCCATGGTCTCGGTTTCACCTTCCCTTTTGTTTTTCCTCCTCTCATGGCCCCTTTTTACCTCTGTTTTCAGCCCCTCTTTGGCTGAGAAGAGGTCTTGATAGTGGTGGTCTTGGTGGTGGCAAATCGGTGCGCGAAGAGCACCCGTTCTTCCTCCCCTTTCCTTCCTCTCCTTGGGTGAGTTTCTTTCCTTCCTTTTCTTGTTTAGATGCATGTTAGGAGGTGTTTTTGGTTATGCATGGCTGTTGGGTGGTTGGAGGGGGGCTGTTAGGGGCTGTTGGAGGTGTTAGGGTTGGCTCGGGTGCATGCGGGCTCACCGGCGCGCGTGCGCGCGAGCCTGCGCACGCAGGCAGGCGCAGGCGGGCGAGCTGCGGTCAGGCGTGCGGGGTGCGTGCTGTCCGGCTCGCTGGGCGCCTGCGGTCGGGCACACTGGGCGCAGTGCACGGCGTGCGTGCGGAGCGCTGCGCAGGGGCGCGTTGCATGCGGTGTGCGCGGGGAGGCGAGCGGGCGTGCGCGCGGGGTGCTGCGCTGGGGCGCAGTGCGTGCGGGTGTGCGCGCGAGGTGCTGCGCTGGGGCGCAGTGCGCGCGGGTGCACCGGGGGACTGGACGCGCGGTGCGCGCGGGCACGCGCGAGCGTGCGCACGGCGTGTGGCGGGTCTGGGCGTGCGGGCAGAGGCGCGGCGGCCCGTCTGGGCTCGCGGGCTGGGGGCGCGGTAGTGCGTCCGGGGCTCGGGCGTGCGTGCGCGCGTGCGCACCCATGCGTGCGCGTGCAGGTGGCCGTGCGCATGGCTGCCCGGGGGTGCGGGAGTGAGTCGGGGCACTCGGGCTCGCGTGCGTGCGGGCCGTATGTACGCTTGTCCGAGTGTTGGGTATTTTTAGCGTATTTTTGTATGTATTGTGTATTTTACTCACCGAGTTGATTACCCTGTCTTGCAGATCTTGACGGACGGTCACGCGACGACCCGGGTATTGGTGAGTGGGACAACCCAACCCAGTTGGGAGGCGTTCGATGCACGTAGGCGTGCATTGCCCTCCCCTGGGGCACCATAATTGCATATTAGCTAGTATAAATTGTAAACTATGCCTTGCATGAATATTTTGTTGTATCCATGCCACCTTAGCTATGCATGCATGATGAATATGATATATCCATGCCACCTTAGATTTGTATGCTAGGGATATGCACCCTTACATCATATTAGAGGCCTATGCATGCCTAGACACCTTACCCCGACCTGTGCATGTTCCCACCTAGTTTAATTCAGCTAAATTAAATGTGAGCATGCCTTAGAGAATCTTATCACTTGTTGTTATAATATAGGCTTCCCCGCATCTTAGTTATGCGCCCTGGAGGAATTTTGAAGAATTCATGACATTTGTAGAACTGAGATCGGTGTCGGCGGATCCAAGGGGATCATATCCGTGTGGGTAGGCTGTTTCTCTTCCCTTCGTTGGATCCATGTAGGGACTCCTCAGCGTTAGACAGGCCGTCCTGACAGAGGGCTCCCATCAGTAGGCACCTCCTGATTTGGTTTCGGACTGTGCTGAATGTGGGAGTAGACCAGGCGAGCTACGGTGTGGAGGAGAGGCTATCGGTGGACCAAGGGCGATTAACAGCCTAGTCAGTCCCAAAAGACCATGTCACCAGTTTGAGGGTGAGGGTGAGGGTGTAGTGGGTTGGCGATGAGCGACCCACTGGTTTGTGTAGTTGTTGCCACTTAGAGGCTATGAATGATTTGAGGTTAATATGAATTGTGATGCATGGGTTGTGCTATTCACTGAGCGTGTGGCTCACCCCTCGCATATATTTTTCTCTAGTGTCATCTGAGTCGGATCTGGAGGAGGAGCTCCCCGAGGGACTTCAGCAGTAGCGGAGCAGCGCCACATTCCGCGAGTGTTAGAGGCTATCAGCATCCCTTTTTGATTGTATGTATTGTATTCTGTGCTTGGGCACACGTTTGTATTATATTTGGATGTCGTTGTATATATTGGCTCTCACAGGACAGTTGATTATGTATCGAGTCTGTAATATGTCTTTGAATTACAGACTCAGTCTTTTAGCTTCCGCTATTTGTGTATATATCATGTCAGCCTTGCTTTTGTTTGTGTTGTCATTTTTGGTGTTGTTTAGAGTATGTTATTGACCTCCTGTATAGACTGCTGATATCATATATACACTTGCCGCGTCCCGGGGACGGCCGCCCTGGGGCGTGACACGGATTTCCCGGGATCTGCCGCGTCCGAAAAATCTGCCCGGGCACTGCTCCACTGATCCTGCCCGAATTTCTCAGGATCTGCTAGGACAGCTCGTGCCAGCCTGTCCGTCTCACGCGTCGGACCAAGCGCCCGTCCGCACACGACCCACCCGGTCCAGCACCTGTACGCTCTCGGCCTAGCTCCCGGATCCATGAACCCAGCCCAACATCTGACCCAGACCCGACCCGGATCAGCGAACCTGGCCCAGCACCTTGCCTGAGTCCACCCTCAGGTCATCTCCTGGCTCCTCTGGCAGCCTTCTGCCGCCACCGGCCACTCTCCGGCGCCTCCTTGAGACTTCGAATCACTGAATCTGTCATAACTTCCTCTCTGGAAGTCAGATTAAGGTGTTCCAAGAGTCCATTTTGCTTGATTTTTTGTGCTCTATGTCCTCATTTGGTTTTGATCTTCATCCGAGTGGTTCTACACAATGTCAGAAACCAACAGCAACCCTACTCTTCCACCATCGGCTTTGAAGGTGTCTCGTCAGTCTACTTCGTCATTTATCTATGAGGGCATCCTGGGGGCTGCTCCTGCTACGAAAAGACGACGACCTTCTAAGAAGCGTTATCAACCGAAAGGCCGAGGACATCATCTTCCTCCTGTTGCCGCTACGACTGCTACTTCGATTGCCTCCATTCAGCCACACTCGAATAAGCTTGTCCAGATCAGTCAGTGCCTCGACCATTTGATTCTATAGCAGTCTCTCTATGGTTCTTCTTCTCCCCTTGCCTTGTCTTCTACTACGAGTACTCCTGCTTATTGGATATTTGATTCGGGTGCCTCACATCACATGACGCTTGATAGTTCTGTCCTCATTGCATGCTCACCTGCACCCTCACACCTACCTTCGATTCATACTGCTAATGGCTCTCCTTTAGTCATCACGCAGTGTGGATCAATCACCACCACATCTCATCCCACTGGCCGCCTTTCATTACCCTTTGTTTTGCATGCTCCTAACCTTTGCATGAATCTTGTGTCTATTAGTCGATTGCGTGATTCTGGATTCACCGTTACCTTTACCTCTTCTGGGTGTTTTGTGCAAGATCCACGTTCAGGGCAGAGGATTGGTGTTGGTCATCAGATTGGCGGACTATATTATGTGGAGTATCTCCATCTTCCTGTACCCAATCCTTCAGTTTTCTGTGGCACTGTCACCTCTGATACTGATTTGTGGCATAAAAAGTTAGGTCATATTTCTAAGTCTCGACTTAAAGACCTTATTCAGTCTGGTGATTTAGGTCATGTTTTTGAGTCTCGACTTAAAGACCTTATTCAGTCTGGTGATTTAGGTCATGTTTCTGAGTCTCGACTTAAAGACCTTATTCAGTCTGGTGATTTAGGTCGTGTTTCATTTTCTCCTCTTTCTGTTTGTGAGGGCTGTAAATTGGCCAAACCTATTGCTACTCCATTCCATCCTAATAGTCATCAGTCCTCTAGTCCATTTGAGCTTGTTCATTTTGATATTTGGGGTCCTCATATCACGTCAAAGAGCGATTTTTCGTATTATATCAGTTTTATTGATGACTATTCTCGCTTTACCTGGATTTATTTATTGCGTCATCGATCTGAGGTCCCAAAGATATATGAGGTCTTTACCACTATGATTCACACCGAGCTTCAGACTCGTATCAAAATCTTTAGGTCTGATTGTGCTCGAGAACATACTTCTTCCACGATGCGTTCTCTTCTTCAATCCCATGGCACTCTCTTCCAGCAATCCTGCCCTTATACTCATGAGCAGAATGGTGTTGCTGAAAGAAAACATCGCCATATTCTTGAGACCGCTCGCTCCCTCTTACTTTTTTCCTCAGTCCCCAGCACATTCTGGGCTGAGGCTGCTCTTCTATCTGTTCATCTTATCAATATCACTCCCTCTTCTGTCCTCTCTAGTATGACTCCTCATGAGCGCCTTTACTCCTCCAAACCTGATTATAGCAGACTTCGCTCTTTTGGATGTATTTGTTTCGTGCTTCTCCCTCCTCTTCAGCGCACCAAGTTGGCCGCTTAGCTAGTCAAGTGTGTGGTCTTGGGGATTAGTTTCGAACACAAGGGATATCGCTGCTACGATCTTGTTGGAGATCGTTTTTGCTCACTCGTCATGTGTCATTTTTTGAAAACGTTCCCTATTTTTCTTCTACACCAACTGTCTCCTCTCCTCCAGTGCCTTCTCCTGTTCAGGCCTCTCCTATTGAGTCTGTACCTCTTCTTGGGCTGTCTATTGTTCTTGAGACCCCTCGTAGTTCTGCTCTCTCTGAGCCTCCTCTTGGCACTCCTACTGCTGATTCCCCTGGTTCTCCATCTCCTCTTGGCACTCCTATAGCAAACTCCCATAATCCTCCTAGTTCTCCTCCCAGTGTCTCCTCTTGCTCCTCCCGCAGATGACTCCGCTAATACTTCGTCTTCCACGACTGATGCACCTCCCTCTGATGTGGATCCTCGTCTCTCGACTGGCTACCCTCAACGTGAGCGTCATCCACCTGCCCGCTGCAGTTTTGACTCTGGACCACCTGATCGATTCTGCTTTGCATTCGTGAGTACCTATTCGTGAGTGGCAGCAGGCCATGGCTGAGGAGTTTCAGGCGTTTGAGCAGACACAGACCTGGGATGTTGTTCCTCTTCCGGATGGTGTTACACCTATCAGCTGCAAATGGATCTTCAAGATAAAGCATCGCCCTGATGGATCCACTGAACGACATAAAGCTCGTCTTGTTGCCAGAGGTGTCACACAGGAGTATGGTATTGACTATGGGGAGACCTTCTGTCACGCCCCAGGGCGGCGGTCCCCGATATGTGGCAAATATATATAATATCAGTAGTCTATACAGGAGATCAATAAAATACTCTAAACAACATCGAAAATGACAACACAGACAATAAGGTAGCTGACATAATATATACAAATAGCGGAAGCTTAAACGACTGAGTCTGTAATTCAAAGACATATTACAGACCCGAATACATAATCAACTGTCCCGTGAGAGCCAATATACACAATGACATCCAAATACAAGTGTGTGCCCAAGCACGGATAACAATACATACAATCAAGAAGAGGATGCTGATGGCCTCTCACTCGTAAAACTCAACACGTGACGCTGCTCCGCTACTGCTGTGGTGCCTCGGGGAGCTCCTCCTTCAGATCCGACTCAGATATAACTGGAGGAAAAGAATATGCGAGGGGTGAGCCACACGCTCAGTGAATAGCACAATCCATGCATCACAATTCATATTAACCTTAAATAATTTATAGTCCCTAAAACGGGAGCAACTACACATTCTAGTGGGTCGTTTCATCGCCAACCCACCTCCCCCCTCACCCTCACCCTTTACGGGGGTGACATGGGCCTCTTGGGGCATACTAGACCGCTCTCCACCCCTGGTCCACCCGGTAGCCTCTCCCACACTCCGTAGCCTCTACCTGGTATACTCCCACTATCAGTACTGTCCGACGCATCGGAGGTACCTACGGACGGGAGCCCTCTGTCAGGTCAGCTTTCCAACGCCGGGGAGTCCCTACATCAGATCCAACCAAAAGGAGAAGACAGCCTACTCACGCGGATACGATCCTCTTGGATCCGTCGACAGTGATTTGTAACACTAATAATGTCGTGAATTCTCAAGAATTCCTCCAGGGCGCATAACTAAGATGCGGGGAAACATATATTATAACAACAAGGTTATAATATTCTCTAAGGCATGCTTATAACAATATGCTCTCATTTTGATTTAATTAGATTAAACTAGATGGGAACATACATAGTTCAGGGCTTTCCAATCAAGGGACATGGTGTCTAGGCATGCATAGGCCTCTATACATGATATAAGGGTGCATATCCCTAGCATACAAAGTCTAATGTGGCATGGTTACATCATATTAATCATGCATGCATAGTTTTACATTTATTACAAGTTAATACACAATTATGGTGCCCCAGGGGAGGGCAATGCACGCCTACGTGCATCGAACGCCTCCCTACTGGGTTGGATTGTCCCACTCACCGAAACCCGGGTCGTTGCGTGATCGTCCGTCAAGATCTGTAAGACATGGGCATTCAATATGGTGAGTAAACTACACAAATACATAAGAAATTTACTAGAAATACCCAATACTCGGACAAGCATGCATACGGACTCGCACGCATGCGAGCACGCGCGTACGCACGCGAGTCCGAGTTCCCCGACAAACCCCCCCCCCCCGAACCCTCGGGCAGCCATACGCATGGCCCCCCGCACACGCACGCACGAATGCGCACGCACGCATGCGCCCCAGCGCCCCTGGCGCACTACCGCGCCCCTGCCCGCCCAGACGCGCTGCCTCGCGCGCGCGCGCTCGTGCGCATCGCGCGTCCAGCCTAGCGCATACCCACGCGCACGCCCGCGCGTCTGCGCGTACGCGCGCGCGCCAGTCTGCGCGTGCCAGCTCCTGTCTGCGCACGCAGACGCGCGCCCGCTCGAGCCCCTTCCACCCCCTCCTCAGCCCACCCCCACCCCCTAACACCTATGCATAGCATGCATAACCATTTAAACACCCTAAACAAACATCTAACCAAGCTAGGGGAGGAGGAAGACTTACCCAAAGAGAGGAAGAACAAGGGAGGAAGCTCGGGTGCCCTTCGCGCACCAAACCACCACAACCGCCACCACCAAGACCACCACCACCTCAGCCACTAGCAAGGCCTAAAGATGGCTGAAACAGGGGGGGAGGGGAAGCCATGAGAGGGAGGTAGAGAAAGGGGAAATCAAAACAAAAACCATGGAAAGGTAGATCACACCCTTACCTTTCTTTTTCCCTTCTAGGGTTTTCTTTTTCTTCTTCTTCTACTACCTCTAATGGGGGAAAATAAAGAAGAGGGGATGAGATGGAGTGAGTGAGAGAGATGGAGATGGGGAAGAAGGGGTAGACGCCCACAAATAGGGCCACACACACACACACACACACTCACACACTTGGAACAATTGGTTGGTGGGGATTGACTTGAGTCAACCCAACCACACAAAAAAACAAAACCATTTGACCAAGTCAATGGTCAAAATTGACTTGGTCAAGTCCCCCCTTTGACATTCCCACTCGGTCAAAACCCGGATACGATTCAGAACTACCAAATTCTGAAACGTTACCAGAATTCGATGAAATTTTCGTGAGTGGTTTGAAATGGCACCAGGACACATAATGTGCAGTTAGATTTTCAATCGGAGTTCTCAAGCTCATGATGATAGCTAAAAGTCTAAAATTTTAGCGGTTCCGATTGAAAAAAAGAAAAGTTGAAAAACTGCCAGAAATGTTCTAAAGGTGACCAGAAGGCTAAAAGTGACACATATTTAACATTCTTCCCCCCTTAGGAAATTTTGTCCACAAAATAATACAAAAACATCACGGAAGGGAAAAGATGCGGATATGCGCCACGCATGGCGTCCTCGCGCTCCCAAGTGGCCTCGGCACCAGAACGGTGCTGCCATCGCACCTTAACCAGCTGGACGGTCTTGGTGCGGAGCCTCTTCTCGCGTCGGTCCAGGATCTCGATCGGCTGCTCCACGAATGACAAGTCCGGCTCGAAGACGAGCGGCTCGAACGGAATAACGTGAGCAGGATCGTGGACGTAACGCCTCAACTGCGAGACATGGAAGACGTCATGGGCCTGAGCCAACTGTGGGGGCAGAGCTATGCGATAGGCCACCTCTCCAATCCGCTCGAGGATGAGGAACGGCCCAATGAAACGCGGACTCAGCTTGCCCCGCACACCGAAACGGAAGATGCCCTTCGTCGGGGACACCTTCAGGAAAACATGGTCACCAACCTCGAAGGCGAGCTCACGGCGACGACGATCGGCGTAGCTCTTCTGACGGCTCTGAGCGACTCGGATACGCTCACGAATCGTCTTGACCATCTCTGAGGTCTGGTGGATGATCTCTGGTCCCTCCAACTGGCACTCTCTGACCTCGTCCCAACACAAGGGGGACCTGCAGCTGCGGCCATAGAGCACTTCATATGGTGCCATCCGGATACTCGAGTGATAGCTGTTGTTGTAGGCAAACTCCACCAACGGAAGATGCCTCTCCCAACTGCCCCCAAAGTCGAGAACGCAAGCTCGCAGCATGTCCTCTAGGGTCTGAATCGTCCTCTCCGACTGGCCGTCCGTCTGCGGATGAAACGTTGTACTGAAGTGGAGGTTCGTACCAAGGGCGTGCTGAAGGCTACGCCAGAACCTCGAAGTAAATCTCGCGTCTCTATCAGAAATGATGCTGACGGGAGTGCCATGGAGACGAACAATCTCGGAGACAAACAACTGCGCCAGGGTGTCCAGAGAATCGGTGAGTCGAATGGGGAGGAAATGAGCGGACTTAGTTAGTCGGTCGACGATTACCCAGACGGCATCGCTACCCGAACGTGACCTCGGCAAGCCCGAAACGAAGTCCATGGTGATCTGCTCCCACTTCCACTGAGGAATCTCAATGGACTGCAGCTTCCCCGCAGGACGCTGATGTTCTGACTTCACCTGCTGGCATACCAAGCAACGGGCAACGAAACGGCCAATATCCGCCTTCATCCCGCGCCACCAGTAGCCACGATGAAGGCCCCTGTTGTCACGCCCCAGGGCGGCCGTGCCCGGGACGCGGCAATGGTATATATATGACATCAGCAATCTATACAGGAGGTCAATAACATACTCTAAACAACACCAAAAATGACAACACAGACAAAAGCAAGGCTGACATGATATATACACAAATAGCGGAAGCTAAAAGACTAAGTCTGTAATTCAAAGACTATAACAGACTCAATACATAATCAACTGTCCTGTGAGAGCCAATATATACAATGACATCCAATATAATACAAACGGGTGCCCAAGCACGGAAATATAATACATACAATAAAAAGGGATGCTGATAGCCTCTAACACTCGCGGGACGTGGCGCTGCTCTGCTACTGCTGAAATCCCTCAGGGAGCTCCTCCTTCAGATCTGACTCAGTGATAACTGGAGAAAAATATGCGAGGGGTGAGCCACACGCTCAGTGAATAGCACAACCCATGCATCACAATTCATATTAACCACAAATAATTCAAAGCCTCTAAGTGGCAGGAACTACACAATCCAGTGGGTCGCTACATCGCCGACCCACCACACCCTCACCCTCACCCTCCAATAGGTGACATGGTCTATTGGGACTGACTAGGCTGTTAATCACCCTTGGTCCACCGATAGTCTCTCCTCCACTCCGTAGCCCGCCTGGTCTACTCCCACAATTCAGCACAGTTCGAAACCAAATCAGGAGGTACCTATTGATGGGAGCCCTCTGTCAGGACGGCCTGTCTAACGCTGGGGCAGTCTCTACACGGATCCAACGAAGGGAACAGAAACAGCCTACCCACACGTATACGATCCACTTGGATCCGTCGGTAACAACTTCCTAACATTTCAAATGACATGAATTCCCGCGAATTCCTCCAGGGCGCATAACTACGATGCGGGGAAGCCTGTATTATAACCTCATGGTTATAATATTCACTAAGCATGCTCATTACCAATAACTCACATTTGATTTAAAATAAATTAAACTAAATAGGACACATGCATAAGTCGAGGCTTTCCTAGCATGGAAACATAGTATCAGGATGCATGGGCCTTTACACATCTCATAAGGGCAAGTATCCCTAACATACAGGGTCTAGGGAGGCATGGATACTACATAATAATCATGCATGCATAGCTACACTTAACACAAGTTAATATGAACTATAGTGCCCCAGGGGAGGGCAATACACTCCTAAGTGTATTGAACGCCTCCCAACTGGGTTGGATTGTCCCACTCACCAATACCCGGGTCGTCGCGTGACCGTCCGTCAAGATCTGCAAGGCAGGGTATTCAACATGGTGAGTAAAATACGCAAATACATACAAAAATACGCTATAAATACCCAACACTCGGACAAGCGTGCATACGGCCCGCACGCACGCGAGCCCGAGTGCCCCGACTCACTCCCGCACACCCGGCGGCCATACGCATGGCCACCCGCACGCGCACGCACGGGTGCGCACGTACGCACGCACACCCTCGGCCCGGGTGCACTGCCGCGCCCCAGCCCGCGCGCCCAGCCCAGACACGCTGCACACTCGGGCGCACACACGCAAGCGTCCAGCCCCGGGTGCACCCACGCGCATTGCGACCCAGCGCAACGCCTCGCGCGCACACCCGCACACACTGCGCCCCAGCGCAGCAGCCCGTGCGCACCCCGCGCGCACGCCCGCTCGCCTCCCCGCGCACACCGCACACACTGCGCCCCTGCGCAGCGCTCCGCGCGCACGCCGCGCACTGCGGCCAGTGCGCCCGACCGCACGCGCCCAGCGAGCCTGACAGCACGCGCCCAGCGCGCCTGACAGCAGCTCGCCTGCCTGCCTGCATGCCTACGCGCGCAGGCGCGTCGTTGAGCCTGCATGCATCCTAGCCAACCCTACCACCTCCCTCAGCCCTCCCCCACCCCAACCACTCATGCCCACCTTGCACACCCAAAAACACATCCTAAACATGCATCTAAACAAGAAAAGGAAGGAAAGAAGGCTCACCCAAGGGAGGAAGGGAAGGGGAGGAGATCGGGTGCTCTTCGCGCACCGATTTGCCACCTCCAAGACCACCACCACCAAGATCTCCACTCAGCCCTAGCAAGGCTGAAAACTGAGGAGAAAAGGGACCATGAGAGGGGGTCACACATGAGGGAAATCGAAAATGAAACCATGGAAAGGTAGATCGGGTCCTCACCTTCCTTTTCTCCTTCTAGGGTTTCTTGATTCAACACCTCTAGCTAGATCAAAAGTGGGAATAAAGAGAGGATGAGAGAGCTTGAGAGAGCTTTTGAGAGAGAAGAAGATGAATAGGGCATTTACTATGCTTGGTCGTGGACTTTAAGTCCCCACACACACCACACACACTCACACACTCACCACACACTTAGTGAAAAAAAGATTAGGTTAAGCTAGGTTTAGGTTAGGTTTAGATGCACTTTGACCCTAGTCAACCCAACCACACTAAAAACCAAAACCAATTGACCAAGTCAAGGGTCAACTTTGACCAAGTCAAGTCTCCAATGACTTTTCGATTGGTCAAAACCCGGATACGATTCAGAACTGTGAAATTCTGAAACGTTACCAGAATTCGATGAAATTTTCGTGAGTGGCTTGAAATGGCACCAGGACACATAATATGCAGTTAGATTTTCAATTGGAGCTCCCAAACTCAGGGTGACTGCCAAAAGTTCAAAATTTTAGCGGTTCTGATCGAAAAACGAAAAAGTTAAAAAACTGCGAGAATGCTCCAATGGTTACCAGAAGGCTAAAAAGTGACACATATATAAAAAGTGACACATATATAACACCTGTACATCTTCGTGCCACCAGGATGCACTGTGTACCTCGAACGATGGGCCTCATCCAAGATCTTCTGCTTCAGCTCTGCGTCGTCAGGAATGCATACTCGACCTCTGAACCGCAGGATTCCGTCCTCGTGAACCTGGTAGTCCGGACGCTCGCCCCGGGCGACGCCTTTAGAGAGGGCTAGAAAGTGTGGATCCTGTCCCTGAGCCGTGTGGATCTCGTCGAGAAGAACGGGCTGCACCACTAGCCTGGCCAAAAAGCCACCCGCAGGTGTCTCTCGAACGCTGATCCAGCAAGCGGCCTCCTCCAGAAGCCTCCAACGACGTACAGCCAAGTGGGCGGCCATGCCCAAGGGCTGCCTGCTGAGAGCATCGGCCACGACATTCGCCTTACCCGGATGGTAAGCGATGTCACAATCATAGTCCTTCAGGAACTCGACCCAACGTCTCTGTCGCATGTTGAGCTCCGGCTGGGACTGCAAGTAAGTCAAGCTCTTGTGATCAGTGAAGAGCTCAAACTCCTCGCCATAAAGGTAGTGCCTCCACATCTTCAGCGCAAAGATGATCGCTGCTAACTCTAAGTCGTGGGTGGGGTAATTCTGTTCATGGGGCTTCAACTGACGCGACGCGTAAGCCACAACCTTACCGTACTGCATCAAGACGCAACCCACACCCAGCCGCGATGCATCGGAGTAGACTGCGAATCCACCACTCCCAGACGGAATGGTAAGAACTGGCGCTGAGGTGAGCCTTCACTTCAACTCCAGGAAGCTCTCCTCGCAAGCTGGGGACCACTCGAACCGGACATCCTTCCGAGTGAGGCGGGTCAGAGGAACAGCTATCTTCGAGAAACCCTCGACAAACCTCCGATAATAACCCGCTAAACCCAGGAAGCTCTGAATCTCTGTGGGGTTCGACGGTCGACGCCAATTCGACACGGCGAGCGTCTTGTCCGGGTCCACAGATATACCCTCGCCGGAAATCACGTGGCCTAGAAAGGCCATACGCTCCAACCAAAACTCGCACTTACTGAACTTGGCGAACAACTGATGTCGGGCCAAAGTTTCCAAGACAGTGCGGAGATGGTCAGCGTGCTCCTCAAGACTCCTCGAGTACACCAGAATATCATCGATGAAGACTACTATGAAGGAGTCGAGGAAGGGCCGAAACACCCGGTTCATCAGATCCATGAAGGCTGCCGACGCATTCGTCAACCCAAACGGCAGTACTCGGAACTCATAGTGCCCATAACGGGTACGAAAGGCCGTCTTCAGAATATCTGACTCCCGGATCTTCAGCTGATAATCTCAAACTCGATCGCGCGATCCGGCGGTAATCCTGGAAGATCATTGGGGAAAACCTCTGGATACTCTGCCACGATCGGAGTCTGACTGATATCTGCCCGCAGTGGTGCGTCCTCCTCAGCAATATACGCCAGAAAGCCCTCACATCCTCCCTGAAGGAGTCTCCACGCCTGGATAGATGACACGAACCCCAAAGGGGCTATGTCACGATCGCCCACGAACTAGAAAGACCTCCGACCCGGAAGGTGGAAAGACACCGACTTCACGAAATAGTCGATGCTGGCGTGACTAGCTGAGAGCCAATCCATTCCCAGGATGGCATCGAAGTCCGTCATGGCGAGCTCTACCAACTCCACTGGAAACTCATGCTCTGCAATCACCACGGTACACCCTCGGTAAACAGAACGGAGGAGAATACGGTCTCCGACGGGCAATGATATCTCCAGCATAACATCAAGAGGGGCGGACGCCACGCCCATCCGTCTCGCAAAAATGGGAGACACGAACGAGTGCGTGGCTCCAGAATCAAATAACACATATGCAGGGAGCTGGGAGATCAAAACAATACCTCGGACCACGCTACCCGAAGCCTGCGCCTCCTTGGCTGAAAGTGCTGCAACTCGACCCTGAACAAACTGTGGCTGAGGAGCAGGGGCACGCCTCAAAGGCTGCACTGGCTGCCTCCTCTGGTCAACTCGGCCACCCTGTGGCTGCTGCTGCTGACGCTGTGGCTGCTGCTGCTGGTGCGGCTGCTACTGTAGCTGCTGCTGCTGCGGGTGCAGCACACGGGGTCGGCCAGCATCAGGGCAATTATATAAAATATGCCCGACGCGCTGACAATGGTAACAGCGCCGCCTCTCCGGTTGCCTGGCCTGGACTGGTACTGCCGCAATGGGTGCTGGACCTCGCGCTGGCACCACATCGACTGGAGTAGCGGCAGCCGCTGACTGATCAAAGCGGGGCCGCTTCTTCTTGCGATGTCCCTGGTCCTGGCTCCTGGGGGGTCTCTGGTCTGCAGAAGGGGTTGGAACCCCCAAAGGGACCCCAAGGTCTCGCTCAACTGTCTTCGCACGAGACACCAAGTCTGAGTACCTCGTGAACGCCTGAGAGGTGACATGTACCCGGATGGTGCTAATGAGACCCATCTCGAAACGACGGCATCGCGTCTCCTCATCCATCACCAAGGCGGGGGCGAACCTGGAAAGCCTCGTGAAGCGTGTGGAGTAGTCAGCGACTGACATGGAGCCCTGCATCAGCTGCTCGAACTCTCGCATCACGATCTGGCGTGTCAAAAACGGGAAGTACTCCTCCAGAAAGTACCTCCGGAACCCAGCCCATAGAAGTCGCTCCACTCCCTCGGGGATGTCCACCGATCAGGTAGCCCACCAGTCGGCGGCGCTACCCTTCAACATGAAGGTGGCCAGGGAGACACGCTGGCGGTCGGTGCAGTGCATGGTCGAGAAGATCTTGTCTACCTCCATCAACCAACGCTTAGGGGCAAGGGGGTATGCCGTCTGGCCATGGAACTCGGGAGGGTGGAGCTTCAGAAAGGCAGTGAGGCCGCTCTGATGCACCCGTGCTGCAGCCTCTAGCTCCACCTCCCTCTCCAGGGGATCCTGAACTCCCACCACCGGAATCACCACGGGGACAGGGGGTACGTCAGGCACCACCGGTGGATCTGCCACCAAGGGGACCTGTGGAACTGCCTCGCGGGCCGCCCGCAGCTCCTGGATCTCTCGTGCCTGATCAGCTAATGCCCTAGTCTGGGCCTCCAGTGCCCTAGTCTGAGTCTCCAATAAATCTGCGATACAAGCGTAAGCACGCTCCCGTGCAGGAGGCTCCTACGCCGGTCCTGGCCTCATAGCCGAGGACTCTCTAGTAGACTCCTCGCCTCTGGTAGGTCCGGGAACCTCCAAGGGCCGAGGGGGACCACGTCCACGCATTCCTCTGCGAGGAGGCATATCAGCAACCTAAGAAAACAGACACTAGGATCAGAATACTCATATAGAAATCCTAGGACTCATCTCTAAGAAAACAATTGGCTCTGACAGGACCAGGCTCTGATACCAACTTTTGTCACGCCCCAGGGCGGCCATCCCCGATACGTGGCAAATATATATAATATCAGCAGTCTATACAGGAGATCAATAAAATACTCTAAACAACATTGAAATGACAACACAGACAATAAGGTAGCTGACATAATATATACAAATAGCAGAAGCTTAAACGACTGAGTCTGTAATTCAAAGACATATTACAGACCCGATACATAATCAACTGTCATTGTGTATATTGGCTCTCACAGGATAGTTGATTATGTATTCGGGTCTATAATATGTCTTTGAATTACAGACTCAGTCGTTTTAGCTTCCGCTATTTGTATATATTATGTCAGCCACCTTATTAGCTGTGTTGTCATTTTCGATGTTGTTTAGAGTATTTTATTGATCTCCTGTATAGACTACTGATATTATATATATTTTGCCACGCTTCGGGGACGGCCGCCCTGGGGCGTGACAGCACCCCCGTGGAGGAAACCACGGGCTGGGATAGACATCGTCGAAAAGGTTTCTACCATCCGTACCCCGAGGAGAGACCTTCGCTCCCGTTGCTCAGATGACTACTGTCCGCACCCTTCTTGCTGTTGCTGCTGTTCGTCGCTGGCCTCTCTTTCAGATGGACGTGAAGAATGCTTTTCTTCATGGTGACTTATTTGAGGTTGTCTATATGCAGCCACCTCTAGGTCTCAACACTCCTCCTCAGCAAGTTTATCGTTTTCGGCGGGCTATATATAGTCTCAAACAGACACCTCATGCCTGGTTTGAACGTTTTCACAGTGTTATTCTTGGAGCTGATTTTGTTGAGAGCTTCTAGGACCACCCAATGTTTGTGCGATCCTCATCGCAGGGCTGGGTTATCCTTCTTCTATATGTCGATGACATGATTATCACTAGCGATGACTTCGCCAGTATTACTCTAGTCAAGAATCACCTCAGTCGACAATTTGAAATGAAAGATCTTGGTACTCTTCGCTACTTTCTTGGTCTCGAAATTGCACAGAGTGATCGTGGGATTCTACTCTCTCAACAGAAATATACGGTTGACATTCACGAGCACGCTGCCCTCTCAGACACTCGCAGTGCAGATACTCTTCTTAAGTTTCATGTGAATCTTCGTCCTTTAGATGGTGAGCTCCTTCCAGACCCAACTCGATACAGACAGATTGTTGGTCAACTTGTATATCTTTGCATCACCAGACTTGACATTGCTCATGCTGACAGTATTGTTAGTCAATTTATCTCGGCTCATCGATCAGTGCATTATGGTGCCCTTATGTGTATTCTCATATATTTGCGCTGTACTATCACCAGATCGATCTATCTGTCATCTTCTTCGAATCTGGTTCTCAGGGCTTACACTGATGCTCATTGGCTTGGAGATCCAACCACTAGACGCTCCACCACTGGGTTCTGTATATTTCTCAGAAATTCCATCATCTCTTGACGCAGTAAGAAATAGGAGGTTGTTTCTCTTTCTAGCACCGAGGCTGAGTATCGAGCAATGGCCATTATCACCAAGGAGATTGTTCATCTTAGACGTCTCTTGGTGGATCTAAGAGTTACTATGACTGGTCCTACTTCTCTTTATTGTGATAACCGGTCTGCGATTCAGATTGTTAGCAATCCGGTCTCTCATGAGAGGACCAAACACATTGAGATCGATTGTCACTTCATCCGTCAGCACTTTTCTTGCAGAGACATTATCACTTCCGCATATTTCCTCTGCTGAGCAGCTTGCTGATTTCTTCACGAAGACACATCCAGTTCCTTGATTCCAGTTTCTCATTAACAAACTCACTTTGTATGATCCACCGTGAGTTTGAGGGGGGCTGTTAGATTATATGTGTTATGTCATTACATACGTTGTGTATTTCACGTGCGACTTCTATGTACTTGTATATATAAGGGGATTAAACCCTAAGTGGAATACAAGGATTCCCATTATTTCATTATCTGATTCTAACACATATGAATCATTCGCAGGTGACATGTAGCCTCCAATGACCAGATAGCCTTTCAAAGTCAATGCGTCTTTAGCTAGCGCTAAGAATAATATTGAGCGTTGCATTAAATGTTACAATGAACGTAACCACTGCTCAAAGTTTAACATTATTAGATAATGCTATAAAATGATTGTAAAAAGGAAATAAATCCGGTATCTCAAACACAACCTAACTAACCCAATGTACCAAAGATGCAACCTTAGTTCATGTACCTCCTACTATTGCATCAAAAGCGAGGAAAATAGAAGACAATCAAGAAAAAAAAAATGGTAATAATGAACACAAGGAATACATATCTAGACGACAAAGGCACATGGGACAAGAAAAACCCAAAAAAACAACTATTCTATAATTTACAAGCATGTGTTGACCGTATCAAAGGAAAGATCACCTTGTTGTATAATCCAACATCCACCTAAAGAAAAGTTCAATCAGCTAGAAGAATAAATTTGCTCAAGCCTAGTGCATTACAACAAAAGTATAATTAAAGAATAAGTTATTATCTGTGGGACAATTATGTGCAACATCCAAGAACGAAGCTACACAAACCTGAAACTCATCAGACCTCCTATCCTGAATAAACATCCAACTCTTGTCCATCGCGAAATCTGTTTACACATCACCCAATCTAACAAAAGGGATTAAAAAAAAAACAGAAAGAGAGACATTCAACTTCCAAATATTAAAAATATCAACATGAAAATCATAATTCAAACTAACATAACCACATGACAAAAAAAAAAAAAAAAACACCCACATGTTCAAAGACAATCACATGATAGCAAAAGAGAAACATATTGAACATTTGATGAATCAACCTCGTAAGAGACAATGATTCATATGATGGGTCTTCTTCATAACATGTTGAACATTTAATAAATAAAAAATCTTCACAATATCTAGGGAAGTGAGAAAGCTTTCACCCAACTAAAGAAAGTTTGAAGAGAATGGCTCTCTGAGTTTGCAATACCTTTACATGTACACCCCCAAAGCAAAAGTATAATAGAGGGAGCAAAAAAAACAATCAAAGTATATACAAACCTCGTAAGATAGAAAGAGAAAAAAAGTATGCGATCAGATTCTAGAGCCCCCGTGACAAGCTCCCCCTCTGTTTCAGCCCCACCACTTTTATATTGAACCAAAAAAAATCTAAAGTTCAATCAAACCCATTCAATCTCCACATAGCTACCCCAACCAAAGCCTAAAACATACATTGAATCATCAATTCCGATGTATTTATTTTCCTAATATTTTGTTCCAAGTGTTTGCTATAAAACCCCTAAAATTCCGAGATCAAACCCTAAAAAAAAAAAAACTCAGATCAGTACACCAAAACAAAACTTCAGATCAATAACCAAACCCTAAAAAAAAAACTCAGATCAATAAAAACTAAAAAATACAACAAATCTAAAAAGAGAAGTAGATATAGATCGAGAGAAGTAGATATAGATCGAGAGAAAGAGAGAGACCTTTCAATGTAACCGTTCTTTCTGAAAGTCCCCGCGGCGAGGTTATTTGGCGAAGGTGGTGAGGTAGAGGATGGAGGCAGCAAGGTGGAGAGACTGAGTAGGCGGCAAGACTGAGGTGATGGTGATCGGCGTTGTAGATACCCCAATTTTGACTGTCCAAAGAGATGAAAATACTTCAAGTAATATTTAGAAAACAACCGATTTTGGAAGATCATAGAGAAAACTTCCTTAGAAACAAAACCGGAGAAACCCTTGACTAAAACCTTAGCAATTTCTAAGGCTGGATAGGGGCGGCTACTCGCAAGTAGCCGCCCCATATTAGGCGGCTAGTTTCAACTAGCCGCTTCTCTAATCGACCCCAAACCGCTTCCCCTAATGGGACATAATGCAGCATTTAATGCTAATGATTGCGATGATTTGTTCCCTTTAGCCGCCCCATCTTGGCCGGTTCAACCCTAATAGTTGACCCAAGCCACCGCTTGTCAGAGATGGGACATTTGGTAGGTCATCATAGGGGCGGCTACATCAAAGTAACCTCCCCTCACTGGGCGGCTAGTTTCAACTAGCCGCCTCTCACCTGGACAATTGTTAGAAACAAAGATCTAATGGGAAGTCAAATCAACCACCCTATTATCCATTTTGATCTATTGTCCGGTGGACATTCCTCTGCCTCTCTTTTACTATAAGTAGGGGGTATCTAAGACATTTCTAACACATCATCCATTCATAATCAATCCTCATCAACACTCATAAGTCCACAATCATTCACACACTAGCTCAATCAAACCCACACCCATTACCTAAAATCCTTGAGAGAGAAAGAGAGAGAGAGACCTCAAATTCCACTCTCCCAGAAACCTCTCCAAAACCCTAGTTAAACTTAATTTAACTTCAGGCAACACTCAAACCAAACCCTACCCAGGCTCTGCCAAATAGAGCTAGACACCAGGCGGCTACCCCTAACCAGCCGTCCCCCTCTAGGCAGATAAATACAACTAGCGAACCCCCACTCTGTCTTTTAACCCCCTTTGTCAAGTTCCCGGAAGTAGAAAATGATTCCCTGTTCTTCACCATTGTGTGCGGCATGCCCGTATCTCAGAGCGGAGAATCCACAACCCCCCCCCCAACAAAGGCGATCAATTGCAACACCCAACTTTTCCTGATTTTTGAAAAAGCAGATGGCGATCACAACCACCACTGAATCCTCCTGAGGAGCTGTCGAGCGCCTCAACAAGGAACCACACCCCTTTCCCCCCTTTTCAAGAGACAATCCAGCTAGGCCCGCAGGGCACAATCGGATCTGAATCACCGGAAAACCCCCCACACACGCGAAGAAGGCCAATATCTTTTTTGGGAGGCCTCCCAACCCCTGAAAAACAATACAGACAGGCGTGACTCGACCTGATGTAGTTTTTGCGAGCTCTCCGAATTTTGGATGAAGCTTGTTTGGAGAGGCAGAGAGAGTGTGAGTCGGGTTGTTTGGGTTTTAAGGATTTTAAGGTTATTAAGGATTTCAAATATGGAATCGGTTGTTTGGGTTTTCTATTTTAGAACGAGTCGGGTTGGGTCTCTCTTTTTTTTTTTTTTTGTAGAACTTTATTTTAAGTCTCAATTCTAGTTTATATATGTTTTAATTTTTTTTAAAATAATATACATAATGTAATGAGATATATTTATAAAAAATAAATTGTATGGATGCATTTATAGAAAATGTAAAAAAATTATATCGCAACATATACTTTATTAACATAAGCATATGTTATAATATGATCTCTCTATCGCTCTATGATCAATGGACCCCCACATAATCAATACTGAAATCATCAGAACATGACTTTCTTGTATTATTAAAGTTGTATGGCTTTCTATAGTCTTTTTTAATAAATTAATGATGTTTGTTTGTCTACTAATAGTTGCATATGAATTTTCTTCTGAGGTATATTGTTGACATTGTTGTACCACAATTAAGATTTTAATGAAAAGTCTGGATCATGACTTTCATATCCAAATTAGAAGAGCACATTTTACAGAAATAAAATTACATGAATTGTCATGAAATCCTAGTCCCTTGAAGTACACCTCGTCCTCTGAAAGGTAATTTAATATAAGATTCCTAACAAAACACTGATCGGTTCAACAATATGTGTTTATTTGGTTTGGAATAAACACCAATCGCTGTAAGGTAATTTAATATAAAATGCTTATTTTTCTCTTATTCACCCATTTATTCACGAAACAAACATGGGTTTGTTTTGATTCTCTTCTGTTTTGGTACAATCTCTAAAATAAAGCATGCTTGTTTTGATTCTATGTACATTTCACAAAGTGATAGAAATGAAAGAATTCTTTTCTACCCACAAAAAAAACATAAAATTAAAAAACTATTAAAAATAGTAAAAATTGAAATTAATTATAACTGAAACTATGAGATCCTAGATGATCATAGGAATAGATAGAGATCAATTCTGATTTGTTATGACAGAGATATCACAAATCTAAAACTTACTAACTATAGTAAAATCGCTAATTTGAAGGCCGAAATAAATGAATTTTTGAAAACTAAGAATTATAAGTTGTATAACAACTAATCCAAAAGATTTCCTTGATATCTTTATCCATGTAAAATTTCATGCGATTCTGAGATCGTGACCCTTGATTTATAATTTATTTGTTGGACCTCTTCTGGTGGTCCCATCTGCACAATCTATGCTACATTAGACTCATCTTCTTCAAAAGAACTCGCCCTTGAGTTATTATGCTCTTCAATTGATGTTTCCTTATATTTTACCTTTGGCAAACAGAGAGACGTATTCTTGACTTCAAATTCATTCTCAATCAAATTGATCATGTAGAAAGTTGGATGTACATCGAATTGTAGCCCAAATTTATTGGTAGTTGCAATGTTCTCATCATTAACATTGTCAATGATGGCATCAAAAATGCTCTTGTCGATGTTACATAGAGTTTGCGATACAATTTTCTATAGGAGCTCTTCTATCTTTGGGGTCACCACTAAAGGCACGTTTGGATGCAGTAATTATTTGTACGTGTTTTCTTGCACTGGTAAATTTTACATTGCACATGCAAGGAAACACTTGTACACTGTTTGCACATGTTTGTATATTTTTATGATGTGCTGTTATTTACACTTGTGTTTTTGTTTGCAATTGTTTGTCTCACCTATGCAAAACTCTTTGATTCTATAAATTTGAAATTTTTTTCATATACATGCTTTAATATCAAATTATGAATATAAAAAAATATACTAACAATAAATAGATAAAAATTATTAATAAATTTTATTACAAAAACATATAAGTTTCATAAGATTATAAAAAATTGACTAAATAATCTCATCACCTAAATTACTCTCTACGTGTCCTTTGTTTGTTCTTTTTATATGTAATTATTTAAAAAAAAAAAAAGTTAAAGAATATTTAAAAAGTTCAAAACATAACAATATCACCTAAATTTTTTCCAACATAATAGATAATCTAACCCTTTTTTTAAATCAAACATATGACCAATTCAAAGTTCACAATTAACCTTATCTAATCAAATCTTAACAATTTTTTCTCCATCAATTTCAACGTGGTCTTTCCTATTTTGATTTAGATTATATAGATTTTATTATTTGGGATAAGTTCAAATATCTTATCAAATATTTATTATTTGGAATAACCTTATCACTTGGAATAAAGGCATACACATAAGATTATTCTATCTCGTTTTCTTTTGTAAAATATATATATATGACAAATTCATAGTTGAATATCATCTTTATATTATCAAATCTTTTCAATAAAATATTCATCATGGCATTTGTTTTGCTATTATCAGATTAATTAAAATCCCTACAACCCTTAAAAATTCTATTTTAGTCAATTTTAAATCATATAATATATGTATTTATTTCAATAAAATATCATGTATAACATAATGGCATGCATTAATGGGATATTCAAATTAGATGTTCTTAACATTTTTTTATTAAAAACTATGAATCTAACATTTTAAAAATGAGGTCTTTCTTTAATTTTTTTTTTAATTATAACATGAATTCACAAACATAAATTTAAATTCACACTACATTTGTAAAAAAAAAAGAGGAATGATGCACCTCTTTTTTGAAGCACTAACACAAATGGAATAAAAAAAATGAGGCAAATAAAAAAAACACAAATGAAATCCACGTTTGAAATCCCAAAATTAAATTTAAAAAAATCAGAAAATCTAACATAAAAACAAAACCCAAATAAGGAACAAATAGAAGTAGGATCAACCCGCAAAAGAAAATTAAAAAAAAAATACCCGAAGGAGACCTAGATCTGAAATCCCAAAATCAAGGAAAGAAAAATATCAAATAAAACTGCAAAAACAGATTAATAAACAGAAAAATAAAGAAAAAGACCATTGGAAGATGAATACTTGCAAAAGGGATCATGTAAAATGAGATGAGGAGATGGAGAGTCAGGGAAGAGAGAGAGACAAATGGATTATTTTTTACGTGAAAAAGTAACCCCCGTGTGCAAATAAATGTTGATACAAATGAAAAACACATGGGTTGGTTATGATTTTGTTTACCCCATAAAACGGTGTAAATGAGATCACTGGGCATTTATTTTGATACCCCTATCTATCGTAACCAAACATTTATTTTTGTTTGACCCAGTGAAAATGAGAACTCACCCCCATTTGCACCGTATCCAAACATGCCCTAAAGAAAATGACTCTTCTTGTTCTCCTCCGATAACCTCTTCAAAATAAACATAGAACATAACATCCTCCACTTCTTTGTTGCCCTTGTCCTCATCAATCTCTGATTTTACGATGAATTGATCCGCTCTCGTTCTTCTTCTGCGAACTCGACACCATCACATATATATATAATCCACTTCTGGTTCAACCAGAACTTTGCTCTCTTGGAGAATTTGATTTGAGCAAAAATTTAGTTCATTGCAATCATCACACTTCTCTGAAGATGGTAGATCATAAAGGTTGGCCCTCGAATCTTCTCCATCTTTTGTAAGACTTGTTTTTGCCGCCTTTTGCGCCTTTGACATCTCCAGTCATGATTTTACCTTTACAGTTTGACAACAATTTTTATACAATTGGGGTAAAAATCGTTCATAATATAGTGGCAGAAATTGATCCATGATGAGCTCTTTCATCGTCCTCCATGTTCGAACAAGTGCTCTTCCTCGCCGTTCAATTCTTTGAAGATGGCCCCACCAAACAGCAACACCACCTTTTAATTGAAAAGCTACCAATCTGATCATCTTTTCCTTTGGAATCTCCATCATCTCAAAGAATATCTCAATCTCTTAGATCCAATCAAGAAAATCCTTGATTTGAATGTTTTCCATTGAAATATGGAATCTCTGCCTTCATTCGATAATCGTAAGATTTCGTTTGCCGCTACCTCGGCTGATATCCATGAAGTCTATCTCCCTCATCATCCAACTCTTCCTCATCAACATATTGATAACGAAGAGGACGTTAAACAATGTTTCTAGTAACAGGTCGGCCCTGGGCAAATCCCTCAGTGCGTTTCCTATCACTTTCAGGATGCCTATTGTTAGCGTTGAGATTTAGGTCCTCCAACCCACGACCATCGTCAATAAGCTAGTTGTCTCCCACTTTGTTATTTGCCATCGATGCTAGGAAAATCCTCACTCTGATACCACCTAACGCAACGAAAAATGATAAAAAAAAAATATTTAACCAGCGTTGAGATCTCATAAGCTCCTTGAATGCACAAGGAATCATTCATTGAATACACAAGAAAGAAAACCCAAGGGATCCTAGATAATCACAGGATTTGATAGAGATCAATTCTGATTTGTTACGAGAGAAAAATCACAAATTTAAAACTTTCGATCTAGGGTTAGAGAATCAGGAAAAAAAAGAGGTAGAGAGAGAGAGAGAGAGAGAGAGAGAGAAACTCTTGAGGTCTTCGAGGAAGGGCTTGAGGTCTTTGTAGCAGATGGAGCATATGGGCTTGGCGGCCTTGGTTGTTGTGTGTCCTCCTCCGGTCCGCCTCTTTACTTTATCACGCCGCCTAACGTCTCCTCCACCCCACCGGCAGCGCTCTATCTTTCTCTTTTTTTCCCCACTTTTTCTATCCACCCTAAAATTATGTTTTTTAGGCGTGGGTTAGAGATACAGAGGCTAGAAACAGAGCTCCCCTTACTTTTAAGAGAGTTAAAAAAATCTATTTGAAAGTGACGTTTCCGCCACTTCTCCTGTCGGGATAAATGAAAGAAAACCAGACGACCATCAACAACTCTCAACCACAGTCGTCCGATACACAAAAAACCATTACTCTGACGGTTAAAGATCAGGATCCCAATATCTCGCCATAAATAAACGAGAGGATAAAATAAAGCAGAAAGATGCGCTTGGTTTCCACCGTAACAAATCCGGAGACTTTGGAACCAATAGAATTCGAAGCAAACCTCAAAATATAATCAAACTTGTTTTTAATAAACACCAAAAAAAAATTAAAATTTTTCCTCGAACAAAAGACGACAAGGAGCATAAAAAGCTGACGTGGAATCTCAAAATATTTGAAAATCAACGGTCCAGATTCACCCAGTCCCCTCTACAAAATCCAAACAAACCCCAAGACATCGCCTCCCCCTCACTCTCTCTCTCTCTCTCTCTCTCTGTATTTCGAATATTGAATCTCGACCGTCGGATCTAGGAGGAGAGATGATGCTTGGGAAGAGGCCTCGTCCGGTGAGGAGGACGACGAGCATGACGGAGTTCACACTGGATCTTGATGGCTTGGAAGGGCCGCCGTCGGATCAGGGGATGAGGCATAACGTGGTGACCGGCGGCCATGATGGGTACCTGGCGGCGGCGTCTCCGATGGGACACCCGAGAAGCTCCGGAGATTACATGGAGACGGCACCCTTTTTGAGGATCTGTGAGTTCTGTAAAAGAAGGCTCGTCCCCGGTCGAGATATCTACATGTACAGGTATTGACAGATTTTTTTTTCATTTAGTGTTTTGGGTTTTGTATTTTTTTTTTTTTTTGTGATTTTTTTGTTGTTTTTTGATTTTGGGGGGTTTTTGAGTTTGGAGATGAAGTGATTCCCTTGTTTTTGGGGGCGCTTTCGGAGAGAGAGGTTTGCTTGAGATTTTAGTTGGTTTTTGGATATAAAAAATCTTTTTTTTTTTTTTTTTTTTTGGGATTGATTTTAGATAATTTTTATTGGGTGTTGATTTTTGAAGGGAGTTTGTGGTTACTTTTTTGGTTTTTTTAATTCTATAATTTAATCATTTTGTTTAACTTTGGATTATGTTGATGAAAAAAAAAGGAGTCACGTATATATCATCTTTCTCTGTGTTATATTTTGTATAAATAACTAGAGTTACTATGTTTTATTTATTATGTAAACGATTTAAAGAGTGATATTAGTTAATTTAGTATAGTGAAATTATAATCTTCTAGTACATGTGTGAAGTATGAACTGTTGAAGGCATCTTGAAGGTGCTAATGTAGCACCTGTGAGTCTACAAGTAACGCGTGGTCGACCATCGATCGATAGAAGACAGATTTTTTTTTTTTTTTTACCAAGTGTGTCCTCTGGGATACTTTTGGAGTTATTTATCAAAATGGCTCCAGAATTAGTTTTTTTTCATATACATAATCGGTCCAAAATGAATATTTTCATATTTTGATTTTTAAAACAATTTTTTCATAAAAATTGATTGAGAATAACGGTTATTTTCCCTCGATGTTATCATTTGCATCAAGAAGTGCATGCAAAATTGTTACGCAGTTGATGTGGAGTGAATTGGTTGAGATAAAATTTTGTTTCTTATGATTTTTGGGTTCTTGCAGGGGTGATACGGCATTTTGCAGCTCAGAGTGCCGGCAGAAACAGATGAACATGGACGAACGGAAAGAGAAGTGCTCACTCACATCCATCAAGAAAGAAACAACTCCGGCGACTCCCGCGACGTCCGCCGCAGGTTCCGAAGCTTCCAGCGGTGGTGAAACGGTTACGGCGGCTTAGGGGAACCTTTATATATAGTCATTTTGAAGGACAAGCTTTTCTGTGGTTTAAATGGTCTTCAAGTAGATGCACTTCATGCAGTCTCAGTCATGGATGGAAAGCAATACCTCCCCCTCTCTCTATGTTGATATATGGCTCTGTGGTGGTGTTTTTTTTTTTTTTTTTTGCTCCTTGGCTTTGCTAATAGATGGGATCGATGAGAAGGTTGGAAAATTTGGTGGTAACATTTACTTTTAATTTGTTGATTGTTCTTCATTATTTTTATTTGTGAGTGGTGGAAGTGAATCCCCACCTTGATAACGTCCCTGCACCCTCTGAAAAGGAGAAGAAGGGATTTAAAATTATAATTTTTTTTGGTTGCTGACTCCATTAAATCCTTTCTATTTATCTACAAAATTGCCATTATCCACGGATAACAACGTAAGCTTTTCTAAGATGGATAAAAATAAAGAAAAAAATCTAAATAACCCATGTAAATTATTTGAAATTCATGTAATCCTATAACTTTTCTTAAAATTCATATAACACTATGAAAACACCTATGTAAATTTAAAAATCACTCGAGTTTAAAAATTTGTTGACAATGAGTAATATTCTATATATGAATATTTTATTTGATTAATTGTAACTGAAATCACAGTATAGTAAAAAAATCCCTATAATTTTTTAAAAATGCAAAAAATCTTTTATAAATAATGATCCCTTTGAATAGATTATAAAACTCTATTCGGGGGGTTAAAATTGTCATTTATAGATGATTTTTTACATTTTAAACACATTATAGCAGGTTTTGGTATACTATATTTTTAACTATGGTAGACTAGTCAAAATATTAGCAGATTAATCGTAATCTGTCAACAAAAATTTAATTTAGGGGGCTATTTGGATTTACACGTGTTGTCAGATGCTATATGGACTTTAGGAAAAATCAGGAGGTTATACGGATTTCAGACAGTTTACAGGGGGTTATATGGATTTTTTTCCTCAAAATAAATAATTTTTTATATTGTTATATTTTTAGTTATTCTTATTGAAAAATGTAATTATAATGTTTATGTTATTTAGTTAATGAATAAGTTTTCAAACTTAAAAGAGAATAAGATATAAATGAGAATTTATATAATGTGAAAAGTTAATTTGACATGTGAGTCCTTTTATATCAGTGGAATATATTGGGCGGAATAACACAATAAAGATGACTTGAAATACCAATACTTCTCACATATTTTGACATTGTTATGCCCCCTTAATCCTTACAAACAAACAGTTATTTGTTTTATTCTCCTCTATTCTTCTCTATTACTCCCTTATACTCCCATTCAAACAGGGGACACCCCTGTTTATTTTAATGATGATATTCACTCTTATAAATATCTATATATTATAAATTTATTAATATACACATTTGAAGAGGTATTTTTCCCCTTCAATTAAAACAATCTGTCGTTGAAGCCTCTTTCTCGAACCCGGACATAGTTGGATGTGGATCCTACACTCAAAAAGGATTCAGAGGGACACTGGTGTGGTGCTAGCGAAAAGGTCTCAGAAGAGATGTATCAGTAAGGGAATTCAAAGGTTAATTTAATTAATTTGGTGGCTTGTGTGTAAATGAAAAGTTAGATATCTTAACATATTCATCACCTCCCTTTTTATAGGGTCCCATGGCTTAGATAGCCGTTGTCACTATCTTCTCAGCCGTTGTAATGACTTTTCTTAATGACTATTTAGTGGGCGGTTTTGGTGGTAACCGCCTTGCTTTATTATAGCTCAATGTACCCTTAATTACCCACGTTCAGCGAGTAATGGGTCTTAATTATCCACTTGACAGTTATGGGCGTTATGGATGTTTGACAGTTTCTTATGTTTTCCTTGTGATTTTGGCCTGATCTACATGTGGTCTTATTCGACGTGCCGTTTACTCACGAGTTGTAAGTCCGTTCGACCAAACCTTTAATTTGGTCATGCCTTATCCACTCGGGATGACATTCACCCGCGAGGTGCAAGACCGTCAGACCAGACCTTCAATTTGGTTGTGTCCCACCTACTCGAGAGTGTCTATGTGGTATTCCAAATTTAAATTCGAGCTTTTGGATGTCGGATATGGCGGCTTATACCTGTTTAAGCCTTGACAAGTGTCGTCTTTTAATATGGTGCCGATTTTTTACTTCACGGTACTTAATTAGTGATAACTTTCAATAATGTTCATTTTAGACATGTCATGTATTTGAAAAATATATGTATCTATATATTATTATTTGTACTTGAAATATTTGTAAGAGCAAATGAAATCCAATCCATTGATAAGCTTAAACATGTGTGAATCAAACGAGTCTACAGAGATTCCCATATATGCCTTTCTATTGGATTAGCATGATCAAAGTAACATGTACTTTGTGTTTTTTTTAACGTCTTATGATTTATCAATGTACAAGTTCCATATGATTGGATTGAAAATGAAACTTATCAAATATATACTGTACACAAACTCTGTGGTGTATTTATTTTATTTTGTTTTTTTTTTTTTTTTTTTTTTTGGGGGGGGGGGGTGTTGGTCTATCTCTCAGGAATTTGTGCCAGTGGATTCCATGTTCCATGTTTACCATTTTTTTTTTTTTTTACTGATGTTTAAACTATGATGGTCAATGAGGCCGCAGTAACCGATGTGACCCCATTTTGGTTATCAGTGATTGGGTTGTTTTTTTTACCTTTAAATTCTGTTGGATGAGGTTTGGATAGGCATGAGTAGTTTCCAAATATTATAGTAGTTTCCGAATAAGTTTCCGAATATTATTATCTTACCTAAATCAATTTTTATCTCATTTGAGGTACAAAGTAACTGATTTTCATGTTCCACTGCTCTTTCACGAGTGTTATGACTTATGAGATGGATGAGATATGAATTATGGATAAACCATTGAACATGTTGGCAAAAAATAAAAATTCATGCTTCATTCACTTTTTACACTCGTGTCTATGATGATTTATCCTAGCTTATTCGCATAAAATAGTAATTCATGAATAACACAACTACAATATTTGATATTGATCACGATTTAAAACAGTGATTAAAAGTTTTTTCTCACGGTTTAAAACTGTAATATCTGAGAGTGTTAATTAATGTGTGTTAATTGAAAAACAATGACTATAGTTTTAGAATAAACTGTGATCATTATAGAGAAAACGATCACGTTTTTTAATATGAAATGTGATTTTTTGATATAAAAGATCACGATATTTTTTTATATCAAATTGTGATAATATATTACTTAAAATTGATCGCAGTTTAGATTAGAACCATGATATTTACATTATAAAAACAATCACCAAAACTTTCAAATTATTGACCATGACCTAATGCCCAATATTGGTTCTACCTGCTCATACATTTCAATTCTATACAATAAAATGAGTTGCTCATTAAAAAAACCTTCCATTCATTTTGAGTTGATATCCTTTTCTATGGTTAGATAAGTTTCTTTATTTTGAGTTTTCTTAGAATATAATTATAATATTTGATGAATAAATATGAACAAATAATATCCATCTCGTGATCAGGCGTATTAACAATATTTATTTAAATTATTAATGAATAACTATAATAATTCTTTCATAGTAGATAAGAATGTTTTTTTCATCTAGCATTAAGATTATTATTAATCCTTTATCCACATTCATGCAGTCCCGAGAAAAAGGGGGAGAGTTTAGACTGCTGAAATATGTACCTCCAACTGGGGGCAAATTAACCTATGTATGAATAAGGAATAATAGGCAAAAAAAGTTTTTTGTTTTATAAGAATAAACTTTGATAAGTATACGTGGAATAGTTAGTATAAGCACTCTTGATTATTCTAAGGGGGTTGGAATTACTTATTAGGACTTATATATATGTACCAATAAATGAAAATATTCTTTTATGTTGTTTACAAAAATATCTCATTTAATTGATATTCCCACACATATCTCAAAAATATGTCGTATCTATCATATTACACACATATCTCTTACACATATTTTTACATAGAGGCAGAATTGTTAATAAAAAAGTGAGAAACTTCGATCCATTTTTTATTCACTACTTATTCTCAATTTATCTAGGGTGACGAAAACAATAAAAAAATCTCACTTTTATTTGAGAATAACAAAAAAAGCAAACAAAACAAATAAATGTTCCGAAAAAATAATTATCCATCTCGTCATAGTTATCAAGGATAAATAACTCTATTTCTTTTGAGTAATATAAGTGAGTTTCTTTGGCTCATTATTTATTTGAGATTCATGTTATGATTTGATCTCATTATTTAATATGTTCTTATGTTATATTTTTTGTAATGGCATATACATGTTAAACTCAATATTTCATGAAATGTTTTTATTGTTTCTGATATATGGTCATGTTTGTTACGGCTTAAATTTATAAATTATAGATTATAAATTATATATTATAGATTTTAACTTTTTTGATAAGTAGTAGACATTTTTGTTGTAACTGTTTCAAAGCAGAAATAAGCAATAGTAGATGTTTGTTAAAATAAGTTGTAAAATAACTTTTTGTTGCGTAATTGTCAAAAATAACCCTTTAAGATGTAGATGTGAAAACTTGATTTATATTTAATAAATTAAGTTTTTATTTACTTATAAAATCAATTTTATAAATATTTAAAAGAAAATTTACATGTATAAATGAAAGTTCAAATTCACTACAATATTTTTAAAATATTATATTCCATAATTTTAATACATTGAGTCGCAAATGGAATTATGAAATAAAATTTTGAGAAAGTATTAATTGTCATATTAAAAATTGAGATAAAAAGTTATTTGCTAATTTTAAGTGTAATGGTAATATATATATATATATATATATATATATTAGTGAATTAGTGAAAAAAAAATGATGACATGAATGCCCAAAATAGAAGTTATTTAAAACATTTTATAAGCTATAATTAATCTCAAAAACATTTCTTACCTAGGTTACAGATTATAATTTTTTAAGTTTTTTTAGCTTAATTAAATTTAAATAGAAATATCAAATGCACAACTATACGTTTGTGACTCACAACTATACGTTTGTGCATTTGATATTTTTTTAAAAGTGCATTTGAGATTTTTTTTTTCTTCTAGAAAGAGCAGTCTGAAATAATGTTTATACCTGTGGTTAGGTTCTGGAGGGAATCTGCGGCAGTGTCAAAACATCAACAGTGGACCCATAGCAACGTAAGCAGAAAGAGATACATTTGGAGGGTCTGAATTATTTTTGGGATGGTGGGGCTCTACCATCTGATTAACATCTTTTTTTTTTTTTTTCAGTAACATCAATCCCCCTCCCCAGGTGTTTATTAAAATGAAATTCAATGAAATTTTTTTGTTAATAGAGGAAGTTAAATTATGATTAACATGCTTTGGAAATTAAAACTTTCACCCATGTATAAACTTAAGCTTAGTCTAAACCAAAGTTAAATATAAGATTACAAGTATGCCAAAACACTCTTTATATATATATATATATATATATATGAGGGGCCTCGCTGACCTTACAGTCAAGCTGGGAAGATTACCTGCACCTGTTTCTTCTGGTTCCACAGAAAATTCTTTCGAATAATTGTATCAACTTTTACGGGAAGATTATAGAAATATTCTTTCTAAGACTTTTGAAAACACTGAGAAGATTGCAGCTTATAGAAAATTCTTTTTGAGTAGTTCTTATGGGGGAAAAAAACTGATGATAATATTGAAAATATTGCTTGTATCAGAGCCAATAAATTGATGACCATGTGTGATGGCTTATGATTTGACTCACTATCTTGATACACCAGGTTTACTTGAATTAAACTCACAAATATATTTTTACTGAAAACTTGAACCTAGCTCAATGGTTTATTTGGAGCGGAGTACTTGATTTATTGTTGAAGCTGAGGATGATGGGTCAATGTGAGTGCATAGTTTGCCAAACTGGCCGGGTTGGGATTAATTAATGTATCTGATTATGAAATGCTTCAAAAAAAAATTGCATTTGTTATTAATCATCCCCCAATTCTTTATATTAGTGTGTGTGTGTGAGAGAGACAGAGAGAGAGAGAGAGGACGTTGTAATAAACAAAGTTTAAGTAGAATAACAAACACTACTGAAGGGCCCCTATATATTAATAATTTCCCCACTAGTACAGCATCACTCTTTTTAAATAATCAAGATTTGGCTTTTGCTTTCCAAGAAAAATTAAAATAAAATTTCATTTGCTTTCAAGGGCGGATGTTGGAAAAGTGTCTCCCACAGCACATCAGCTCAGCCGTGGATCGGGAGGCCACTCCATAATTAAATAACCTACCATTTTGAATAGATTTCATCAGCTTGCATTTAAATATGATCAACCACTACTATTTCTGTGTTTTTCTTTTGTCATCCACACTCCAAGGGATTTGTTAGTATCTTTCATTGGAAGACTCAAATTTCTACCTGGCCAGCATTATTGGCCACTTGAAGTGCTTAGATAATCAACAAGGAGTTTAATTATATTAAATCATACATGAGGACACGTACGTCAGCTTAACATATATACATATTAATTGGTCCATCTTGAATTGCTTTCATTGCGATGACGGAAGATGTGTTCTAACAAGTCTTACTTTTGATTTTATTTATCATCTTAAAAATATAATAAAAGGTCTGTGGTGTACAAAGATATTTCGAACAAAAACTGAGACCAAAAGTAGAACAAGTTCTAGCAATGTCCCGATCGAATGTACCAATGACTCTCCTTCAATATCCTTCAGTTTTTAAAATTCACCAGTACACTCAGCCTTGTTAGTATCTTTCATGTAGTGGGTGTAATATATGAAGGGCACTGTTACACTCAGCCTTATTTATAGTATAAAAATACAATAGTCCTATATGCATCTTTAGAAATTCCGTGAAGCATATGCATCGTTGGATAATATATATATATATCATTAATATTTTTTACATTTATTAAAATATAGTTCATTCAATTTAAAGTGTAACGATATACACTTTTTATTAAAACATATTGCTAGATGATGTTTACTATTGTTTTAAAAAATAAAAACATATATGGTTTATGTTGTGGATTGTAAAAAGGACTGAATCTAACATTTTCCTATATGAAAGCTACTAGCACCCGTTTTATCTATGACACTTTTTGGGATTTTGCATATATACACCTGTTATTTTTGAAGTTTGTCAAAATACTCAAGTTATTTTTTAAATGAGTACATCGATTCCCTGTAGTCATCTTTCATTTGATGTGGTTAAAGATCTCCGTTTTTGGACTGTTAGATGTTGAAATATCTGAAATGCCCCCTTTTAAACCGAATACCTTTCTTCAACCTCTCAAAGTTCTCTTTTTTTCAACCTCTCCATCTCTTTCAAACCTCTTTTTCTCACTTTCACCTGTCCTCCCTTCTCCCTCTTCATATCCAACCAGGCCAACATTGTTGTCCATTCACAATGAGCACTTAGTCTCGTGCATCTTCAATGGTAGTAGACCTAGTGAATCCCTCTTATTATTGTGCTCTTCCTTGAAAGATTTGGGCGATCTAGGGTTCAAATGGGGCTTTGAATAGAAGGAATTCAATGGGTGATGTTGGCTTGAAGAGGAAACACAAATTTAGTCCACATTAATTTCTAGTTTTTTTTTTTTTTTGGTGAAAGAGACTTTAGCATTTCAATGTGGGGTTTTAGATGTGGGACATGCATTTAGTAAGGGGATTTGTCTTTTTGCATGTCTGGTTAACCCATATAATCATGGTTTAGCCAGGTTAGATATGGCATGTGAGAAGGATACGGATGCACTGATTTAAAGAATAAGATGGGTATTCTTGCACAATAGTCTCTAACAGGGGTTTTTGATAAAATTGATATATAACATGGGTATATTTGCAAGAATCCCTCTCTTTTTTTCTTTTTTTTTTGGCATGATTCTCACTCCTAGGTTGACGAGGCAAGCTACAATTATAGTTTAAAATTGTAGAATGTACGACTGATCAAATGGCTTTTTTTTTCTTTTCAAATGGTGTCCCAGCTTGCTTTGTGTTAAACTAAAAAAAGGAGATACAATCATGTAATAGTTACTTGTTTGGTACAATCTATATCAGTTTGGGGTGAGTGTCTTATTTATTGTGAGATTTTTAATGTTGGAGTTGACAAACCGGGGAGGTTGGGGAGAGCAGTGACCTTGATTTGTAGACCTAGCTAGGAGAGCCTCAATTAAATTAAAATTCTTCATGGTTGACTGTGACCTAGCTATGCTTGGATTTTCCTCTGTGAGACAACAAGAATCCTCAATTGATGGTTTTGCATGAAAACTTCAGTAATGCCAAGATGTGAAGAAGCCTTTTTATTTGTCCTGGTCATTTGAAGTAGGCCTATCAATTGACCGAATACGGATCGGATAGGTTTATATCCGTATTCGAATTGGATATCTGAGAAAATATCTGTATCTGATATCCGACGGATATTTCAAAATACATATTAGTATCCGATCTGAAAATCCGGATACAGATTCGGATAATATCAGAAATATCTAAACCAGATTAAAATATAAAGAATTTATAAAATCTTAAGTCCTAACATGGTTAAATAAGTATCTATCAAAGACATAAAAACACAAATCTTAATATAGTTAATTAAACAAGTATTCAACATGGTTGAATAGGTTTGTGTTTTGCCCTAGATCATGAGCCATTGGATTTTCATCTAAGGGTTGAAACTAATTTTAACATATATAAATAAACAGTCCTGCTACATGGGCCCCATAATTTAAGCTCCATTGAGAAGCTCAATAGGTGTCAGTATTTCATTGGTTATCTGTTTGACTTTTTTAAAAAATAAAAATTGTAAAGACAATACTACCATTTCTTTATATTTAAATTTTTTATTCCCAAAAAAACATTCCCTCATTGATCCCTCAATAATGTATAACCATCTTTTGAAAAAATTTCCCTTTTACCCTCTTATGTCATCCGCCACTTCAAAAATCCATTCTGGCCTTCTCATCTCCAGAGACCGGTGTCACCATCTTTGGATTCCTCTCGTCGCCCTCTATCATATGAGAGGTGGATCGATTACCTTTCGAACCCCCCTTCGGTCTCCACCTACGACCTCTACCTCCAACTTTTTTCAAATACAGAATATATTAGAATTTGAGATACAGATATAGATGAATATATTAGTTTTTTCACAGATACAGATTTGGATATAGTTGTATATTAGTTTTTACAGATACAAATGTATCTAAAAAATTTAGATACAATCATCATATGTATCTTATGCACATTGTTCATTTTCGTATATGAGAAAAGTGATAAACATGTATATGAATCCGAATAATGTGATTCATTTATTAGATAATGATTTTCATGAATGTATGTCAAAATCTTTTATAATGATGCATATTCATTTATCTGTTGTATCTAAAAAGCATGTTTTACGCATGTATCTGAATCCAATTGAAAAATGTCGAAATGGAACATCAAATTTTATATACTATATCACCAACTAACAATGTTCAATAACAGTTGATTACAACCAATAATTTTTTTAAATTCTACAAGAGTGTAAATGGTGTATTATTATCTTTCATTTTATAATCTCGCATATGTTGGATTATAACAAATATCTATATATATATGAAATTAGTGTAGTGTATCTGAAAATTATTCGTTGTATTTAAAAACTTGTTTAACACATGTATCTGAATCCGATTGAATAATGTTAAAATTCAAATAAAATAATTTTGATTTATATGCTAATATGCCATTGCTTTGATGATTAATAAATATCATTAAATATACACGACTAAAACAAATTAAAATTTCATCGATTTACATTAATCAAATCATTAAAAAAACAAAATATACAAAGTATAATATGCATATATTATTCAGATACACATTACATGTATCTGGAATCATAATAAAAAAAATTACATTAATCAAATGTATATGAATTGAGTAATGATTGTGAAATATTAAACATGCTCAGAGATTCAATATGCATAATTATACATATATACAACATCATAAACGACTTTACATATCGTAAACAGACACAATGCGCTTGTACTATTCAGATACACTTAATATGTATCTAGATTCAAAAATAAAAACTTAGTCCGTACGAATGTAAATGAAACTTAAAACATTATTAAAAAATAAAAAATATTATACATTCTCAACTCAGATCAAAATGTATTATTTAGGTCGAATTGGCCTAACCTGAAACGATCGCTATTGATTGCACCACATACAGTTCGCTCGATAAAAATAAATGAAATTTCTCACAAAAAATGCATGGATACAAAACATGGCTCAACTTTGATTATTATTTTTTCTCTGAATAAGAAAAAATAATAATCAAAGTTCACGTCGAAGCGATATGATGCATGAGGGCCATTTAATCAAATGAACCCTTCAAAAATTTCGTGAACTTACAACAAAAAAAAACAAAAAAATAATATTTTCATAAACTTACCTAGTCTCTATTTACGTGATAGACAGACAGCCCAAGTTTTAAACCATATTTATCAAATTAATTATGAATTTAAAATACACTGAAAAAGAAAATCGGGAATTAAAACTAACATTAGATGTGAAAATCGTAACTAACTCCTTAATTATGGGGATCAGTTATTGAAAAAGAAAGAAAGGATACAATCGGTATTAAGCCCATGCCATCTCATGCGGCTTCCGATGGGGCCTAAAAATCATTATTGATAAATAAAATAACAGTTCACATACGGATATTGTTCGGATCGAATATAGGCTTTATCCGATCTGATCCGAAAATTTTTGGATACGGATAATTTGGTTTAAATACGAATACGGATTTTCGGATATCGAATATTTTTTGCATTTTCAAGTACGTATTCAGATCGAATACGGATATTTTTTTGGGATAATTGATAGGCTTAATTAGAAGGATGATGTTACGTTCAGCCTCAATTTTAGATTACATGTGTTTTGATTTTTTTTTTAAATAATATACCTCATCTAATGAGGTACATGCTTTTATAAAAAAATGAAGCATATACTCTAATGAATTGCATGGATACATTTATAGAAAATGTAAAAAATTCTTTTGAAATATATGCCTTGTTAACGTGAGTATATGCATCGTTAATTTTCTATCGATGCATATAAAACTAAAATTGTGACTGAAAACGAATCTGGGTGTAATAAAGAGATCCCTCGCATTTCTCAACTAAGGAAGCAGAAGACACTGTGATGGTCAAGTCTATATATATCTAATAATAGTGGCCAAGTTGCATTTTATAGGGTTTTGAATGAGCTGTCCAAAGCGTTATCAATGTGGAAAGGACATGATACTTGTCGCCGTGCAATTATTTTAGTGCTTGATTGTCGTAACTATCACATGCTTCTGTCTAGGTGTACGCATGTTATTACCTCATAAAAAGCAATCTTCAGGTGGAGATTACCAAAGGCGACAACAGCAAGTTGACATGATAAGATATATATTTAAAACAGAGTGTAAAAAAATTTATACGTAGTGTCTAGATTACATCTGAATATGATGGATGGCCAAATGGGTTTATTATATGTGATTCTTGGTCCCTTAGATTTATCAAATGATTATCCAAAATAACCGTGGTCATGTAATGCCTAGCACAGTTCATTTTATCGAAACTTTTGTGAAGATTACTGTTGGGTCTGTGGGCCTTAAATGGGTCCAGCCCAATTTAGAGCCTGAAAAGCCCTCATGGGACATGCATTTTAGCAGGTCAAGATGATATCCAGGCCCATGGGTCCATGAGGACTATTAAGTGCCATGCATTGGCACATGATATTCATGTGAGCAGTGAATATAAAAGAGTGCCTTTAGGGCTTCTCTTTTGTGTGCGACTCACCGCCAGAATAGAAAAAGAAAAGAGTTTTTTTTTGTATGAGAAAAAGACTGCATAAAATAAAGCATTTTTAATTAAGAAACTCGTGAACTTAAAGTTCAAAGGTGGTAGTGTTGCAGAGCACTTGAATGAGTTTCAGAGCTTGGTAAATCAGTTGATTAATATGAAGATGACTTTGGATGATGAGTTACAGATACTATTGCTTATGGTATCTTTGTCTAACAGTTGGGAGATATTAGTCGTCACATTGAGTAATCCTATTCCAGATGGTGCATTGTCTATGAGTACAATTACGAGCTGCTTGTTCAATGAAGAAATAAGAAGAAAATTAGCGGGTACAGATGATGCACATGTACTTGTCACAAAGAACAGGAGGAGGAGCAATGGTCGAGAACAAAAAGGTCATGGCATGTACAAAAGCAAGTCAAGGTCTGAAAAAAATGCTTGCTACCATTGCGGTAAGCCTGTCATTTCAAGAGGAATTGCTGAATGTAGAAAAGAGAACAGAATGATAAAAATTATCAGAAGAAGCAAGATGATGACAAGAACATGACGGCGATTGCATATAAGGATGAGTTTGTGGCTCTCTCTTTTAGAGAGAAAAAATGTCCGCATGTTGCAAATTAGAAAACTGAATAGATAGTTGATACGGGAGTGTTCTACGCACTGAATTAGTGACATGTGTATTGCAGGAATTGGTGATATGTGTATACGCACTGATGTAGGATATACATTGACTTTGAAGGATGTTTGTCATGTTTTTTATTTGTGTCTCAATATCCTTTCTGGAATGGTTTGGATCGCCAAGGATTTGAGAATCACTTCGTTAATGGAAAAAGGAAGCTCACCAAGGGTTTGCTAGCTGTTGCTAGAGGAAAGGAATGTTGTACCTCGTACAAGACAAAGATAAAAGTGTGCAAGGATGGAATGAATGCAGGTGAAGATGAATCACTTCTGGATTTATGGCATAGGCGGCTTGGTTACATGAGCGAGAAGGAGCTATAAGTTATGGTAAAGAAGTCTCTTATTCCCTTTACCAATGGTACTTCTCTTTGCTCTTGTAATTACTGTTTGATTGAAAAGCATCATAGAATTTCTTTGATAGAGAATTGAAAAGGAAGTCTAATATTTTTTACTTAATTCACTCTGTCGTTTATGGTCCATTAGAGGTTGAATTGCTTCCTGGCAATAGATATTTTGCTACATTTATTGATAACACATCTAGGAAAGTGTGAGTTTATTTGTTACGAACAAGGATCAAGTGTTCTAGTACTTTCATCACTTTTATGCTACAGTAGAACGGGAGACAAGAAAACGATTGAAGATGCTACGGACCGTTAATGGAGGAGAGTATAGTTCATGGAGGTTCAGTGATTATTGCTCGCATCATAGTATTCGATGCAAAAGGACTGAGCCTGATACTCTACAACACAATGATGTCGCAAAACGGATGAATCTCACTATTGTTGAGAAAGTCATATGTATATTGAAGACAGCTAGATTGCTTGAAACTTTCTGATGTGAAGCTGTTTTGACTGGTTACTGCTTGATAAACAAGTCACCATCAGCTCCTTTGGATATGAAGATTCCAGAGAAGGTTTGGTCCAGGAATAAGGTTTTGTATTCGCATCTGAAAGTCTTTGGATGTAAAGCTTGGGCACTTGTACCGAAAGAGGAGAGATAAAAGCTTGATGAAGCAGTCTCATATAGTTTCTTTGGTTATGGAAATGAAGAGTTCGACTATAGGCTATGGGATCCAGCAACAAAGATAATTGTTCGGTACAGGTATGTGGTCTTCTACGAAATACAGACTATTGAAGATTTCGATGAGTTTCTGAATTCAGTTGGTGGTGTTGCAAATTTGACACCGATTCTTTCTCTGATACAACTAGCTATAGATGGGCAGAAGATGAGAAATGAAAACATTGATAAGGTGTCAAAGATACCTGACGTTGATAAAGATAAAGAACATGAAGCTCTTGAGCAAAGGGAGTAGTGTCATCAGTCAGAGACAGAGATTCTGATGAAGAAGTTATTGAGAGGTCAGAGACTACAATGATTCTAATGAAGAGGCCATCGAGAGAGTTAGAGACTATAGTGATTTTAATGAAGAGGTCATCATGAGAGTCAAAGACTACAGAGATCCCGATGAGGATATCATTGAGAGAGCATAGACCATCATTCAGATACCCTACCTTTGAGTATATCTTTTTTACTGAAGAGGGGGAGGAAAAAAGTTTTTGAGAGATACAATCTTATGGAGAACAAGATATGTTTGAGTTTTGCGGGAAGCTGCACAGCATGGGCTCCTAGTAAGCAGTCGAGGACAAGGTTTTTTTTCTCATTGGGCTGGAGGGGGAGATTGTTAGGTATATGGGCCTTAAATAGGTCCAGCCCAATTTAGAGCTTGAAGAGCCCACATGAGGACATGCAATATAAAGCATGTCAAGATGATGAAAAAAGATACACCTAGCCCCCAATGTAGCCCTAATTGTAGTCCATTATGTTTTCTTTTTTTAAAAAAAAATCATGCGCTCGCCATTTGAAGTGCATGCTGTTATATGAAATGAAATATATACTGAGATACATTAGTTTATTTTTTTTCATAGTGAAAAAATGGAAAAAAATTGGATCATATATTATGATAAAACCCCATAAACTATGATAGTGTAGTATATATTACATTATTATAGTGTATGGAACTATAAAATGAGCTGCAAAATGGACTACGTGTATCAGCGCTCATGAGGACTATTGAGTGCTATGCATTGGCACATGATATTCGCGTGAACAGTGAATATAAAATAATGCCTTTACGGCTTCTTTCTTGTGTGCGACTGACGGTCAGAATAGAAAAAGAGTTTTCGGCGTGTGTTTGGCAGCGGCAACAGTGGAGAGAAAAAGAGAGAGAAGAGAGGAGGGAAAAAGAGGAGTAGTTCCCTTCAGGTTCCTCATGGATTTTAATGTACATTGAGGTTGGATTCTCCATACTGCTTGAAAAATTATTTAAGTTTTCATTGATGTAATCCTGTATCTCTCTTTTATCTTGTATTTCTCAAGTTTTTAACAAACCTTGAGAGGTCATTATTATCGTTATTATTTGGCATAGTGGATTGTTACCGGAATATCCCGTGGATATAGGCTTAAATCGAATCACGTTAAATTGGGTGTTTCTTTGTGGTTTGTATGCTTTTATATTTTTCTATTTGCGTCAGTGATTAATTCGAGCTTTGTATATATTTTTCCACAATTAATATTACTTATTTCACACAAATAAAATTATCAAAAATCCCAACAATTACAAAATCTTAAACGAAGTGAAACCACATGCAAGATTTTTTTTATAAGAACATTTTTATACTTAAATCATCTCGTCACTTGTTCAAAATACCCACTTAAGTTTGAATTTTTTTTATTCATGTGACATGCATATCTCATCAAGTATATATTTTTATGAAGATGTTACACTCAGTCACATTTACCAACCAAAACTCAGACCTCACATGTTTTCATTTTTTTTTAAATAGTAAATATCATCTAATGAGGTATATGTTTTGATAAAAAGTGTATATCGCTTCATTTCGAGTTGAATGAACCAATTTTTAGTAAGTCTAAGAAAACATTTAATGTGGTATATACAACATCTAACGAGATATATACTTTAATGGATTTCTAATGTGGTATATAGGGTTGTGTTTTGAATTGAAAAAAAAATTGAGTGTAACCGCACTCACATTTTTATAAAAAATAAATAAAGAACATAATCAAGTGAATTAGAATATATGATGCACTAAGTGACGTGACATCTATGGAAATGACAACAAATGTGTCAAATGTGTCTGAGGATAACGACGCCCTTTTGATAAAAATTTACAGCAATCCAAACATTACAAAGAACATACATAGATGTAGTATATTAGAACACCAAATTTTTTGATGTAATTGGGAAATGGGAAGGCCATATTAAACAAGTATCATTATGAGCGAGATCTTATATTTGAGTCTTTTTTGTTATCTCAAATATAATCTCATATACTTCGTTTGTCACCTTCACTCACTATAACGAGGTATATATCACGTTGAATTTTTTAATATAAATAATATCATTTTCATTGAAGTATATACTTTACATTTATAAGAATACATACCTATATGATTTATAAATTAAAAACATTGATGGACTGCGCTTTGAACTATAAAATTGACAGAGTGCAATATTTTCGAGTAATTATATACATATTACTTTTGTTATGAAGATTGGGCAGGATGGGGCCTGGTATTTTTTAAGCCCATTTCCAAGTGGATGATGTGTGTTCTGTGGGTATGTCACAGAAGAGTAACAAAAGCCCGAGAGACAATGGAATTGTGAAGGGAGAAAGCAAGAAGCTTTAGTGCCCGTTTTGATTCATGTAACTTTCTACAATTCCATCAAATCATTTTAAATATTTTAATTAACAAGTGGATCAAAATTTTGAGAACGGAAAATGTTTGGTGCAACTATTGCAGTCACTTTTATTGTTTCGTATGTTTTGATTTTTTTTAAAAATAATACAAACTTATCTGATTTAATTATAAATCTTTTTAAAAAATAAAACATATATTTTAACGCACTAAATACGCACATTTTTTTTTCATTTTTGCTGATTGACTATATGCTCGTATAACTGAGTAATATAATTTCATTAAATATTTTATTTATTCTGTTAAAAAATAAGAATGATTGAGTGTGTCAATGCTCTTTGAGGGAATACACTAAATCCTATGTTAGGAGGCACTGAAATTATTTTATGGAAAAAAATGTTTATTTCTTTTAAAAAATATTTATACGGTAGTTTTTCTTTTAAGTGTTTAGTTCAAGCGGAGATGTCATTATTAGATAGAATAAATTGTAACTCTTTATAATTAATATTAACTACTTATAACTTATTGTAACTTCTTATATTCTTGTAACTCCTTATAACTCCTCTTGTAACTTCTTGTATTTATCTCTATAAATGGAGATCCTCAATATCATTAAGAGTGTGGAGAAATTTATGTTATAATATGGTATCAGAACACGATAGATCCTTACCTATGGCTTTCAAGAAGCAACTACCCCAACAATAAAAAAAAAAAAAACTCTTCTTCAATCCATGCTTATGGAGACAATTAATTCTTTTTCTTATTTTTCTTTTCTCAACATAGACATCTCTCTTCCTTAAAACCTAATAACATTTTCTTTCTTCACACAAATTCCTCTTTCTTCACACAAATTCCTCTTTTTCTCACTTTCCTTTCCTCAACAAAGAATTCTTCTCTAAATCCTTATTAGAATCATCTCCTTTTCTTCCTTCACACAAATCTCACTCTTAAAAAAAAAAAAAATCTTCTCCTATCCATAGACTCATGGAAACAAATTCAACCCAAGATCAAACCCTCTTCTTCTCACTTTTCTTCCCTCAACATAGAAATCTCTCTATAAGAACTTAACCTTATTCATCTTCTCCTCATACAAATCTCTCTAAAAAAAAAAATTAGTTTTCAAAACCAATATTGTGGTGCAACAACCGAGGAGCAAGTTTCTGGCGATCTTCTTCATGTCAAATTCATTTCAAGAAGAGATCAACAAGGAGATATTATATCAAATTTTCTCCATCACCAATTTATTAAAGACAAGTTGAGCGTTCAAGAACCCTCAACTTGAGGAGGCGTATTAGATAGAATAAATTGTAACTTCTTATAATTACTACTTATAACTTATTGTAGCTTCTTATATTCTTGTAACTCCTCTTGTAACTTCTTGTTTTCATCTCTATAAATGGAGATCATCAACACCATTAAGAGTATGGGGAGATTTATGTTGTAATAGTCATATTCACTCTAGCTATGTATAAAGAATATCTCATTTATTCAACTAAAGAATGCAACAATGATTTATTTTGGAAAGTTTTGAAGATATATAATTGTAAACTAATACCATATCTCTCATTTGTACTTATATTTCCAAATTCTAGATAAAGCTTGACAAGAACCCTAAACGGCTATACCCCATACTAATACTCCCATTCAACAAAAAAAAAAAAAAAAGAACCCTACACACCTTTTTTTTTTTTGGTAAGTAAGTGAGTTCTATTTCAATGCTAAAAGCTGTACATGTGGATCAAATTTACAAGGAATTTACAGGTCAAAAGAAACCCAAAAGTGGCTAACAAAGACCATCAAAATGAACCAGCATAGGAGAAGATTACAAGCTAATCGTTTAGGCTATCAACTTGGTGAAGAGCAGGGTCATGTAGAATGCGAGTGAATGGTGGGCCTGCTCTATCTCGAAGAAGAGCCGCTGCCAATTCAGTCCAGACCGTGTGAGGAAAAAATAAAGAGCAACCAGGGGATGTCATGCGTGCTGCCAAGAGATCAGCTGGTGAATTGGCTTCTCGATAGACATGTTGAATACTCCACTCATCCAATGAGTCAAGAAGATCCATGGTTTCAAAGAATACTCTTTTAAACCTCCATGGAATCGATCCCCGACCTTGAATCCAAACACAAACCGTTGACGAATCTGTCTCAATAATCACCTTGCGGAAATGACGTTGGATACATAAACAGATCCTCTGTTTGACACCCATGAGTTCCAAATGATTAATACTCGCCAAAGCGACTTGCGCTGCTTCACCAACAACAAAGTTTCTAGTCGAGTCTCGAACCAATGCACCATGTCCTGCTCTGTCCGAGGTAAGAGAACCATCAGAATTACATTTAACCCAGCCTGGAGGAGGTGGACACCATGAAAAAGCAATCACCCTATACTTATGTGCAGGGAAATAGATGCCAAAGTGTGTGGAGATATGTTCCGTCTCTGCAGTAGGATCACAATTGAGCCGCGAACGCATAACTCGTGATCAAACATTGTAAGTGATGTCCTTTAAGAGCATGGATTTGGGTTTGGATTTGGATTGGAAGACTCGAACACATCTTTCTCTCCAAATTATACCCACTGCAGAAGCCAATGTAGCTTTGACAATGCTCTTCACAATACCGCGAATGGGAAGCTTATCAAGCCAGAGAATCCAATCAAGAAGTGTTCTACATGAGGCTCTTGGAAGTCCTAGCTTAGACAACAGTGATTTCCAAATGTAGGAAGAGAACTCACAGTGAAAGAATAGGTGGTTGACTTCATCAGGACCTGCCAAACAGAGTTTACACACCTCATATTTGATACAGTGGATTATATATTGTCAGTTTGCCCACATAAATTATTGTTCATTTGGTGTTACTATGTGGATGGGTTTTTCTTTTTCTGGTTAACATTGTGCTCGGTGATTCTTTTTTTTTACACAAACAAAATTATTTTTGATCCCATTCTCAACAAAGACTGTCCGAACCCAATACTTACAAGGATTAATTTTTTATTTTTTGAAAGAAAAAAATAAACTAGTTTATATTTTATTTATTATAATAATATATATTTTAACCGAAATGTATACTTTTATAAAAAAAATCAATGAGAACCGCAAACATGATTGTATACCCTATATCATTTTTCAAAATGTATAGTTTGATTTAACAACCGACAGAGAGAGATGCTTATAGACAGTGTGATGGATGACCAAGAAGCTTCCGTTCCACTTTAAATTAAAGAGGGACGCCCATTTTGTTCATGATACTTGTGAAGGGGAGATTTGTGAATGTATAAATACATAGACCATGTCAGATTGTGGAAGCCACTCAATAACCCATAGGTCAAAAGTGAGTTCTTTAACTAATATAACAGGTGCTGGTTGTTCAATGGTGACAATTTTTTTTTATACAAGAGGAACCCATGGATGATTTTATAGTTAAGTTAGGAAGGTTATCTCCGTTTGTTTGTTCTGATCTTACAGAAAATTCTTTTAAATAATCATCAACAAAGAGGGTGGATAAGTAAATGTTAAGATTCGAATTTAAGACTTATCCTTAATTCAGGTAAACCCTAAAATGTTGTGATATGGTCAATGGGCATATAAAAAATGCAAATTCAAGGTTTACCAAAGAAATATTCCAAATCGTTGATGATTTTCCTCATTACACATACTTTACAAAATGCTCTATCAACATGTACGGAGAGCATAGATCATCAACACTATCAACAACAAACAACAAATCCGAATCATCGCTCACATTGTTACAACACAGTTTTCTTTTCATAATTTAGTTTTCTACAATCCGAGCGCGCCGAGGGGGGTCTTCCCCTGCCCCGCCTCAAAGTAGAAGATAAGCATAGCAACCATGGCGAGCCTCGCATGCTTGATCTCCGCAACCTTCAGTCTGTCGAGCTTCTCCGCGTCCGGCACGTAAATCCCATCCCTAACCGTGCCACCGAACCTGAGCGGGTCGAAGAAATTCCCTCCTGGATACCCCTGCTCACCCGTGGCGTTCGCGAAGTTCTCCGCCGTCCGCGACCAAGGCGTCGCCCACTCGACAGACTGTGACTCCGGGTTGAAGAAGTCCACCCACCTCTTGCTCTCCACCCACCCCATCAGGAGTAGCTGGGTCCCCAACAGCGATCCGAATGAGAATGGTGCGATGGCGCCTGGGTCCGCGCCCGCTTCGAACCACGGGATGCCGCTATATGCCTGGCCCACGAAGATGCCGACCACCGCGGCCATGGCCCACCGCCCGTGGATGAGCTCCGCCTCGCGGTACCACTTCAGGAAGGCTGGGTCCTTGCCTAGGCCTAGCGGGTCAAAGCCGTAATCCCCCGGAAGGCTTCACCAAACGGTACAATTCTTATTTATATATTTGTGCTAGGTTATGGAAAAGTAGAGACTGGGGGAAGACCGAGTGTATCAATAGCCTTACAAGGTTACATTGGTGATGTGTGTGTTAAGAGTTTGAAAGAGGAAGAGAGAGATCTTACGATCCATCGAGCCACTCGGGGTCGAGGAGGTTTCCTCCGCCTTTGACGGCAGGGATCCAAGACTTCTTGGGAGCAACGGCGGCGGCGACCACGAGCTTACGAGGCGAGATGATAGTAACTCTTCCGGCAGCGCTGGTTGTGGAGAGGAGGTTGCGGTTGGTGCCGGACAAGAATGGGTTCTGCAGACCAGCAGCGGATGTGGCCGCCATTGCCATATTTAAATGTGGCCTGGCCTGGCTTTGTGACTCTGTTTGTTGTGATGTGGGTCTGATTGTGTTTTGGAGAAGAAGAGGAGGCTGGGAGCTTAAGTGGGGGTGGGCAGATCTTACGAGGGTATCTGGAGATGGTGTGGTGGATAGATTACGGACCAATGGGATGAGTACTCCCATCCATTTCATCTATTTCTGACCATACACCTGGAACTTGGGTTTGCCCTTCTGGTTTGCTTAGGTCCCCCACCACTGGCTTGGAGATTTTGTTTGTGGCTTATGTACCCTGTGATGGATTCTTTGAGATTTGAAGCAACTAAAGTGGGCTGGTGAGGTTGGGCTAAACAGGGCTAGTGCTCTATAAGGCCCAATGGTCATATACTGCCGTTATACATCACTTCTATTCAGACCCACACATGCTCTCATATCTCCAAGGAGATGTATATGCTTTGTCTTGATTTTTCATTTTTATGTAAATAAGTTCACATAATTCATTGAAATGTGTACTTTACTTTCATTTTTGTGAAATTACATGTTTGATTACACAACTTATACACTTAAAAACTCAAAACATGTGATTACTACAAGTTGAGATGCAATCAACATTGTAACATTATCTATATGCCAGTGAATTTCTAAAGGGTTATTGCTAGACTTTGGTGCGTTTTGGTTGCGCGATTGTGGAGTTTTTACAATTGCAGAAAACTGTTTTGATTGTAATCGTACAACCAAACAGTTTTATTGTAATAGCTTCCTCCAGATAGATATTAGACAAATAATGAAGCTGCAATTTTAAAAAGCTTTGGGGGAGGGGGAGTGAGCTTCATGTACAAAAGTTTTAAAACCCAGATTCCTATAGAACAAATTACAAACGCGCAACCAAACACATTTTTCTTGTAACTCTATTTGTTAGCCTCCACTTTTCTTAACCAAGCATATAGTAATTTTTAATAGTATATAAATTTTTGTTTTTATACAGATATGCTGTAATAAAGTATCCCTAACATTTTTCTTCTTTTCCGGCTTTGATGTTCCGGGAACCCCCTACCCTTGACCGTTCCACGTGGAAAAAGGGGGACGTAGATGGAGGCAGAAGAGGAATAGGAGTAATTAATGGCGGAGGATTCAAATTGGTGGTTGCGCTTGCCCATTCCACGGGCAGTGTTCCTGATGCCTTGGTTCGGGGCACTGGAGCAGTGATTGTCGAGAATTCCTTCTCTAAAAGTCGTGTTGAGGGACTGGGCATAAGGCAGCCAACTATCCTCGCACCTTCATTAACAAGAAGGCAAGGGGAGAGCAGGAGGTTACAAAGCACATGACGGTGCAACAAAAATCAAGGGTCCCATGGCATAAGATGGATGACAATAACACCAATTTGTTTCACAGAGAGACGAAGGAGCCATATCAACTGTACAACCAAACTTAAAATTAAAGATACACTCGTGGTATGAACTGGAAGAGATCAGAGAAAAATTGGTGGAACACTTCCAATGGGACTTTCAGAGAGGGAGAGGTTGGGCAGGTATGTATGATGGCCTAGCACATATTCAACCGGAGCTCTGTCAATGGGAGTCAGACCCTTTGATGAAGCAGAGATAATTAAAGCGCGCGCCGTTTTTGGTGCCGACGAAAGTAAGGCCTAGGGATCAAACATGATATGGGCTTCAATTCACCCTTTGCCACCGAACACCACCACCACCACCTCTTTGTTTTAGTTGGGTTGATGGGAGTGGATTTCAGGGGGGAGAGGAGGTAGTCGATTTAGAATTTGACGGATTTTTGTGAACATCATTTAAATGATAGATTTTTTGTAGACTTTGCAGTCTTTTTGACTATCACAAACTTTCACAGGCCTTTGTAGTTTTTCGCATACTTTTATAAACTTTCATAGATTGACACTCACAAACTATCATAGACTTTTACAGATTTTCACATATCGACTCTCAAATATTTTCACAAACTTTTGTATACTTTCACATATGGCTTTGGATTACGTTTCATTATTTTTTTAAAAAAGTTTATAAAATTAGAGAGTGCATATGCTAAGTTGTGAATGTTTTTGAATAGATTTAATTGAATATTTTTTAACAATATTTTTATGCAATTTTCTTTAAAAAAGATGAATAAAAAATCATTAAAAGAAAATGTTATAGCTACCTCAATAACGTATGTTGATAAGTGTAATATCTATTTCATGAATGTCAATTAATAGAAGAAAAAAAATACATGCACTTAATCATGAAAATAACATTTTTTAAGTATGAATAAACTACAACGGTAATCCTATCATAGTTAAAAACAATTTTATTCTATTGTTTTATTCAGAAGAAAAAAAAAATCTTTTCTTTTCAAAATCAAGATAATTATGAATTCTTTATTTTTAAAATTTTCTTATGAGAGTAAAAAGACTTAACCCAAAATTCATCATTTACCTTGAATTATCTCCATAATAATCATGATAAAATAATCTATAGTTTAGAAAATAACGGTGGATGTTCTAACCATGTATTATATAATATACAATAATGAAAATGATTAGGTGGGATTTTCAAATTACTTTTTCTTTTATATTTATCTCTCCAAAGTCTATAAGCCCCCGTCTTTTTTGGGAATAAGCCCCTGGATAACCTCGGATAAAGGATAAAGGGTGTTTAGAAACCCCGGATAACCCCTGATAAAGTATGCCATAATAAATTGGTATAAAGTGGTATATGGATTCTAACCAACCCTTGGAATTAAAATTATCCTAGATTATTCTACTAAAAGAACATGTGAGCCCACTGTTAAATCAACTGTCATCACCTCTTATAAATCACCTGTCAAATCAACTATCATTTTTTTTTTACCTTTTATAAATCCTTATTCATATTTTATTCACATTTTACCTAAACAACAAAACATTTATTCTTACATTTACCAACGAGAATAATTCAAAACACAATCAAACACAAAATCACTTTATCTTTATTTATACGCATTTATACTTGGATAAATGTATACCCAAGAATAAATCCTATTCCTGTTCCAAACGGGGGCTAAAAGTCAATCACTTATGAAAATCTTCATAAATCATATTTAAATTTAATAACAGATGACAATATGTTTACAATGAGTAGGGGTGCAACTTAGGTGGGTTGAACCCAACCCGACCCAACCCAACTCGTAGACGGGTTCGGATTGAAGTTTTTTAGCGTCGGGTTCAACCCGACCTGAACTCGAACCCAATTCGGGTCGGATTCGGGTTGACGTCTCGGGTTGGCCGGGTTGAACCCGAGCCCGCATATTATTTTTAGAGGGGTTAAATCTCAACCCTCCATCTTTGATTTGGGAAAATCATAGCCCTTTATTCAATTAAACCTAATTCATCCAAATATCCAATACCCCTTTCACTCACTGTCGTCAAAGTTCAAACACTCAAAACCTCTCCAATCCTCACGGCCTCACCGACCGGGCGACCATCACCGACCGCCCGACCCTCCCCGACTCTCGACGGCCCTCAGCCCTCGCCGACCGCCCAACATTCACCCATCCACGCCACCCGACCCTCCCCGACTCTCGACGGCCCTCAGCCCTCGCCGATCGCCCGACGTTCACGGATCCACACCGTCCGACCCTCCCCGACTCTCGACGGCCCTCAGCCCTCGCCGACCGCCCGACGTTCACGGATCCACGCCGCCCGACCCTCCCCGACTCTCGACGGCCCTCAGCCCTCGCCGACCGCCCGACGTTCACTGATCCACGCCGCCCGACCCTCCCCGACTCTCGACGGCCCTCAGCCCTCGCCGACCGCCCGACGTTCACCGATCCACGCCGCCCGACCCTCCCCGACTCTCGACGGCCCTCAGCCCTCGCCGACCGCCCGACGTTCACGATCCACGCCGCCCGACCCTCCCCGACTCTCGACGGCCCTCACCCCTCGCCGACCGCCCGACGTTCACCGATCCACGCCGCCCGACCCTCCCCGACTCTCGACGGCCCTCAGCCCTCGCCGACCGCCCGACGTTCACCGATCCACGCCGCCCGACCCTCCCCGACTCTCGACGGCCCTCACCCCTCGCCGACCGCCCGACGTTCACCGATCCACGCCGCCCGACCCTCCCCGACTCTCGATGGCCCTCACCCCTCGCCGACCGCCCGACGTTCACCGATCCACGCCGCCCGACCCTCCCCGACTCTCGATGGCCCTCAGCCCTCGTCGACGCAAAAAGAGAGGTTCGTTCAATCGTTCACTTTGTTCAGTTGTTGAGACTTGTTTGTGTGATATAGACCGACCATGGCTTCTAATGGAAAGATACAGAGAGGAGATCCAAAGCTTAAATGCCATTCAAGATACAGAGAGGAGATCCAAAGTTTAGAAAGTTGAAAGTGACAAAGTGTTAATGAGCCCGGGTTCAACCCGAACCCGACCCGAACCCGCAGGTTGAGGTCGGGTTCGGGCTTGGGTTGCACCATTCGGGTTGAGGTCGGGTTCGGGCTCGGGTTGCACCATTCGGGTTGAGGTCGGGTTCGGGTTCGGGTTTGGGTTGGACACTGTATATCGTGGGTTGGGCTTGGACACGTTTTCAACCCGACCCGATCCGACCCGCCCGAGTTGCACCCCTAACAATGAGGAGTCTCAATCGAATAACACTTGACTTTTTTTGTATACGAATTGATGTCTCAATCAAACAACGCTTACTTTTTTATCCACGAACTAATATCCTAATTGAACAACACATGATTTACAAATTTATGAACATTGACTTTTTATCCATAAAATTTCTAATTGACTAACCCAATCTTAATGTATATGAGTGGGATTAGTGATTTCAACTGATCAAATCATAAAGTTAATTTTTTGTGTTTTTTGTTGACGCACTTATTAAATGGGGGGTTAGCGAGAATAACCGCTACTTGATGCACTTGAGCTGCGGCTAATGTGCATCAGTGCAACCACGTAGGATACATGGATAGAGTACCCGTCTCCATTCTCCGGTTATATCCGTCTTTATAGCCTGCAACTCTGCGAGGAACAGGGCCATCCATCACAGCCCTCTTGCCAAAACTCCAAAGAGTTGTGGTCTAACCAAAATAAGCCTTGTTACACACAATTTCAGTAAAATCTTATACGCCTCGATGACTGCTTGACGAGGTATTTAGCTTATTGAAAAATTTACGCATTCTTAAAAAATGAGTCCATAGAACGTATTAGAATATATGCTTTTTTATAAAATAAAAAAATTATAAAAATTCATATCTAATAAAATAAAAATTAAAACAATTGCAAATTGGTCTATTTGTATATAAACAGTGTTGTGTCTAACCGTCTATCATCTGTCCCTATGGGCACACACTAGACGTGTCTTAGGCTGTTGAGGGGACCACCTCTAAGCTAAAAAGTGACTACTAAATAGACGGAAATGTGTACAGCAACTTTTTATTTTGGTGGCAAACTGTCACACGAACATTAAGGTAGACCAATCTAAAACATTAATATTAATGCACATTTTCTCAACTTTTTTTTTCTCATAGAAAGTGATATATTCAGCTTCTATTGTAGCCTTAATTACAGGTCACACCGGTTTTCTTTTTTTCAAAAATTATACTCTCCAAATGAAGTGCATGTTGTTATATGAAATGAAATACATACTATGATAGAATTTCATACACTATGCTAGTGCATTATAAATATTATGTAATCATAGCGTATGTAACTGCAAAACAGACTGCAAAATGAACTGAGTATATCAACGCTTTTTCCCATAAATTTCAAATTCCAAGGAATCAATACCGCAATTTATTCATGATTTGAATAATAGAACACTGTGCCTCTCATGATCAACGCCATAATCTAACGATTAAACAAGGCCAGTATCACCACCATCCGTTCAACTGAAAGCCACTAACCCACAGTTTGAATTTCAAAACCAAGATAACCCATCACACAAATACAACTAAAAGAACAGAGTGACTATAATTCAAACAAACCATAAAGCTTGAGAAAGATAAATCTCCACGGTAAAACAGAGACAAAACCCATGTGGATCTAGCTCAAGAAGTGGAGAGAGGAGGTGAAGATGGAGGTGCAGATGAGAAGCACAGCAGATGCGATTTGGAGTGATGAGGCTCCGCCGGACTGCGAATTTGGAGAAAGAGCTGGGACTCCTCCCACTCCGACCTGACCTGATGTGGGTGATGGGGCTGCATTTGAATTTTCACAAACTTCAATTCTTTAGCAAAACATCACTAACATAACTAACCACCAATCCATCATTTGCTAAAAAAAAGTTTTTCTTTCTGATTTCCACCACTTCAAATCTTAACCGAGCATCACTAACTTAACCAACCCGTATGCTACATTTGCTTAAAAATTATTCTTTTTGAATTTTCATGACTTCAAATCTTAGCCAAACATCACTAATATAATCAGCCCATTATGCATCATTTGCTAAACAAAAGTTTTATTTTGAATTTTAACAACTTCAAAACTTAGCCAAGCATCACTAACAAAATCAACCCACTATGCAACATTTTTTCTCTCCATAACACTCGAAATGGGGAAAACACAAACCCTTGTTTCAACTGATCAATGTGATTTATTCTAAATCTTTAATTTTGTGAAAATACCCATCATATATGCCAAAGATAGGATCAAACGAAACATAATAAAAAACTAATTACATACCAGGAGCTCCGCCTGGGACACCTGAAACTGCAATAAGAAGTAAAAAAAAAATAAAACAGAGTCAAGGGAATGAAAAACATCAGATAAACCTGATTAAACCCACAAAGTAAAACAAATAAAAACACACAAACACAAAATTTATACAGAAATAACAGGCATCAGATCAAATAAAAAAAAACCTACTTCCACAGTCGCTGAAGGGAGGAGTGGAGACCCTACAAGCAGTGGGAAGCCCCAAAGCCTTATTGAAATCCAGAGAGATACCCAAACTGGCACTGCTTTTAAAAGCCTCACAGAGGCAGTTCACCTCCCCTGCCTTCACCAGCCCTTTAAGACCCTTACAGCAAGCCTTCTCAGGCTTGGTTGTATTGCTTCCTTTCTGAACATAACTCAAACAGTCTGCCAGACTCACCACGGCATTGTTGCAGTCCACAGCAGGCGCGGGAGCGAGGCTTGGTGGGTGGTGATGCTGGGTTGCCCCGTCAGCCATTGCTGCCAAGACCAGCATGACTAGGACCACAAAAACTGGTCTCTCCATTGTTGAAGATGGAGTGAAATCACAAGTGGGGTTTATTGGGGATGGTTTGCAGAATGGGTGAAATGATGGTATGAGACAGAGGAGGGGGGGTGGTTCTCGAGAGAGAGAAAAGTGGCTTTTGATGGTTTTTGGGGTTCTCGAAACGGCCAGGTGTGGGTCATGTGCGCTTACTGTTATGGAAAGAAATTGATGGTCTTCGTTGAAAAATACGGACGTGTTTGCCGTTTTTGCGCACACGCGTGTGACGTTTTCCGCACACGCGTCTCTCAGAATTGTCATGGACTCCTCCGGCCAATTGGCCTTTGGACTCCTATGGTGTTTTTATGTTGAGTTTGTTTTATAGTATTATATACTATATAATTTAATATATAATGTGATATTATAATATATAAATATCTATTCTAATGTATGAATTAAAGTTTTTTAAATTTTTAAATAAAAAACTTGTTATTGTATTTCAGTATATATTTAATTTTATATAACAACATACATTTCAATTACAGATTGTATGATTCTGTTAAGACTAGTTTGATAAGAGGATACGAGATAATTGTAAAGATAAATGGAGGACAGGACAATTTATCTCGTTTAATATAAAAAATAATCAAGATAAAATACGGATAATTTTTCTAATTTTGAAATAAAGACAAAATTAGTAGACTTTTGATCTCTTAAACTTAAAATAATTTATTCTCAAAAGTTTAACCCTTAGCTAAACCAGCCCTTAATGCCAAAGCATAAAAGGTGATATTAAACATTTACAATTCTTTTTCTCTCAAAAAAACATTTACAATTATTTAATAATGAATATGAAAAAATCTTTTACACATATACATGTTACGTAGATAAGTTTTAATTCAATAATTTATATAAAAAAACATTTACAATTATTTAACAATGAATATGAAAAATATCTTTTACACATATACATGTTACGTAGATAAGTTTTAATTCAATAATTTATATGATTAATCGTGTCAAAAAAATTTTAAAAAATTAATTAGGGGTCCTTCTAATCACCGTCCTATTATTTTAAAGTCCCTGGTCTATTTAAAAATATCGTTAGATCATTATTTTTAAATTCTATTATTTCTAGGTCATTGGGTTTAGCATTTGTTAGATGGAGTGTACGTTTGTTGTACTGAAATTACCCTTGCACTCTCTTTTTCTATCTTCCAAACACTATCTTCAACATTTTAAAGCCCTTGTTATTGGATTTGGTGGGAACTCCTCAATGAGTCCCTTATCTTCAATGGATAATAATTTCTCCCCCCGCCCCGATAGTTCCTCATTTTTTATTAGGTTCTACATAAAAAATGAAGTGAGATATAGATATAAAATCTATAAATAGGAATTAACAATGTACATACATAACTTAGCAGTCTACCCAGATGATGTAACAGTGTACCCAGTAAACCTAACAATGTACTAAGACGGTACAGATGAAAAACCTAACAGAGATCTGGATGGTTCGGGTATATTTGAATGTTGAAATTGTATTTAGGATGTATGAACTGACGGTACAGATGAAAACTATTAGTTTGGACCTAAAAATAATATGATTCAAAATAGAGACCTAAAGACATCTCCAAACAAACCAGAGATTTAAAAATATAGGAGGGTGAATATAAGGACTCCTAATTAATTTTTCCAAAAAATTTAAATGACCATTGTACAATTGTATTCTAACGCTTAAAATTATGTGTTTTAACATTTAGATTTCACCATCTCCCATTCTTAATTAGATATATCTCATCTATTTTATATTTGGATTCCAATTTGTATCAATCTACTCTAATTGGAAAAGGTCTAAATTCCCAAAACATGATGTTTTAAGAAAAGTTATCAATATCGAATTTTTCATTATAATTGACAGTAATGGGGTTTCTATTATTGCTCGACGCGTTCTTCAAACATACAGTGGGATGCCTATTGTAGCTGAGCGTGCCTAAAGTGAAGCCTCTAATTGCTGCAAAGGCTTTTAATGGTATTTAACGAGATGGGAAAGAATGGGCGAGGAGTTTCTTTTACTGGAAGAATTTGATGGGATTCATTGACTTTCCCTCTCAATAACTTTGAAAGCAAATACAGTCATTTTTTTTCTTTTTATTTTGTATGAAGGACCACAAAGGATGGATACATCAACATGACTCATGATCTACAAACCAAGGCCCAATAGGGGCTAAAACACCCATGACAGGGTTATTCGGTTCATATCTGTGACCTCCCAAAATGGAAGTGTGCATCTCCATCAACTCGCCAAGCGAGTGGTTACTTAATTGGTATCTATATTGTAAAGAGAAAAATCAGTATCCTATCAAAGGACGACACGTGTTACACGTTAAATGGGTGAAAACCACTATGCCAGATAACCGATAGTCTGATATGATGAAAGCAGAATTGGCGAGTAGCGATTTGGCACTCCCGAACAGGTAAAGCACAATCAGATTAGTCTTCCAATGAGGTGACTCGAATCTTGTCTAGACAGCTTTACACCTTGAGGGCGAATGTCACGTTACACCCTGAACAGAACCCTGAAACCCAACTAAACAAATACCATGAAAAGCAGCTCTGAATCGGTCAAACGTCTACTCAGTCAGTAATTGTAAGGTAGTTGATTAAGACCCGTTATTTGTTTAACATGGGTAATTAAGGGCACATTTAACAACAATAATGCAGGGCGATTTGCTTTTCAATCAAAAAACTTACCCACTACAACCATTAAAGGGAACAACAATTACAATAGCTAGAAAGTAAGTGGACCTTATAAACAGGGAAAACGTTCAACAAATTGAGGTATGGGTTTATCTGAGACAAATTGAATTCTCTTGGAGCATCTCCAATGGATAGATTAACTAACATGTTAGTGTCAACTTGTTACATAAAACGTAAAAATGTTGGTCCAATGGAGTTGTTAAAAGGAAGCTAAATGTGTGGGTCCCACCTTTTAGATGTTATCTTTCAAGCTAACTGTGGTTAGTGTTTTAGCTAGTCAAATATAGGCCCCACCTGATCGTTCTCATTAAAGAATTTAAAAAAAATACATTTAGGAGGTTGAGTAGGTGGAGAGGTGGGGCCCACTATTATTTTTGCTAGTTTATTTAATAGTCCATTGGAGCAACAAAAACCCACTAAATAGGGATGTAGTAAATGAGGGATGAGGAGGATATTTTCTCATTCAGTTAAACTATCGGTCTTCGGAGCTTCTTTTCACGAACTCGGACCCGAATAAGAATGGATCCTGCACTCACAAGGAAATCAGGGGACACCAGTGTGGTTCCAGTCAAAGGCTCTTCGAAGAGATGTATCAGTCGGGATTCAAAACAAAACTCACTTGAATTTAGGTGGCTTGAGAGTAGTAAATCAGAATTAATTCGATCCCTTAGCTTTTTGTGTTACCTCCTTTTTTATAGGATCACATCGGCTAGATTGATGTTTCCACTCCTTTGGCTATTATAACTGTCTCCTCATTGATCACTTAGTGGGCGATTTTAGTGAAAACCCCAACGTGTTAATGAGGCACGTCATGCCCATGTCGAGCGATTAGCAGGCCTTAACTTTCTGTCTGGCAGTTACAAGTGTTTATGGTCTCTTGACCGTTTCTTTAGTTTGCTCATGGCCATTTGGCTTGCTCGTCCATATGTTACGTCTTCGAGTACGTCTGCGAGGTGAAAGATCGCCTGACCAGACCTCTTGTCTGGTCGCGTCTTCCCCGCTCGTTCGCGAGGAGTAAGGTCGTCCGACCAGACTTCTAATCTGATTGTGTCTTAACTGCTCAGGGTGGCGTTCTTCCACGAGGTGTCTGACTGTCCCACTAGACCATTGATCTAATCGTGTCAGCGCATTCAGGAGTGCCATCATGGCATTATAGATTCAGATTCGGATTTGTGGGCCCCAAATATGATGGCCCATGTCCGTCTTGGCATGACGTGTGCCATGGTGTAGATTTTTACCTCCACAGATGCCCCATCTCCTGTTCTTTTGAATTGTCGAGAGAGCAGGAGATCAGAAAAAAAATCACCCCGCCTCCACCTTTTGGGAGGTCAAAGATCTGGTCACCTGTCAACTCGGGATTCTCTGATCTGTCAAGGATTTGATGGCTGATTTGCTGTGTCAGCTTTAATGGCGCGTGGCCTCCTGTTGTCTTACCTTAGAAAACCCAAATGTCAGTACCTCTTTGGATTTCGTGAAACCCATTTTTCAGGCATTGAATACACCTCAGTATCTGCAGTGAATAAGTGTTGCCGCCCTTTCGAAGTGTCACCTTGATAATATTTAAAGGCCGAGTGGGAGGTGCTTCTTATCCCATCTCGTCCTTTCCTTCAACTTTTGAAAACTCCATGGATTTTGAAAAAATCGCCATTAGTATAGCCCTTCATAGAGAGTTAGGTATTTCCTCAGACTACGCGGTAGACGAGTTGGCTGACGATGAAATCCCTACTCTCTACCTAGACACCGTCCTCCTCCATGCAAGTTATTTCAAGGACGGAGGTCTTTCTCTTCGTCTGCCCCACTTGGTGGTGGAGTTTCTCGATTTCTTTGGCCTCCACCCCATTTTGGTGGTCCCCAACGTGTATTGCATTCTGATGTACGTGGTTGCGTTGGGAAGGAGGACAAGAGTTGAACTTGGACAGACAGAGATCCACTGGATTTATCAGGTCAAGGCTTCAACCTCTAGGCGGTTTTCGTCCTTCTATATCTTCCGTCGGGCTAGGTGCCAGAACGGGTCCTCGGCATGTCCCGGGGTGATATCTTCGACTGGCAGGATCGCCGGATCCAGGTCTAGGGTCCCTGGATGCCAGACGGCTGGGACTCGGCGCTTCACCACCTGTGTCGTCCTCGGAGACCAAAGGTGGATGGCCCCAGGCCAAAGATTGAGGAGGTTAAGATGGATGACATCTCCCGGGTGATGGAGTATCCGAACCGATTATGGTGGGAGCTTCTTGGATTGGAGAAACCGAGATGTGCACCTACCGAGGTGATGTTTCCTTCCGTAGTGGTTGAGTCCGCCGGTGACCTTGGTTCGGTCCCCAATCCTTCTGCTCCAAGCAGGGGATCACGGTGGCGCTCTCTGAGGCTCCTCCCGTTGGGTTCTGGATCATGTTCCATTGCTTCACCGGTGGACCTCACCTATTCGCCACCGCCCTCCATTCGATCATCTTCCTCCTCATTGTTTTCTTTTTCTTCTTCAACGTCTTCATCCTCTTCATCCTCCACTACCCTTAGAGGTATTGTTCCTCCCATCAGTGACATGAATCTCGTGGTGCCCTCGATGATCCTAGGTGCTGGTGCAGAAGCTACTCCTACCCCGGAAGATCGTCTTCTGGATGTCAATCGCCCTCTGGCCGGCCCATCTAGGAATCTGCAAGCCTCAGCAAAAAAGGTCTTCGTTTCCCTGAACCGTCAGATGCGAGACTTTCACGAGGCTTGTGTGGGCGTCGAGGAGGAACATCTACTGGAGTTCATTAGCGGATACTGCCTAGACTATGCTAACCACTCGCATGGTTTTCGAGAGATGAGTAATGAGTACCCGCGCTGCATCGAGCTGCAAGGGAGAGGAGATACCGCAGGAATAACCAAGGAGGAAACAGAGCAGAGGGCTGATTATCCAAGACATGATTTTTTTTTATGTAATTTTTATCCAATCAATGAATAAAAAATTACTTTTTGGCTCAACCTTGCCCTCATCTTGCTTGTTTCGCGTACTTAGTCAATCTCCAAATGAGCATAGACTTTTCTTCTCGCTGAACATTCCCCCATTCATGCCGTAGCACTCAAAGACCAGGGCACCTCAGTTTTCTCCGCAACGATCCGCATTAGGCAAATAGAAAATTTTGTGAAGAGCGAGTAGAAGTGCCTTGTCACATGTTTACGAGCAGGAAGTACCTGGTCGCGTGCGCCTTTCCATGAAGCCACGTGGAAAGCTTAAGATAAATACATCATAAACTTGCCATGTCAGCTGCATGTTTGTCAAAACTGATGCCTTGTCTTTTACGCCAGCTGTCCCTCGATCTCTGTAGAAGATTTCGGTGGCAAATCTTCCATGATCTCAATTTTTGCGCCTCTACCATGATTACGGGGGGTTCTCCAGGAGGAACCTTCCCCTTAAAGTGAACGTAAGGCCACGAGCAGAAGATAGAGAAAACCAAAAAGGAACAAATTCCCTTTTTGTCTTCAAGCTTCACTTCTTCTCGTTTTCTCCATGGCTGCCAGCGCATCAATGGACATCGTTCAGAAGCTGCGAACTTCTCTATCCATTCCTGATTTCATCACCATCACGCCCACTCCTTTCAAATTCGTTGAGCGCATGAAGCGTCAAGATCCTGATTCGCTTTACATGTATCGTTCTCAGATGCTGAGAAGTTTCCTTTCTTTTCTTCGCCCTCGGCTGGTCAAGGATTTCATGTACCGGTTTAAGATTCATCCGACACAGTGCTCCCCTAACCTGTAGAGGGTTTTGATGTGTGTTGTCACCATCAACCGTTCATTGCACCTTGACCTCGAGGTAGACGACATCTACCATCTGTATGATCTGAGGAAGACAGAGCATGCCTTCTACCTCTGGGCCAAAAAAGATGCGATTCCTCTCGTGGAGAAGCTTCCCTCTTCTGACAGTCGGTGGAGAGAAAAGTTCTTCATGCAATTATCTAGTCTTTGGGAATTCCCAACTCCGGGTCCGCAGGAAGGGCCAAAGGTGCCTCGTTGTCTTCGACCGATAAAACTGGATAAGCATAAAAGTGGCTTGACTTCTACACTTTTAACTCCTTCGTTGTGACAAATGAATCTCATTTCATTTTTTTTTTTATGACTGTGAGCGAGCGACTCCAGATCCTTCAGTTGTGAAGTTTGATCAAATCGCTCGTGCCCAAGAGTTGGAAGAGAAAGATTTCCGCAAAATCCTTCGCCTCCCTACCTCAAGGGTTGTTGGTTCTTCTTCGTTGGTTGATGGTGCATCATCGGAGATTGGCACGCCTTCTGCTCCTTCTCCTGCTGTCAATGAGGAGGTGGCCAAAAAGCGTGCTGCTCTTAAGGGCAAATCTGCCTCTGTGTTGAAGAGAAAGCCAAGGAAGATGCTTCCCTCAAAGCAAAGAATAAAGGCTTTACGCACGATTTTTGCAACAGACGAAGAGGAAGGTGGAGCAGTTGCTTCGTCTGGCATACCCATGACTTTTCCTTCAGGGAGTCCAACTGACTTCCCTGCAAGTGCTGCTGCCGACCAAGGAGCGGGGTCTGCTCTGCCTTCTGTAGAACAAGGATGTCTACCAAGTCCTACCGTCAGCTCGTTGCTGGAGGCGGTAGTGGTTCCCTCTTCTCCAGAAATTGAAATGGTTGAGGCTTCTTGCCTTGCCGTCCCAACAGTTTAACCGGCTCTTGCTGAGATGTTGTCACCTGAGGTGGTACGGGCTGCACCTCCTTTGGTTACTGCACCAGGGGTTTCCTAGCCGCGGCGATGGAGTCAGCATCCCCTTCGACCGTCTGGTCGGAGCTGCCCCCAGCCGTTGTAGTGGAGACCACACCCTGCACTGTACCATCACCAAGGATGCCCCCAGTCATTCCGACTGTGGTAATCTCCTCTGTGTCTCCTCGTGTGGAAGTTCTGTCGGTTGAAGTGTTCGAAACTGCTCTTTCTGCTGCCTTGGCAGTTGGTGTCCCTTGATCGGCCTCGACAGAAGCTACTCCAATTACAGCCACTGGCGCTACAGCTCCTGCGACGGTTGCTTCGGCCCATGTTCCTTCGGGCGGTCCTTTAGCTAGGCGAGTCAACAAGGAAGTCGCCTGCGCCCAACTCAGGGGTTGTCTTCTTGAAGATGATCTAGAATGCACTTGCCAGGCTATAACTGAGGCACTCTTCACTCGGCTCGGTTGGAGCATTTACAATGTAAGTAGCTCAACCTTTTTCTTCAAATTCCTTTCTCAATGTTCTAACGATTTGTTTTTCAGAACTCTGTCCTTTTTCAAGCTCTCAGCGAGCGTGAGCTCGGTGCGCGGAAGGCCGAATGTCTCTTGAAGACTGTGCTGGAGCTTGCTTATCGCAAAGAAGCACAGTTGAAGGTCGCTGAGGAGCACAATGCGATTGCGAACCAAGCTCGCCTAGCTGCGGAACTGGCCGAATCCACTGCTTATCATGACTTGTCTGTTGGCCAAGCTCGTGCTGATGTTGTTGAGGAGCGAGTGAGAGAGCTTCTCGATCTAAAGCTTTTTCAGTCCTTCGACCAGGCCAAGCTTTCCTTGCGAGCACAAAATGCGGAGAAGCGAGTTGAAGCTTTGACGCAGGAGTCACATGATCAACAAGCTGTTATCTGCAGCTTTCGAGCTGATATCGCGGCTGCTTATGAGGACGGTCTGGCGAAGGGTCGAGATGAGGCCTTCGCGACGATGAAAGATCAGATGAAGGAGATCTCAGATTCTTTGATGACTTGTGCCGATAAGAACTAGAATCGTTGATATCGTCAAGGATATGAAGATAGATCCAACAATGTTTCTCCTCGCATCGCTACCGCTCTTTCTTCTGGTTCAGAATCTGGTCTCGATGGTGGGTCCCAGAATGACTAGACATTTTGTAAAGAACAATGTTTATTTAAACGACTTGTCTTTTTCATGTCTATTCATTCTTTTCTTGCATGATTTGAATGCATGTGATTGGAGTTCTATCTGCTAGGATAATAGGGACATGCCCTTTCAGAATTTAAGCCCATTTTTTAGTGGACTAACTCTGTTTATCCTTACTTCGCGACCTCCAAAGTTTGGTCATAGAGCCTTGGCTCTTTGAGACCTAGTGGGCATAGGGGAATCTTGTACTTCCTAACAACCTCATCCTGTTAGTGTAACCTATGCATTCCACTTTTTCATGCCTTTTACTCGAGTGCTTAATCGATGGATGGGGCATCCCCAACACGAACTCTTTCATGAAGAGTGCTCATCCAATCGACCTGAATTGGGTCTATTCGCAACCTCTTTCGTTAGAGTGCTATTTGAAATCAAGTTCACGCGCGATCTCGAACTGGCTTTCAATTATGCTTGTTAGTGGGCTGCGGATAGATTCAGACCAGACTCGGATCCGACCCGATAAAAGGCGTAAAATATCCAATCCGAAGGACCCGAGACCCGATATGGACCCGACCCAAAGGACCCGATCATTCAAACAGGATGGGTCCGGGTCGACCCCGACCCGATCCCATGGATCCGTTAGACCCGATACTATTTAAAGTCTTGAACCCAACCTAAGAATCCTAGTAATAACCCTTCCTTTTTATTTATTTTTTACCCAATCCCAAGCCCATTAAATTATTAAACCTATCCAAGCCCACTAAATCAAACTAGCACACCCATCTTTTCTCTCTGCTTTTTCTGTGGCATGCTCTTACGAGCCTTTTTTTACTATTGAAAAACTACACAAAACATCAAAAAAATCAACCCACCGTAGAATCCATCCCACCAAAAGAAAGAAAGTCTAACCTGTCCCATTATCACATCATACCCCGACCTGTCTTTTCACTCCCCCATACCATCATCAATAACAAGACAACCATATATAAAATAAAAACAACCAGACATGAAGAACATCACGAAGAACAAGAGGGAGAGGCAGAGATCACCATTAGAGGGGGGACTCCCTCCTCCGCTCCTACGTGAGATAGTACAAGAGGAAGAGCAGACCCTCGCCTCCTCCGTCCCCGTCCACAACACCATGATTTCGATTCTCTCCCTCAACGACGTCCCCGCCGCCCTCCGCCTCCTTTACTCCCTCCCCGTCCCCCTCCACCGCCACATCCTTTAATTTGCAAGAAGACGAAGTGGAGCTTACCCGGGTCAACCCGGACCTGACCCGGGTCCGCCGGGTCCGGACCCGCTCCGCAATTCGTTGGGTCTGCCGGATCCGGACCCAGGTCTGCAATTGACTGGGTCCGCCGGGTCATGTCTAGGACCCGGGTCCGGCGGACCCAAGCCCTGGTCGGGTCCGAGTCCACCCCGACCCGGCCCGGACCCGACCCGCTGACAAGCCTACTTTCAGTCACATAAAATGTACACAACGCGTTGAGTAGAAGCTAAGCGAAAAACTTTTATTTCAAAAATAGCATATTTTTTTATTCATTACATTGCGAGGTCTAATAAGTACCTCTCCATTCATTCGTTCTAAATATTAGACTCCTTTAGAACCCAACCCGACGACTATATATGGTCCCTCCCAACTGGATCCGAGTTTACCATCAGATCTCTTTCGAGATTCGGGGAATACCTCTTGTAAGACCAAGTCTCGGACTCGGAAGCTCCGCCATGAAACTCTCTTGTTGTAGCTTCGCGCGATCTGGTTCTGGTAATTTACCATTTTGATGGAAGTTGCTTCCCTTCACTCGTCCCCTAGGTCCAGGTTGGATGCGAAACTTCTTCATTAGCACGTGGTTCAAAGTTCTCGATCCGAAGTGTCAGGATCCCGAGCTCTTTAGGAATTACAGCCTCTACCCCAAAGGCCAGGGAGAATGGGATTTCTCCTATAGCTCTTCAGGCTGTCGTGCGATATGCCCATAACACAGAGAGGAGCTCGTCCACCCAGTTGCCTTTGGCCGCGTCGAGCTGCTTCTTGATCCCGTTCAGGATGATACGATTGGTGATCTCTGCCTAACAATTTCCTCGGGGGTAGCGAGGAGAGGAAAAAAGACGTTTTATTCCCAACTCCTCGCAAAATTCCTTTATGGTGGCATTGTCGAACTATGTTATGTTGTCAGAGATTATAGTATTCGACACTCCGAACCTACATACAATCTCCTTCCAAAGTAAGCTCCGTACCTCGACGTCACGAATCCTGGACAGGGCCACAGCTTCTACCCATTTGGTGAAGTAGTCAGTGGCGACCAAGAGGAATCGCTTCTGAGATGGTGCCATGGGCATTGGTCCGACTATATCGAACCCCCATTGTGCAAACGGCCAGGGACTTTGAAGAGTGAATTAGCAAGTCGAATCGCTGACATTTGTCACATCTCCTCACTAAATCAAGTGAGTCTTTTGTGAGAGTTGACCAGAAATATCCGGCTATCAATACGCGGTGAGCCAAAGACCTCAAGGCCGTATCGCTCCCACATATTCCTGAGTGCATCTCTTCAAGAACTTCTTTGGCTTCCTTGAGGGTGACACATTGCAGGAGCGGGCCGCTGAAGCTCTGCTTGTACAAAACACCTTGATCAGAAATCAAGAACCGAGCAGATCGATTCTTAGATTTTCTGGCTTCCTCCTTGTCTGGCGGGAGGACGTCGTTCTTCAGGTGTGACAGGATGGGATCCATCCAGGTCACTTCTCGGGGTCCCGAGCCTATCGCCATGATCTGCTAGAGATGAGCGATGCTTGGTTTCCCCAGAAACTCGACTTGAATTTCTCTAGATGGTTCTCCTTCGAGGGCACTAGCCAAATTCTCCAGAGCATCAGCTTGGGTATTCTACTCACGATCGATTGAGTGGATTTCCCAATTGCCGATTTGTGCAAGCAGAGTACGCGCGTAGCTCTGATAAGCATCCATGCGCTCATCTTTTGTCCGATATTCTCTAGTGCTCTGGCAGATCATGAGATGAGAATCACTGTAGATCACCAATTTGCGCATGGAGAGATCTACAACAAACTCTAAACCCGCAATCAGGGCCTCATATTCGGCTTTGTTGTTAGAAGCCTTGAACCCAAGCTTGTTCGCTTGCTCGAACAGAAATTCGTCCTGCTCCTGACCGTTTTCGATTGGATGCCCCATCAACATAGAGTGTCCAAGAAATCAGCCTGAAGTCGGAGATGGTGCAGACCTGTTGCTCCGTGGGTGTGAGATCGGTGATGATATCTGCAACGATTTGCCCTTTGAACGCATTTTTGGGATGATAGTGGATATCAAAGGCTGATAATTCCATGTAAAAAATCGAGTTATAAATTTTCAATTTGTGAGATCTGGAGAAATTGTTAGCAGACAGTGTTAAATGCAATTGTTCATTTACATGACTTACTATTTAAAACACCTGAATTAGTTCTAGAGAACAGTACAGATCCAAGATGGAAGTGGTTTAAGGTAAATATAATTTGTGTTATAGTTTACTTATATTTTATTAGAATTTTGAATATCAAATAATGTTAACAATTTGTATATTGTTTATAGAATTGTTTGGGAGCTCTAGATGGGGCTTACATTAGAATTCACGTGCCAGCGGTTGACAGACCTCGATATCGGACTAGAAAAAATGAAATTGCAACACATGTTTTGGGAGTTTGCTCCTAACACATGTAATTTATACATGTTTTACCAGGTTGGGAGGGTTCAACAGCTAATTCTCGAGTGCTTTGAGATGCTGTGATTAGAAGACATGGCTTAAGGGTTCCACGTGGTAATGTGCAAATTATACTTAATTTATTTAAAAATAATAATATTATAATTAAGTAATAAAACTTTCATTTATTTTAGGATTCTACTACCATGTTGATGCTGAATATACGAATGGTGAGGGATTTCTTGTGCCATATAGAGGGCACAAGTATCATCTAAATGATTGGAGAGGTGGACATATTTCAAATACACCAGAACAATTTTTTAACATGAAACATTCTGATGCTAGAAACATTATTGAAAGATGCTTTGGCTTGCTTAAAAGGCGTTGGGCGATTCCGAGGAGTCCTTTCTATCCAGTGAAGACGCAATGCAAAATTATTCTCGCTTGTCGTCTGATCCACAAGTTAATAAGAAGAGAGATGCCCACGGATCCAATGGATTGCATAGAGGAAGAGTTTGATGAACATGCACTGCAAGGTGATCCCATCACTACAGTTGAACCATCTAATGAATGGAGTGCATGGAGGCAAAACTTGGCAACTCAAATGTTTAATGAATGGCAGGCTAGTAGACATGGTGCATAATGAGTTTTTTTTTTTTTTTTATCATACTCAAGAAAAAACTTTAATTTGATGTTAATGTAATGTTAGATTTTCTATAATTGTTAATTACTATTGTAGTATTGTTTGTATGCTTTTGAGTGTGATTGTCCAATTTTTGTCTTAATTAAAATGTCGAACAATATATTTGCACAAGTATTTTATTTAACCTTTTAACTATTATTTTAGGATGGATAGTGGACAAATCACATAGATAGGTAGAGATGCTAATAATAAACATGTATGGACGACTCAAGAAGATATGATACTAGTGGAGAATATGATTGAACTATGTGTTGCTGAAAAAATAAAAGCAAAAAATGGGTTTAAGCCAGGTACTTTTAGAGAGATTGAGAAAATGATGCAGATAAATTACCTGGATGTGGAATTAAAGCACATCCACACATAGAATCTAGATTGAAGTATTTGAAGAATAAATACAATGCAATAAATGAGATGTTGGAACATGGTAGCGGGTTTGCATGAGATGAAGAGAAGAAAATGGTGATATGCGAAAATACAATATTTTATGATGGACGGGTAAATGTAAATAGTAGTAAATATTTTTATTTTCTCTTAATAAAATTTGTTATTTATTCATTATTATTATTATTATTTTGTATAGTCACAAAATTGCCCAAGGATTGTAGATGAAACCTTTTCCACGTTATGATGATCTTGCACTTGTGTTTAGAAAGGACCGAGCTAATGGGAGAGGAGGTTTCACACCCACAGAACTTGCGAAAGATGCAAAAAAAAATAATGATCCACACATTGAGGATGAAGGCTTGGAGAACAATGTTAATGAGGATATTTTAGTGACCCAACCGCGGCGGAATATACCAATTGGGGAAGAGGGAACACAAAGTCGTAGGAAGAGAAGGAAGAGCTCTGATTCTTTCATGACAGGATTTTCTAACTTGCACTACTACAATTTTGGACAATGATCACAGTTGTTTTGATCACGTTTTTTAAAAAATCGTGATTGTAATAATTATGATTACAGTTTTTTTTTAAAACGTTATCTTTGTAAAATATATGATCACAATTTTTAATAAACTGTGATATTTAATACTATAAAGATTACGTTTTATATAAAACTGTGATTGTTTAATTAATATTTGATCACGGTTAATGCAGAACGTGATTATTTCATAAATAAAAGATCACGTTTTAATGAAAAGCATACTCATTTTCTAAATAAAAGTTCATATTTTAAGTGAAAGCATGATCATTTCATAAATAAAATATCACAGTTTAAATTAAAACGTAATCGTTTTCAAAATAAAAAAAACTAACGGGTCCCAAATGAAATCCCATTCGACCCACTTTAACATCAGCCGACCCCACCTCCTTTACCGACCTCACCTCCTCTTCCGATCTAGCATCCATCGCCGCTTCCCCTTCGCCGACGACGACTTAGCCATCACCGCCGCTGCCGCTGCCGCTTCCCCTCCGTCGACGACGACTCAACCTCCTTCGACGCAGCCGCGGCCATTACTGCCCCTTCGACCTCCGCCGTCAACTGGCCGGGTAAGTCTCGCGCTTTCTCTGCATCTCTCCCTCTTCGTCTCTGTATCTCCCACTGCTTTGAGAACTTTAGGGGACAAATCGGATAAATTAAAAAAGCCCTAAATCTTAATGTAAATAACCTTTAAAGGGGATACTTTGTGGGGGATACTTTGAGATTTTGTGGTGGATACTTTGAGAACCTAAATAACAATGTAAATAAAGCCTAAATCTTAATCGAAATCTATGTATATATTGGCGCACACTCTCTCCGTCTCTGTGTATCTCCCTCTCCTTTATGTGTTCCTCATTCTCCCCCTCTTTAATATGTTGTTTAATTTATTGATTTCTTTTAATATTGTTTTTTTATTCTCTCCATCTCCACACACCAAGTGCTTGATCATTTATCTAAATCAGCTAGAGCACCTATGTGCATCAATTATTTAATCATTTGTCTGAGTTATTTACATGCCTTTTATATAGTTGAGTTAACCACATGCCCTTCTGTGATACATTAGACTGTTTTTAGATCCCCATATTTTATGAATTTTCAACAAATTCTTTTCCGAATAATCTGAACCAAACTGAATAAAACCCATTCCACATAATTACAGAATCCCAAATCTGTGACTATGATAGACACTCCAATCGATGTGTCTGTTAGAGTGGGGGCCTCCCAAAATTCAATGCATGGTCCTGCTAGTGTGTTTGTTTTTTTATATTGAAAATGCAGTGTCACTTTTATGCACGCTCTCATATTATACCAAAAAAAAAAAAAAAGTGATCTTGTTAGTGGTGCTAAGAGTGAATTATTTTTATTTATTTTTTTATAGATTAATTGTTTCATTTTACATTTCAATATTAAATTTAAGTCGTAGAGGTTGACTTATTCAGGTAGAATTTATTCAAAATGGATAAATCTTGGATGTTTAAGCATACAAGATCATCAGAATATTTTGAAGGAGTTGAAAATTTTTTAAATTATGCGATGGTCAATGCGGGTAATCGTAATTCCATGCGTTGTCCATGTAGACAATGTGGGAACTTACAATACCATACGCCTGTTGATATAAAAGGCCATTAATTTTTCTATGGTATTGATGACTGTTATCAAACGTGGATTTGGCATGGAGAAGCAACGCCAAGTGTGGCATCGAGAATGGGTATAAATGCAGAAGATGTAGATCATAACAAGTTTGAAAGGTCACCTTTAAATGATGTTGCTAATACAATTGAAATGGTTCAAGCTGCACACAATGATTATACAGGTGATCCAGATTTGTTTAAGACATTACTTGAAGATGTCGAAAAACCTTTATATCCAGGCTGCACAAAATTTACAAAATTATCTGCTTTGACTAAATTGTATACTGTGAAAGCGAGGAATGGGTGGACTGATAAAGCCTTTTCAGAATTGATACAATTGTTAGCTGAAATGTTACCTGATAATAATGAAATGCCCTTATCCATGTATGAGGCCAAGAGAACATTGAATGCATTGGGAATGGATTACGAGAAAATACATGCATGTCCCAATGATTGCATATTATATAGTAAAGAGTTCAAGGATTTAAGTTCATGTCTCATTTGTGAAATATCTGGATGGAAAAAAAAAAAGAATTCGAAAGAACAAAATAAAGGTGTGCCTGCAAAAGTTATGTGGTATTTTCCTCCAATTCCAAGGTTTAAAAGAATGTTTCAGTCTGCAAAAACGGCGAAGAACTTGACATGGCATGCTCATCAAACAAATTATGATGGTAAATTGCGTCATCCGGCAGATTCTCTGGCATGAAAATTGGTAGACTACAAGTGGCCAGATTTTGCAGGCGATTCCAGAAATCTTCGACTTGCTATTTCAGCAGATGGCATAAATCCACATAGATCCCTTAGTAGTAGATACAGCTGTTGGCCGGTTATAATGATTACTCATTGGGGTTTCGTCAAAGAAAAATTCACAATGGATTCAAGTCTCGGTATGACTTACCATATTTTAAATTTTATTTTTAATCATAAATTTGATTTTTTTTTCATATGTAAAATTTTAGTGCCCAAAACAAAGGGGGAACATCGAGTGTGGTTATTTTGTTATGAAGTATATGAAGGACCTCATTGACGATCAAAACATACCCATTCAACAAAGGGTAAGATCAATATTATTCTTGTACACATTGTTTTGATTGTTGTAATAAAATTTATTGACTAATAATAATATACTTAGTACAGTTTAATGGAATATTCACCTATACTGAAGATGAAATAAATGAACTGCGGCTTGACTGGATCAATGTAATTCAAGAACAAATGTAGTTGATGTATACTTACACAGTTCCAATTTTTGAGGTATTATTATCCTTTTTGGACTTTGGCAATATATTGCTCTTTACTTAATTGTTATTGAATCTCACAAGTCAATTATTTAATTTTTAGAATTTTTCTTTTATGTTATCCATGTACTTGCTGCTTTTTACATTACATTATATTGTGATATATGATGCATTTGATTTTTATAATTATGTTTGTTATTTCAGGTAATTCTAAAATTTATTTACTTTGCGGCTCGATCGGATAATCTCTTTTGTATGTAGAATTGCAAAGCAAATGTTATGGACTGAATTTTTTTTTTTTTTGTGATGGGAGAAGTACAAGTTACACTTATTGTGGTTTTCTTTAACTTGTAGTTATTTATAATACAATTATGTGTGTGAAACAATACTTGTACGAAGTTTGATTCATATCAGAGGAATGAAAGTATTTTTAATGAGCATTTCTCTTTTGTTGTGTGAATTGAATTGTAAGAGCATGTACAATCAATATATGAAATTGTATAATGGTCCAGTAAATTGTGATTTTTTGATAATTTAATATCACATATTGTTTATAAAGCGTGATCTAAAATAATGTAAAGATTATAGATTATTTGTAAAGCGTTATAAAAAATAATATAAATATCACGGTTCTTCTCAAAACTGTGATCGTTTGGATATGAAATATCACGTTTTATAAAATAAGCGTGATCGATTCCTATATAACCATCACGGTTTCTTTCAAAACTGTGATCATTTATCACTTTTGATCATGCTTCCAACCGTGATTAAAAATATGATACAAACAATCATGCCCTCGTAGATCACGGTTTACAACCGTGATCAAATGTCTTTAATCACGGTTTTAAACCGTGATAAATGTCAGAAATTGTAGTAGTGTTGGTAGAGGCTTTTAAACTTTCAGCCAATGCAATTGCAGATAGTCTTAACAAGCCAGATGAAGCCACAATTAGGATGGATAAAGTTTTTTCTAATGTATTTAACATATTGGGTAGGGATGATGGACCTCGTTGTTTGAGAGTAATTGAAATTATAATGCATGATCCCGTGAAAGTTAATTTGCTCTCAAATATGCCTGAAGAACTGAAGAAGGATTGGCTTTCATCTTTACTTCCGTCGGACTAATTAATTAATCCTTCATCTTTACTTCCGTCGGACTAATTAATCATGCGAAGGGCTTTTGAATTGAGGTCGTGAACTCTAGTGTTAATTTGCTATGTGTGTGAACTCTAGTGTTAATTTGCTTATGTGTTTGGAGTAAGAAAACTTTATAGATGTGAAGAATTAATATTTTGTTATGATTAAATGTGCATTTCTAAACTTATTTGATTATTTTTCTATAATTTTTTACCATTGTCTATTAATAATTTATTTTATTTTACCTGTGTTGCCAACATATTGGTTGTTGATATTTTACAACATTGAAGAAAAGTTTATTTTAAAAAAAATATGAATTTCAAATTTATAAGTTTGAAAAAAAAAGAATCTTTGTTAGAATTTTATTAAATAAAGGGTAATTTTAGAAGATGTTTGTGTGTGTTAAATAATGTAAAATTAAATTGAGTTAAGAAATGTTAGATTTTGTAGAAATGATATTTTTGAAAATATATATTTTTTATATTGTAATTTAAGCATTACCAAACACATGACTGGGATTGAAAATCCCAATCATATTTTCTGAATCATGTTTCATACCAAATAAGTTGACAGGATTCTTGATCCCAATCCACCTGGACTTGGAATCCCAGGATTCATAGAATCCCAATTCCATTTCTGAACCAAATAGGCCCTAATATCCATATTTTACCCGACTAGTGCATGAGCGACATTAGAAAAAAAAGAAGATAATTAAATTGAAATTTCATAGCTTCTTTTCACTTCCACATTTCATACATATAAGATAATGAATATGAGCAATTTATAATACAAATACACATGATTTTACAAGATATGATAATTTGTATCTGCACTCTAGATTGTGGAGAGGCATGAGGCTCTAGAATAGTACAACCAAAGTCACATTAGCCTAAGACTCAATCGAAAATAGAAGAAGAATGAAAAACTCCAAGATGAGGGAAATTGACAACTATATTTCACTACAAGAGACAGGCTTACATTCAAAATTGAGCTACTAGAGATAAGTTTGCACAAGTATATGTTTTAGGTGGTGTTGGGATTTTTGTGGGATGAGTTGGTTTTGTTGAGTTGATTGAAATGGTTGAGAGGGTCTCCTTTCATAGATAAAGTTGTATGGGAAATGAGTTGTGGGTAGTTAGAGTCATAACACCTAGTGTAGAGTACCAAAGTATGGGTAAATGAAGGTTTATGAAAAAAGGATAGTCAAGGAGGTTTACCAAGGCATAGGTAATAGGAGGCTTATGGAAAGTGATGGTCTATGTATAGATAAATGGGGGTTCTTGAAAAATGATGGTCAATTTGTTTTTCAAGTCATGGAAAAATAGTAGGTGACATAGGAAGTCAAGTTTGGGAAAGTGGTGAAATGAATGAGTAGGTTGGTAGCGGAGAGTATAGGAGCTAAATACTTGTGCAAGTAAGTCAAGGGTGGTTCACACAAAATACAAAATTATCTCACTATATCTCTCAATATAAAAAAACTAAGATAGATAGATAACAAAGTTCACCTTAAAATTTCACATACACATCTTAATATGGTGGGCATTATAATAAGTAAAAAATTCAACAAAAAAAATGGTCACAAGAACACCTCCAAAAATCGAGGTCAAAGATGATACTGACCAAATAAATACTATTATTTATAAATATTAATAAAAAAATTAATAATCATGTAACTGTTTGGTGACCCATACACTTACCTCTTGAACCCTTGTTTAGACCTAAGGATAAGGGTTATCCAAGATAGATAATTATATCAGAATAAATAAATATACTAATATATACAACATAAGATATTGTGCGTTTGATTTTTTTTAATTATTTTTATTGGCCGGTTAATAGGGTTGCAACTTGGGTTTGGTTGAACCCGAACCCGATGGGTTGAATCCGATTTTTATATGGGTTGGGTTGGCCAAATCGGGTTCGGGTTCGGGTTGACTCACAAATCGGGCTGGGTTCGGGTTGGCCTCACTCACAACCCGACCCAACCCGAACCCATAAATTAATAGTTAAAAAAAAGATCATGCTCGTTCATTTTGTAGCTTCTAATATGGGCCGTTCGAATTCTTAGGTAAACCTAACTAATTTTACGGTTTTGGTCGGGTTGGTTTATTTAATTTGTACATCATGTTTAAAAATCGGGTTGGGTCGGGTTGATTTATTTAATTACGAGTTGGTTTGAGTTAGTCCAATTCGGGTTGGAAATCGGGTTGGGTCAGGATAGGGTTGAGTATTTTGGAATTCGGATTGGGTTCGGGTTGGTCCAATTCAGATTGGAAATCGGGTTGGGTCGGGTTAGGGTTGAGTATTTTGGAGATCGGGTTGGGTTCAGGTTGTGGTCAACCCGAACCCAACCCGCCCGAGTTACAGCCCTACTGGTTAACCTTGGAAAAATTATGATTTATGAGTTTTTAAATTACATACTACAACAAAATAAGGTTTTGATGACAGTAAAAAACCGTCACCAAAACTCTTATGTCTATCACGAAAAATCTATAGTGACACTCGGACGTCTGTCGCGGCTGAACCAGTCATCATAGGTTTTCGTGATGGTCAAAGCATGTTGGTCACCGTACATGACATATGGTGACAGACACACCCGTCACCATAGGTCGACAATAGGTGATAGACACAAATGTATGCCATCATTAACTGACATTCAGTGACAGGCAATGCATAAGTTTTCAATGACGGTTTACACTTGACCGTCACCACAGGCAATATATGGTGACAGATAAGTCTATCACCATAACCCGATAAATAATGGATCGGTGGTCAATGTCAGTCACCTTTTGTAGACATTTAATGACAGATTATCATTATCATTATCATTATAGAGTATATAATTTCAGTCCAAATTATATGTGATAGTCAATTGCTATTAATGATAAAATATTTCGATATAATAATTTATAAATAATTATTTTACTGAAAAATATAATCATAACATATACTATCACACATTAAAAAGTAAATATATTCAAAAATTTTCATTTATAAGAGAATCTTAACAATTCATTACATTATTTCAATCAATATTTAATTACATTATCATAAGACTTTCTTCCAATGAGCAAAAATAAAATATCAACGTCCTTGAAGAATATTGTTCCTCATCACTTTCGTCCAATCTATCTCCACCTACAAAAATATTGATTATAAAAAATTGATTAATGAAATATTAATTAATTAATTAATTAAGATAAAATAAAAAAATTAATACACACTTACAAATCCTGGAGGCCATGTGATATGGTGTCCAATAGCATTCTTAATGGTTTTAAGTATTCCATGTTGCCTCATCAATTTTCCTGTAGAATCTAATGGAGATTTGACCACTACTTGACACCACCCATCGCCCAATGGTGTTCCTCTGACAATTTTGGTTGGCTATTCGCTAAGGAGCATCTCATTTGCCAATAATTTCTTCTCGATCAGTTGATAAAATCTTGATAGGAAATACTTGAAACTATTATATATGTCATAGAAAAAACCACAAAAAAATTAGTAAATACCTATTGCATGTATATATAAAAATTAGTAAAATAAATAAAAAACAACCTTATTAGTGAGTGTTTCCAACAAATCTAAAATAAAAAAGAATTGAGAGAGAAGAGGAGGACCTCGTGATAATTTTGCTGCGTGGGATTGGTGGACGTAGAGGAGATGATGGAGAAAGGCTGGTAGAGCAGATGTATAGGTAATGATGGAGAGGGGAGGTTTTTAATTTCAGATTTGGTGGTATATATACAACAATGTGAAACGGCATTGACCAGTCTTTTTTTTTTTTTTTTTTTATTGGGGAGCAATAATGGGAAATTGTCCATGGCTGAATTTTTGGATCTCTTGATTCTCATAAATTTGTAAGATTTATAATTACAATATAATTATAGGGATACTAAATATAGCTTCCAAATTTAATTGTGTAATTTGTTTTTTGTGTCATTCCATTAGTGCATGTTACCTAATAAATAAAAGGTTTAAAGACATCTAAGTCCCTACAAACATGGGAAAACCCATATAAATCCATATTAAAATTGGGACAGACGTACGAGTCCTTGAAAACTAAGAAAAACCCAATTATCATCCCTGAGTTAAATTTCCATCCAAACTTAATGGAATATTCCCAAAATATTCTGTTACATATAATTGTGTAGACATTGAAGTCCTTATAAACAGTTATAAAGACAAATTAGTCCCTGCAAAAGATAAAATTACCCATGAAAAACTTTTACATTAAATTGTGTACACATTGCAGTCCCTATAAACAATCATAAAGACAAATTAGTCATTGCAAAAGACAAAATTGCCCCTGAAAGATTTTTACATTTAATTGGATAGACATTACAGTTCTTATAAATAATTGTAAAGACAAATTGGTACATGTAAAAGACAAAAATGCCCCTGAAGAATTTTTACATTTAATTGTGTAGAAATTACAGTCTTTTAGAGGGTATTTAATTTTTAAATTGCAATGTCTGCACAATTAAATGTAAAAATACTTCAAGGGTATTTTTGTCTTTTAAAGGAACCAATTTGTCTTTACGATTGTTTATAAGGACTGTATTGTCTATTCAATTACATGTAAAAGTCTTTTAAGGGCAAATTTGTATTTTGCGGAGACTAATTTGTCTTTATGATTATTTATAGAGACTACAATGTATACACAATTTAATATAAAAGTCTTTTAGGGGCAATTTTATTTTTTATAGGGACTAATTTATCTTTATGACTATTTATAGGGACTTCAATGTCTACACAATTATATATGATGGAATATTCTAGGAATATTCCGTTAAATTTGGATGAAAATTTAATTCAGGGATGATAATTGGATTTTTCTGAGTTTTCAGGGACTCGTACGTCTGTCCCAATTTTTGTAGGGACTTATATGGGTTTTTCCATGTTTGTAGGGACTTAAATGTCTTTAACCCATAAATAAAAGGGTTAAAGACATCTAAGTCCTTACAAACATAGGAAAATTCATATAAGTCCCTATTAAAATTGAGACAGACGTACGAGTCCCTGAAAATTCAGAAAAACCCAATTATCATCCCTGAGTTAAATTTCCATCCAAGCTTAACGGAATATTCCCAGAATATTCCATCACATATAATTGTGTTGACATTGAAGTCCTTATAAACAGTCATAAAGATAAATTAATCCCTGCAAAAGACAAAATTGTTCCTAAAAGACTTTTACATTAAATTGTGTACACATTGCTGTCCCTATAAATAATCATAAAGAAAATTAATCCCTGCAAAAGACAAAATTGTCCCTGAAAGACTTTTACATTTAATTGAATAAAAATTACAGTATTTATAAATAATCGTAAAGACAAATTGGTCTCTGTAAAAGACAAAAATACCCCTGAAGGATTTTTACATTTAATTGTGTAGACATTGCAGTCTTTATAAACAATCATAAAGACAAATAATATAATTTTTTTATTTATTTTTTCGTCTTCTATCCTATCAATCACACTCCACCTAACGATCATAATTTGGATGTAAAACCAATATTTTAACCGGTAGAATGCATTCTTTACGGGCATTTTGGTCTTTTATAGGGACCATTTTATCTTTACGATTATTTATAAGGACTGTAATGTTTATCCAATTAAATGTAAAAATCTTTCAGGGGCAATTTTATCTTTTGTAGGGATTAATTTGTCTTTATGATTATTTATAGGGACTGCAATGTGTACACAATTTAATGTAAAAGTCTTTCAGGGGCAATTTTATCTTTTGCAGGGACTAATTTGTCTTTATGACTGTTTATAAGGACTTCAATGTCTATACAATTATATGTGATGAAATATTCTGAGAATATTCTGTTAAGTTTGGATGAAAATTTAACTCAGGGATGATAATTGGGTTTTTATGAGTTTTCAGGAACTCGTACGTCTGTCCCAATTTTAGTAGGGACTTATATGGGTTTTTCCATGTTTATAGGGACTTAGATGTCTTTAACCCTAAACCAATAATGTTTGTCACCTAATAAATTTTATTTGTGATTTTTTAACATGTGTATCACGATAACTGATATTTATGTGATAGAAATTTTAAGCAAATGTCATAGAAATAGAAATTTGTGCCAAACAAACATAATAATCACAAAAAACTATGTTTATTGTGATGACATGCATATTCTTGATTGTTACCATACAATAGTTTTAGGTGACAACTATTCAAAATGCATGTCACTAAAATCATGTTTTGTTGTAGTATACTATCACCTTTTTTTGTGTTTAGTTACTATTCACATTTCCTTTTATCCTCCAAATAATAGGTTTAATAATATTCGTTCTTCAAATAATAGACGTGTGAATTTTCTTTGATTTCCCGCATTGCGGTCCTATTTTATTTCGCATGCAAAAATTATCCTACACAATGTGTGTACTTATTTGTCATTAATTTTAACAGAAATTTTTAGTTAGCATAATGTTTAATACTATACCTTATTGCATAATTATTTTATATTTGACTTACAAAAATCCTACGCATGTGTGTGTACTTATTTGTCATTATTTTTTAACATATATTTTTTTTCCAAGAAAATGTAGATTTTGCTATTGTGATTTCATCACTGAATTCCCAATTCAATTATGAGGTTGATGAGAGGATGAGATCAGGATGTTGAAAAACAAAACAAGCACTACTACAATATTTGAAATTGATCACGGTTTAAAATCGTAATAAAAAACTTTTAATCACTGAAGAGAATTTTTCCTCTCCAATTAAACTATCGACCTTCGGAGTCTTTCTTCATGAACTTGGATCCTCTAGGCGATGGCTCTTCCACTCAAAAAAGGAATCGGGGGACATCGCTGTGGTGCCAGCCAAAGGGCCTCCGAAGAGATATTTTAGTAAGGGAAATCAAAGCAAATCTCGCTAATTTGGTGGCTTAAGTGTCGGAAAATTGGATACCTTAATTTTTGGATTACTTCCCTATTTATAGAGTCACTTGGCTAGATTGCCGCTGCCACTACTTTCTGGCATTTATAATGATTTTCTCATTAAACACTTAGTGGGCGATCTTTGTGAAAACCGCCATGTGCTAATGTAACACGTCGTGTAATTAATCACCCACGTTATGTAAGTAGTGGGCCTTAATTGTCTGCTAACTGTTACAGGCTGGCGTTATGGGCGTCTGACCGTTTCATCGGTCATCCTTGTGGTCTTTAGCCTGGTCGTTCAACTATTGTGTTCGTGTGTGTATCAGCAAGATGGAAGACCGCCCGACCAGACCTTTAGTCTGGTCGTGTCTTATCTAATCGTTCGAGAGGTATAAGGTCGTCCAATCAGACTTCCAATCCGATTGTGCCTTATCTACTCGGGGTGATATTAGCTTGCGAGGTCCCAGACTGTCGGAATAGACCTTTAATCTAGTTGTGTTGGACCTACTAGGGAGTGTCCTAATAATTCTTTGAATTCGGATCCATGCTTACGGATTCCAGATGTGATGGCCCATATCCGCTTTGACTTGACACGTGTTGTTATTTAATATGGTGCAGATTTTTACCTCATATGGTGCAGATTTTTACCTCTACAATCACGGTTTAAAATCATGACATCTAATAGTGTGTGAACTTTTGTTTTATATTTTTTTAAGGTGAACTGCTCAAATGCCCCTTGACCAACACCCCTATTTTTTCTGCCTTTAGAATTTTTTTACTTTTTCTTTACCTTGTAGTGTTGTCCTATTTTTTTTACCTGTGACTTTTTATAATACCTGAATTATCCCTTATATGCAAAGTTACAGAAATACAGTAATATAATGTGATACATACAAAAATTATGCACATAGTTACATATATTTAATAGTTACATACAAAAAAGATTGTTAAACGTAAAATTATTATAAATACATTTCCAGGTAGGGGAGGAACCAAGAATTAGAGCAAGGAGGGGGGGGGGGGCGCAAAAAGGCCAAGAGACTTAGAGTGAAAAATCTTGAAATCTCATATTCTCATTGCAAAAAATAGAAAATAAGGAGGTTCAAAATTTGAAAAAATGAATATGGAGAAAATAACTGATGACAAATATATATGGATATCCTTTAAGTTTATATTTTGAGGAGAGATTTAAAAACCTAACTTCAAAAACAATTGAGAGACTCAATATAGAAAATAAAAAATCAAAATAAACAAAAGAAAGTCGCTAAAAAGTCAAATCAATTATTTTTCAACTCTTGAAAACCAGATATCAACATTCCCTTCAAAATAAAAATTTTCACACTTTTTTTTAAAAAAGATCCATGCCTCCAAATCTCAAAATATTCAATGAATTCTAATATACTCAATCTATTTTATAACCTTATTTGCATCCGTTATGTCTAATGCAATATATATAATTGATTAACTCAGTATATATTTTACCATCTCCCAATACACTGTTATAAAAAACATAAATTAAATATATGCATTTATTTTATAAGAGCACGTATTTCTTTTCTATTAAAAAATCAAATGTACTTCATTTATTAATATATTTCATTATATAGATATGCAATTAAAAAAATCAAATGTACTTATGCTAATGGGGATGTTGTAAATTAATAAGATTGTTCGGATTCACGTGAGGCATGCTTAATTAGATGTATTATTGCAATTCAGAATTCATTAGATTGGTGGTTGGGACGCCCTCCCTTTCGTGGGAGGTGGTGAGATGGATCCCCCCTCTCCCCGGATGTAGGTGAGGAAAAAAATGTGGTTTGGTCTTAGAGATCAGTACTGTAGCAGCCCGCTGGGCTGGTTATTAGGGGTCTAATGGCCCAGTATTTCTTTGTTCAACTAAGTTTAGTTCTTAGGAACTGGTCTACAGTCCTTAGGATGGTTGTTAGGGGTCTAGTGGCCTAGCATCTGTATGATCTGAATGCAAAATCATTGAACCAAAAAAATAAAATAAAAATAAATCAGAATTCATTAGAATTTACGGATTGGACACGTGTGACTTGTCGATTTGTTTGGGTGGGTGGGTTGGTTGGACTGAGCTGAGATTCATTAGAAACTTTGGTGCCGAAGTTAGAAGTATATTTTTCGTCCCCACTGGGCATTTACTCCCTCCACCACCTGTATTGACCCATGGCTTGGGGGGCTTGGGCCCCCAGCATGCACCCCCCTTCCTCCCCCCCCCCCCCCTCTTGAGTCTGCCCCTATTTCCAGTGTCATTACAATAGATTCATTGATTGTAAGTTCTGTCATTATTATATGTAAGTGCATTCAACGTACACCAAATGGTAATAAATACATTCCCAAAGTGTCATTAAAATTGATATCCCTTTACAAAATCCAAAACCACAAAATGCCAATGCAAATCATTATTGAGGACAAGAAAATTATTATTCGCTTCACTAATGATTGCATCTTTGCGCTCACGTGTGTAACAAGTCATGAGACCCAGCTGATCATCCCCCCTAACTTGTATAGATATGCGTTGAAAAGACAAGTCCACACAAGCAGTGAATGATATATTTATAAAATATATACAAAATTTCTATAATTATTACGCAAGTGCATATAATGTGACTGTAAATAGAAAAAATAAGGTGGATGTATTTTAAGTATGTGATCATACTACAGGGTTTGGATCCTCTACTTGTTTTTTTGTACTTGTTTTGTGCTTTGATCAATCAGACGGTTATAAATTCATCATATAAAATGGATCCATTTATCCATTCATGATTTGATATATTTATAACCGTTTGATTTTAATTATGATGATATGACAATCACATGATAAAATTCAAATAAGATACAAACAGAAAAAACAAACAGCGGATCTAAACCCCATACGACAAGGGTAAAAAAAAAAAAAAGCAGCCTAGCTAGGGGCAGAAAAAAATAGGAATGCTAATCGAGGGCATTTGAGCATTTCAGCCTACTTTTTACCATGGTTTTTAAACGTGATCGTAGGTAAAAACAAAGTGAAGTTTCGCATTCGCTATGTCACGCCCTAGTCTCAAATGCACGTCCGGAACATCTCCTAATCTTCTCCAAGTAAATTCTAGAGCCCCCGAAAATCCCTCTTTTCTTTTCTTTTCTTTTTTTGTTTGCATCATTTTCTTACGAATCGTCTTTCTTCTATCATGGTCAGAGATCTTTTCTTTGTGGATGAATCCATAATGAATTAAGTAGTAGATGCTTCATCCATTTTCTTGCATCTTGCTTCAACGACTTCAGTGCAGGGAGATCAATCCTAAGCTTGCTTGTTCGGATGAAGTTAAATCCAGAGCTGGCATTGAGATTTGAAAATTTGGGTGAAGCTCTAAACAATCTTTTAAAATGGGGCTCTATCAAAAAGAAAAAAAAATTGTTTAAATATAACACAATAAATTGTCATTTTTCATTGATCAACTAAAAGAGTATAACAGATAGATATGCTTTCATCAGTTTCATTTCACAACTCAATTAACATATGGTTATTTAGAAATCCATCTTGTAACTATTATATCAGAAAAATTATAAGCACATACATATAATCCAATTTACACCAAGAACAAACATAATGTAAAGCTATAATACCAAAAAGAAATGATGAAGTTCAACAAAGCATTACTTAAACATTATTCTTTTCGCATTTTGAGCTGCAAAAGTTATAATGTTGTTGCATGTGGGCTTGGGAGCCCTTCCCTGGGTGGGGCCCTAGGCAGATGTCTACTGGGCCTACACCCAGGGGCGGATCTGGTTAAACCACTTGTACATTTCATTTAATAGCACTTGTACATTTCATTTAACGGTGTTGTTCGACGGGATTAGGATGTGTTGAAGTCAAACTCACGTTTTTATACGTTGTCATTGTTTCTTGCCATGTATTCGTCGAGCTTGTTGATTATTGTAGTGAAGCCGTTCAAATATGTGAGCACGTATTGGTTGATAATGCATCTACGTCCAACGTTAATACATTATTAACATATCTAGCTAGATAAGATATACTATTTTTTTTTAAATCAACATGGCTTTATTATATATCTCATTCATGTCATTTACTCATATTAATGAGATACAAATTTCATTATTCATAATTGGATTCATACAATTCATTAAAATATATAATTTATTTGAGAAAAATTCAAATAACCCTTGAAAACTGTCTAAAATCAAACCCTTTAACTTTTCATAGCGCCCATATAACCCTCTCAAAACACCTATATAAATCTAAATAACCCACTAAGTTAAATTTCCATTAACATATTAAGAATAATAATTTTATCTGTCTGAATAAATTTAAAACCGTATCCAGAAGGGTAAAATCCTCTTTTAAATAGTATTTATTTGGATTTATGTAGGTATTTTACTATAGAAGATGTACAATCTCTTTAGTGAGGGGTCTTGAATTCGAATTTTACCGCCTATTAAAAAGAAAAGATTTGATTGGGAATAAAAAAAGATACAGACACACACTTGGAGCATCTCTCTCTACTCATCTTCTACACTTTCTCTAGTTTGGGGTGAAAAGAGTAACATTTTTATTATAAGGAATCATTTATCATTCGATGGCTCTAAGGGTGAGGAGCATTGAAAGGCTCTCTATACCTCGGGAGTGAAATCTACACCACTCAAAATAGGGTGCTGTTTGTGGAGTCTGTTGGAGAATAAATTTGATAGAGATGCTCTTACCAACAATAGTTTGTCTGATGCAAATTAAAAAAAAAAACACATGAGCTCTTATTTTAAAATAGCACAGTGTCAGTTATCATAAAAAAATTATATCTTCTTAAAAATTTCAAACTTATTTTTATTACGGTGAACATCTTAAAATTAGTTATTATTTTATATAATTGCTACAAAATTATCAAATTTTGGATCAGTGAAAGACTCAAATTAATACATCTAACATTAACAAATCTATCTGATCTCACTCATATTCCGATTTACAAAGACGACAAACATAATAAAATTTTAACTAAAAAAAGAACAACCAAAAACAAAAAAGAGAAACAAATTCGACACCAACACATCAAAGTTTGAACATAAAAACCCCATCAAACCAAAAAAAAAAAAAAAAAACATAAAAAAAACTCAAGTTAATAGGCCAATTAATGTATCCTAAAAAGCGATCAACTAATGAATCACAATCACTTTCAAAAGAAGTACGCAAAGCCAGAAACCATAAGGCCAAGGAGGGCAACTGTGCTGGAGATCTTCATCACTGGAGCTCCGGATGTGGTCTGCGTTGGAGATGGCGCCGGGGGTTGTGAACTAGGAGGAGTGAGCGGAGCAACCGGAGATGGCGATGGGGATGGGGATGGAGATGGCGATGGGGGCTTGGGGGGCTCTGCCAAGAGATATAACATTGTTTTAAATGAAAAATGTCCATGAATTAACTAGCTTTGTATGGACTATTCAACATATTTAGTCTTGCGTGCTTGTGTCAATGAAAGAGAACAAGCTTCAATGTGTACTTGCATGAAAAAAAGAGAGGATAAAATCCTCAAGAGCAACCACAGTTCTGAATGTTGTAATAACTAATTAACAATCTTGCTACACTGATAAATGTAAATCTCAAAAACTACCTAAGTGTTTGAAGGATAAAATTTCAATGTAGAGGAGAAAAAAAAGCATTTATTTTCTTGGACAATCAAGTAAAATAGAATGAAAGGAATAAAAACCGGTCTAATCAATTCAATAAAAACCAATCAATTATATGACCTAGAACAGAAAATAAGTGGAACATATACGCACCATGCATAATTAACAATATATATTTGTACAAACATAACAAATAACAACAAAATAAAGACAATTCTTCATTCTTGGTGTAACCGGACTCCAATACGTGTTAAAAAAATATCTCAAATAAATGGAAACCAAAGAAGGCAAGAAAACTAGCAACAATTGAAAATCACATACCTGGAGCTGGGGCTGGGGTAGGTGCACCTGAAAGATTCAAACATTCATAAACCATCAACATCACATCCAAATAAAATCCATGACATATAGTGAGTCAGAGAGATCAAACCAATATGGGTAACATACCGCAGTGGGGTTTATGATGGACCTTAACACCGCAGGCCTTTGGGAGGCTGAGGGTCTTGGTCATGTTGATGGGGATCCCAAAAGTTGATCCTGCATTCATGGCCTCGCACAAGCAGCCCGGATGGGTCTTTACCAGCTTCGAGAATGCCGAACAACAGTCCGCATCGGGCTTCGCCACCTTGCTCCCGTTCTCTACGAACGATAGGCACGGCAACATCGTATATATCACACTGTCACAGTCATCACCGCCGCTAGATGCGGTGGAGAGAGTGGTACAAGAAGTCACCAGAACTAGTAGCAGGAGACATTGAGAGGTCTTCATTGTTGTTGGAGCAAAAAAAAAAATGAGAAGAAGAGATTAACAGACAAAGTGGAAAGGTTTGTTAGGGTTTATGTGTGTATATATGAGTGAGTGGGGGGGATGGTTTGTTAGATCATGATGGGATTTGGTTGGTTTGACCCATTCTCTTTGGATTTATTTTCTTCGTTTTTTTATTATGAAAGAAAAAATCGAATTCAAAGAGGTGGCATCGTGTGTGATATTTATTTTTCGGGGGTGGGGGTTTTGTAACGGCTTAGTGACTTGGTCCGCCCTTTTGAGTTCTAACGTTGGACTCATGGACCGACTCATCGGCCTGGGCTGCAGGAACCCTTCTTCTTCTTCTTCTTCTTCTTCTTCGTTTTTGTAATAAGTGTCCCAAGGTTTGATCGCATGATCTTTTTACATTGGATAGGAGGCGTTCCCCGACTAACACAAGCTCGATTTACAAGGACTTATGTGGAGTTCTATTATGTTGTCTCCTTGTTATAGTGTCCTCCACGAGCTTGCCTAATCGGATCCATGGCCACCCAATTACAAAATCATTTTAAAATCTCCGTGTCTAATTCTGTAGACGTGGCCAGCGTAGTAGTCAAGGTGGCCGATGCGGTTACCTCTACATTCACTTTGGCATCGTTGTGTTGATCTCAAATGTTTATTGAACATGCGGATATCCCATTGAAATAAAAATAGAGATAATTTATTCCACATGTGAGAATAATATATATCTTTATCTTTTATTTAAATTTTAACAAATATGAATATATATAAAATTTATTGAGTTTTTATATTTTAAAATTAGAACAACTTATGTCGAACTAATGCCTGTGATATATTTATGCATGACACAGAGAGAGAAAAAAAACTAAAAAAAAATTGATCATTAAAAATATAACACTTGTGTCAAACAAGGAAATTTATTTTATTACTCTCTCTCTTATCCTATTTTATTAGTAAATGTGAAAAAGAATTTATTTTCTCTTGAGACAAAAAAAATTAAAGAAAAGTGATGACAATGCACAAACACTATGGAAATTTAACATAAATTCTCTCCCATTGTAAACTTAATATAAAACAAGACAACCAACGAAAAGAAAGTAATAATTTTAATTTGGATATCACAATTTCATCATGTAGGTTACATTTATTGAAACAAATTAAATTTAAATTTTTTTATTACAACGGTAGAGATGCAAGCGGTGAGAAACTGCAACCCTGTATAATCAAATCCAATCATAATATAAGAAAAAGTGCATTAGTTAATGCCTAATGAACCGCTTGGTCTCTCCGCAACCCATGATCGACGAAGGCAGCCTACCGACCTTCTCCACTCCTTCTTCGAACACCACTCCCATCCCCATAAAGAAATGCGCCTCTGTGTGGCAATGGAACGCCCAAACCCCCGGATTGTCTGCTCTGAACCTCAATGTGGTCCACCCGTATCGATGTAGCGCCACTGTGTTCTTCATGATCGGGTCCACCAGGTTGTACTTCTTCGGGTCGTTCATCGGATCAACCTTCCCGATTCGGTACCCCAACACTCAGAAGTCGTGGCCGTGTAGTGTAGATGCCATAGGTGTGTCTCGCTGTTGTTAGCCGTCATAGTGTTTGCGTTATGTAGTATGATGTCTACCGTCGAATTGAACTTGAGCCTGTAAATTGAGTTTCCAGAAGTCGCATTCGCATTCTTTGCGACGCCAAACACATCGAAGTTCTTTGAATCATCGTAGGTCTCCGGCGCTGGTTTCTGGTTGAAGACACGGTGGAGCCTCTGTTTCAGAGCCACCAAGTATGGCGTGTCGGGGAGAGTGAAGGACGTGTTGTTCATGGCCCATTTAATCGTCGATTTTGTTCTGCGTGTTGAGCAGAGTGATCACTCTGTCGGAGGTGGGAGGAGTTACGTAACCTTGACGCACTTTGATAGCTTGGCTTTGTCTCAAGAAATACTTTGTCATTCCAGATTGGACCGCTTGGAGGAACTGTTGGAGGTGACTTTTGGGGGATGTTTGGATAGTAGTTGATGATACCCAAGCCGGTCGGTGTCCCTGGTTTACGAGTAATCACATTTAAGGCTGCCCAGTAGTTCCTTGAAGGGTCTTGATCAGCTTTAACGATGACAGAGTACGTCTCGCCAGAGTATATATTGAGATTCTTCACCACATAAGGTTCGACGTAGTTCCCGTCAGCCTCTACAATGGTCATGCAGTGCCCCTACATGCAAAAACAGAATCTCAGTTAGAGAAACGATTCAAATTCAATTGAATTTAATTTATTTGTTCCAAGGTTTTGCTTTAATTATGTCGATACAAAGACCACTAACAAATATGAAATTACCTCTAATTCAAAATTGAAGGTTGATAAAGAAGAGATGCTAGCGATCTGGAGACAGTAAGTCTTTCCGGGGAATATAGATAATACATATGGGCGCAATAGGGAGTTGTTGCGTTACACATACCGGTTCCCACCAAAGAACAATTGAAATTTCCCCTCCAATTTATCAGTAAAGGATGAAATAGAAATTTGAGAGGACCATTATTAGTAACTTCATTGTGATGAAGAACTCGGTTTATATAATTAAAGAGCAACTGAATGTAATGGGTATCTGTTGTTGGAAAAACTTTTTTCAAAATCAAATTAAACTAGCATGCAGTGGATCAAAAACATATCAAGAGACAATGAGTTTCAGAGATAGCCTGGATGGAAGCACGCTGTACGCTGTCTTAAGAACAGAATCGCCCTCTCAATCGCACATGGTACACGACGATCTGTTCCCCGGATACAACCATCGAGCCTCGCTGATCTTCTCCTCTGGTGCAGCAGGAAAAGGATATGCAAACCGATCGCTGACTTGGCCAAAAGAAAGAAAAATTTCTGGAACAAGAGAGAGAGAGCTGATATTGCATATGTGGTGCAATTCTTTAGCCTCTTTTTATAGAGGCTAAGGAAGAGAGCCGTTCCGACTTACCCTATCAACAACGAACTTGAATGTGAAAAGTGTCGCCTGGCACGATCGGGCACTATGTCATGCCTTCAGTCCCATCACTCCATGGGGTGCCAATTTGAACAGGGATAACATAGAAACCAACATTTTAATATGAAAAATATATATACAAATGAAGTGAAATATATAATTCATAAAACAAGAACTAGATATAGGAATCCTACCTGCCGAATACCATGCCAATGTATTGCTACGTTTTCGGTGAATAAGTTGTTCTTCACCTCAACCACAACCGTGTCGCCTTGTTGTGCATAGATGGTCGGCCCAGGTGTCCTGCCATTGACGGTGACCGCGAGCTTTTGAAAGCAATCGGGGGACTTCAACTTGTACTTCACCTCTCACTTGTGATGGCGCACCCTTGCTTCAACCACTAAGGGGGATGTCATCCAGATGATCAAGGATAAGATTAACAGCGTGGTTCGGCTTCTGAGGAAGTTGTGAATTGAACCCATCATCTAAGTTTTCTTCTTCCAAAGATCAAAGTTTTTCCAATTCCAATGGATGCAGAGGAGTTGTTTATGGATAGAGAAATGTAGATGAATTGTTAATGTTAGAATACATGGTTGTTTTATAAGAGTGCTTGAAACCTATTCCTCAAGAAATCCCCGGAGGGTGCAGCATTTGTCTATATTATGCCCCACGCTTTTGTGATAGTCGCGACGGAGAGTCTGATCTCATTTTGACTCATCACTCTTCATAGGTTCAGGCCATCTGAACAACTGCTGCCCTTGAATTTTGGACAGTATTTGGGAAGGTGGCACCTTGAAATAGGTCCCCCGCCCTTTGCGGACTTCAGTGGTTGAGGCTCCTATCCTCTTGTCTTTCTTGCTACGCCGATCCTTTGGCCGTGAATTGGGCTAACGTTTTGTTGTTGATGTAGTAGTGACCGCTGTTGGTAATATTGACCTGACTGTGGCCACCGTTTCTTTGAGGAGCTTGGACTCCTCCTCCACCTTGGCATACTTTTCAGCATGCCCCATGAGGTCGCAGAGGTCCGAAGGAGTTCGCTTGATAAGTGACTCCTTAAGATCATTTTCGGCTGGCAGGCCGTTGCGGAACACCATAATTGTAACATCTTTATTACAATCTTCAACCTCAAACTTTAGAAGGCGAAAGCGATCGACATATTATCGAATTGTTTCGCTCTATTGCATTTTGGATCTTCATCAGATCCCCCAGATCCTTCTTTCACCGCCGGCTGCATATGAAGTGCTCAGCAAACATGGTGCCAAGCTCCATAAACGTGCGGATTGTAGTAGGCCAAAGTAGATGGAACCAAGTCAGTGCCGCCCCTTCCAAGCTGGAAGGGAAGAGATGGCACATGAGCTTGTCGTACTGCTCGTACAACGCCATCGAGTGCCAGAACGTTAGGATGTGGTCGTAAGGATCTGATGTGCCATTGTAACGCTTGAATTTTAGCTAGACAAACTTCCACGGAAGCCGTTCTCCCAGCACTGTGGTGCAGAAAGGGGAGGTGAAGCCTCATAAAGCGTGTTCTACCATTCCATGATCCGAGACTCATCGTACCTCAGATCTTAAGGTGTAGCGAGCTAGCATGGCAATCCCCTCAATCTGTTGCTAGGGTTGGGGTTGCGGGTCGTCCCCTGGTGTCTGTGTGACACTTCACGCTGAGTAGACCTCTCATGATGAGGATGCCTGTGTGAGGTTTCATGCCAAGCAGACCGTTCTCTTCGTGGAGAACGTCTGTGCTCCTGCTCCACCGACTCTCGTCGACTGGCCCGGGGTGAACGGGAACGCCAACGGGACTGTTATCTTCTGTTTGAAAAAGAAGTGTTTCCCTCTAAATCAGGCGCAGCAGCTCGCGGTGCTAGTGGATCATGCTACACAGGAGCTCGCAACGTGGTGTTCTCTTGGACTTGTTGTTGTTGATGCATGTTAGTGAGTAACTGCTGCATCGAGCCTTCAAGGGATCTGTTGCACTGATCCCTAGAGTCGAACAAAGAAGTTCTCCTGTGTGGATTCCATTATTCGCCTGAAATCTTGGGCTTGACTAGCCAAGGTTGTAGGCGAACCATCCACAGCTCCGGCAAGAGGAAGGTTATGTTCATTTTGCCCCTCCCAAAGCCGTTTTCATTTCCAGTTGGATCAAACATTTGGATAACGACTTTTTGTTTCATGTACCCCACAGACGACGCCAAACTGAAGAGGTATTTTCCCCCTTCAATTTAAACAATCAATTGGATGTGGTTCCTGCACTCAAAAAGGATTTAGGGGGACACCGATGTGGTGCCAGGCTAAGAGCCTCCAAAGAGATGTATCAGTAAAGGAATTCAAAGACAAATCTCACTAAATTTTGGTGGCTTGTGTGTAGATGAAAAATTCGATACCAAAACTCCTCGATCCTTTTCCTTTTTGTATCGTCCGGTGGCCTAAATAGTCGTTGCCATTATCTTTCTATCCGTTGTAACGACTTTCCCAGTTTTAGCGATAACCACCCTGCTTTAATGTAGCTAGACGTGCCCTTAATCACTCACGTTTTGTGAGTAATGGTCTCAATTGTCTGCCTGACAATTACAAGCGCTATAGGTGTCTGACCGTTCTTTGGTCTTCCTTGTGGTCCTCAGTTTGGTCGTTCACTTGATGCGTTCATAAGCGTTTTTTCGCGAGGTGTAAAACTGTCCGACCAGACCTTTAATCTGGTCGTGCCTCATCTACTTGTTTACGAGGTGCAAGGTTGTCCGATAAGATCTTCAATGTAATCGTGCCTTGTCTACTTGAGGTGACATTCACCCACGAGGTGTCAGACTGTCCAATTAAACATTTAATCTAGTTGTGTCTCACCAACCCGGAAGTGTCATCGTAGTATTCCGAATTTGGACTCGGGCCTCTGGATATCGGATATGGCGGCCCATACCCATATAATTTCAAACACATGTCATTTTTCAATATGGTGCAGGTTTTTTCCTTCCCTATTTTCCCATACCCGTGTGTGTATATATAGTATTCCTGAAGTGATGTAAATCACAAAATTAACTTCTCTCCCCTATTTTCTTCTTTTTTTTGTTGAAATATAATCCACCACTCAAATCCATCTAAGATTATGACCAACAAAATAGATATTCCAAAAAAAAGAAAAAACTCATCCAAAGAAAACATGTTATATAAAAAAGAATTAAAAATATTAATCCACTAATCCTAACTAAATCTAAGAAAGGAAAGAACAACAAAACCAAATACAAAGATAAAAAAAAAAATACAATTAAAGATGAGCTAATATATTAAAATTCCATTTTCTTTATAAAAAAGTAAATCTAGTTAAACAATATGGGCTGGGCTCTATAATGACTTTTCTAATAAAACTAGGCTAGACTGGTTTTTTTGGATCTTTCTAGCAACATCTGGGCCAGGTTATAGCCCAGTTCTCGGCCCAGCCAACCCGCACAGAGTCCTCCCTCCCCTCATTTCAATTTTCATTACTCCTTGTTAGCATCATACATTCATATTAAACACATGTATATGTCATGAGGTTATATTTTATTTTTAAAAAAAAATTAAAATATGTATGAATTATAATTGAAAAAAAAATTATACATAATATTTTTCTCAATCTTGATGTATTCTCTCGTCCCTTAGTAAGAGAAGAACGCATGTTATGTTACACAGCTTACGCTTGCGAGGTGGGTCAGTGGGTGTGGAAGAGAAGCATTGACAATTACGAAAGCTTTGGATCCCACACAGCTCGGAAAGCTGGCAGCGGACACTCTTTTTAACAAGATGATGAAAGATCAACTCTCACTGGACACGACAAAACGTTTTAAAAATTAGGTAACAGCCCTCTTGGGCTTTTGTTGTCGGCTTTATGCCCTGATCAGTTTATGGCCCATGGTGGCCAAACATTATCCAACCGAGTGTTGCTACATTCAGTTTTTTTCTCAGTCCAAAACACAGACCTGTATACCTCGTTATAGATTCAGTACAAACATATACCTCGTTAGATGATATATATATCTCATTAATTTTTCTTTTACACTTACTAAAAATGGGTTCATTCAACTCAAAATAGAGCGATATGCACTTTTTATCAAAGTATATACCTCATTAGATTATGTTTACTATTTTATTTTTAAATAAAAACATGTGAGGTCTGAGTTTTGGTTGGTGAATGTGACTGAGTGTATCATTTTCCTATCCAATAAGGAATGTACTACTTGTTTCTGGTCCATGAGTCAAACACTGAGTGTAGCAGCACTATTTTCCTAGTTTAAAAGTGGAACTTTATGGCCCCTCGTGGGCCTTTCTACAAATAAAAATAAGAAAAGACAATATTAGACTCAATTTATTTAACAATCAAAACTCAGACCAAATGTGTTTTTATTTTTTAAAAAATAATAAACATTATCTAATAAAATATATGTTTTGATAAAAAGTGTATATTTTTTCATTCCGAAATGAATGAATCCATTTTTAATAAGTATAAAAAAATATTTAGTGAGGTATATATAACGTCCAACAGGTATATGTTTCACTGCATTTATAACGAGTTATATAGGACTATATTTTGGACTAAAAAAAAATGTTTAACAGCACTTAAAAGAGAGAGAGAGAGAGAGAGAGAGAGAAGCCATAGGAAACTGTTGGAAAAACTTGGGTTTTGACCATTTCTTAAATAAAATGAGTTTGAGCCCGTCTATCACCACCAACCTAAATGCTCTCCCCCCCAACCCAATAAAAATTTAAAACATCTTCTATTAGACATTCATCCCACCAATTTCAGTTGACACAAGCCCAGTCATACTGGGGTGTTTAATATGACACAAAGTGTGTCACCCAAAAATTTTCAATTGTAATATTTTGACGCGACACACCTTGGGTCAAAGTAAGTTGTACAGTTCGACATACTCTGAGTCAAACCATAGTGTCTACTATGACCCAAGGTGTGTCGTCCAACACTATTCAATTAACAATAATTTAATTTTTTTATCTATCATAAATACATAACAAATAATATCATAAATAAATAAAATTCACGTACATAATTACATAAGTTAATTCACATACATATCATGTACATTCACAAATCTAATATTCTTTTGTCGTAAATGAAAACATACTATTGGCATAACAGTTTTCCTTGTTCAACATTCACATCCAAATTCAACCAACGAACATATCCATATTATATTTTGGCTTTTAAACAATGTATTAAGTAAAAAAATGTATTAACGTGGATGTGTTAATTAATTGAATTTGGATGTATACATTTTCAACAGGGAAGACTGTTATGTTAATAGTAAGTTTCATTTGTGAAAAAAATAATGTATTGGATTTGTGAATGTGCAGGTTGGATATGTGAATGTTGAATTAACTTATATGACCATGTATACGAATGTTGTTTATTTATGATATTTTATTTGTTGTGTATTTATGATAGATAAAAAAAAATTAACTTATTGTCAATTGGATAGTATTTGGCGACACACATTGGGTCATAGTGGACATTCTAGTTTGACTCGGAGTATGTCAAATCAAATAACTTATGGTGACTCAAGATGTGTCACATTACTTTTAAAATATCGTAATTAAAAAATTATATGTGACACACCTTAAGTCATAGTAAACATCTTAGTTTGACTTGAGTATGTCAAATCGAACAACTTATGGTGACTCAAGGTGTGTCGCGCAACTTTTAAAATATTGTAGTTGAAAAAATTTGGATGACACACCTTGGGTCACATTAGACATTCCAGTATGACAAAGTTCGTGTTAAGTGAGGTTGGTGTGATGGGTGTCTAAAATAAAATGTTTTAATTTTTGATTGGGTTGGGGGGGAGAGTAATTGGTTTGGTGGGATTAGAACGGCTCAATGAGTTTGGGTTCCACTAATTATTTTTTAGTGGAAACCCATTGGATTGCGTTCCTCTCGTCAAGGAGACCATTTTTCAGTGAATGAGAAAATTTGATGTAGAACGGACGATAGATATGTTATTGGAGTGATCAGACCACCAAAAGAGATCCAAGAAGAAAACTGTGAGAATAGCAAGTGACAAGAATAATTGAGACCATCTCAGAATCCCACAAAATTTGACATGCTGAATTATTTTGTGGAGATATTTAATTTTGCTAGATTTTATCATTAAAGCCATTAAATAAGCAAATTTGTCATTTATGGTAATAATTTGCATGGTTATTTTTATTTTCACAAATATCAGAATTATTGTCATTGATTCTGATTGATTTGAGGGATCTTAGAATAAATAGATATTATATTTATTTAATATTTTCTACTTTTAGTAAGTTTGTAATTAGGTTTAATGAGGTTTCTCATTGGTCCTTATTGAGTTTATATACTTAACACAACAAAAGAACGATAGAAGATCTGATCTATGTTAAGATCTTAAACAACCTCTCTCAAAGAGAAAGAAAATTAAAATAACCATATATTATTGATAGATAAAAGTTGAATTTGCCATTAGGCTACAAGTCTTTATTATATAGACTCAATAAAGACCAATGAGAAACCACATTAAACCTAATTACAAACTTACTAAGAGTAGAAAATATTAAATAAATATAATAGCTATTTATTCTAAGATCCCACAAATCAATCAGAATAAATGGCAATGATATTTGTTGACATTGCGATCATGTGTGCTTTCCAGACAAATACATAAGTGTTTTCGCAGCCTCGATAGGTGATGTCAACGTCGTATTGCCAGGGTTTGCCTAACAATACATGGCTAGCATCCATGTCCACCATGTTGCAAAGCACTTCATCTCTATAGTATTTACCAATAGAAATTGGTACCCTACAAATTTTTGGCACCTTCGCAGACAGGCCTTTCTTGATCCAACCTATAGAGTAAAGCGGGTGATGTATCTCCGTTGGTAGCTTTAAGTGGTCCACTAGTTTTCTTGAAACAAAGTTTTTGAAGCTCCTGCTATCCACAATTAATTCGCAGACTTTCTTGTTGATCATGCAACAGGATCGGAAGATACTATGGTGCTGACTGGAGAACTCCTCCTTTGGTGAGTACAACACTCGATGTACGAGGAGGTTGACTCGCTCCCCTTCTTCTTCTGCAAACTCGACGCCATGATATAGATCATCATCGTCAGTTGTGTCGTTTCCAACGACACCGTTATCATCCTCCTCCACGAGATTCACCAACCTTCGATCTAGACAATCGTTGGAGCGATGTCTCGGCTTTCTGCATCGAAAACAGATGTTGGGCATTGGTCTCGCATACGGATTTTGAGTCCTTGAGGGGTTATGGTTCGTTGGAATTGTTGTTGGATTGGTTCCTCCTTGTTCGTCGTTTAAGCCCAGTGCCCCTTTGGATTGGTAGCAAAGACTTGGAGATGCAACATCCTTCCCCTTATGAGGAAAAGATGTAACTGGGGTACTGATACGGAAAATTGAGGAACTTCCGCCCGTTGATCCATTAATTCTGCCTTTAACGCCATATTATGGGCCTTGTCTACACTCCACACCACCTATAGACCAATCCAATCTCGAATAGATTGCCTCAACCCGTTAAGGTATTGGGCAACCTGTTGTAATTCAATCTCCGCAATATTATTTCGATCGAAAAGTCTAAAAAATTTAGCAGTGTAATCAGAAACGAATTGATTACCTTGATGGCAGTTTTGGTACAGTTGAAACAAGCACTGCTCGTAGTCCGATGGAAGGAATCGACCCATGAGGAGTTGCTTCATCCTCCTCCACGTACGAATAGGAGTCTTTCCTTGGCGTTGTCTGGTCCTTTAAAGGTTGTCCCACCAAACGGCATCGCCATTCTTCAAACGGAAGGCCACCAATTTGACAATCCTCTCCTCGGGGACCTCCATAATATTGAAGAAGCGCTCAATCTTAGAGATCCAGTCAAGAAAATCCTTGATGTACAGATTACCATTGAAGAAGGAGATATCCACCTTCAATCGATAATCACTACTACCTTGTTGCCGCTACTTCGACTGATAGTCGTTTATTCAATGAACTTCGTTATCCGATTCATCCTCGTTGTCAGGTTGAAAACGAACAGGTTGTCAGACAACATTGTGGACAATAGGTTGGCTTTGGGAAAATCCCTCGGCTCACACCTTGTCCCTTCCAAGTCGTCTGATGTCAGTGTGAAGATTTACACCAACCAACATCTCACGAATCTCTTGCAGTTGTCATTGAATGTCAAGAAATTGTTGTTGATGTTGTTGTCCATCTTGCAACTTTCGACACAGCTCCTATACCCCACGATCACCATCACAAGGTGGTTGTTCTCTACGTCGTCATGTGCCATTGAGCTAGGTGAATCCTCGCTCTGATACCACCTAACGCAATAGAAGAACGATAGAAGATCTGATCTATGTCAAGATCTTAGACAACCTCTCTTAAAGAGAAAGAAAATTAAAATAACCCAATATTATTGATAGATAAAAGTTGAATATGCCATTAGGCTACAAGTCTTTATTATATAGACTCAATAAGGACCAATGAGAAACCTCATTAAACCTAATTACAAACTTACTAAAAGTAGAAAATATTAAATAAATATAATAGTTATTTATTCTAAGATCCCACAAATCTATCAGAATCAATGGCAATAATTCTGATATTTGTAGAAAGAAAAATAACCATGAAAATTATTACCATAAATGACAAATTTTCTTATTTAATTGCTTTAATGATAAAATCTAGCAAAATTAAATATCACAAAATAATTCAACATATCAAATTTTGTGTGATTCTGAGATAGTCTCAATTATTCTTGTCACCTGCTATTCTCACAGTTTTCTTCTAGGATCTCTTTTGATGGTCTGATCACTCCAATAACATATCGATCGTCCATTCTACATCAAAATTAGATCCAAAGTTCTTCCAATAACACAATGAAAGTGGTTGGTGGTTAGAGAAGAAAAAAAAGTTTTAGTCCCATATCGGTTGTTAAAAAAAAGCATTGAAAATTTATAAGATAAGCTCTCTGTACTCTAGTGAATTTCTTTTGGTAGATACCCCAAGATAGTGCACCACTGCGTGTGGCATGCGCACATGGGACATGCGCCATGCGCTCGTGCGGCATGCACCACCGCATGCGGCATGCGCCCGTGGGAGTATTAGGCGTTTTAGAGGCGCACTTGGCACTTCGTATCGTCGCTAGGATCTTTGATGTTTGAAGAAATAAGAGAAAAGGACTACTCCAAGGGTCTCTTCAACTAAAATTCTGATGCAAATATCATAGCGACAAATTACATGGACGCACGTGATCAAATGAACCAGAAAAAGAAGAAGACATCTTGATCATTCTAGAATACCGTGACTTCAAATGACCATAACTTTCAAACCGTACATCAGACTTGCTATTATAATATGTTTACGCGTTTGTATCAACAAATCCTACAAGAGTAGTTGCTATGCTTCTAAGCCAAATTTCGGAGCGATCTGAGATCGCCTTGGAGGTCAAATCAACGTTTGAAAATATTTTTTACTATTTTTGGCAGTTTTTGAGTTTGTTAGAATTTCTTTCCTTGTTTTAGGATTTATATTTAGATTTGAAATTAAATTTTTTTTTTATTTAAATTCGAATTTGAATATTAGTTCGGATTTATTCAGGATTTATTTGTGATTTGAGATATTTAGAGAGATCTGTTAAGGATTCTTTGCTTTATAAATAGGCTTGTAATCACATAATTTATTCAAAATTGGTTAATATAAATTTATTTTTCTCTACTGTATTTTTTGTTATCGTATGAGGATTATCAAATACATAGATTTCCATCATTTCTAGTATTCTTAGGAATCAACAGACTAGTTGAAGCCCATCGTCCTGTTATTCTTCGCGAATCAACAACGTCGTTGGAGCCTACAAATCTCGCATACCTGTAGGTTGACCGGGACAACAAAAGAGCGTAACTCTACACTGCATCACATTCTCCTCTATAAATACCACTCATTCTCTGCATTTTTAGACCATCAAATCATACACTGCATATGCATTTCAGTCTTTGAGAGTCTACATTCGAGTCTCCATTGCATTCAAGTTAGAGAGAGTTCGCTAGTTCTCTGGTTTGAAGTGCTGCTGCCAGAGGACGATCCAACCGTTATATCTTGGGAGACTATCGCCGGAACCTGTGAGTATCAGTGCGGGGTAAACAAAGTCTTAAGGGCATAGAGTCCAACTCTAGTATTTGTCTTTATCATTCGATAGAACAAATTCATCAAATCAATACATTTCTATTTCGTTCTAACACTATTTTGTATATTGTCTTGCTATCAGAAACTTTATTGTCACATCACCTTTTGATGGGCCTTATATTTTAATTTTTTTAAAAACATAAAATATAAAGAAAAAATATGATTTACTAAAATTATATATACTTGTATAAATTGAATGTATAGTTTTTTTAATCTCTATTCTGGTGTACAATAACTTAAATTTTCAAAATGACTGCCGAGTGATTATACATCAGGACAATGGACAATTAAACAGATAAGAGTGCTTGATGTTGTTACACAAAAACAGAGGACTCTTGTCAATGGGTCGAGCATTCAAGTTCCTGTCCATACTTCGTTGCCTTACCTTAGATTCTAATATGGACATAGGGACCATCATCTAGTTTGAATGTGAGAGGAAGATGCAATGCAGATATCATAGCATCAATTTTCATAGACGCATGAGATAAAATGGACCAGAAGAAGGGAAAAAAATACATGATCGGATAACCTTAGGCTCACCTTAACTTCCGGAGACAATAACTTTTAAATCGTAGATCAGAATCGTTATTTCTATATATCCACATGTTTGTATTAACGAGTTTTACCCGTGTAAAAGCAACACTGTTACAAAGAATTTCGGATCAATGAGAGAGAGTCTCAGAGATCAAATTGATTGTTATAAGTTATTTTTTTCATTTTTAATAATTTTCGCTTGTTTTCATTTATCATAATACTTTCCTTTTAGTATGAGGATATTGATGACAGTTAAGATATGGTTAGGATTTTTTTTATGAATATTATTTGTTTTGATTTGAAGAGATTTGAGGAAATCCTACTCTATTGAATTTTCTCATCTATAAATAGAATATGTGATAGATGAAAATAAATGGATTATGAAAATTTGAATTTCATTTTTTTTATTTTTCCTTTTGTTTTTATTATTCTTAGTGGAATAACAGATTCATAGAAGTCCACCATTCTAGCATTGTTTGTGAAAAATCAACTAATTCGTTAGATTCTGTTAGGGCCGGCCGTGAAAATTAATTTTTCTGGTTAGATCCTAGGCGAACTTTTATAGTGGGGCCCCATATTATTTTTTTTTAAATGTAGATTGTTAAAAGATTATACATAATTTTATTTTAAGCTATAAATACTATAAAATAGATATAAAATATTGTAAAATCATTTTAAATTACAATTTTCAACATTATCATATGCACATAAAAATTAATAAAAATAATAAATTTTTAATAGAATGAGAAAATTATAATAATAAAAACATACCTTTATAAGAGGTTTTAAAATTTAAACACTATACTGGTTGGAGAGATTTTGGGAGGAGAGATATTTTAGGCTTGATTTTAGGGATATTAAATTGAGAGTGTTTTGAGAGGGACTAGTTCATTTTTTTAATTGGATCTCACAATTTAGTTTTAAAATTACATTGATCAGATAAATGGGGCCTTTCTGGAAGGAGGCTTGGGCAATTGCTTTGGTGGCTTTGCCTTAGAGCCCGACTCTGTAGACATCCTTTCATGCATGAAAAATTGATCTGATCCGTGGAAGAAAGTACCTTATGCTCCATTAGTATGGAACGAGGACTGAGTTACACGTTTAAGTAAGGGTCATCAAAAAGCCCGAGACCCGAAAGCTTGGCCCGTCCAGCCTGGGCCCGTTCGTGGGCAGACCTGTAGGCCCATGAGGACAATCCAATAAATGAATCACATGTAATTTTATGTAATTTTTATTTGAATTGTGGTTGAATTATACAAATTATTAATATTTATGTAGGTGCCCTAATTAGGTATATGTAGTTATTTATTTTTTCAAATGATTAACTTATTAATATTTTTATTTTTAAAAATTCAATAGATATAAATATTTTTTCCAACATTATACTTTAAATTTTGTGTTATTTTAATATTATATACAAATGAACAACTTAAAATTAAAAAATCTAAAGAAAAGATGTTTAAAATCTAGGCCTATTGGCCCGCCAGGGTGCCCGAAGTCCAGGACTGGCCCCGGCCCGTCAATCCCGTTTAAACCCGGGCCCGTGGGCACAGCCTGAGCCCTCTTTTTTGGTCGCAGGCAGGCCCGGCCCGACCGTTGCTGACCGCTACGTTTAAGTTGTTGGGATGAAGGATATTCTCACGTATTTTCTGGTGCATGTGTCTTCTCACATGCATTGGCAATTTTATAATTCATATTCATTGTATGAGATAATTATTTTAATTTATCTGGGCTATATGTATACTCCTTATTTGGTTAGGGTTTCTTATACTACTGAGAGGTAGACTTATTAGGGTTTGAGAGAAAAAGTCAGTTCATATGCCCTTTTAGTCTCTCTTGTCAAGAAATATAATGGATAATTCTCTCTTCCTCTCCATGGATGTATAAAATCTTTTGCTGTCGATCGATCGGGTGTGTGTGTGTGTTTCCTTCTTCTATGCATTGATTTACAAGCTTTTTATTTAAATAATCACATCATTTATAAATTATCCTACTTATCCAAACGGAAATCTCCCGCACCGTGCAATGAAGACCTCAATCCTTGATAGAATTGATAATCATGCATCATACGAGATACAGATAAGGGTAAAATAAAATAAAATAACATGATTGAAAAAGTTTGTGGCAGAGCTTATATGGTTGCTGCAATAATTGCATAGGAAAATGATTGACATATCTCATTTTTGTAGGCCCCAAGTAAATCCTATATGCATAATTCATGTTTTATCCTCTTTGTGGTTTTTTCTTTATTCGGTAACTGTTTCCATAATTAAGGAGACAGTAATAATTACTCTCTTCCACCTATATAGAACTAATAAAGGTGGAAATAAATTATTTCTATTTGTAATTCACGTTTCTTATTTTGTTTTTGGATTTATTCTAATTGAATTATATATACTCCCATAATCAATAGTTCATTTTTTTTTAAAACACTATTATTGTTTTTTAAAAACACCTAGCACTAGATCGGAAATGATTTATGTTTATGTAGTTATGTGTAATTACTTGATTTTACAAATTTATATTTGTTGAATCTCTTCTTTGATCGTAAATTAATTTTTATTGTCATGTTCTTTCATTTTAGATGATCTAACACAAATCTTCTAAATTTATTTAAAATTTTCTTTTTTGTTTGATTTAAATTTTTTATTTAAATGTGTAATAACACTCCTACATTGTTTTTTTTAATTTTATTTGAAAGTGAGTTACATTTCAAAAGAAGTCAGTCATATTTGTAAAGAGTCAGCTACATTTGTATAGTCAGTTACATTTTCCTTGGAAGGCAATCCGGAGAAGGATTTCATTGTTAAAGTTGAACAACAATGTGTAGAAACAATCATGCAAAGTATTGGAATGACATTTGATTCAGAAGAAATTAATGTATGTATGTTGAAATGATATTTGATTATGAAGAAGTTAGTTACAGTTTGACATAGTTAATTTCAAATAATTTACATGTGATTTATATTTTTAACATAAATTAGTTACATTGAATAAAAATTAGTTACATTGTGTACAACAGTAACATAAAAAACATATAATGATCCAAGAAAGATAAATCATGATAAATACACATACAAACTAATAAATGTTAAGGTCGTTGAATTAAAATTAGTTATAATTTGAAGATAGTTACATTCATCATAACAATAACATTAACCAAACTGAATAATCATATATTCCTCTAATAGTTAATTACATTTTTTGGAACTCGGTTAATATTGTGTATTTCTTGTCTTTTGGTTACTCTATCTTTTTTTTACCTGCAGCAATTGATATTACATGTCATACACATGTAAATGTACATGCTCTTAAAGTATGACTCCACATACATAATAGAATACATACATAATATAATTATACATACACGAAGTTAGTTACATTTCAAAGATAGTTACATTTTGCAACTTTAAACAAACTGAAAATAAGAATGTGTGTTTTTTTCTTAAAAAAAAAAAAGAAAAAAAGATTTCACATATTTTTAAAAAATGTGTATTGTAATATCACATTGTATAAACTACTAAAAGATTATTTGAGCTATCGTTAGAAAGGGTAGCATAGTTTGTTTCCTCACTTTTTTGCAGGGCAGTCATCTTTAAATTGAACACACATAAAAGGAAGATTAAACATCCATAAAAATAAAAAAAAGACAGACCAGAAGAGGTCCCCTCACTCTTTAAAACTTCTTGGTGGATGGGTTTGGATAAAATTTTATGATCAATATATGATGTGATATAAATAATTGTGCATGTCTGAAATTTTGAAAAGAGAATGGAAGACAAAACTAGAAAAAACGCCACAAAAAGAGGGAAATGGAGTGAGAGAATGTGTGTTTTAATTAGGGGTAGAATTGTATTTTGCTTTTTTATTTTTTTGTAAAAGTCAATTGAGTAGTCAATAACATTTTGACACCTCATGAGGCCTGTGTAGCAAAGCTCAATTGCATAAACCGAATTGGGCTCATAGATTAGTAACTGATTGAGCTCAATGGTGCAGCTAACAAGAGGGCCCATTCCGATATATGTGGCATGATGGGCTGAAGCGTTGGAGAGTTTACAAGAGGACCCATTTCATTTTACAGTCCAAAAAGTACACCGCACATGTTTTCATTTTTATTTAAAATAATGTGTATCTAATTTAATGAAGTACGTGCTTTTATAAAATGCAAGTATATATATTAATATATTGAATGGTATTTTTCATAGAAGATGTGAAAAAATTTCATTGAGATATATATCAAGTGAGTGGAGGACGCAAATGAGGTATGTAATATAATGAATAAATTGAATATATTTCACTACATGAAAACAAAAAATTCATGTGTTCAAATAATACTGCAAACAAGACATAGTCTAAGACCATCTCCAATCCTATACCCAAATCTTTACTCAAATTTAAATTTGAGTAAAAGTCACCCAAAACCCTCTTCAACCATTTACCCATACCAAATCAAACTTTTACTCAAATCTTTACCCAAATCAAGGGATTCTCAAATATTTACCCAAATGTTTAACATATCTTATTTTTCCTTTATCTCCACATTTTCTTCCAATGCGACATTTTTTTTCTCTTCAAATCTACCTTTAGTTGAATTATATTAGATGTCTTTCCACCCCATAAAATTTTCACCATCTCTTGAAACCAAAAAAAACAAAAAAGTATCTTTCTTAAGTCGTCATCTTTATTTTTTAACTCCTTATTTTTACTCTAATAAAAAAAATATTATTTTTACCTTTTTTTTTTCAAAAAATTAGATGATAATCATTTTTAAATTTAAATATTTTGAAATGAAGAAAAATTGAATAAATAAAAATGTTTAGGAAAAAAACTTTGAAAATGTTTATAAGAAATAATTAGAATAAGATGTGAATTTTTTTAAAAATTGAGTAAAGCAAAAAGTGATTGTTGGAGACACATTATATCAAATCAAATTTTTACTCAAATTTTAAGTAAAATTAGAATATAGGTTTGAGTAAGGCTGGAGATGGCATAACTATTGAATTATTATGTCAACTCCCGAAAAGGGTACACGAGTCTATCTTTCCACTGCACACACTACAATTTGAACTATGAAAGTTTTACCAAGGAAAACAATTTTCTCTGGTATTAGAATCATCACTGATGTAATTCATGTAAAGGACTTTTACCAAAGAATATATATTGCTGGGTAAAAGTTTTTTAAACTTTGAAAAAATAAATTCATTTTATCAACGAAATTATTGCCTTGGGAAAGTCTTTCAAAAAAATAAAACCAATTCATGTAAGGGTCCCCTTGTATAAATGGGCATTGCCTGCCTATTCAATACCCTGTATCCGATAAGGGAGTGAGGCATTGATCTAACACTGATTGATCGCTGACTGACCTAATGAACCTCTCCTGCGCGCATGTATTGTACACTGAATTTTCTATGCATTCGAAATTAAATAATGATGCCTTAATATGTACTTTTAATTAAGAATGGTTAAACGTTCTCTGTTTGAATATACTGCATTTGGTTAATTCCATCTGAAGTTACACTATTAATTTGACCACAAATGACCTATAGCACTTGTTGGGTCCGACTGCATTGGTTCAGTCCTACTATGCTCTCACTGACAGCATAAAAATGGGAGACTCACATGTCGCACCTCGAAACCACCTACAGAATGAATTAAACAGAGAGAAGGAGAATATTGAGAAGTAAATATAGTTTTCACATTGAAAGAACTGAAGTATCCATGCATGTGATCCTAGAGATTCTTCTTGCCTGCATTAGTGTACAACATATAATACTGCATTACTGTATAATTCCATTGTTCAGTTTATTCTCAATGTACAGTGTAAGGCATGGGGTCACGCGTACTGTGCATTTCTGACCAATTATTTGGGATCTGAAATTGCATAGTTAATAACAGTGGTAGGGATTAACATGCATTATATATGGCCAGTTAAATTAATGGAAGAATAGTTAGAATATGAAATAAGTAGTGCTCGGAGAGAGAGAGAGAGAGAGGTACAAAGTGGGGAACAAAACATTAATACAATGAATAGTACTGACATTGGGAGGAAGAGACATGGAGCATGCACATGGGAGTTAAAATGGAAGCACCCCCAAAGGGGAGTCCATGCAACAGTTGATTCTGAATGATGGATCAAACGTATTCGTATCATATCTTGTTTTTATTTAAGAATGATATCAGAAGCTCACAGTTTTTTTTCTTTTTTTTGCTTGGTAAGTAAGAATATATTGCAGAGAAGGGTTTAGAATTCACATGAGTGGCTGATTAATATGTCAATGATGGTGCAGAAGATCACAGTTGCTTCTTTAATTTGTCTTTTAAGGTCATGCCGTCATGGGTTGCTCTTCTTCATAAGTTTTGTGTCGATTTTTTCTGAATTTATATGATGTACATGTATATATGTTATGGAGTTTATGGGTGATCTCGTTTATTTGTGGTTTTTTTTTTAACTAATGTTGGGATTTTTCTTCATTTTAAGAACAAATGTAGTCTCCCTATAAAGTTATTTGTTTCTAGGAAATAAGCTAGTATTGCATACATCCATTTGGGTAACGATATAAATAATTCTGGGATAATGACTATTCCAATATATATAATTATATACCAGTGGAATAAAGCATTTTATATTTTTGTTATACATGTGTTTAGTTGTTTGGTTAGTCAATAATAAATTGTAGATAAAAGTTGAATAAGATGTACATAAAATTTATAATATGTGAAAAAATGATTAAACATTTGTCTCCCCTGATGTATAACAGATGGTAACAACTGAGACACCCTTATAGTAGTGGTATAAAATTATAACACACTTTCATATGAAACTTGTAATACAAATACTGATTTATTCTCAAATTTTATAATATAGCTATAACTATCTTTTTTTTTCTTTCAAATAAATAGGTTTTTTTGTGCTTATTCACCTCTGCAGCTATGACATGTATTATACTCAAATATGGCTATAAGTATATTTTGGAATCACCCGTTAGCGGATTTGTAAAATAGTGATAAATCCCTTGTGCATATGTCATGTGAGAGACTTAGAGCATCTCTAACGGCTTCACTCCTTCGACGACTTGGACGAGCGCCCGAATTAATTTGACTCCAACGGGCTCCTCATGAATCAACAATTCGGGCAAACCATAAAAATGCCTCAACAAACGGAGGAGGGACAAGGAGCTCCCACAGTGGCCCCCACCCACATAAAAAAATCAAAAATATTATTTTTTTCATTTGAATTTTGGTGGGTCCCACATAATTTTTTTTAAATTTCTTTTGTTTTGTGTGTATATTTGTAACGGTTATACCTCAACGGATATAATAATTCATCTATTTAACCTCATCCTCATTCATACAATTTTTACATTCTCAATCTATAAGTTTTGTTGTTTCAAAATTAAGGTAATTTTTTTTTTGCTCTCTAAATTTTACATTTTTATGAATTTCTCATTTGTTATCATTTTATTTTTTCAAGTATTATTTTTTTAATTTATTTTAATTTAATTGTTTTTGTGTAGATGGATCCTCATGGTAATGCATTTTACAGCGATCTTTTTAACAATGAGTACTCTTTTGATCTATCTGGTGAATATTCCACTCAACCATCCAGGTCATCTCAAATTCGTGTTGAAGAAGAATCTACTCAAAAGAAAAACACAAGAGTAAAAAAATTTTCAATTGAAGAAGACATGATGCTTATATCCGCGTGGCTCAATATTAGCATAGATGCAGTGCATGGAACTGAACAAAAGAATCACACATATTGGGAACGAGTTCATTCTTATTATCAACAGTACAAACAATTTAAATCTGAGCGCACTGCCAATTCTCTGATGCATCGTTGGTCTTCAATTCAACTTGCTGTGGGTAAGTTTCATGGCTATTTTATGCAAATTGAAGCAAGACAGCAAAGCGGTATCAATGAACAAGACAAGGTATTTATTTTTTTAAACTTCACAAGTTTATACTTATTATTTTTTCAATTTTATAATTAAATTATTTTATGTATTTTTTTGAAAATTAGGTTTGTCAAGCAATGGAAATGTATCTAAGTTTTCATCATTCAACATTTCAATTTTTACATTGCTGGAATGAATTAAAAAATTTGCCGAAGTGGTGCACCGAAAGTTCCAAGAAGAAGTCCAAAAATACAAGAAATGCTAGTCCTGCAACGTCTTGTCCTTCAACTCCAGATTCAATAAATTTAGGAGAAGATAATGCTAGTCCAGATGTTGATGATGCTATTGTTGGTTTGGAGAGACCACTAGGCAGAAAGGCTGCTAAGGAGCGACTAAAACGGGGAAAAGGCAAACAAATAGCTGAGAACATGGATGGAATGCCCATCACGAAGTTGTTTGAAGAGTACAAGGAAGAGCAAAAAATGGCCAAACAAGAGAGAAAGGAACAGTTTGACAAATTATATGCTCAAGAATAGGAGATGATTTTTATTAAGAAAGAAAAACTTCGACTGAAAGAAATCAAAGAGGAGGAGAGAATAATGGCGATTGATACTTCTAACATGCATTCCCTGCAAGCAGATTATTACAAGGCCCTCCAGATGCAAATCATTGCAAAAAGGATGCAACAATAGTTTTGTAGTAGTTTTAATTATGTTGTTTTAATTTTGTAGTAGTTTTAATTATGTTGTAGTTTTAATTATGTTGTATTGTATTTGGAAAGATGACAATCTATCTTATTATTACAAGGCCCTTCGAATGCAAATACAACAGTTGAGAACATAAATCTTCTTCATCTTTAAGAACCATTTGGAGAAAATGGTTGCGAGACATAGATACTATTTGGAGAATGTAGAGAGATAATTGAATTGGGATGGATGAATGAAAGATGATATGAATTTGTTTATAATCTAACATCAAAATATAGCCGTTAAAATGTGACCGTTAAGATATGGGCATCAAAATAAAACCGTTACAATATAGTTGTTACAATATGACTGTTACAATATAGCCGTTTAAAAATGACTGTTAAAAAAGAGCCGTTAAAATATGACCGTTACAATATAGAAAATAAAATATTGTCATTTAGTTATTTTTTGTAGCTTTAAATTTTAAATATAATTAATTTGAAAAAAATATTAATAAAATATTATTATAGGAGTCATTCAAAGAGTATGGTTGGAGTGAAACATGTGATTTTGACTCCTTATCTAGATAAACGTGCCATGCTCCACCAAATGAAGGAGCCATTGGTGGAGCATGGTTGGAGATGCTCTTATACCTGCTTTAGTCAATTGTCATGCATGTCATTGCATTTTTTTCACATATACCCCATAATATTTTTACCTTTTTGCAAGTTAGGGTATAATTATGCAATGTGCCATTTTATTGATTATAGTTCTTTATTTTATTTTTTTTTTATATCAGAGGGACCTCTTGTGGTTGACCTTACAGTCGAGCTGGGAATGCTTTCTCCGCCTGTTTGTCTCGGTCCCACAGAAAATTCTTTCGAATAATTCCCAACAAACAAGTGGGTAAGTCAGCGCCAAGACTCGAACTCAGAACCTATCAGTAACACCGCTAAGCCCTGAACTATTATGCTATAACCACTGGGGACTAGTTCTTTATTATTGTGTTTCGGAATTTCGTGTCCATATCCTGATTTGTTAATTATATTATAAAAAAAAAAGCATGTTGCAATTTTTGGAAAGATTTATTGTTGCAGTGCTTCAAATTTTATGTTAGGTTTTTTAGTTTTCAGTCCCTGTAAACATACCTATTTAAGGATCGAACTTTTATTTCTTCATATTTTATTTTTAGTCCCTAAATTTAAAGGATATGTTTCTTTTTAGTCTCTAGTAGGGACTAAAAATAAAACTAAATAATTTAGGGATAGGTCCCTCTGAAGGACTAAAAAGAAACATATATTTTAAATTTAGGGACTAAAACTAAAATATAAAGAATTGAGAGATCAATCACTAAATCCTATAGATTATGAGGTCTTAAAAATAAAAATCCCTTCTCTATTTGTAAGAGACACGATCCATAACTCTGGACTTTAGTGTGATTTTTTTTTTTTTTTTTTGGTATTAACTGTAGCGTGATTTGTGGGGACGCGAAGGCTTTTAACTTTTGTGTTCTCTTAAGTTTTTTTACATACGTGTGACTTTTCACAGTACCCACAATAAAGAACATCATAAAATTTAGAGACATCTATAAGAAACAATAATAAGAGAGAATCATTCATATCATCCCAACATCAAGTATCACAGCTCTCCCCCCCTCCCTAAATTAAATAATAATAAAAAATGCCAACAGTTCCTCGCAAATGCCGAGGGAGTGAGAGAGGAGAGAGAAGCTGAAGGGTCGAATGTTTCGTTGGGGCACCGGATGACGGGGTAAATATGGTTTTTTTTTTTGTCCAATACATGATGGACAGTCGGATCAGTGGGTTGGCGAACGGACGGACGAGATCGATCTAGGAACGATTAATTTGAGCAGTCGATGAAAAGTGGGGTGCAGTGATCAGACGGTCAGAAAAATCGGCCAACATTTTAATCTGTGCGGACGTCCGTCAGAAGAGTCCTGCTCCGTGTGTGTGTATAGGAGGACCCCAATAACTGATCTTACTGTTAAGATTTTGTTCTAGCCCAAGACTATTCCAAGAGATATGAGACTTTTGAATAGTACAACTAAAGTCACACTAGCTCAAAACTCATAATCGAAAATAGAAAAATAATGAATAACTCTAAGATGAGGGAAAATTGACAATTATATTTCACTACAAGAGACAAGCTTACATTCAAAATTGTGCTAATAGAGACAAGCTCGCACAAGTGTATGTTTTAGGTGGAGTTGAGATTTGTGGAGTGAGTTAAATTGAATTGAGTTGATAGAAATGGTGGAGAAGGACTCCTTTTGTAGGCAAAAATGTATAGGAAACGAGTTGTGGGTAGTTGGAGTCATAACATCTAGTGTAAAGTGCTAAAATATGGGTAAATGGAGGTTTATGAGAAAAGGGTGGTCAATGTGGGTAGCAAGACTCTTTTTAATATAGAATGTATATATTTAGAAAGAGTCTTGCTACGCAGGCCCCAATTCATAAGCCCCACTCACAACTCTCAATGAGTGTCAATCTATCATTGGATGCCTGATTGACTTTGACAAAAGGGCAAAATAGCAAAATACAAAAGTACATCTGTTTAAATACACACATTTGAATGCTCAAATCCCTTGTTTTTTGGGGTTTGTTTTTGTCTTCCATCCCTCTTTCTGGTTGTCATTTAATTTCAAAATCGATTGGTTTCCAAAAAATTAATGCAACAATTGATACATTTCATCATTCTCTTTTATTTTTTGTCAAAAAAATTGATGAACATCAAGCATTTTTTGGGGATTCGATTTCAACCCAATTTATGAGAGTTTCTTCGTCCGATTGAATGTCCAATTGCAAAAACTGGGTAAGTAATTAATTTTTCCAATTTTTCGAATCAGACATGTTGTATTTCTAATTTATTCAAGTTTCTTCGTCCGATTGAATGCCCAATTGCAAATAATGGGTAATCGATTATTTTTTTCCAATTTTTCGAATAAAACATTTTGTATTGCCGATTTTCATAATGCAATCCTATGAAACAATTTTTTTTTTCGATTCTTATATTTATTTTGGTCCTATATATGATCTGAATGAAATCTTTGTGATTTTATTTAAAAATGTAACTGATTCTATGAAACATTTTTATGATTTGTGAGTAGTTCATGATATACAATGAAACTGACTGAATAGCTGAATGTAACTCACTATTGTTAAATGTAATTGATTATTCATATCTGCCTTTTTGTAGGTTTTGATTTGATATGTAATTTAGCATGATAAAAGAAATCCATTATTTGGTAAATGTAATTGGCTTTTTCTCCCTTGAATTTACTCCTTTTTAAATGTAACTGACAATATCAAAAGATGCATCCAATGATATGACATGGAATTGAATGTTAAGCATTGTAACTAGTTTCGGTATGTATATTTTCTTTGTGTGGGACCAAAGAAAATAGAAAAACTAAAAGAGAGAAGGGGGATGAACTATTACCCACAGTTCAGATCATCCTTGCACAAGGTATTTGAAATATTTTCCAAGCTCACAGTTAAGGATAGGCATTTGGAAATGTTTAGAAAAACTCCGTTTTGGAATATGTTCAAGTGTTTAATGGATAAGTCATATGACTTCAACAAGACCAAAAAGAATGATGATGATATCCTTTGGATAATAAAATCATATGACCCAAAAAACAAGTCCGTCATGATTGGTGGCAAACCTCTCACAATCACTTCGGATGTGATTGATATTATATTCGGCATACAATTTGGAAAAAAAAAAGAAGTGAAAGGTAAATTACCTATCGAAATTTTTTTGATACCAATGCAAATGTAAGTAGTTTATTAAAATGTAACTGATTTTAATTTGTTTCTGAATTTTTGCTAACAGTGAACTATGGAACCAAACTTGACACGCAGTTCATTAAAAGAAGGTCTGCTTTTATAAGTAGACCTAATGCTCTGTATATCAAAGAATTGGGTGGCAATGCTGACCAAGATTTCGAAGATTTTGCTAGATTATGCTGCCTATACTTGTTTGTGTGCCTGTTTTACATAAACAGTGGACATACCCTTGGGTGGGCATGCTTCCAATATGTGGATGACATCAAAGGGATGAAAGAATACGCATGGTCTACCTCAATTTTGGATACACTGATGAAATCAGTCCATCAAAAATGTAAAAACCATCATACAAGCATTACAGGTTGCATTATTCTGCTACTGATTAGTACGCTTCTTCCACACACTGATATTTTTTTATTAAATGTAGATGTTGATAGATTATCACTAACATGCAGTTTGATAAAATGCAATATTGGTTGTGTGAGCACACCAATCTAATAGAGGCATCACATCCAAATCAGTTTCAAAGATTTTTGAAATGGGATTTGCGCAACATGCACAACAACCTTGAAGAAACCAATCTCAGAAAAGTTAAATCACATAAGGTAATTTTGGACATAACATCTTACATTATAGCTATTCTAAGAACATGTTTTTTATTTTTTAATTGTAACTGATATTTCTATTGTACCTATGTAACTGACCAATTTAATTATAAATGATATTTCATATGATTTTTTTGATGAAAGCTAATATCTGTACCTATGTAACTAACTAATAAAATGTAACTAACAATTGTAATATGTAACTGACTTCAGATGTCTACAGAAGAACTAGACACAAAATTGATAGAATTGCAACAACTAAAGAAGAATGTTGTTTCTAATATTGGGTCAGAATCTGAAGATGGGCCTAAAGAAATCTCAGCTGAAGAATCTGAAAGTGAAGAAACTGAAAAGGAAGAATTAGGAAAAGAAACAAATTCTGATGATCCTGAATAAGATCAAATAGAAAGGATAGCTGTCATGAGAGGGTAGACTGATGAAAACAAAGAACTAGATATTGGTGGTGATTGATGTTTTCATGATCCCGCAGAAAGAATAGAGAATAGCAGAGAGCCTACAGATCAGATTGTTGGTAGTGATCAGCATGAAGGGAGAGAAAAAGTCATGGAGCTATGTGAACTGTCACGCCCCAGGGCGGCCGTCCCCGGGACGCGGCAAGGGTATACATGATATCAGCAGTCAATACAGGAGATCAATAATATACCATAAACAACAGCTAAAAAGACAACACAGACAACAAAGAGGCTGACATGATGTATACACAGAAATGCGGAAGCTAAAAAGACTGAATCTGTAAACCAACAACACTTTACAGACTCGATACATAATCATATGTCATGTGAGAGCCATATACATCCAAATACAATCCATACTGTGTGCCTAAGCACAGAAATATATACATACAATGAGAAGGAAGGATGCTGATGGCCTCAAAACTCGAGGGACGTGGCGCTACTCCGCTACTGGTGTAGTCGCTCGGGAAGCTCCTCCTTCAAGTCCGCCTCGGTAATCACTGAAGAAAATAATTATGCGAGGGGTGAGCCACACGCTCAGTGAATAGCACAACCCATGCATCACAGTTTATATTAACCACATTTAATCAAGTCACTAGCCTCAAAGTGGCATAAACAACACAAATCCGGGGGTTCGTTACATCGCCGAACCACCACACCCTCACCCTCACCCATCAATAGGTGACAAAGGATGTTGGGACTTAATAGGCTGATAATCATCCTTACACAATCCAGTGGGTCGCCACATCGCCGGCCCACCATACCCTCACCCTCACCCCTCAATAGGTGACATAGGCTCTTGGGACTGACTAGGCTGTTGGTCACCTTTGGTCCACCGATAGTCTCTCCCCACTCCGTAGGTCGTTTGGCCACTCCCACATTCAGCACAGTCCGTCTACCAAATCAGGAGGTGCCTACTGATGGGAGCCCCTGCACGGGACGACCTTTCTAACGCTGAGGTAGTCTCTACACGGATCCAACGAAGGGAACAGAACAGCCTATCCATCGCATATGATCCACTCGGATCCACTGACAACACATCTCTACAACTCTAATGTCTTGAATTCTTCAGAATTCCTCCAGCGCGCATAACCAAGATGCGGGGAATACATAAGATAATAATGAGGAAAAGAGACCTTGGGAGGGCAACCTGAGGTCCCGATATAGAACATCCCGCCAACCAAACAAGGAACACGGAGTACCCTAGCCCGGGTCTCAATGTTTACCTCGCAAGGCCCCCTTATATTCCCCAAGGCATGCTAACAATATCACAAGCTTGCATTTAATTAAATAAATCAAACTAATAGGACGCATGCATAGGTCAGGGCTTTCCTAGCATGATAACGAGGTGACAGGATGCACGGCTCTTACACATATCCTAAGGGTGCAAGTCCCTAACATACAAGTCTAGGGTGGCATGCATTCTACACACTAATCATGCTTGCATGGATTACATATAACAGTTAATATTAACTATGCTGCCCCAGGGGAGGACGGTATACGCCCAAGTGCATATAACGCCTCCCAACTGGGTTGGGTTGTCCCACTCACCGGTAACCGGGTCATCGCGCGACCGTCCGTCAAGATCTGCAAGACAGGGTAATCAACCCGGTGAGTAAAATACACAAATACTACAAAATACTCAAAAATACACAAATAAATACCCAACACTCGGGCAAACGTACATACGGCCCGTACGCACGCTAGCCCGAGCACCCCGACTCACTCCCGCACCCCCGGCAACCATCCGCACGGCCACCCGCCCCCAGGTGCACCGCCGCGCCCCAGCCCGCGCACCCAGGCGCCCTGCCGAGCCCCTGCCCGCACGCCAGGACACGCCGCCGAGCTCCCCGGGTGCACCGCGCGCTCACTGCGCCCCAGCGCAGCAGCCCGCGCGCACACCACACGCCCCGCGCTGCCCGCGCGCACACCGCACGCCCCGCGCGCACCTCCGCTGCCCTCGCCTCGCTCCGCGCGCACCCCGCGTGCACCACCGGCTCGCCCAGCACTCCACCGACTCGCCGCGCGCGCACAGCGCGCCTGCGCCTCTACGCAGCGCTCCGCGCGCACGCCCCTGCACGGCGCCCTGCGCGCAGCACCCCAGCGCCCACGACCAGCGCCCAGCGCCCAGCACGCGCGCCCAGCACGCCCTCCAGCTCCACCCGAGCGCACGCACGCGCGCGCCCTGCCAGCTGCTCCGCCTGCTGCGCCTGTGCTGCTGCCTGTGCTGCCAACCTGCCCGAGACCACCAGCCACCCTGCCCGAGACAGCCAACCCCCTGCCCGAGCCACCCTACCTCCTCTATCCGGCCACCAATGGCCTCCAACAGCCACCAATCACCCCCCACAGCCACCAACACCCAAACCCACCCTCCTAACAAGCATCTAAGCAAGAAAAGGAAGGAAAGAGAGCTTACCCAAAGGAAGGAGAGGAAAGGAAGAGAACCGGAAGCTCTTCTTGCACCGAAATGCCTCCCCAAAGCCTTCCACCACCAAGATCTCCTCCTAGCCAAGGAAGGGCCAAAATCTGAGGAGAAGAGATGGGGGTAAGAGGGGGCTAAACACCTCGGAATTCGAATCCGAAACTACCGGTAGATAGATCGGGACCGGATCTAACCTTTCTATGCTTTGAGTTTTAAGGTCCAAGCACTCTAGGTGGCTCAAATGAGGTTTTTGAGAGAGGGGGAGAGAGAAATTGCATTTGAGAAGATGATGAATAGTGCTAGGCAACCTTTTTAGCTCACTTAAATAAGTCAACTCAACATTAATTAGGGCTAACCTAGGTTTAATTAGGTTTAAGAGAGGGTTAGGGTGATTTAAGTGAGCTTTGACTTGGGTCAACCCAACCACACAAAAAGACAAAAAGGGTTGACCAAGTCATGGGCCCACTTTGACCGAGTCAACTCTCCCAATGACTTCTCGCTCGGTCAAAACCCGGATACGCCCCGGAACTGTGAAATTCTGAAACGTACCGGAATTCGATGAAATTTTCGTGAGTGGCTTAAAATGGCACCAGGACACATAATATGCAGTTAGATTTTCAATCGGAGTCCTCAAACACAGGACGATAGCTAACAGTCCAAAATTTTGCGGTTCCGATCGAAAAACGAAAAAAACTCAAAAACTGTCAAAATGCTCCAATGGTTACCAGCAGGCAAAAAGTGACACATATATAACATTCTCCCCCCCTTAGGAAATTTTGTCCTCAAAATAAATACAAGAACAAAATGCGGATACGGTCACGCATGGCGTCCTCAAGCTCCCAAGTGGCCTCGGCACCGGAACGGTGCTGCCATCGCACCTTGACCAGCTGGACGGTCTTGGTGCGGAGCCTCTTCTCGCGGCGGTCCAGGATCTCAATCGGCTGCTCAACGAAAGACAAGTCCGGCTCGAAGACGAGCGGCTCGAACGGGATGACGTGAGCAGGATCGTGGACATAGCGCCTCAGCTGCGAGACATGGAAGACGTCATGGGCCTGAGCCAACTGTGGGGGCAGAGCTATGCGATAGGCCACCTCTCCAACTCGCTCGAGGATGAGGAACGGCCCAATGAAACGCGGACTCAGCTTGCCCCGCACACCGAAACGGAAGATGCCCTTCATCGAGGACACCTTCAAGAAGACATGGTCACCAACCTCGAAGGCGAGCTCACGGCGACGACGGTCGGCGTAACACTTCTGACGACTCTGAGCGACTCGGATACGCGAATCATCTTCACCATCTCTGAGGTCTGGTGAACGATCTCTGGTCCCTCTAACTGGCGCTCTCCGACCTCGTCCCAACACAGGGGGACCTGCAGCTGCGGCCATAAAGTGCCTCGTAAGGAGCCATCCGGATGCTCGAGTGGTAGCTGTTGTTGTAGGCGAACTCCACCAACGGAAGGTGCCTCTCCCAACTGCCCCCAAAATTGAGAACACAGGCCCGCAGCATATCCTCAAGAGTCTGGATCGTCCTCTCCGACTGGCCGTCCGTCTGCGGATGAAACGCTGTACTGAAATGGAGGTTCGTACCAAGGGCGTGCTGGAGGCTACGCCAGAACCTTGAAGTAAAACGCGCGTCTCGATCGGAAATGATGCTGACTGGAGTGCCATGGAGACGGACAATCTCGGAGACAAATAACTGCGCCAGGGTGTCCAGAGAATCGGTGAGTCGGATGGGGAGGAAATGAGCAGACTTCGTCAGCCGGTCGACGATCACCCAGATGGCATCACGACCGAACGTGACCTCGGCAAACCCAAGACGAAGTCCATGGTGATCTGCTCCCACTTCCACTGAGGGATCTCAATGGACTGCAGCTTCCCCGCAGGGCGCTGATGCTCCGACTTCACCTGCTGGCATACTAGGCATCGGGCAACGAAACGGGCAATATCCGTCTTCATCCCGCGCCACCAGTAGCCACGACGAAGGCCCTGTACATCTTCGTGCCACCAGGATGCACTGTGTACCTCGAACGATGGGCCTCGTCCAGAATCTTCCGCTTCAGCTCTGCGTCGTCGGGAATGCACACTCGGCCTCTGAATCGCAGGATCCCGTCCGCACGAATCTGGTAGTCCGGACGCTCGCCCCGGCGACGCCTTCAGAGAGGACTATAAAATGCGGATCCTGAGCCTGAGCCGTGCGGATATCGTCGAGAAGGACTGGCTGCACCACTAGCCTGGCCAAAAAGCCACCGCAGGAGTCTCTCGAACACTGATCCAGCAAGCGGCCTCCTCCAGAAGCCTCCAACGACGGACAGCCATATGGGCGGCCATGCCCAAGGGCTGCCTACTGAGCGCATCTGCCACGACATTCGCCTTACCCGGATGGTAAGCGATGTCACAATCGTAGTCCGTCAGGAACTCAACCCAACGTCTCTGACGCATGTTGAGCTCCGGCTGGGACTGCAGATATGTCAAGCTCTTATGATCAGTAAAGAGCTCGAACTCCTCTCCATAGAGGTAATGCCTCCACATCTTCAGCGCAAAGATGATCGCTGCCAACTCAAGGTCATGGGTGGGGTAATTCTGCTCATGGGGCTTCAACTGACGAGACGCGTAAGCCACAACCTTACCGTGCATCAGGACGCAACCCACACCCAACTGCGATGCATCTGTGTAAACTGTGAACCCACCACTCCCAGACGGAAGGGTAAGAACTGGCGCTGAGGTGAGCCTTCGCTTCAGCTCCTGGAAGCTCTCCTCGCAAGACGGGGACCACTCGAACCGAACGTCCTTCCGAGTGAGGCGGGTAAGAGGAACGGCTATCTTCGAGAAACCCTCGACAAACCTCCTGTAATAACCCGCCAAGCCCAAGAAGCTATGAATCTCTGTGGGGTTCGACGGTCGACGCCAATTCGACACGGCGAGCGTCTTCTCCGGGTCCACAGATATGCCCTCACCGGAAATCACATGGCCAGAAAGGCCATACGCTCCAACCAGAACTCGCACTTGCTGAACTTGGCGAACAACTGATGTCTGGCCAAAGTCTCCAAGACAGTGCGAAGATGGTGAGCGTGCTCCTCAAGACTCCTCGAGTACACCAATATGTCATCGATGAATACTACCACAAAGGAGTCGAGGAAGGGCCGAAATACCCGGTTCATCAGATCCATGAAGGCCGCCGGCGCGTTCGTCAACCTGAATGGCAGTACTCTGAACTCGTAGTGCCCATACCGGGTATGAAAGGCCGTCTTCGGAATGTCTGACTCCCAGATCTTCAGCTGGTAGTACCCCGAGCGGAGATCGATCTTGGAAAAGACACGCGCTCCCTGGAGCTGGTCAAACAGATCGTCGATCCGCGGCAACGGGTACTTGTTCTTCACTGTCCGTTTGTTCAGCTGCCTGTAATCAATACACAGCCGCAGCGAACCGTCCTTCTTCCGGACGAACAGGACAGGGGCTCCCCACGGAGAAACACTCGGACGTGCGAAGCCCTTCTCCAGCAACTCCTCCAACTGCTCCTTGAGCACCCTCAGCTCTGCAGGAGCCATCCGGTACGGAGCTCTCAAAATCGGCTCGGTCCCCGGAATCAGATTGATCTCAAACTCGATCGCGCGATCCGGCGGTAATCCCGGAAGATCATCGGGGAAAACCTCGGGATACCCTGCCACGACCGGAGTCTGACTGATATCTGCCCGCAGCGGTGCATCCTCCTGAGCAATGTATGCTAGAAAGCCCTCACATCCTCCCTGAAGGAGTCTCCACGCCTGCATGGACGACACGAACCCCAAAGGGGCTACGTCACGATCGCCCACGAACTGGAAGGACCTCCGACCCGGAAGGTGGAACGACACCGACTTGGCAAAATAGTCGATGCTGGCATGACTAGCTGCAAGCCAATCCATCCCCAGGATGGCATCAAAGTCCGTCATCGCGAGCTCCACCAACTCCACTGGAAACTCATGCTCCGCAACCTCTACCGTACACCCTTGATACACAGAACAGAGGAGAATACGGTCTCCTCCGGGCAATGATATCTCCAAGATAGCATCTAAGGGAGTGGACGCCACGCCCGTTCATCTCACAAAAGCGGGAGACACGAACGAGTGTGTGGCTCCGGAATCAAACAATACATATGCAGGGAGCTGGGAGATCTAAACAATACCTCTGACCACGCTGCCTGATGCCTGGGCCTCCTCTGCCGAAAGCGCTGCCACTCGGCCCTGAACGAACTGAGGCTCAGGAGCAGGGGTACGCCTCGCCGGCTGCGCTGGCTGCCTCCTCTGATCAGCACGGCCACCCTGTGGCTGCTGCTGCTGACGCTGAGGCTGCTGCTGCTGCTGTTGAGGCATCACTCTGGGTTGGCCTGCGTCAGGGCAATTATACAAGATATGCCCGACGCACTGACAGTGATAACAGCGCCTCGTCTCTGGTCGCCTCGCCTGGACTGGCACTGCTGCGATGGGTGCTGGACCTCGCACTGGCACCGCATCTGCTGGAGGAGAGGCAGCCGCTGACCGATCGAAGCGGGGCCTCTTCTTCTTACGCTGTCTCTGGTCCTGGCTCCTGGGTGGCCTCTGGTCTGCCGAAGAGGTCAAAGCCCTCACGAGGATCCCGAGGTCTTGCTCGACTGTCTTCGCTCAAGACACCATGTCGGAGTACCTGGAGAAAGCCTGGGAGGTGACGTGCACTCGAATGGCACTGCTGAGACCGCGCCCTGCCAGCTGCTCCGCCTGCTGCGCCTGTGCTGCCTGTGCTGCCAACCTGCCCGAGACCACCAGCCACCCTGCCCGAGACAGCCAACCCCCTGCCCGAGCCACCCTACCTCCTCTATCCGGCCACCAATGGCCTCCAACAGCCACCAATCACCCCCCACAGCCACCAACACCCAAACCCACCCTCCTAACAAGCATCTAAGCAAGAAAAGGAAGGAAAGAGAGCTTACCCAAAGGAAGGAGAGGAAAGGAAGAGAACCGGAAGCTCTTCTTGCACCGAAATGCCTCCCCAAAGCCTTCCACCACCAAGATCTCCTCCTAGCCAAAGAAGGGCCAAAATCTGAGGAGAAAAGAGGGGGGGGAGAGGGGGCTAAACACCTCGGAATTTGAATCCGAAACTACCGGTAGATAGATCGGGACCGGATCTAACCTTTCTATGCTTTGAGTTTTAAGGTCCAAGCACTCTAGGTGGCTCAAATGAGGGTTTTTGAGAGAGGGGGAGAGAGAAATTGCATTTGAGAAAATGATGAATAGTGCTAGGCAACCTTTTTAGCTCACTTAAATAAGTCAACTCAACTTAATTAGGGCTAACCTAGGTTTAATTAGGTTTAAGAGAGGTTTAGGGTGATTTAAGTGAGCTTTGACTTGGGTCAACCCAACCACACAAAAAGACAAAAAGGGTTGACCAAGTCATGGGCCCACTTTGACCGAGTCAACTCTCCCAATGACTTCTCGCTCGGTCAAAACCCGGATACGCCCCGGAACTGCGAAATTCTGAAACGTACCGGAATTCGATGAAATTTTCATGAGTGGCTTAAAATGGCACCAGGACACATAATATGCAGTTATATTTTCAATCGGAGTCCTCAAACACAGGACGATAGCTAACAGTCCAAAATTTTGCGGTTCCGATCGAAAAACAAAAAAACTCAAAAACTGTTAAAATGCTCCAATGGTTACCAGCAGGCAAAAAGTGAGACATATATAACATGAACACCCTTCAACACAACAATTTCAAGACCTGGAAATTGAGAATGTTGAATTTAAAAAAAGAATTTCATAACAAAAAAGGCGATGCTGAGCGTTATGGCAGAAAATAAGGATCTGAGTAACCAGATGATAACAAATAGCAGGAATTGTAGGAATCTCATATTAGAACGCAAGGTTAACCAGAAAAAGAATGAAGAGTTGGAGTCAGAGTTGATGAAGATGAGGATTGAAAATCAAGAAATGAAAGAAATCATAAAGTTGACAAAAATGTGAAGAGAAAAAATTTTGAGCAAGTAGCACAACTTCAAGAGGTGATTGATGAGCAGAAAAAAGTGATAGCAGACATGAAGTATGACGCTTCAATGCATGCTATTACACAGGCATCAAATCTTAATGTAGATATCATTTGCCTTCGTGAGGAGATCAACTAGAAAAATATTATCATAGAACAACAGAATGTGATGCTTAAATCATTTCAAAGGTCAACTCTCAACACCTGATAGAAGCCCACTAGAGTGGTTCCACTACATTCACAGCCTATAGACCCCATAGAAGTGGAATTTGAGTTACAAGTGGCTGAAAAGGTGAAACAACCTAGGTCATTGATAAGAAGAGTCAAGGATAAAGAACCTAAGGTAAAAAGGGATCTTCAATTCAAGTACTGCTATAGAAAAAGAAAGGCAAAAATTGACCAAAGAGGAAAAGAACCACAAAAAAAAATATTCTATTTCAGATTTCCTAAAAATCAGGTGACTGAGATTGTTGGAGTTGACGATTTGAAAAAGCTAAGACATATATTGGGGCTGACTGGTGGAAGGTAAAAAACGAACAATCATATATACGTTTTAAATGTAATTGAACTGACTCCATATACAAATTGTTTTATTTACATACGGTTCCAAGTCATGAAATTCATGGATATTTTACTTTATTTTTATCACCTTTGCGGTGGAGCAATCTGGCAATGAGATTTGGGGGTAATACATTTTGAAGATATGAAAGCGATTGCATTGAACGATGAAATCTCAAGCAATGTAAGTACATTGAATAAACTAAGTCAATTACATATGTGAATGTAACTGACTTGATTTACATAAAGCATATACTTATCAGTTACAAAAGAAGAAATATAAATAGTTTACCAATGTACTATAACAAGTCAAAGTTTGTATAAATACTCTGATTTATAGTTCTCATATATTCAAAAGATCAAATCGAAAAACAGTTCTATTTTGTGAATGTAGCTTATTTGAAAGTATATTGAATAAACTAGGTCAGTTACATATGTGAATGTAACTGACTTGATTGTACAGGTGATCTAACTTTACTTAAATGTTTTACATGCATAGGTAATCGATTACAAAAATATTGTACGAGAAACAAGGTGCACCATCACAAGATAATGATAGTTCCTTTTTTGTATGTTCCAACATTTCATAAGCTATTCTGAATGAAAAACAAAGGCACATGTTTAAAGACTTGGTGAAAGGCAAGATAAATCTGTCATTACATCGATATTTTCACTTTCCTCTGCATAATCATGGCCATTGGACCTTGCCAGTGTATGATATAAAGGAAAACACATCGAGGCACTATAATTTCTTGCGTCCAGACTATGAAACTGATGACACACATTTACAGATGGTCACACCATTGGTATATAACTTCTTATATATCTTCAACATATAGTTTTTGGTTAAAAAATTTAACGATTATATTACAACATATTAGAAATCAAACTGACTTTTCCGCAATTGTATCTGCATTCATATCAGATGAAAGAATTCATGAAGTGTTTCGACTGGATCAAAGTGGGGAACATCATATCAATGAAGAAAGCACCGCAACAATCCCGTTTCTCATATGTATATTTCAATTTGATCACATGTTCTAAACAAATATGTAAAAAAGATTTTAAGATATTGCATTTTTGTTAACTTGCAGGATGGATTGTGGGGTGGTGATGATTCATATTATGAGACAGTATGCACTTTATGAAGAAATACCAACAACCATATCAGATAGTACGTTGACGTTAAATAGAGCACGCCTCATCAAGGTATTTGTCAACGACAGCCCTAGGACATTCACGAAAGAGGATCACCAAGTTTTAACAATGCATTTTGATGATTGACTCAGGCTGTTCTGTCATGTATAAATGTGGATGTGTTTGTCATGTATGAAAATGCAAAACAATTTGGAAGAACCATACAAGTTCAAATGTGAACTGATGTGTCTAATTGAAGTTAGAAACTTCTTATATTTTTGGCTATTTTGAGAAATGTAAACCAATGTGATCCATTCGTTTAATATTGGTCTATGCAAATGTTTTATGTATGTGATTTATGCTATACTATATGATATGAATTCTATAGCAGGTGACAGCATCGCTACATATATTTGCAACAATGTAACTAGTTTTAAACAAATATGCAACTGACTATTTTATCAATGTAACGGACTTTTCTAAAATGTAACTAGATAATGATAAAATATAACTTAGTCTCACATTAAGCCCATTACAAAACTTCAGATATAACAAAAATGGTATAATACATGTCGATGGAAAAAAATACACAAAAATAACTAAACAATAAAAAAACTTTAGAAGGCAACAAATCCAGCAGTATCACCAACATTCTGCACATTATCACTTTCAGATTTCTTCACTTGCTTTCTCCTTGGCTTGAAGACCTTAGATTCCTTCCTTTTTATGGTGGTCGCCCTTTACTTCGAACCTTGATCAGATAGTGAACAACTGAATCTTGTACCGTTTCATCACCAACTGTTCTACAATTATTAATTTCTTTGGACACGTTTATCAGAGATGCATGCAGTGTGTCCAAATACTTTTTGCAATACTCAAGTTTCTCATGAGAAACAACAGGAGTCTCAGCAACATTCAAATATTTGGAATACAGTTCATGATGCCTCCGCATATACTCATTTGATGTGTCATCTGTAACAATTCTTCACAGAATTGTGTTTTTGTTTAATACCCTTCTGCCATCGGTATAGAATGTAATGCAAAGAAACTTCCATTGTGTTGGTATGTATCAACACTTTAATGGAATTCCTACACATGATACCATTAAATTCAAATAAACAACACAGACACCGAACCTCTTGCTTGCCTTCATCAAATAGAACCTCATAACTTGCTTTCTTTATTGCACCATCTTTACCGTTTGAAACATCAGTAACAAGAAACAATCGGACACCACCTGCATCAGATATAGGGACCAAATTGCAATATATCAACCCTTTGATCTCCTTATGGAACTTCCTGAAAATATCATGTGTATAAGCCTCTTGAAATTGCTTCTCAAATGGAAAATCAGTAAGCAAGGGAATGTTTGAATTCATAGAATAAAAATCAACTCTCTCCTCTTTTTTTACCTTTCTTTTCAAAGCATTGTCATATTGTTCCACAAATTGTTTCAAGGTCATTTTTGAGTTAACATAGTCATCAAAAAATGCATTCATGCTTTCACTTCTTTGTATAGTTGACATGCCAGCCCAAAAGGTTTCTTTCACATAAACTGGAGCCCATCGTATGCGATCATTATATAGTGATGAAAGCCATACATTGTTGGTCAGACTATGTTCCGCTATCATTTTCAACTAACTATGATCAAATTCAAATGCCGTTTGAGACTCATACACTATGGATTTTAAACGTTTCTTAATGTCATTGTACTTTGTGTGACTGCAAATGAAAACTAAAATCAAATAGTGAGAAATGATTATAGAAAATGTAACTTATTTTGATAAAATGTAACTAGATTTCAGATGATTAGTAATTTGACACTTAAATATAAATAATTAGTGCAACTGAATTTTTGAATGAATATAACTAGAATACCTGCCAAGCTCTTATTTTGTCAAGCTCTTATGATTGGTAAAGAGCTCGGACTCCTTGTCACGACCCAGGGGGGCCGTCCCCGAGACGCGGCAAGTGTATATAAGATATCAGTACACAGGAGTTCAATAACATACTCAAACAACAGCAAATATGACAACACAGATAAAGCAGGGCTGACATAATATATACACCAAATGCGGAAGCTAAAAAGACTGAATCTGTAATCAACAACATACTACAGACTCGATACATAATCGTATGTCCTGTGAGAGCCAACATGTCCATATATATACACAAATAAAATCCATACATAATCCAAACTAGGTGCCCAAGCACAGAGTATATACATACAACAAGAGAAGGGTGCTGATGGCCTCAAACTCGAGGGACGTGGCGCTACTCCTCTACTGGTGTAGTCGCTCGGGAAGCTCCTCCCTCAGAGATCACTGAAAAAGACAATATGCGAGGGGTGAGCCACACGCTCAGTGAATAGCACAACCCATGCATACAGTTTATATTAACCACATTTAATCAAGCCAATAGCCCAAAGCGGCATAAACATCACAAATCCAGGGTTCGTCACATCACCGAACCGCCATACCCTTACCCTCACCCTCACCCTCAATAGGTGACTTAGGATGTTGGGACTTAATGGGTGGATAATCATCCATACACAATCCTGTGGGTCGTCGCATCGCCGGCCCACCATACCCTCACCCTCACCTCTCAACAGGTGACCTAGGCTCTTGGGACTGACTAGGCTGTTGGTCACCCTCGGTCCACCGATAGTCTCTCCCCACTCCATAGGTCGTTTGGCCACTTCCACGTTCGGCGCAGTCCTTCTACCAAAGCAGGAGGCGCCTACTGATGGAAGCCCCTGCACGGGACAACCTTTCTAACGCCGGGGGAGTCTCTACACGGATCCAACGGAGGAAAACAGAACAGCCTATCCATCGCATATGATCCACTCGGATCCGCTGACAGCACATCTCTACAACTCTAATGTCTTGAATTCCTCTGAATTCCACCAGCGCGCATAACCAGGATGCGGGGAAAATAAATGAGACAACAAAAGGGGAAAAGAGACCTTGGGAGGGTAACCTGAGGTCCCGATGTAGGACATCCGACAACCAAACAAGGAACACGGAGTACCCTAACCAGGGTCTCAATGTTAACCTCGCAAGGCCCCCTTTATATTCCCAAAAGCATGCTATCAATAATAAAGCTTGCATTTACTTAAATAAATCAAACTAATAGGACGCATGCACGGGTCAGGGCTTCCCTAGCATGATAACGGGGTGACATGATACATGGCTCATGCACAATCCTAAGGGTGCAAGTCCCTAACATACAAGTCTAGGGGTGGCATGCATTCTACACACACACATCATGCTTACATGGATTTCAAACAACAGTTAATACTAACTATGTGCCCCAGGGGAGGACGGTACACGCTCCAAGGCATGTAGCGCCTCCCAAACTGGGTTGGGTTGTCCCACTCACCGGAAATCGGGTCGACGCGCGACCGTCCGTCGAGATCTGCAAGACAGGATATTAACTGGGTGAGTATAATCCACAGTTACCCCAAAAATTCATAACACACACAAATCAACACCCAAAATCCCAAATCAAACACCCGCACGGCCGGCAACCACCCGCACGGCCACCCGACCGCCCGGGGGCACCGCCGCGCCTCGGCCCACGCACCCCGCGCCCGCCGGGCCCCTGCCCGCCGCCTAGACACACCGCCGCACCACCCGGGGCACCGTGCGTCCACTGCGCCCAGCCGCAGCAGCCCGCGCGCGCCCCGCACGCCTCGCGCCGGCCCGCGAGCACCCCGCACGCCCCCGCGCGCACCCCGCGCGCACCTCCGCCACCTCGCCGCGCCCCGCGCGCACCACAGCCGCCTCGGCCATCACCCCCAGCACCCGCCAACCCGTCCAGCGCGCCCAGCACACACTCCGCGCGCATCGCCGCTCGCACACTCTCCCCGCACCAGCCAATCGACCAGCTCCTCGCACCAGACCCGCGCGACCAGCACTCACGCGCACAGACCCGCACGACCAGCTACTGCCGCTGCTGCCTGCTGCCCGGAACAGGACCCCCCACTGCCCGAGTACCTCCACCACCACCCAAATGGCCTCTGACGGCCTCCGACCGCCCCCAACCACCTCCGACGGCCTCCCACAGCCGCCGACCACCTCCCAAACACAAAAACCCCCTCCTATCAAGCATCTAAGCATGAAAAAGAGGGAAAGAAAGCTTACCAAGGGGGAGGAAGAGGTGACCGGGTGCTCTCCGCGCACCGAAACCTTTCTCAAAGGCCCTCCTACGCCCCGATCTACCACGGCCTTCGAAACGGCCCGAATCAGAGGAGAAAGAGAGGAGGACGGGGAGGCTAGGATCGTCGGAATCGGGTTTTGAAGGTACCGGGTTGTAGATCGGGACCCGATCTACGCTTCTTAGGTTTTGGGTTTTTGGTTTTGAGGGCTCTAAGGCCTTCCAAAAGGAAGAAAAAGAGAGAGGGAAGAGAGAGGGAAGGTTGGTAGGGATGATGAATAGTGATTTCGAAAATTAGATCTCACATATATATAGTGTGCGACTTAAAAACCCAGATACGCCCCGGAACTGCGAAATTTCAGAAACGTTGCCGGAATTCGATGAAATTTTCATGAGTGGCTTAAAATGGCACCAGGACACATAATACGCAGTTAGATTTTTAATAGGAGTCCTCTAACTCAGGACGATAGCTAACAGTCCAAAATTTTGCGGTTCCGATCAAAAAATGCAAAAATTTTAAAAACTGCTAAAATGCTCCAATGGTTACCAACAGGCCAGAAAGTGACACATATATAACACTCCTCTCCATAGAGGTAATGCCTCCACATCTTCAGCGCAAAGATGATCACTGCCAACTCAAGGTCGTGGGTGGGGTAATTCTGCTCATGGGGCTTCAACTGACGCGACACGTAAGCCACAACCTTACCGTGCTGCATCAGGACGCAACCCACACCCAACTGCGATGCATCCGTGTAAACTGCGAACCCACCACTCCTAGACGGAAGGGTAAGAACTGGCGCTGAGGTGAGCCTTCGCTTCAACTCCTGGAAGCTCTGCTCGCAAGACGGGGACCACTCGAACCGGACATCCTTCCGAGTGAGGTGGGTAAGAGGAACGGCTATCTTCGAGAAACCCTCAACAAACCTCCTGTAATAACCCGCCAAGCCCAAGAAGCTCTAAATCTCTGTGGGGTTCGATGGTCGACGCCAATTCGACACGACGAGCGTCTTCTCCGGGTCCACAGATATGCCCTCACCGGAAATCACATGGCCTAGAAAGGCCATACGCTCCAACCAGAACTCGCACTTGCTGAACTTGGCGAACAACTGATGTCTGGCCAAAGTCTCCAAGACAGTGCGAAGATGGTGAGCGTGCTCCTCAAGACTCCTCGAGTACACCAATATGTCATCGATGAATACTACCACAAAGGAGTCGAGGAAGGGCCGAAACACCCGGTTCATCAGATCCATAAAGGCCGCCGGCGCGTTCGTCAACCCGAATGGCAACCGTCCTTCTTCCGGACGAACAGAACAGGGGCTCCCCACGGAGAAACACTTGGACGTGCGAAGCCCTTCTCCAGCAACTCCTCCAACTGCTCCTTGAGCACCCTCAGCTCTGCAGGGGCCATCCGGTACGGAGTTCTCAAAATCGACTCGGTCCCTGGAATCAGATTGATCTCAAACTCGATCGCGCGATCCGGCGGTAATCCCGGAAGATCATCAGGGAAAACCTCGGGATACTCTGCCACGACCAGAGTCTGACTGATATCTGCCCGCAGCGGTGCATCCTCCTGAGCAATATACGCTAGAAAGCCCTCGCATCCTCCCTGAAGGAGTCTCCACGCCTGCATGGACGACACGAACCCCAAAGGGGCTACGTCACGATCGCCCACGAACTAGAAGGACCTCCGACCCGGAAGGTGGAAAGACACCGACTTGGCAAAACAGTCGATGCTGGCGTGACTAGCTGCAAGCCAATCCATTCCCAGGATGGCATCAAAGTCCGTCATAGCGAGCTCCACCAACTCCACCGGAAACTCATGCTCCGCAACCACCACCGTACACCCCCGGTACACAGAACGGAGGAGAATACGGTCTCCTACAGGCAATGATATCTCCAGGATAGCATCCAAAGGGGCGGACGCCACGCCCGTCCGTCTCGCGAAAGCGGGAGACACGAACGAGTGTGTGGCTCCGGAATCAAACAATACATAAGCAGGGAGCTGGGAGATCTGAACAATACCTCGGACCACGCTGCCTGATGCCTGAGCCTCCTCTGCCGAAAGCGCTGCCACTCGGCCCTGGACAAACTGCGGCTGAGGAGCAGGGGCATGCCTCGCTGGCTGCGCTGGCTACCTCTTCTGGTCAACACGGCCACCCTGTGGATGTTGTTGCTGACGCTGAGGCTGCTGCTGCTGCTGGCGCTGAGGCTGCTGCTAGAACTGCTGCTGCTGTAACTGCTGCTGCTGCGGAGGCATCACGCGGGGTCGGCCAGCATCAGGGCAATTATACAAGATATGCCCGATGCGCTGACAGTGATAATAGCGCCGCATCTCTGGTCGCCTTGCCTGGACTGGCACTGCTACGATGGGTGCTGGACCTCGCACTGGCACCACATCTGCTAGAGGAGAAGCAGCCGCTGACCGATCAAAGCAGGGCCTCTTCTTCTTGCGCTGTCCCTGGTCCTGGCTCCTGGGTGGTCTCTGATCTGCCAAAGGGGTCGAAGCCCTCACGAGGATCCCGAGGTCTCGCTAGACTGTCTTCCCCCGAGACACCAAGTCAGAGTACCTCGTGAATGCCTGGGAGGTGACATGCACCCGAATGGTGCTGCTGAGACCAAGCTCAAATCGACGGCACCTCGTCTCCTCGTCCATCACCAAAGCAAGAGCGAATCTGGACAGCCTCGTGAAGGGCGTGGAGTAGTCAGCAACAGACATAGAGCCCTACGTCAGCTGCTCAAACTCCTGCATCACTATCTGGCGCGTCGAGAAAGGGAAGCACTCCTCCAAGAAATACCTCCGGAACCCCGTCCATGAAAGCTGCTCCACTCCCTCCGGGATGTCCACTGATCTAGTAGCCCACCAGTCGATGGCCCTACCCTTCAGCATAAAAGTGGCCAGGGAGACTCGCTGGCGGTCGGTTCAAAGCATGGTCGAGAAGATCGCATCCACCTCCGTCAACCAACGCTCTGGAGCAAGGGGATCTGCCGTCTGACCCTGAAACTCGGGAGGGTGGAGCTTCAGAAAGGCTGCGAGGCCACTCTACTGCACCCGCGCTGCAGCCTCTAGCCCCACCTCCCTCTCCTGGGGATCCTGAACTCTGACCGCCAGAACCACCACGGGGACTGGGGGTACATCGGGTACCACAGGTGGATCTGCCACCAAGGGGACCTGCGGAACTGCCTCGCGGGCCGCCCGCAGCTCCTGAATCTCCCGTGCCTGATCTGCCAACACTTTGCTCTGGGCCTCCAATGCCCTGGTCTGTGTCTCCACCAAATCTGCTATCCACGCAAACGCGCGCTCCCAGGCAGGAGGCTCCTGCGCCGATCCTGGCCTCACGGCTGAGGACTCACCAATAGCATCCTCGCCTCTGGTAGGTCCGGAAACCTCCAAAGGTCGAGAGGGACCACGTCCGCGCCGTCCTCTGCGAGGAGGCATATCAGCAACCTAAGAAAACCAGACACTAGGATCAGAATACTCATATAGAAATCCTAGGACTCATCTCTACGAAAAAGAAGACAATTGGCTCTGACAGGACCAGGCTTTGATACCAACTTTTGTCACGCCCCAGGGCGGCCGTCCCCGGGACGCGGCAAGTGTATACATGATATCAGCAGTCTATATAGGAGATCAATAAAATACTCTACACAACAACTAAAATGACATCACAGATAAAAGCAAGGCTGACATGATATATACACAGATAGCAGAAGCTAAAAGACTGAGTCTGTAATCCAAAAACATACTACAGACTCGATACATAATCATATGTCCTGTGAGAGCCAAATATACACAAATACATCCAAATACAATCCAAACTGGGTGCTCAAGCACGGAATATATATACATACAATCAAAAGGATGCTGATGGCGTCAAAAACTCACGGAACGTGGCGCTACTCCGCTACTGGTGCAGTCTCTCGGGGAGCTCCTCCTTCAAGTCCGCCTCCGTAATCACTGGAGAAAAATATTATGCGAGGGGTGAGCCATACGCTCAGTGAATAGCACAACCACGGCGCCTAGCGCGCAGCACCCGCACGCTCCTGCTCCACCCGAGCTCACGCCCGCGCGCACTCGCGCGTGCCCTGTCAGCTGCCCTGCCTGCCCTGCTCGCCAGCCTGCCTGCCTGCGCTGCCTGTGCTACCTGTGCCGCCATCCTACCCGAGCCAGCCTGCCTGCCTGCCCAAGCCACCCTACCACCTCTCATCGGCCACCAATGGCCTCCAACAACCACCCACCACCACCGACAGCCACCCAACTCAAAACCACCCTCCTAACATGCATCTAAGCAAGAAAAGGAAGGAAAGAGAGCTTACCCTAGGAGAGGAAAGGAAGAGAAGGGAACCGGGAGCTCTTCGTGCATCGAAACACCTCTCCAAAGACCTCCACCACCAAGAACTCTTTCAGCCTTCAAAGGGGCTGAAATCAGAGGAGAAAAGAGGGCGTTAGAAGGGGTCAAACATGTGGGAACTCGAATCCGAGACCACCGGTAGATAGATCGGGACAAGATCTAACCTTTCTTTTCTTTGGGTTTTAGGTTTCAAGCACAAGAACTAGGTCAAAAGAAGGTTTTTGAGAAAGGGAGAGAGAGAAAATCCATTGGAGAAGATGATGAATAGTGGGGGAGGTATTTTAGATCCACTTATATATAATCCCCTCACTTAGATTAGGTTAACTAGGTTTAATTAGGGTTAAGAGAGGATTAAAGAGGATTAAGTGAGCTTTGACTTGGGTCAACTCAACCACACAAAAAAACAAAAGGGGTTGACCAAGTCATGGGCCCACTTTGACCAAGTCAACTCTCCCAATGACTTCTCGCTCAGTCAAAACCCGGATACGCCGCGGAACTGTGAAATTCTGAAACGTTACCGGAATTCAATGAAATTTTCGTGAGTGGCTTAGAATGGCACCAGGACACATAATATGCAGTTAGATTTTCAATCGGAGTCCTCAAACTCAGGATGATAGCTAACAGTCCAAAATTTTTGCGGTTCCGATCGAAAAACGAAAAAAACTCAAAAACTGCCAAAATGCTCCAACGGTTACCAGAAGGCTAAAAAAGTGACACATATATAACAATCAACATCCCTTTTTGATTTGTATGTATTGTATTATGTGCTTGGGCACATGTTTGTATTATATTTGGATGTCATTATATATATTGGCTCTCACAGGACAGTTGATTGCATATCGAGTCTGTAATATGTATTTGAGTTACAGATTCAGTCTCTTAGCTTTCGCTTTTTGTGTATATGTCATGTCAGACCCTTTGTTGTCTGTGTTTAAATTGTTGATGTTGTTTAGGGTATTTTATTGATCTACTATATAGACTGCTGATATCATGTATACACTTGCCGCGTCCCGGGGACAGCCGCCCTGGGGCGTGACATAAAAAAACTTGAAAATTCCAGGGATCTAAAAATAATAGACAGTGACCATAGGTGTAACTATCATTTTTCAGGTGCTTTCCCGGGCCTTCAAAAAATATGGAGAAGAAGAAGAAGAATGATGTGGCCTCTTCTTTCCGCTTGTGTGGGGCTTCTTCGGGGATTCGGATCGGGCACGTGCCTTGGCAGGCTCGGTCGGATCGTCTCTCGAAAGGAGGGAGGGGTTTTGGTTCCTTGCTGAGCTGTCCGACAGCTCCTCAGGAGGATTCAGGGGTGTTTCTGATTGCCACCTGCTTTCTCGAAAAGTAGGAAAAGTTGGGGTGGATTTGATTGCCTTCGTGGGGGAGTTTGTAGGGTCTCCGCTCTGAGATACAGGCATGCCGCACATAGAGGTGAAAAACAGGGATCCTCTTGTGCTTTGGGAACTTGACTAAAGGAGGTCTGGGAGTCAGGGTGTAGGTGAGAGGCGGCTTGTGAAAATTAGCCACCTGGTAGGGGACGGCTAGTAAGGGTTAGCCGCCTGGTGTCTAGTTCTATTTGGGCAGGACCTGGGTAGGAAATAGGTTAGGATTTGGTAGGGGTTAAACTAGGTTTAACCTAGGTTTTGGAGAGTGGATTTGGAGAGTGAATTTGGGTAGGGAAATGGGTTTTCTTTCTCTCTTTCTCTCTCAAGGGTTTTGAAAATGGGCTTGGGAATGTGTGTGTTGGTTGGGAAGTGGTTGATTATTGTGAATTGGGAAGTGTTTTTATGATTGGTTGATGTTGTAGAAATGCCTTGGACTTTTTCTATTTATAATAAAAGAGAGGTAGGGGAATGTCCATTGGACAATATATCAAAATGGGTAATAAGGTGCTTGATTTGACCTTCCATTAGATCTTTGTTCTCGGATAGTGTCCAAGTGAGGAGCGGCTACTTTCAATTAGCCGCCCCAATGATGGTCTGACAAACATCACATCTCTGACAAGCGGTGGCGTGGGTCGGCTACTAGGTTTGAACCGGCCTAGAGGGGGGGAGGGGGCTAAATGACACAAACCACCGCAATCATCAGCATTAAATGCTTCTTCTTTGTGTCCCATCCAAGGAAAGCGGTTTGCGATCGGTTAGGGGGCGACTAGTTGAGACTAGCCGCCCCTGTCCAGGTTTTTAGATTTTTCTAAGCGTTGGGCTAGGGTTTTGTTTTCTAAGGAAGTTTTCTATTTTTAGATGTCCAATTGTGGTCTTTCCTAAAAGTTACTTAAAGTAAGTTTCATCATTTTGGACGGTGAAAATTAGGGTATCTGCAATAGGGACCCCTAATTAATTTTTTCAAAATAAAATAAAATGAAATGTAAAAGAATAGTATTTGTGCAGTGCATTTGCAATTCTATTTGTTTTGATTTATTTTGTAGATGCCGGCTAGTATGAATTTTATCAAAATGAACATATGGTCCGAAATTTAATAAACTCCTTTACAAAAAATAAAAAAATAAAAACTTCATTAAATAATCATATTAACCAATTAGAAAAATTGGATTGCAACAAGTAAAAGGTTGTGCTGCACTCCCTTGTAGTGCCAGGAACTGGAGAGACAAGTCAGGAACCACTATGGTCCTACTGCAATAGTTTCTATCAGACTTGGGCATCGAAAAGTTGAACTACTATTATTTTGGATAAAAACAAAAAAAATTGAAAAGCATTTACATTATCGCTTCTCTTGTTTTGTAAATGTTATCAAAGTTTTTTTTTATTATTATTATTTATTCATTTTTGATAAGCAATCTAAGAACCCAATATTTCATGAATGTAAATTTTGTTGTCTAACCATTATTCCCTGTTGTTCGTGCTTACCAAGTTACCATGGTTATTACAAATGTGGATAAGTTAGTTCCATATTAACTTCATTGAAGTTGGAACACTGGACAAGACATATCTCTGTCCATGTAACAGAGCTTTTGCACCTCTTTCTTGTTTCGCGGCGGCTCCATCTCCATGATCGCTTTGATCTGATCGGGGTTGAATTCGATTCCTCGCTGAGTCATCAAATGCCCCAAGAACTCGCCCGAGGTGACTCTGAAGGAGCACTTGGTTGCATTTAATTTGAAACGATATTTGCGCAACACAGCGAAAACCTCTTCCAATTGGGACAGATGGTCATCTCTACTCTTGGTTTTGACCATCATGTCATCAATATAGACTTCTATGGTTCTCCCAATCTGGTGTTGGAAAATCTTTGTGACCAATCTCTGATAGGTTGCCCAGGCATTTTTTTAACCCGAATGGCATTACTTTGTAACAGTAAATGTCGGTACGGGTAATGAATGCGGTTTTGGTCTGGCTCGTACATCGAGATTTTATGGTAGCCTGAATAAGCATCCATAAAACTCATTAGTTCATTACCCAACAATGAGTCCACCAGCTGATCGATCTTTGGAAGTGGAAAGTTGTCCTTTGGGCACGCGCTGTTCAAGTCAGTGAAGTCTACGCACACCCGCCACTTCTTGTTCTTCTTTGGATCCACCACAGTGTTGGCTAGCCAGTCGGGATGTCGCACTTCGCGGATGAATCCGGTGATCAAGAGTCTGTTCACCTAGTCACGTATTGCTTCTGCGTGTACCGAGGTCATTCACCGCTGCCTCTGTCAAACTGGGAGAATGGTGGGAAAATTGAACAACCGGTGATTTGCGACCTCGGGGTCGATTCCCGACATATCGCGAGGTTTCCAGGCAAATACATCCTTGTTTTTTACGAGGAGGTCGAGTATTGCCCTTCTTTCCTCGGCTGACAACAAACTCCCGACGAGAAAGAATTTCTAGAGGTCAATGGGGTCTATGGGGACCTATTCGAGGTCTTCAAGAACCCTGTCTTTGGAACCGGGTTGGCTTTCATCCGCCTTGACTCGGTCTTGAAGTAATTGCTACCTCTTAGGATGGATTTCTCCCTCCTCAGGTAGTTCGTCTGGCCGGGTTGATTTCCCCGCCAGGGCCACCATGTAACATCGTCTTGCAGCTACCTAATCCCCTCAAATCTCCATTATCTCCTCAGGCGTGGGAAAACAAAGACCCTGATGATAAGTGGATGGGATCGCCTTCATCGCCGCCAACCATGTGCGCCCGATGATGGTGTTGTACGGCGACAGGAGGTCCATGATGGTAAAGTCCGTCATGGACGTCTAGTTCCCTGCTCGGACTGGCAACGTGATGCGCCCGGCTGGGACAACTCATGCACCATTGAAGGCGACCAGGGGATCCCCGGGGGATCCCTGGTCGGGGCAAGGTCAGCCGCCTTCAACCCCATCCAAAGGAAGGATTGCATGAAGAGGATGTCGGCCGAGCTTCCTGGACTCCTTCCAGGTCAGCGTCAAAGAAGGTGATGACCCCCCTTCGTCATCACTCTTTGCTCTCTTTTTGTGACAAGCTTCAGCTCCTGATTGATCTGCATCATTTCGAAGGAGATTTGCATCTTCTTCGAATCTCGTCAGACGCTCTTCGGCTTGGAGAAGTGTGGCTCACACCCAAAGATGACATCGATGACCTCGGCCGAAGTATTGGGGTCAATGTTCGTAACATGCTGCTCCTCTGCGGCTTGGGTCTTCTCGGAGGGTACATATTCCTTCAGGCGCCCCTTGCGGACCTGTTCTTCCAGAATTCCTCAGAGAATGCGGCAATGATCAGTCGTGTGCCCCACGATTTTGTGATAGTTGCAGCAGAGAGACTGGTCCCACTTTGACTCATCACTCTTCATTGGCTCAAGCCACCTGAACCATTGTTGACCTTGAATTTTGGGTAGAATCTGGGATGGTGGGATTTTAAAGAACGTCCCTCGTCCCTCTTGCACCTCGATCGTTGAGGCGCCCTGCTTCTTGTCCTTTTCGCCCCGTCGGTCCTTCTGACGAGGCTCCAATGAGCATTTTGTTGCCGGTGCGGGAGTGGTGACCGTCAGCGAGGATCGGGATGCTACCACCACTTGCTTGAGAAGCTTAGACTCCTCCTCCACCTTTGCGTACTTTTCAGCATGCCCCATCAGATCACGCAAATCGGAAGGAGTGCGCCTGATAAGCGATTCCTTCAGGCCGTTCCCAGCTGGTAGTCCATTGCGAAAAGCCATGACTGCAGCATCCTCGTTGCAGTCTTCTACTTCAAACTTCAGAATACGGAAACGATCGACATATTGTCGAATCGATTATCCCTGTTGCATCTGGATCTTCTTGAGATCTCCAAGTTCTTTCTTCCTTCGCCTGCTGCAGATGAACTGCTCGGAAAACATCGTGCCGAGCTCTTCAAAGGTTCGGATCAACGCAGGTGGAAGAAGCTGGAACCAGGTGAGTGCAGCCCCTTCCAGATTGGATGGGAAGAGGCGGCACATTAGCCCATCGTACAACTCGTACAATGCCATGGATGTTGGGAAAAATTAATCCCGACTGCCAAGATCCGTTGATCGAGGTATAGATCAGATAACAAAAAAAATATTAATTCTTTTTCATGCAAACCCTACAAGGCGGAATTAGGGTTTACCTTCACAACTCAGATCAGAGTTCTGCTGAAGAGGAAGATCGGATCTGATAGACGACGATGGATCGCTCGATCGGAACCTTCAGATCTTCTGCCATATGTCTTTCCTATGCTGTAGATCCGCGGCGGAGTGTGGCCTCCTTCTTGTTTCGAACGGCAGCCATGAATCCCTTCTCTCTCTTTCTCTCCCTTCCTCACCTTTTTTGGATCTAGATATCCTAAAGGGTTTCTAGGGTTAGGGTTTTAGTTTCGGCGAAAAACTTCTACACTGAGAGAGAGAGAGAAAGCCACATATTTATAGGCTAGGGCAAGGACCTAAAGGAGAAATCAGTAATTGGCTCCTATGGGCTTGGGTAGCGTAAACCAAAATCCCATAAATCATAATTCATTCCACTAAAGGATTATGACTGCACTCCAAACACACTAATCTCAAAATAATATTTCAAGCTCCTTATATTATATGCTTAATATCTCCCCACGCTAAGATTCCAATACTCGTTATGAAATAATTGTTACTGATAATATTATTTCACAACATTTTATTTTCCTTAAGATCTTCTGCTTAACTTATTTGACATGTCGGATAGTTAAATCCACCGGCCGGGTTAGACATGACCAAAACTTATAAGCATCCTCAAGAGAGTATCATCAATCTCCTATAGGAGACATGAATTCCATCAATAGTAAATATTCATCATACAAGTGTTATCGTCACCCAACTCACTGAGTCTATTGATCCATAGGAGAATCTCACTCTTTAATGAATCAAAATGACAAATAACAAATGCACATGTCTAAGAACCATTTTAGGATTTAGAGCATAAGCAATCATAATAAATATGAGGTGTAAATTATTTTATCTAGTAAGTACAAAAATAATTACTCCTACTTGGTCTGTTCAATACACACAAGCTGCACTAGCACAATCACCCAAAAACCTATGAACCGGTCTTTTATAGTCAAGATAGACTACGTAAGATGAATTGCACTACAACCTTTATCCAATGGATTATCCAAGTCCATCTAAAGTTGTGAACCTCAACTTATAATTCACAGGGAACCGATAATCTGATCTTCCGTGTGTAAGCCGAACTCTACACACCAGACTATCTACAGTGTAAATTAAAGGACTATATTAAAACAAGCGCAATATTTCAAACAATATAATGCAAGCATTTACCAATAATAATCCTCATCAAAATGATAAGTCTATCTTAATAATAGAGTTTATTACATAAGTCATGGCTTTTAGAACATTACTCTGACAATGGAGTGACGGAATGCCAAAATGTGGTCATAAGGATTCGTCGTGCCATTGTATAGCTTGAACTTGGGCTAAACAAACTTCCATGAAAGTCGTTCTCTGAGGATGGCAGAGCAAAACAGGGAGGCGAACCTCCGTAATGCATGCTCCACCATTCCGTGATCTTGGGCGCGCAACACCTCTGAACACGGATTGTGGCGGGGCTGCCTGATGGCTCCTTCTGTTGGCTGATGGGGGTTGCCCTGGTACCCGTCGGATGCTTCGCGCAAGGGGAATCTTTCTTGATGAGTTGGCCTTCGCAATGCTTCCCTTCAGCGGACCGTTCTCAACGCGGGGAACGTCCGCGCCTTCGTTCCTCATGATTCCGTTGGCTAGCTCGAGAGGAGCGTGAACGTCAAAGGCTTCGTTGGCTATGATTTTAGGAAGAAGTACTTCCCTCCAAATCGTGCACGGAGTTCGCTGGCGGATTAGGCGGTGGCAGGACACCCCGCTGAACGGGCAGTTGCTAACGTTGGTTGGCATAGAACTGTTGCATCGATGCTTTCATCATTTGCTGCATGGATCCTTGGAGGCGGGTGAAGAGAGTCTCTTGTGCGGACTCCACCACCCGTCGGAGATCCTAGGCCTGGCTGGTCAGGGTCCTGGGCGAGTCATCGATGGCAACATTTGGTGGGAGGTCAACTTGACTTTGTTGCCTCTTCGAAAGGGTGTCATTTGGATTGGACATTGTGAACACTGATTTTTTGTTACGAGAGTCCCATAGATGACGCCAACTAAGGAGGATAATTTCCCCTACAGTTAAATTTGTAGAAGTGGGATTAAAATTTGGATTGGACTTTTTGTTGAAAAGAAAATTAATTTGGGAGCTTGAATATTGTCACGCCCCAGGCGTCCCCGGGACGCGGCAAGTGTATATATATATCAGAATCTACTCAGGAGGTCAATAATATCATACACAAGCAGCCAAAATGACACACAGACAACAAAAGCAAGGCTGACAGGATATATATACACCAAATGCGGATAACTAAGACTGAATCTGTAATCAAAATATACTACAGACTCCATACATAATCACATGTCCTGTGAGAGCCAATATACATACAAAGACATCCAAATACAACACAAACGCGTGCCCAAGCACGGAAAATAATACATACTGGTACAAGGGATGCTGATAGTCTCTGCAACTCGCGGGACGTGGCGCTACTCCGCTACTGATGAAGTCCCTCGGGGAGCTCCTCCTCCGGATCCGACTCAGATGGCACTGAAGAAAAAAATATTGTGCGAGGGGTGAGCCACACGCTCAGTGAACGGCACAACCCATGCATCACAGACAATATTTACCACAATTCCATTATTTATCCAGCCTCTAAGACATAACAACATGATCCAGTGATTCGTACTTCGCCGAACCACCACACCCTCACCCTCACCCATCAATGGGTGACATAGGTTATTGGGACTGATAATAATCCATTCACAAATCCAGTAGGTCGCTCATCGCCAACCCACTACACCCTCACCCTCACCCTACCACGGGTGACATAGGATTTTGGGACTGACTACACATAACCAGCGGGTCGCTTCCGCCAACCCGCCACACCCTCACCCTCACCCTTCAATGGGTGACATAGGATATTGGGACTAACTGCACCAAAAACCAACGGGTCGCTTCCGCCAACCCGCTACACCCTCACCCTCACCCTTCAATGGGTGACACAGGATTTTGGGACTGACTAGGCTGTTGGTCACCCTTGGTCCACCGATAGGCTCTCCTCCACTCCGTAGGCCGCCTGGTCTACTCCCACATTCAGCACAGTCCGTCCAAAATCAAGAGGTGCCTACTAATGGGAGCCCTCTGTCAGGAAGGCCCTGTCTAACGCTGGGGTAGTCTCTACCGGATCCAACGAAGGGAACAGAACAGCCTAACCATCGCATATGATCCACTTGGATCCGCAGACGGCACATTATAACAACACTAATGTTCTGAATTCCTCAGAACCCACCAGGGCGCATAACTACGATGCGGGGAACATGCATCAGGTTATAACAAGGTGGAATATCGTTGGGGAAAGAAACTCGGGAGGGCAGCGTGAGTTCCCGTTATAGGACACCCCGACAACCAAACAAGGAACACGGTGTACCCTAACCCGGGTCTCACCGCTGTCCTCGCAAGGCCCCTCCCCTATAATATTCACTATAACATGCATTGTAAACAAATACTAGCATTTAATCAAATAAATAAACTAGTAGGGCACATGCATCGGCCGGGCTTCCTAACATGGAACCAGGGGACATGCTGCATGGCTCATACACATCCTAAGGGTGCAAGTCCCTAACATGCAAAGTCTAGGGTAACATGCATTCTACAGTTTAATCATGCTCGCATGATATACATATCATTGCAGGTTAATATTTATCCATGACGCCCCAGGAGAGGTCGGTATACGCCCAAATGCGTATGACCCCTCTCTACTGGGTTGGATTGTCCCACTCACCGGGAATCGGGTCGACGCGCGACCGTCCGTCGAGATCTGCAAGACAAGGTATTAACTGGTTAGAATAAATCCACAATTATCCCAAAAATACATGACACACACAAACAAACATCCAACACCCCCCCCCCCGGCAACCACCGCACGGCCGGCCACCACCCGCACGGCCACCCGACCGCCCGGACGCGCCGCCGCGCCTCAGCCCGCGCATTCCACGCACCGCCCGGGGCCCCGCGCGTCCACCGAGCCCAGCCGCGGCAGCCCGCACGCGCCCCGCACGCCGTGCGCACGCTCCTCGCCCCGCGCGCGCCCCGCGCGCACCCCGCGCGCACCTCCGCCGCTCCGCCGCGCCCCGCGCACAGCTCCTCGCCCCGCGCCTCCTCCGCGCGCGCCCCAGCACCCGAGCGCTCCGCTCAGCACCTCCGCCAGCACCTCCGCGCGCACCTCGCGCGTCCAGCACCTCCGCCAGCACCTCCGCGCGCGCCCAGACCAGCTCGCCATCAGCCCTTCGCGCACAGCACCACCCGAGCAGCTCGCACGCCTCGCACCGCCGCGACCAGCTCCCCCGAGCGCACGCCCGCGCGCACGCTCGCGCGTACGCACGCGCGCACGCCCAGCCGGCTCCTGCTCGTTGCCTGTGCTGCCTGAGGCCCCCAGCCCATCCAGCGCGCCCAGCACGACCAGCCCCACGCACCAGGCCCGCGCACACCCACGCACACGCCGCGCGCACGCACGCGCGCATGCCCGCGCGCGCCCGGCCTGCGCGCTGCCTGGCCGCTGCTGCTGCTGCCTGCGCCCGAGGACATCTCCCGCCTGCCGAGCACCTCCAACCACCCCTCCCACTGCCCCGACCACTTCCAACCACCCCGACCACCCTCCGACGACCCCCACTGCCACCGACCATCCCCCACACACAAAACTCCTCCCTAGCAATCATCTAGACAAGAAAAGAGAGGGAAAGAAGCTTACCGAGGGGAGGAAGGGGCGTCCGGTGGATCTCCACGCGCCGAAACCCTTCCCACAAGCCTTCTCACGCCCCGATCTATCACGGCCCTCGATTTGGCTCGAAACAGAGGAGAGAGAGGGGAGGTCGGGGAGGCTAGGATCGTCGGAATTCGGATTTGAAGACACCGGAGCGTAGATCGGGACCCGATCTACACTTCCCGTGCTTTAGGTTTTTGGTTTTGAGGGGTGTAAGGGGCTCGAACGGAAGAAAATCGGAGGAGAGGAGAGAGAGAGAGCTAGTCGGGAAGATGATGAATAGTGACGAGATATTTTTGATTCCTTTTAAGTAGAGCGCGACTTAAAAACCCGGATACGCCCCGGAACTGCGGAATTTTTGCAAACGATGCCAGAATTCAATGAAATTTTCGTGAGAGGTCTAAAATGGCACCAGGACACCAAATATGCAATTAGATTTTCAATCGGAGTCCTCTAGCTCAGACGATAGCTAACAGTCTGAAATTATGCGGTTCCGATCGAAAAACCCTAAAAATTTTAAAACTGCCAGAAATGCTCCAACGGTTACCAGGAGGCTAAAAAGTGACACATATATAACATTCTTCCCCCCTTAGGAAATTTTGTCCTCAAAATATGCAAAAACATCTAGGAGGGGAAAAGATGCGTCACACCTGGCATCCATGAGCTTCCATATGTCCTTGACACCGGAACGGTGCTGCCATCGCACCTCGACCAGCTGGACGGTCTTGGTGCAGAGCCTCCTCACGCGGCGGTCCATGATCTCAATCGACTGCTCCACGAATGACTGTCCGGCTCAGAGACGAGCGGCTCGAACGGGATGACGTGAGCAGGATCGTGGACATAACGCCTTGGCCATGGGACAAGGACGACGTCGTGGGCATGAACCAGCTGTGGGGGAAAGGCTACATGATAAGCCACCTCCCCAATCCACTCAATGACGAGAACAAGGTCCCATTAAAGAGCAACTCGGCTTGCCCGAACGTCGAAACAGAGGATGCCCTTAAACCAGGACACTTCCTTGCAATTATGGTCGCCAAACCCGAAGGTAAGCTTCTGGCGACGATGACCCGGGTAGCCCTTCTGTCGGTTCTGGGAGGTGCAGATGTACACCCTAACCAACCCGGCCACCGCGAGGTCAAACAACTAACTTATGGCCCCTCCAACTGGCGCTCCACTACCGTCCCAACACAAGGGAGGTATGGAACTGCGCCTGTAGAGTGCCCATCACCGATCCATCCGGGTGCTCGAATGGCAGTCGCTTACAGGCATACCCCAACAATTGGTGGTGCCTCACCCAACTGCCCTCAACATCGAGCACGCAGGCACATAGCATGTCCTCCAAGGTTCGAATCGCCCTCATTGACTGGCTGTCCATCGGCGATGAAACGCTATACTTAAATGGAGGCTCGCGCCTAAGGCTGCGCCACAACCTCAAAGTAACCCTCGCGTCTCAACCGAAAATAGCGCCGACTGGAGTGCCATGAAGACGAACAATCGCGAAGGTGGAAACCCACGTCAAGACGTCCAGAGACTCAATCAGTCTGATAGGGAGGGAGTCGCGGACTTAGTCAGTCGGTCAATGATCACCCAGACGGCGTCGTGACCCGAACGTGACATTAACGAGTCTGCAACAATCCCTGACAACCCATTCTCACGTCCACTGAGGAATCTTGATGGACTGACGCTTTTCACGCGATGATGAATCTCGAACTTTGCCTGAGGGCATGCCAACCTGGGGAAACAAGGTCACCCACATCATCTTATCATCACACCACAGCAACTCAACAAAGACTACCCCAAAGTAGTCCTCGGAAACCCAATAAAACTTTCGAGATCCACGAAGGCATCCGGCGCATTCGTCCACCCCGACGGCAGTACTTAAAACTCGTAGTGCCTGAACGGTCACGAAAGGCCATCTACGGGATGTCCAACTCTCGGATCTCCAGCTTGTGGTACCCTTGTGCGAAGATCGATCTAACAGCAGGCACTCGCTCTCAGAGCTGGTCAAATAGATCATCCATTCGCGACAAAGGTAATTGATCTTCTACCTCCACGGGGAGATCAAAACAACACCATGAACAATCAAGTTCGGATTCTGCTCTTCGAGCATGGCTGGCGCTCATGATAACACTTACACGCTCGGTAAGCCGCTTAACCGCACTTAATCCACGAGACATGCAATAAGGGGTCGTCGGACCTCGACAATGCCTATGCAACGTCATCTATCTGATATGGCGGTCAAGTCCCATCACGAACGCTAGCATCGCGTCTCCTTATTTGCGACCAATGTGGGGCAAAACGCGACAGTATCTACATCTGTGCTTACATGCCGCCAGAGATAGGCCGCTCATCACAACCATTGGAACTCCGGCATCCTGCACTCTATGGGCAGATTCATCACGGGGAGTCCATGCTTTCGTCATCATTTAGCAGCACTCTCCCGGTGTGGCCTCTACCTGGTAGCCTCCCAAGCCCGCTATCTCTGCCATATGGGCGCACCAACAAGCATAGCATCTGGGAGCACCTCGTAGGGCTCTGGCCTCAACCGGGCAGCTACAACACATAATGATTTATCGAAGCGACTCCAGATGCCACTATGGAACCCTGTCCACTAGCGATCGCCCACTGAGCTGCAATAGGACGCACCTGGTTCCGATCGAACGCATCACCACACCCAATCGCGATGCGTCAGAGCAAACTGCGAACCCACCCCTCCCAGACGGAAGGTAAGAACTGGCGCTGAGGTGAGCCTCCGATAAAACTCCAGGAAGCTCTCCTCGCAAGAAGGGGACCACTCGAACCGGACATCTTCCAAGTAAGGCGGTTAAGAGGAACAGCTATCTTCGAGAGTCCCTCGTCAAGCTTCCTACAATAACCCGCCAACTCGGGAAGCTCCGAATCCTTGCGGGGTTCGACGGCCTACGCCAATTCGACATAGCAAGCGTCTTACCCGGGTCCACAGATATGCCTTCACCAGAAATCACTCAGCCCAAAAGGCCTTAACCTCTAACCAAACTCGCACTTGATCTCTCATCTTTCTGATGCTTCCATGGCATCCCTTACCTGGGAAAAGAAACCTCGGGAGGGCACCATGAAATCCCGATATAGGATACCCCGACAACCAAACAAGGAACACGAAGTACCCTAGCCCGGGTTCCAACGCCGACCTCACAAGGCCCCTTAATCCAGAAAGGAACACTGGAAGAAGACATCATTTAAAAGAACACCACTAACCCCTCCGGATCATCTACCTCTAGATGATCACCCAACGATGTCATTCAACATCCTTCTCAAGACCGGACCCAACCTCCGTGGGAATGGTCGAACAGCAATTTGGGTCACGAGTTGACGCGTCATTGTCTCATCCACACCCTCACTCCCATCAGGAGACATATTGGGACTTTGGGAGAGACTTAGACTGCTCTCTACCCCTGGTCCACCGGTAGCCTCTCCCCGCTCCGTAGCTCGCCTGGTCCTCTGACCGGGAGCCTGTCTAACGCCGGGGCTGTACTACGCGAATCCAACGAAGGGGAGAGCGATTTCCACGCTCGCGACACCATCCATTAATCCATTTCCGGGTTAGCCCCTACCTGACACACTCCCACGATCAGTACCCCTCCGACTGCATCGGCGGTACCTACGGATGAGAGCCTCCTGCCAGGACGGCTACAACCCAGCCTCTTCAATTCGAACAACCACACTCAATACTCGCGCTGCAGCCTCTAGCTCCACCTCCCTCACTAGGGGATCCTGAACTCTCACCGCTGGAATCACCACGGGGACTGGGGGTACTTCGGGTACCACAGACGGATCTGCTACCAAGGGGACCTGTGGAACTGCATCACGGGCCGCCCTCAGCTCCCGGATCTCCCGCGCCTGCTCTACCAACGCTCTGGTCTGCGCCTCCAGTGCCTTGATCCGAGTCTCCACCGAATCCGCTATCCGAGCGAACGCACGTTCCCGTGCGGGAGGCTCCTGCGCCGATCCTGGCCTCACAGCCGTGGACTCTCCAGTAGCATCCTCGCCTCTAGCAGGTCCGAAAACCTCCAAAGGTCGAGAGGGACCATGTCCGCGCCGTCCTCCACGAGGAGACATATCAGCAATCCTAAGAAAACCAGACTCTAGGATCAGAATACCCATATCAAAATCCTAGGACTCATCTCTACGAAAGAAGACCATTGGCTCTGACAGGACCAGGCTCTGATACCACCTTTTTGTCACGCCCCAGGCGTCCCCGGGACGCGGCAAGTGTATATATATATCAGAATCTACTCAGGAGGTCAATAATATCATACACAAGCAGCCAAAATGACACACAGACAACAAAAGCAAGGCTGACAGGATATATATACACCAAATGCGGATAACTAAGACTGAATCTGTAATCAAAATATACTACAGACTCCATACATAATCACATGTCCTGTGAGAGCCAATATACATACAAAGACATCCAAATACAACACAAACGCGTGCCCAAGCACGGAAAATAATACATACTGGTACAAGGGATGCTGATAGTCTCTGCAACTCGCGGGACGTGGCGCTACTCCGCTACTGATGAAGTCCCTCGGGGAGCTCCTCCTCCGGATCCGACTCAGATGGCACTGAAGAGAAAAATATTATGCGAGGGGTGAGCCACACGCTCAGTGAACGGCACAACCCATGCATCACAGACAATATTTACCACAATTCCATTATTTATCCAGCCTCTAAGACATAACAACATGATCCAGTGATTCGTACTTCGCCGAACCACCACACCCTCACCCTCACCCATCAATGGGTGACATAGGTTATTGGGACTGATAATAATCCATTCACAAATCCAGTAGGTCGCTCATCGCCAACCCACTACACCCTCACCCTCACCCTACCACGGGTGACATAGGATTTTGGGACTGACTACACATAACCAGCGGGTCGCTTCCGCCAACCCGCCACACCCTCACCCTCACCCTTCAATGGGTGACATAGGATATTGGGACTAACTGCACCAAAAACCAACGGGTCGCTTCCGCCAACCCGCTACACCCTCACCCTCACCCTTCAATGGGTGACACAGGATTTTGGGACTGACTAGGCTGTTGGTCACCCTTGGTCCACCGATAGGCTCTCCTCCACTCCGTAGGCCGCCTGGTCTACTCCCACATTCAGCACAGTCCGTCCAAAATCAGGAGGTGCCTACTAATGGGAGCCCTCTGTCAGGAAGGCCCTGTCTAACGCTGGGGTAGTCTCTACCGGATCCAACGAAGGGAACAGAACAGCCTAACCATCGCATATGATCCACTTGGATCCGCAGACGGCACATTATAACAACACTAATGTTCTGAATTCCTCAGAACCCACCAGGGCGCATAACTACGATGCGGGGAACATGCATCAGGTTATAACAAGGTGGAATATCGTTGGGGAAAGAAACTCGGGAGGGCAGCGTGAGTTCCCGTTATAGGACACCCCGACAACCAAACAAGGAACACGGTGTACCCTAACCCGGGTCTCACCGCTGTCCTCGCAAGGCCCCTCCCCTATAATATTCACTATAACATGCATTGTAAACAAATACTAGCATTTAATCAAATAAATAAACTAGTAGGGCACATGCATCGGCCGGGCTTCCTAACATGGAACCAGGGGACATGCTGCATGGCTCATACACATCCTAAGGGTGCAAGTCCCTAACATGCAAAGTCTAGGGTAACATGCATTCTACAGTTTAATCATGCTCGCATGATATACATATCATTGCAGGTTAATATTTATCCATGACGCCCCAGGAGAGGTCGGTATACGCCCAAATGCGTATGACCCCTCTCTACTGGGTTGGATTGTCCCACTCACCGGGAATCGGGTCGACGCGCGACCGTCCGTCGAGATCTGCAAGACAAGGTATTAACTGGTTAGAATAAATCCACAATTATCCCAAAAATACATGACACACACAAACAAACATCCAACACCCCCCCCCCCGGCAACCACCGCACGGCCGGCCACCACCCGCACGGCCACCCGACCGCCCGGACGCGCCGCCGCGCCTCAGCCCGCGCATTCCACGCACCGCCCGGGGCCCCGCGCGTCCACCGAGCCCAGCCGCGGCAGCCCGCACGCGCCCCGCACGCCGTGCGCACGCTCCTCGCCCCGCGCGCGCACCCCGCGCGCACCTCCGCCGCTCCGCCGCGCCCCGCGCACGCCTCGCGCACAGCTCCTCGCCCCGCGCCTCCTCCGCGCGCGCCCCAGCACCCGAGCGCTCCGCTCAGCACCTCCGCCAGCACCTCCGCGCGCACCTCGCGCGTCCAGCACCTCCGCCAGCACCTCCGCGCGCACCTCGCGCGTCCAGCACCTCCGCGCGCGCCCAGACCAGCGCCCAGACCAGCTCGCCATCAGCCCGTCGCGCACAGCACCACCCGAGCAGCTCGAACGCCTCGCACCACCGCGGCCAGCTCCCCCGAGCGCACGCCCGCGCGCACGCTCGCGCGTACGCACGCGCGCACGCCCAGCCGGCTCCTGCTCGTTGCCTGTGCTGCCTGAGGCCCCCAGCCCATCCAGCGCGCCCAGCACGACCAGCCCCACGCACCAGGCCCGCGCACACCCACGCACACGCCGCGCGCACGCACACCCGCGCACGCACGCGCGCATGCCCGCGCGCGCCCGGCCTGCGCGCTGCCTGAGCCGCTGCTGCTGCTGCCTGCGCCCGAGGACATCTCCTGCCTGCCGAGCACCTCCAACCACCCCTCCCACTGCCCCGACCACTTCCAACCACCCCCGACAACCCCCACTGCCACCGACCATCCCCCACACACAAAACCCCTCCCTAGCAATCATCTAGACAAGAAAAGAGAGGGAAAGAAGCTTACCGAGGGGGAGGAAGGGGCGTCCGGTGGATCTCCACGCGCCGAAACCTTTCCCACAAGCCTTCTCACGCCCCGATCTATCACGGCCCTTGATTTGGCTCGAAACAGAGGAGAGAGAGGGGAGGTCGGGGAGGCTAGGATCGTCGGAATTTGGATTTGAAGACACCGGAGCGTAGATCGGGACCCGATCTACACTTCCCGTGCTTTAGGTTTTTGGTTTTGAGGGGTGTAAGGGGCTCGAACGGAAGAAAATCGGAGGAGAGGAGAGAGAGAGAGCAGGTCGGGAAGATGATGAATAGTGCCGAGATATTTTTGATTCCTTTTAAGTAGAGCGCGACTTAAAAACCCGGATACACCCCGGAACTGCGAAATTTTTGCAAACGATGCCAGAATTCGATGAAATTTTCGTGAGAGGTCTAAAATGGCACCAGGACACCAAATATGCAATTAGATTTTCAATCGGAGTCCTCTAGCTCAGACGATAGCTAACAGTCTGAAATTATGCGGTTCCGATCGAAAAACCCTAAAAATTTTAAAACTGCCAGAAATGCTCCAACGGTTACCAGCAGGCTAAAAAGTGACACATATATAACAAATATTACTATTCTTGTCTGTCTTTGACTGTCTCAATGACTGGGCCTTTAGAGTGCTTATCTCGCGACCTCTTTATAGACTGCCTACGTATCCCTTGGGGATCAAGTCACACGTAGTTCCTCTTTTACCATTGTAATTGCCTTGCCACTAAGTGTTTAATGGGCTTTTTTTCAGGGAAATGTTCCCTATGTTTACGCTCCACATTGGACCCTTGATTACCCACGTTTCGTAGGTAGTGGGCCTTAATTGCCAACTTGGCAGTTACAGGCGTTGGTAGTCTTCTGACCGTTTCTCCAATCTGCTCGAGGCCTCTTGGCCTACTCGTTTATCTGTTACGTCTTTCGTCTATTACCAAAATTTACAGAGGGTATTTAACCCAAATTTCAGCCCCCTCTCTCTCCTCACACATTTTCATCCAAACCCTAGCAGAGGCCCGTCAACGACTGACGCACGTGATGTTCACCACCATCTCCAAACAACCAACCAAAAATCTATTCATCTCCCGTCGAGCGATGGTTTTCTAGACAAAACCGTAGATCAGCAGCTCTACAGCTTCTCCTTCACCATCTCTCCTTCGCCAGTGATTTCTCCTCTCTGACGCGAGATCCGGCCAAAATCCTTTCTCCTCTGCGAATCTTCTCTTGAAAAAGCTTCTCTTCTTTGTGAGGACCAACCAAAGCGTACCAACCACCTCGGCTACTCCTTCTTCCTCTCCACGCTCTTTGACCTCGAGGTCAGGCCCTATTTCGACTCCAATTAGCTCATTAAGAAGGAGATCCGACTTTTGGACCGCTAGGTAACGCACTTCCCCCACTTTGCCGACCATCAACACCCTGTGAAACCCTGTTTTTGTTTTTAATGAACTAATTTTAGTTGGATCTCATGAAATTCCCTTCTTTGGGATGTTTTTTATGCTGTGTCTTGGGAGTACTCCATCTGAAACGTCTAATCTTCACTATCTCAAAAAAAAAAAATTATTTTCAAGTTTTCAACCAAACATCAAAATAACATTCAACACTTATAAAATGGACCAAAATACCCTTCTAATAAGCACATATGTTAAGTGGTCAACCAAACACACTTATCTAAATAACTGCTTAATATTTTCCACTGAACCAAACATTATTTTTTCAAAACTCTTAAAGATTATCATCATAACCTCTTTCTGCACTTATTAATCAGCACTTAAAATCCGCTTTCCTCCGTTGCAAAACACCACCTTAATCTTCATATGTAAGCACCCAAAATATATTAGAATGAGTAAAAGATAATAAAAAATTAAAATGTACATTTCCAAAAAACCAAAAAATTCAATTTACAACACACACAAATGATAAAAATAGAATAAAAACCATAAACATGTTTTCTCAAAAATAAAACAAAATATTAAATAACTTGAATTGATGAAAATGATCAATATCACCCTTTGCCGTCATTATACTTTTTCCTTCTCTTTATGTTTTGAAAGGCTAATCGAACTTCTATTCACCTTAAGGCACGGCCGGCCATGATCCATAAGAGGAGAATCCACATTTCCTGTAAGGAGACCATTTTCTTTTCTTGCTTTTGAGAAAAAGAAAGTGGCGATCATACAACATCCCTAGGAGCAGTCGAGAGAACTTAGACGATCCTTCAGACGGTGATTCGGTACGTCGTGTATGGACAGGAACCAAGTATGAAAGAACCCAGATTGAGGACGCCCAGTCAAAAATCCACATCGACAGCGTGCATACCCGCAAGGCAATGGACAAGCTAAAGTCACCAACCGGACCATTTTCACTTCGCTAAGGAAGCGACTCGATGAGAAGAAGGGACGGTGGTTTGAAGAGCTTCCAATGTCCTTTGGGCCTATCGGTCCGCTTGAAGAAAGCCAACAAGGGAGTCACCATTCGCCCTTGCTTAGGGAATCGAAGCCATCATCCCTTCTAAGGTCAGCCTGCCCACTTTGCGGTCATCTGTTGTCCTCACCCCCAAGAATGATGAGGCCCTAGCCGACAACATTGTACTCTTGGAGGAGTGGATAGAAGCTGCTATGATCCGCCTAGCTACCTACCAATGCCAACAATCTCACCATTTCAACAAAAAGGTGCACCCCCATTCGTTCTCCCCAGGCAAGTGGGTGGTCCAGCGTGTCAATAGAACACCCAAGAACCCAATGCCGGGAAACTTGGGGTCACTTGGGAAAGCCCGTACAAAGTGGTCAAGGCCTACGGCAATGGGGCATATAGGCTATGCACCATTGACCACGGAAGGTACTTATCCCGACTCCATGGAACACCATGAACCTAGAAAAATATTATTTATAGCCCACGCAGCCTTTATGAATAAATGTTATAGACTGCTCCATCTTTATTATGTTCCATTAGCGTGCTTATCACTGACCTATTGGCGAATTAATATCATTTATTATTGAGTATCGATTTCTATATATTATCTGTGTGAAATCCTAAACGCTCCATCGCGTCTTCTCGATCGGGGAAGTTGTGCCACATACTAAACAGTTATCCTTGCCCTTATTTCCCACATGTCTGATTGTACGCAGACCAAAACAAACAATGCTCGATCCTACGTGTGCAAAGGGTAGCATGGAACACCAGCTATCCCTCTGTCATCATTACGGACGGATCGCCGCAATCTGACTCCCCACTTGAAGGTGACGCCTATAACGGTTCAAGCCAAAGGGAGGGGAAAAACGTTTGCCCTGCTCAGCCATGTCGTGTCAACGATTCAAGGCCAAGGCAACTCAAAACGTCAATCTTCGAGAACCACACCGTTTTGTGGCTCATGCTAGCGAGATCATCCTTCACATGACTAAGTCGCCCCATGTGGTCAGAGCCGGGAGGAGGCATCTACCCGGATTAATCACACCACTCTATGGCTCAGATGCTAATGGGTAGCTTGTCAAACAATTTAGTACGCCATTCAAACAAACCGATACTACGACTCCAACAATCGGGCGGTTCGGTCCTAAGCAGAACTAGGTCACAACTCTAGTGATACCATCGTTATGATGAACAAACAAGTGAACAATTACCCAAATTAACAAAAGCAATGCAAGCATTCTGAATGCAAAGATAAAGAAATTTATTTATTGCATGATTCGAAACATGCAAAAAAAAGGAGACCGCCCCCCATAGGGCATGACAGGTCAAACCCGTTACCACCCGAACTGTTAGGAGCCACGAATATGGAAATAGCACCGGCGAGAAAGTTTGGAGCACCCAATCCAAACCCTTCCACCCGGTCAATGGCATCAAAGGGGATCCTCCTCGAGTTGCCCGCCAGTAGGAGCGCAGCATTCCAGGCCTCTCAATAGGTCCGGGCACGAGTAATTTGAAGCCCAACATCGAAGTCGTCTTCGAGGGCCCAAAACTCTCCTTCAAGCTCCAAGGCTCGTGATCGATGGAGAGAGTCGCATTCAGCCACGATAGCAGAGAGCTCCAGAGCGGCCTAAAGCGCTGACTCCTCAGCGTGAGCAATAGCCCCCGGGGAAGGCATTCTCTGGTCCTCAGCAACAAGAATCGGAACAGCTTCTCCATCATCGGACTCAGAATCCTCTTCGTCACTATCGATGATAAACCAACATTTTCCCTGGCGGTCGACGACCCACAAGGAGTTCTCCCTCCCTCGACTACTCTCGCCACGGATGGATGCTCTCCCACTGTTGCCACTGCTTTGGGCTGGAGAAAAGAAGCGATGAACACCAGCCCTTGCCAACAGCTCTCATGAGTCTGGCATAGATGTGTTGATGGAGATCAGGTCGAAGAAGGATGGGTCCCACATCAAACCCTTCATCGCCTCGAACATGGTGTTGATCAAGAACCGGACCCGAGATTCGGGCATCCCCACGGTAGGGTCAAGATGTTCTGAGAGAGTAGTAGCATGCAAGTTACTCCATAAAAAAAGAAAAGAAAGAAAAGAAACACCAGCTAAAGGCTCAACTTATTGAGCTCCCCAAAGGTCGTTCAGATTGGGGGCAACCCAGTGGTTGAGCGCTACCATAGTCCCATGAGCACCACGACATCCTCCTTCCAGCCTCAATCCCTGTTCGAAATGTGAAGCATGAGGAATCGGCTATCCATCATGGTGAAGTGGTGCCTCTGCAAGATTATCGGGCATCGAGCGAATTTGTAGAAGATCACCTCCAGCACCGCGAGGTCATACCCCTGCGTCTCGTTCAGGTAGAGGGCAGCGGTGAGCACTTGAAATTAGAGGAAGGTGGGGATCAACGGGTGTAGCGGGAATTGGATCGTTGTAAGATGGAAGATGGAGAGGTGCACCTCCCCTGGACAGAGACCGGTGCCATCGCGAATACCTAGCCCGGCCTCCACCACCCTTTTGGTCACGCCCCTCTGTAGGGGTAGCCTCCACTCAACCATTTCGATCAGACGACAGGGGAAAACAACGAGAAGGGCAAACAAAAAATCAGAGAGGAAAATGAGAACGATGAGGGTTTCTCCCTCCTTCAATCAATTTATAGGCCGAGACCTGACCCCGCATCTTCATCGCACCGTTACTCGAGTTTAGATGATGGTTGATGATGGAGGTGCAATGAAACCTCATCATTACAGTCTGGCGCGCCATATGAAGCGTTGTCCCATCGGTTCACTCGACTCGATAGGTGGACAGGCACCTCCCCTCAGGACTGAACACGCCGCCACTCAAAAAATGCTCGCAAAAACCAAGAGGCATCATTTCGACGGGCCAAAGGTCACGCCCGACACGTGGCACCACGAGAAGTGTTTTTCCCATTCGACAGGAAGAACTATTTGTCGAATGGGGAGGGCATCTGTGGGGCCCATTTTCTTGACCCACCAAAGCAAGTCGGGTCTCAGCAGCCCATAACCAGAATGCGTAGATCCATGGCCCAGGCGATCCGAATTTGGTAAGAGCCAGGACATTGACCCGCTTAGAGCCAACGGTAACATCAAGCCAAGTCAGTATATTTCATTAACTATTTATCAAAGGATTATCAATAGAGGATTTGCTAAATAACAGTTAGTATATTTGTGTGATTTGGAGTCATCATTGACTGATTCCCCATATCACAAGGAGATATCCTGTAAATCTTAAGTGCTTGATCCCTGATATCCCTACAAAATATATATCGTTGACTAGAGGAAATCAATGATTCATTGGCAAATCCCCAAAGATATGAATTTTGTATCCCTGAAAATCATGAATCTCTCCCATCCGTCCGGTGCGAAGAATATCAACCATTGATATTAAAACTCTATAAATAGGGGGCTAATCTCCCCTATTGAGGTATGTGAAATTATTTTTCCTAAAACCCTAATTCAGCCACTTTCACTGACTTGAGCGTTGAAGGGTCTTCCACGGGTCCTCACCTCTTTGTGTCTTTAGTGTCGAGGAGGATATTCGCCGATGACAACCACTATCAAGGCGGAAGAGAGAGGGAGCGGACAAATCCGACAACCCGAATTCAGTAAGTCGATTTTTTTCCTCTCCATATGTGTGTGTGAGTGCGTGTGTGTTTGTGAAGACACTATTAAACATAAAAATTTTAAAGAGCATAAAATAGAAAAAAAAATAAAAAAGAGGAAAAGTCAGATGGCATGACTTATCAAATGGCCAATGCGTTAGTATCCATGTGACTGACTCTCCCAGAAGGCTTGCTTTTAGGAGTACAATTCGGTTGGTTTAGTTCGATTTTTGGTAAACCCAAATTGAATTAAATTGTATTCACATGTAACTCAAAAACCGAACCAAACTGAAACCGAACTCAAAACCCAAAACTGAAACCAAACCTCTTTTGGTTAACCGAACTAAACCAAACCAAACCAAACAATTAAAGATAAACATATATATACACAATTTTTTTTTTCTACAAATTTGGGTTGATTAGAGTTTTTTGAAGGGTCGGTTTATAACTTTACATAAATATATAAAAACGCTATCATTGATTGTATACATTAGTATATTCCTTTATTTTTAAATATTAATGGTATAAAAATGATATAGCCTTCAAAATAAAAAATGATCTAAAAGAATATTAATTATGAATAATAATGTGTTTAAATTTAATTCAATTCGGTTCGATTATTTCAATTTTTTTTTAAGTAAAATCAAACTCAAACCAATGTAGATCGATTTATTAATTTTTTAATCCATACACAAATCAAACTATAAAACTATTGATCCAAACCCGAAAAAAATCGATTTAGATTGATTCGGATTTGGTTTAACTGACCAAACTTCCACTCTCACTTACTTTATTGCTCCCACTTTCATTAAATTCTTGAATCAGAAGGTCTCTCTCACTTGCAAAAGTCATAATCTCTCTTGTTCTCTTTCCGTTAATAATTCCTGCACCCAGGGCGGATCCAGGACATTAATTTTGGATGGGCTGTATTAAATATTAATATAAAAGAATTTTTTATTTTTATATTTAATGTAATTATTTTATATATCAAATAATGTGATATTCAAATAGATTCAATCTCTTTTTGCAACTCCATACAGTGTGATAACGTAGTATATACTACGTGTCATAGCGTAGGGTATTATAGTATATGGAATAAAAAAATTATGTATTCATAATGGAAAAAAAACTATACTAATGTATCTCAATTTATATATCACTTCATATAACAGCGTGTATTTTAATAGGAGAGTGTATAATTTTTTTAAAAAAAGAAAAACGATGTGGATTGCAAATGGAATTGTAAAAGGGGTTGGACATATTTTTTTTTTTTTTTTTCAACCTCAATTTCAGTTCTATATGCATCAATAAAAAATCACTGAAGCATATATTCACACAATATTGAGGTATATGTTTTGATAGAAATTTTACACATTTTTTTATAAATGTGTTCATACAATTTATTAGAGTATATACTTCATTTTTTTATAAAAGCATATATTTTATCGAATGAAGTATATATTATTTTTAAAAAATTCAAAACACATGTAAATTAAAATTATGATAAAAAAAAAATATGTATATAACATTATCTCAATATATATAATAAATAACTAAAAAAAAAATATTTGGGTCGGGCTGTAGCCCGGTCAAGCCAAGCTTTAGGTCCGCCCCTGCATGCATCAGTTCTTGCCGCTCACATTGGATCTCCCCCTCCTATTCCAACCTGTCAGGATAAAGGATGAATACAAAACCAGAATTTGGGTGTTTGGATGCATAGACAACGTTACTCCGTATAAACTGGATTAGAGACTACAGGATCGCAGGATAAAAGTGAGCCGTCCAAACAGTAGATTTACGCTTTTAACGATCTGACCGTACTGCAGGGCGCCTCGTGATGCGTGCGGAGTAAGTGTTTGGACGGTCAGATATGGACGAGATCTGGAAGGTCAGAGGTTGCTCTCGACATTGAAAGATGGGCTGGGCAGGCGAGGATTTAGGGACATTTCAGTACTTTGACATAAAGGCGTTTTGTCGACATTCGTGACGCGTAACCGACATCACCTCGCACGTGTCTGCTGACATGTCTGTCTTTCGGCGCCTATTTGGGTGTGATTCGGCTCAGGTTTGACCCCGTCGCGACCCTAGTCGGCTAGTCTCCCAGATTAACCGGCTTTCGCTTTATTTTATTTTTTATTCTGTTTTGTCTTCTTTTATTTTTATTTTTTTTGTAAGTTAGTATTTGTTAATCTCCAGACCCCCATCCGTAGCCCCTCTCTGTGCATCTCGGTCCACTCTCTCTTAAAATTTTATATAAAAAAATCCCAAAAAATAATCCTTGCATTTTTTTCATTGAATAGGAATTTGGTCTATAGCGGTTGATTTTGCATGCGTGAATCAGTTTTATACGATTTCTCATTTTTATCACAATTTTTAGGAATTCTATTAAATATATAGCCATTGCAAAATTCTTCCAAAATCTTGAAACCAGTGGCAAATTGATGCGTCGCTTATAATTTTACTCTAGATGATGTTAAAAAATGTGCAATTGAATGGATATTTTTTTTATTATAAAATGCATGCAAATTTTGAGAACAGATATTCACCGTATACTTGTGGAACGGAGATATAGTATTAGAGCCTTTTCAAAAAAATTACATGCATCGAATTTTCACTTAAGCATCGTTTCGTTGTATGATTGGACAGCGTTTGTGTTTGTAAAAAGCTGTTTCTATAATAGTACAATCCAACAGTTTTACTGTATCAACTTCCTGCAAGCAGATTTCAAATAATAAATAGTATTCAAAAGTTACGATTTTAAAAGACTGGGAGTGCTTATGCTTAACTTCCTGCATATTCAATTTTAAATCCCAGATTCCTGCATAACCAATTTTGCAATCGTGCAACCAAACACACCCATATTAATAGTGCTGTTATACACAGTTTTTATTCCAGTCACAATCCCAATTTCATATGCGTCACCGATAGAAATTATTATAGCATATACTCACCTTAGCAAGATATATATTTCGATAAAAAAATTTATATTTTTTATAAATGCATCTTATGCAATTCGTTAAAATATATATTTCATTTTTTTATAAAAATATGTACCTCATTAGATGAGGTATACTATTTTAAAAAATTTCAAAACACTTATAGACTGGATTTAAAGCTGAAAAAAAGACTTGATGGAACATCATTCAATTTTCTTCAATCTTTTCCCCATCTAATGTAGGACAAAAGGGGAGGTTTTTTTGTTGGGCGGGCACGCTGCATGTGTAGGGGGTGTGCATATCTCATCCACGGGCTGTGTTTGGGCCCCGCGCAGGTGCACCACCGATGGGGTGTTGTGCACCTAACATGGGCTTGTAACGCCCCTGCACGTAAATCGAGTCCAGACGGGATCATGGTGGACTTGGATCCGACCCGTGACAAGATCCGCCAAACTCAGGGTCCAACCTAGGATCTGGTAGATCCTTGGGAATTTGAACCTGGACACGAGAATAGTTAATAAAAGAAGAAGAACATCTTTGCAAAATAATTTATAAATTAGAAATATTGCCTAATTTTCAAAACATGTAACATATAATGTAAAAATATTTATATTAACAAAAACACTAAAAAAAATTAAAACAAATTAACACAAACACATAAAGCCAAAATGTTATGGATTAGAACTTGGTAAATATGATAGAAATTTATAGGTCAACTGATAGCCTAATAACCATATGAGCTTATATATAAAAGAGTCAGGTCTTAGGTCCACAGGATCGGGTCAGGGTGAACTCGGACTCAATTCGATTTTATTTTTGGGTCTACAGGGTCAAGTCCAAATCAGGTGTTGTAAATTATACATGTAATCGGGTGCCAGTCTAGACATGACCCGTTGAAAGGCCTACTTGCACATGCGCCTCTCTTTTGAAAGCATATCGTTTAATAGTGGTATTCGACAATGTTTGGTTGCACAATTGTACAATTTTTGGGTTTGCAAGAAGCTGCTTCTACAATCGTACAACCAAAATTGTTTTA